>ML675610.1:24215710-24559942 GCA_007922155.1 Mesoclemmys tuberculata
AAAGAAAGAAAGAAAGAAAGAAAGAAAGAAAGAAAGAAAGAAAGAAAATGGATGGTTCCAAAGTAGAGTAAACTCACAATATTAATGAGAATGATCTTGAACAGTAGCACCTCTTAACAACAGAACATACTGTGTGTGCTACACTGCCAGCTGAACATAAGGCTCCTCTTTGAACTGCAAGTCCTAATGACTAGAAATCTTTAGAGTAACAGCATCAATGACATTCTTATCATTCTAAATGTCATCATTGCTGTCTCAATTTTGCACAAGTTCCTTGCACAAGTGATAGGTGCTGCCAGCAGTCATTTGTCATTGTATATTTGTTGGAAGCTATAACTAGTGTAGTTAAATCTGCTAGGTATGCTGCTTTACAGAAGACTTTGGGACAGAATGATGAAAGAGACTTTAGCTTCCTTTTACAAATGGTAATGGAAACGACCAATTTTTTTTACTATATTATATGCATAAAGGTCTGCCTCATTCATCAATGATTTGAATATATCAATACATAGTTGTGAATTTGCTGAGACACTAAGGCAATAAGGATCTAACAACTACTTTGGTGTGTTGATAGATATTTAATGAAATAAAAATCAAAGCAGCACACTAAAATAATTAGTCTGTGTTAGGCTTTTGAAGGAAACTGATGCAGTGGAACATGTTTTGAAGCATGTAGAGAATTACTGAGAGTTGGGCAGCCATACAAATAACATTTCTGGGATCATATTTAAGTTGTATGGCCTTGGGTAGTATTGCTTTAGGTGATGCAGTGAGCAAAGAAAATAGGTCAGCCTTTTGTTCTATCATGGTACATGTACCGTTCTGCTTGGCCTTTCAAGGTCTGTTACCTGCCTTCAACTTCTTTGAAACAAGAAGCATTGCAGATCTGATGAGTTCATTTGCAGTGCATGTTGTACGTTGGAGAAGTACATAAACGAGTCAGTCTCTGGTCTTTATATTCTGAACATATAAATATTAAACAGCTACAGTGCACATCTAAGTTAGTAACTCTTGAATCAGTAGAAAAAATGCAACTGTCTTCTCCCTGTGTGAAAATAGCAAATTCCCTACACTTACTTTCTAAATCTATGATGATGCATTTTGAACAGAAAATAGGTTTGCTATTCCAATGTATCTTTTCCTATTTGGGGCATGTTGATACCAGCAGAAACTAGTGTAGTATGGAGAGAGAAATGAAAAAGAGTGCACTTCCTTATTCGCTGTGCAGACACCATAGTTCTGCTCTGTTCATAAGTAGCTGTGTTCTCAGGCAGTTGAGGATGCTTTTTCTGCTGTACTGATACTATTCTAAGCTTTAGATCCTCAACCAGCAGTGTTTCTGACCTCTGGAACTCTCCACAAATGAGACATACTATCTGAGCCACTCTGCTTGTGAGGATTTTCTGCTTGTGGATTACGCTGTCCTTGGTCTCATGTGACTTGTTTGTGCAATACTGAACTATTTGGTGCTTGTTCCCAATGTCCCTAAAATGTGTTGTGTGTGTAACTTTATATCACTATAGCAGTATTTCTCAAGCTGGGGGGCAGGCGGCAGAGGAGAGAATCAGAGCAGAAGGAGAAAACTGCAGGACTCACTCACACTCCAAACCTGCTGTCATATTTACAGGTAAAATGGCAGGTGGTTCCTTGAAAGTCACACATCTCTCCTCCCTGCTGCTGTTGTGGCATTTAACGTAGTTGGCTGCAGGAACAGTTCTCCTTTATAGGGTTGCAGTCTAAGGCAGCAACTTGCTGGACTCAGCTTCCGTACTCTTCCCTCACTTCAGCTGGCACTATCATGGCTCCCCATCAGCTTGCAGTCTTCTACTGGCTAGAGGAACAGGACGGGACCCAGAATTACCAGAGAGAGGATGAGGATGAAGAAGAAACTATAAAAAAAAAAAGAAAAAGAAAAAGGAGAAAATAGAGCAAAACTGAGCAAATAAAAAAAGACAAGAAGGTAAATCAAAAAAAGTGAGAAAATAGGGAAAGAAGGAGAGATCATGGCAACTGTAATCATGTAGAACGAACTGCTTTGGGGATGACCCATCTGTCACTCCATCCCAAGAGGGAATCCAGTAGGGTAACAAAAATTGAGAACTAGTACATTTGGGTAAACATTATCGGATCATTGTTATCATGGACCCTACTACTGCATATTTTTACTCATGTGAGAAGCTGTAAAATAAAGCATTCTATTAATGTAAGCAAGGATTATTCACATGAGTAAGCATTGCAGAATAAGGCCTTTAAAGAAAAGCAATTCTAGGGGAGAGGAACTAGAATTGTTCCTTGTGTGAGTCTGTTAAAGAGACTCCTAAGCTAGAAGACTGTCTCCGCTTGTAAAATGAAGTACCAATTTGTTATTATTTCCATAATAAACTGCACCACGGACATATAGGGAATAGTCACCAACAACTTGGCTGTAAGCTCCACATGCCAAGCAGTGTCCTATGCAGCTAACAGAGCCATGAAATGGGCATCAATTTTCTTGCTCTTCTCAAAGACATCTTCAATGTCTTGTGTTAGGTGAATAAGATGATCTTAGGCACGCCCATCTTTGTTGAAAGCCAGATTGAACAAAAGGCAGATGTAGTTTGATAACCTCATTGATGCACATCAGAATCCATTTCTCCATGAGATTGTATGTGACACACAGGAAACAGATGGGTTGATAGCTCTTGGGATCTTTCATGGTTTCCGAATGGCTATTACTTTAGCCCTGCATCAGATTTTTGGGATGCAGTTATCATGGAACATTGACTAAGGAACTGAAATAGCCAGCTTTTGGACCTGGATAAAATAGGAACTCTATATGAACATAATCCAGGCCTTCAGCCTTTCCTGTTTTCACAAATAAATATATAAATAAAAATAGTACTCTGAAGAAATAGTTAGAAGAAAGACATTGTGTACTGAGAGGCTGACAACCATGATCCATTTCATATACTACATGTCGTCTATGCTACGGGCATTACAGAAATAGAAGTACACAGCATGGACTGTATCCTGCACACTTATGTTCCTCTAAGGTAGAAGTAACTTGATGTCATATTCACTGCTGGCATAAGAAGTTACAACTCAAGTGAAGTCAGTAGATCTGATCACCTATTCATGGAAGCAGTAAAGTTGGCCCTGTGTTTTGTTTGGGGTTTTTGTTTTTTCCAGTAACCAAAAGATAACAAAGGTTAGAAAAATTTACACATTAGTAACATGGGATCTACAAAGATGGGAAGATAAAGTATGAATGAGTAGCATATACAGAATGTTATCCTTTGTGTACTTTATTTCCTTTTTCAGATGCTAAGCATAATAAATTTAGGTAAAGAAATATACATTTTCTTAAGAAAATTGCTTTTTAATGGAAGGAGGATCTTGCTTTTCTTTCAGGTACAATAAATACCTTGTGTCAGTTAACGTACTCATTCCTTCCTGCCACAGCCATGATTTCAGCTCAGTAGGAATAGTGAAAATGTGACTGCAATATTGTCAAATGGTTTTGTTTCCTCTAAAAGCTAATCAAAGTTAGAGATGTGTGAAACATCTGATTAGCTCCAAAGTGACTCAAACCTTAGTCATGAGCTGTAAACTGATTAGAATTTGAGTTGAGTTTTTTTGAGCCAAGAAGGTATCCTTAAGAAAACAGAAAGCCAATCTTCATGAAACCATTAGAAAATATCACACTATGGCAGGTATTATGTAAAATAGAAATCAGAAAGGCTAAAAAGAATTTTGAAAAATGAATAGCAAAGGACACAAAAATAAGAAACTATTTAACACCAAAGCAGAAAGCCTGAGAGAATTTCTGGGTCCACTGAACCATCAGGGAGAAAAGAATGCATTTAAAAAGGAAAAGATGTTGCAGAGAAGCCAAATAACTGCTCTCTATCAAACCTTTAAAAAGAGGATGGTGGAAGAGATACTACCATAGACCTAATCATTTCAAGCAGATAAATGCGGAATGCTCAGAGATGTTGGAACAAATTGGTAAACTAAAGCGCAAAATGTTGCCAGGACCAGCTGGTATATTGCCAACAGTTCTGAAAGAGCTTAATAATGAGATGGCTGAGCTTCTAACAAATATGCACTATCTCATTAAAATCAACTCTAATACTGACAGACTGAAGAGTAGCAAATATTGTACCTATCTTCCAAAGAGATGCTAGGATAATCCAAGAATTACCAACCAACAAACCTTATTTCAGCACCAGGAAAACTGGCTGAAACACAATTTTCAGTCAAAAGGTATTCGTCAGTGGTCCAGGAACTGGACTGGGCCTCAGGACACCCTTGATCTATTTCCAGTTCTGCTACTGTGTGATTTTGGGCAAGTCATTTTCTCTTGGCTTCTTTCTTGCCTATATAGAACGTAAGCGCTTCAAGGCATGGAGTGTCTCTTATGTGTTTGAACAGTGCCTAGCACAATGGGGCTTCTTGGAGCTTCTGTAATGTAAATAGTATCCCTTAGATTTTATACATTCATATCCTTTATATAAAAGAACCATGAGCATGAGTCCAAAAAGAATAACACTTTCTAAACGAACTTGATTGTTCTTCTTAATAGAACTACAAAATGTGTGTGTGTGTAAGGAATGCAGTAGATATAATACACCAGATTTTCCAAGCTAGACAGATGCAACTACATGAATACAAATTTGAAGCCTAAGCAACTATATGTGTACATATGTAGCTGATTTGCACATGTATAAGCAGATACTTGTATGCATAAATTAGGCCACGAAAACTACAAGTACAAATACAAGTACCTAGCTTTGAAAGTCTAGCTCAACACAATTGGACTTTTATAAAGCATTTGATATTAGGTCTTCAGAAAAGCTTACTTGAAAAATTATTAAAAAAAGGCTTAGGTGAAAGAAGCATTGTGCAGGAGAACTGGGTAAAAGCATAAACAAAGCGTGATTATTTCAATATCAAAACAGAGTGAGGTGTCTGGTTTTAGGGATTGATTCTGCTTCCACTAAAGTAAATGCGTAAGCTCTTATTGCTTGCAGTGATGTAGGAATAGGCACTTCCAAATCCATTAATGAAGTTGCTATGTAAGAGAATAAACTTAATGCTAATAAAATTCACGGGTATTAACTGAGAAGAGGTGCACATACTAATTAGGACAAAAAGATCAGACTGAAAGAACAGAGAAATGAGTAGCAAATAACAAATACAAAGTAATACACCTGAGGAAAAGTAAACTAAGACACACATGCAACACGAAGGAGAGAGAACGGGAAGGAGTAGCCTAACCTAGACCCCAACTGATACTGGACAGTACAGCTGGATGCATAATAAAAACACTAATGATCAATTATTCCACAAGAAATGTCAGCATTTGCATGTATTGTTGTTCTAAATTAATTATTTAACCATCTCTAGTGAACAGCAGTTTACATGTGAATTTGTTGTGGCAGCAAAATGATCAACATGGGGCTGCATACATAGCCCATATATCGCAGAGAAGAAACTGTCTGTAGAGCTCTGGTGTGTCTACACCTAGAAATACTGCATTACATTCTGGGTATGCATGACCTGCAGGCTAAAGTTCAAAGAAGAATATTACCATAGACTGGGGGCATTAATTTATGAGTTGAGATTAGAGCTAAGGGCCTGATCCAGGGCTCACTGATGGCAATAGAAAGGCTATTTATATCTATATCTATGTACATAGGGGCTGTGTGTGTGTATATATATACTGTAGTTTAGCCAAGCGCTTATTAAGAGTGACACAGCATTCTCCATGTGTCTGAAAAATGTCATCAACTAGGATTGATAGGAATACTGTAGGTTGAGAATATGCAGAGGGGTATAATTGCAAGTAATGGGATGAAATTAAGAAAGGAACACTTCTAAATGTCTTGCTTCATTTGTTTGTTATAGGTATTTATAAGAAAAATAAGCAGTGGTCTCAAGATGCAGAGGGGGAGGTCCAGGTTGGATATTAGGAAAATCTTTTCCATTGGGAGGGTGGTGAAGCACTAGAATGGGCTACCTAGGGAGATGGTGGAATTTCCATCCTTAGAGGTTTTTAAGGCCTGGCTTGACAAAGCCTTGGCTAGGATAATTTAGGTGGGGTTGGTCCTGCTATGAGCAGGGGGTTGGACCTCCATCCCTCATCTTCTATAATTCTTTGCCTTTTATGGGTGGAATTCTGCCCCATAATTCTTCTTTCACAGTAATCTTTGTGTATGTATCTGCAGTGAAACTTGAACTCTTGTTTCCTATACAATGACATTCTCTTCACAAGCACAGTTTTGCATCACTGATACTTGAATGTGATTAACTGAATTAAAATGCCCAGGACCAATACATGGCATAAAAAGGTTCCTATGGAATTTTAAATATTTTAAAATATTTAAATATCAAAAGTCACATAATATTAATTATTGTCTTGTGTGTATCTTCAGATGTTGAACAAATATTGACAAATGACAAGTTAATAAGTTAAAGGAACTGTAAGAAATATATGTTACTATTTGATTAATGTGTGGGGAGGGTTGTTGAAAAGTAATGTATTTGAACTTGAAAAAACTGCATATTTTCTTTTCCTCAGTACTAAGTACTCAGTGATAACCAAATGAACATGTGAGTCTATATGTAGGAAATATTTATCTGTGCAAAAGCAGGTGGAGGAGAAGAAATGAACATAGCCTCGATAGCTTTAAGCATTCTCGCACACACAGGATGGATTGGAATGTCTAATAATTAGGGTACTAGGTCTCCACAGACAGAGGATGGAAGTAATACAGGTCCCTGTTGAAGGCCCAGTACAATTTGAGTTGCTTGATCGCTGTCCTACAGGCCTAGCATAGCTTCAAGTTGCTTGCTTGGCTATACTGACCCCTGTAGCATGACATCTTCCACTTGGCAAAGAGGAATAGGACTACTATGTAACCTTATAAATGTCTGAGTTTCTGCATACCATGGCACATAAGACAAAATACAGATACTGTATTGCTTGCAGCTGCACATAGATAATAGTGATGGGAACAAGAAGTTATCCTTCAGCATCTGGGGTACAGTGTTTCATTGCCAAGGGACGTACTTTGACTCCACCCCTCCTATCACCAGATGTTCTTTTGAGGACCCCAATTATCATGGTAAAAATAGAATGTAGTTAAGGTAAAAACCCAATGTAAGTAATTAGCATATATGATAATAAAAGAAAAATAATTAAGTAAAGGCTGTTTATAAAAATGTATAAAAGGTCACCCCCATAGGATCAGTAAGTCCCTTTTCCCATGGTAGAGCGTGTGAGCAGGCAAGACACTGTCAAGAACCAGGAAGGTTTAGGAGAAGGAGCAGAACGCTGGCAGAAGAGAACCCTGCAGCTACGAAGACGGGGGGAGGGAAACCCTGCCCAAAGTAGGCAAAGGGGAAGAGACCCTGCCAGAAGGGAAAGACTGAACTGGACATTGGGTTTGGGCACTACCACGCCCAGTGATGCTATCAAGATTCAAGAGCCTTCCCTGGCAAGGAGGCCAGGAAGGACCCCTGTCTGGGCAGGGTATGGACATTAAGTCAAGGGGCACGAGGAAGTAACCCAGGGAAGCTAGCAGCTTTCCTGAAGCCGCAGCATGAGGCTTATGCTTGTAGGGTCCCTAGGTTGGGGTCTGGAGTCAAAGGTGAGACCGGGCTCCCTCACCCCCTACTGGTCATTCACTGGAGGAGCAATAGCCCCCAGAGAAGAGGCAAGGGCCTGTGAAAACCAGAGACAGAACTGGGAGCCAGCAGGGATCATCCATCTTAGAAAGGCTGTATTACCCTCCCCCACCACCAGAAGGTAGAAGAACACTAAAGGGTGAAGTTGTTCTCTGACCTACTGCTAGAAGGAAGCACTGGTTGTAGAGGGGTATTACCAGAGATTCATCCCCCACTTCACCACCAGAGAAAGCCCCTTCATGGACCTGGTAAAGGCTCAGGGCCCAGAAATGGTTAAATGGATTAACAAGGCAGAGGAGGACTTCACAGACCTACAGACAGCACTCTGCAGCAGTCCCATGCTTGTGGCCCCAGACTTTACGAAGGAATTTATATTATAGACTGATGTACCTGAGATAGGGTTGGGGGCTGTCCTATCACAGATAGTGGGAGAAGGGTAGCACTTCATCCTCTACCTAAGTAGAAAGCTCCTTCAGAGGGAATAAAAATATGTGGTGGTAGAGGAGGACTTCCTTGCTGTCAAGTGGGCCATGGAAACTCTCAGGTATTATCTGCTAAGCCAAAGATTTACTCTTGTGACCAACCATGCCCTCTCCAGTGGATGCAACGGAACAAAGAGAAAATGTGAGGGTAACCTGTCCCTCCAACATTAAAATTTACCATCCAACACAGGGCTGGGAGTTGCCACAGCAATGTGGATGGTCTGTCACAGGTGCACTGTCTAGTGACCCAAGTTGCCCAACCACATGGTGTTGATCGGGGGGCGGATATGTGACATGGTCAGACTGTATGGCTACCGGAGAGTGCTTCTATTTGCAATCTGGGAAGGTCCTGCAAAAAGGCCCTGCTAAAGACCCCTCCCCCAGCCTATGGGGAGGAGTCACTGGACCCAGGACACAACTGAGTTCGGTGGGCAGCTAATGAAAAAAGGAAGGAGCATGAGGGTCAAAGGGTAAAAAAGAGAGTATCAGAAGGGGACACCGAGCAGAGAACCCCAGACAGCACTCACTGCTCCCGAAAGGTGTCTAGGGAGCCAATAGACGCTGCCCAGAGGAACTCTGCTTGAATCTGTGAATGGATGGAAGAGCGGAAATAGGCCACACAGTCAAAGGGCACCCCCCCAGCCAACCTCCTCTCCCTGGTGTTATAGATGGCCACTTTAGCCAGGGCTAGGAGGAGGTTAACTTGGATGTCCCACGACTATGTGGGGCCATGGACAGAATGTGCATATAAAAACAAGTGTGGGATAAAGTGCAGCCAGAACCTCAACAAGAGGTTCTGGGGAGCTAGAGCAGGAGTTGCAACCTGGTGCCTTCCAGATAAATGTGTGCCAGGGTCTCCCTTGTGCTGCGAAATGCGCAGGTGTCGAGGCGAGAGGTGAACAACTCCAGGTACACCCCCATGCTCACAGCTCTGTGAAGGAGTCACCAACTGATCTCCCCAGCAGGCTGCGGGATCAAGGTGGAGTAGAGGCTGGCCCATGAGGGGTCCTCGCCCTCCACAGGTAGTATTAGGTCCTGCCAGGTGTCCGGGCGGGACACAAGGCAAAGAAGTGAAGGGTGTGGAACAAGAGCACATACAGATGGTTCCTGGGCATGGTTCAGAAAAGGACCGGCTGCAAATTGTGCAGCCGGAGGGTGCATGGGGAGAGGGCAGCCAAGGGAGCTTATAGGGTTGGAGCCCGAGAAGAAGCTCCCGAGGGCTAGGACTGAAGGGGGGCGGGAAGTGCCCTCTCTCAGGACCCTCTCAAGGTAAGCCCGAGCAGCGGGAGGCAAGTCTGCCCTCACCTTCTGGAGTATGTGTCGGGGGGTTCGAAGGCTGGGGAGCCCCATGCGCCAAGACAGTGCCTGAGGAATCCACCCAGTCCCCCGAGTGTAGTCCATGAGATCTCCGATCTTGGTGACTCCTGCCAGTACCAACCTCCATTGCACCAAGGGGTTCTCCGCCACCTGCACATGCAGCTGGGGGTTGTGTAGCAGGGGCTTCTTGAGGAGATCCTCCCCCTCGGTGACCACAAGTGGCCTAGAGGCTGAGACCAGCCTCCAGGTCCAGAGGAGGTCCTGGTAGAAGACCGGCAGCTCAGAGGGGTCTCGCAGAAGACCTCTCGGGTGGGGAAAAAAGAGCTGCCAGTTGTATTGGAGTCCTAGGAGGTGGCGGAGGAAGGCGTGCACCAAATGGCTCCACACTGGACTACCTGAACCATAGAGGAGTCTCTGCAGGGCCTGGAGGCAGAAGGTGTGGACCTGGCTGTGAATACAGCACAGGCCCTGCCCTACTTCATCCAGGGGGAAATTCAGGATCCCTGCGGTCACCCAGTGCAGTCCTGCCCAAAAGAACTCCAGAACTGACTTCTGGAGGTGGGCCAGGAAGCTCAGGGTCGGGACCAGAGTGTTGAGCTGGTGCCAGAGCATGGCCAGGATTACCAGAGAGTGCTTCTATTTGAGGACCAGGAGAGGATCAGCCTAAGGGGAGGAGCCACCGAACCAGGAGCTCAACTGATTCCAGGGAACAACAAATGAGAAAAACAGGAAGGGGTTTGGGGGTCACAGGTTTAAAAGAAGGGAACCAGAATGGGACTCCAAGCAGAGAACCCCGGATAGAGAGAGTGCCCACAGCTCCCAGAAGGTGTCTAAGGAGCCAGTGGACACTGCCCAGAAGAACTCTGCCTGGATACATGAAAGGATAGAGGAAAGGAAATAGGCCCCACAGTCACAGAGCACCCCCTCAGCCAACCTCCTCTCCCTGGTCTTGTAGATGGCCACTTTGGCCAGGGCTAGGAGGAGGTTGATGAGGAGTTCCCGCAACTTCATGGGGCTCTGGATGGGGTGTGCATAGATAAACAGGTGAGGGGAAAAGTGCAGCCAGAACCTCAACAGGAGGTTCTGGAGGAGCCAGAACAGGGGCTGTAGCCTGGCACACTCCGGGTAGGCATGCTCCAGGGTCTCCCTCACACCGCAGAAGGGGCAGGTGTCAGGTCGAGGAGTGAACCGCACCAGATACTCAACCATGCTCATGGCTCCATGAAAGAGCTGCCAACTGATGTCCCCAGAGGGCCTCAGGGTTAAGGTGGAATAGAGGCTGGTCCACCAGGGGTCCTCGCCCTCCACAGATGGCATTAGGTCTCGCCATTTGGTGTCTGGGTGGGACACAAGGGTGAGATAATGAAGGGTGTGGAGCATGAGCATGTACAGATGATTCCTGGGCACGGTTTGAAAGAGAACCAGCTACAAGTCATGCAGCTGGCTCAGTGTGTGGGGATAGGGAGGCTGGGGGGGATCACGGAGCCGGGGCCCGATGGTGAGCACCGGAGGGCCCCAGCTGAGAGGGGGGCAGGGAGCACCCTCTCGCAAGACCTGCTCAAGATAAGCCTGAGCACCGGGGGGGGAGGGGGCAAGGCAGCCCTCACTTCCTGGAGTACGCGTCAGGGGGGTTGAAAGTGTGGAAAGCCCCATGCACCGAGCCAGCACCTGGGGATCCACCCAGTGCCCCCGGGCATAGTACAGGAGATCTCCGATCCTGGTGACTCCTGCCAGGACCCACCTCCATTGCACCAAGGGGCTCTCCACCACCTGCACATGCAGCTGGAGGTTGTGTAGCAGGGGCTCTGCAAGAAGGTCCTCCCCCTCAGTGACCACAAGGGGCCTGGAGGCCGAGACCAGCCTCCAGGTCCAAAGGAGGTCCTGGTAGAAGACTGGCAGCTCAGAGAGGTCTCACGGAAAACCTCTCGGGTGGAGAAAAAAGAGTTGCCGGTCATATCAGAGCCCTCTAAGGTGGCGGAGGAAGGCATGTGCCAAGTGGCTCCATGCCGGACTACCTGCACCATAGAGGAGTCTCTGCAGGGCCTGGAGGCAAAAGATGTGGACCTGGCTGTGGATACAGCACAGGCCCTGTCCTCCTTCCTCCTGGGGGAGATTCAGGATCCGTGAAGAGACCCAGTACAGTCCTTTCCAAAAGAACTCCAGTACTGTCTTCTGGAAGTAGGCCAGGAAGCTCTGGGTCAGGACCAGGGTGTTGAGCTGGTGCCAGAGCATGGACAGGACTACCAGAGAGTGCTTGAAGTCCGATATGTCAGCCCCAGGATCAGTTAGTCCCCTTTCCCCTGGTAGCTGAGCAGGGGTTACTCCCGGTTAATTAATACACCTGGAGTCAATCAAGGCCACCCTCCTCCCCCGCCCCTGGCACAGGCCTTGTTAAAAATACTTCCCTCCAGAGAAAGGGTGTGGCTGGAATTTTGAGAGTGAGTTGAGCTACCAGAGTGTGTCAGCAGACAAGAGTCTGTCAAGAATGAGGAGGGTTTAGGAGAAGGTGCATAATGCTGGTAGAAGAGAATCCTGCAGGTACAAAGACTGGGGGAGAGAAAACCATGCCCAAAGAGGGCGAAGGACCTTTCCCAGGCCTGGAGACCTAAGGGAAGAGATCCTGCCAGAAGGGAAAGAAAGAACTGGATATTTGGATTGGTCACTACCATGCCCAGTGAGGCTATCATGGGTCAAGAGCCTTCCCCGACAAGGAGACCAGGAAAGACCCCTGTCTGAGCAGGGTATGGACATTGTCAAGGAGCATGGGGAAGTAACCCAGGGATGCTAGCATCTTTCCTAAAGCCACCGCGTGAGGCTGCTGCTTGTTGGGGCCTGGAGTCGAGGGCCCCTCCTACTCCCTACCAGCCATTCACTGGAGGGGCAAGAGCCCCAGCGAAGAAGCAAGGGCCTGGGAGAAGCAGAGAAAGGACCAGGTGCCAACAGGGAGTGGCCATCTTAGAGAGGCTGTATTACCCTCCTCCACCATTAGTGGGTGGAAGAACATTAAATTAGACCCTGGAAGTAAGCCTGGGAAGTTTATGGATCTTCTAGTGGTCAGCAGCTGAAGAAGCTGATTTAGACCAGATAAAGTACTTAGAAGCTTTTCATGTCCTAACCCATTGCTTGAATTTTACAGTCAACATGATTAATACTATAGGTCATTAGTCTACATATGGAATATTGCCATTAGGTATGTTGGAAACGAAAAACACTTTTATTTAGAAATGTCCTTTTCTGTGCAATTAAAATTTCATAAAGATATTTAGGCACATCATTTTAGTATCTGGATCACTATAAAAGATCTTAATATTGCCTTTAGAACAGTTACTTTCTGGGATTTAAAATCTTCAAAATGAACAGAATTTAGACACTAGATGGAAGCTGTTATTGTCCATCCTGGTAAATGTATTTTTTTAAATAGAATGTTTACCAAAATCTGTGCACCCAAATAGCCCCTGTTTAAATAATACATCTAACAAAATTCATTTTTAACAAGTTAAACATGCTTTTAGAAATATCTCCACATAAATTCAACCATTCTGAATCATGTATTTATCTGTCAGACAGGAAGACTAGAATGGCTGCTACTAAATAATATCTGTTTTGTAAGGATCTGCGTGCGTGTGTGTGCGCGCACAAGAGAGAGAGAGGATGTAGCATCAGGCAAAAGAAAGAAATACCATGCAAAACACTCAAACAAAAGAAAAACTGCATGGTCGTTAGATTTAAATGTGAAGGTTGAGATCATGTTAATTTTTAATTTGCTGGGTTCTGTCAGTATTATTCAAAGTTTTAATGCTATTGAAATGTAGGTTTTTCTCTAGATTGGGTTTCTGACTGGGACAAGAAAAATACTGTTAAACTTCATTAAGTACATTTATAGAGCAAAAAAAGCTACCCCTCATGTCAAACTAGATTATTTTACCTGTGGACAAATCTCAAACTTTTAAGGATTGTGGTTCAATTTACAGTTCTTCTGCAAAGAACAGAAAAGTCCTGCATATTTGGCAGTAACATCTTGAAAAGTGTCTTTCTTAACAGCTAATTGTTTGGTTTTTTCCTCTGCATTTTCAGACACTATAGTTCCCGTCTTTTAATATTATAAAGTGTAATGTAGCTGATTTGTCATTTTGTTATCAAAGATATGCATACAAATGTCACTGAGCTAACACATACCAGAACTCAAATCTTCCTCTGAAACTTGACCTATCTAGGAGACAACTTCCTTGCTATTTTCCCTGAGATTTATCCTGTCAACACTCTTGGCTCTCCTCTTGTAACACCCATTAGCGTCATTAGGAATTTACACACCTACACATATGGGACAAAGGAACCTACTACCACCAGAAACATGGAGGCAAATCTCAATACCCGATCTTCTTTCACACTGTATACTTAAATGTGAGTCACTAAAAGACAGAAAATCTAATTGAAAAAATGATGAAAATCTTCAGGTTCAGTCCCTTCTTCCCTTCAATCTCTTCTACACTTGTCTCTTCAAATTATAACCAAGCCCTAATGTCTCTTATCCTCAAAAATCACCCTTGGTTCAACCTCTCTCTCCAGATACTTCCTCTTCTCCCTTCTTCCCTTCATGTCTAAACCTACAGAACACACAATTAACAATTTCTGCCTCAAGTTCCTCTCCTCCATCTCTAGTCTAGATCCTTCTAGCTTCTTCACTACACTGAAAGAGGTCTCACAATAGTTTCTAATAACCTTTTCTCAAGGCCTGTATTCCACTTCAGTTCTCCTTAATCTCTCTGCTTTTGACATCATTGATCAAATGCCTTCTTGAAATCTTGTACTCCCTTGACTCTTGTAATTCTCACCTCTCCAGTGTCTTGTGATCATTCTTTCAGTGAGTCCCCCTATTCCTTCCCTTTGCACTGTCCATGGAAGTCCTGCTGAGTTCTGTCTTCAGGCCCCCTTTCTTTTCCCTTTATATCTTCTCTGGGAGACCTCATATGCTCATGCAGTTTGAACTACCATCTCTTTTGCTGATAAAAGATCTACCTTTTTTTCATTTCTGACAGTCCCCCTATCCTCGATTCCATCTTTCCACCTGTCTCTCTCTGACATTCTTCCTGGTGTCAGCTTAAATACAACAAGGCCAAAATTGAACACCTTACATTTGAGTTCAGTAGGAGTTGAGGGCATATCCCAGGACTTGCTCAGCTCTTTGTGAGATCAGGCCTTTAAAGACATGTTCCCCCTGAAATTGAAAATTTGGAGGTATGCAAGGTAGGCTTAATTACCATTTTGTGAACTGTACAAGAGAAGTCTGATTCACAGAGTTCTTGGAACCTCTCAGGTATAGTATACAGACACACTTAGAGCTGAGTAAATAATTTATGTTTTGGTTCAGTGGCTAGACCAACAAAATCTGTTTCAAAATTAAACTGAATTGCTTTGTTTTTTTCTCACCAAAACAAAAATATTTTAGGTTGAGAAAATCTTTAGGATGTCAATTTGAAAACAACACTTCAAAATGAAAATGTCAGTTCAAATAGATGTTTTCAAAACCAATCACTGACATTTCTGGAATACTTGCTTTTTCATTTTTTTCCAGGGCACTGAAACTATCTGGAATCTGACCTGAATTCACCAAGTTTTGTGCCCTGGAATATGCATGTTTTGGCAAATTTATTATTCTCCAACAAAAGTTCACCCAGATGTACTGTCAAATAATGTGTTTTAAAATAAAGAGCAGAATCAAACTATGTGTTCATTTTGCTAAAGCCTCCCAATCAAACACGATTGTTACAGAGCGGAAGAGTTTTCTATTGTTCCAGCCTGTTAACACTGTAAAAACCTGCAAGTTAATTACTGCTGAAGAGCTGAGGTAGATGTGGCTCATTAAATGACACACTTACTATAAGGGAGATGACAGCAGTGTATGTGTGTACATAGTCCCCTCAGGGTCCTGAGGGAAAGACTCAGAGCAGCCAAGCCTGAAAAGAAGACTGAGACTGGGTTTTCCATAAAGTTATGTTTAAAAACTTTTTGTTAATAAAGTTGGCTATCTGCTTTTTATAGGTGTGTAAATTTCGAAGAAGGTGTGGATTCCACCATCCTGTTCTTCCTCACTGGAAACAAGTGTTTGAAGTCCACTCAGGCAATTTACCCAAGAGACATCTGAGGTCGTAGTATGCAATTTTTTTTACACATCTTTTTAAAATAATATTTGAGGGATGTGGTTCAAGTTACAGTCAGATTTTGCAAAAAGTAATTGAAACAGCTTTCAATTGGTTGCCCATTAATTGCTTGGACTTCTTTAAATGTGTGGAAAAGTAATTAAGGGAAGATTCTAGAATGTTATCTGATTCTAAATAGTTCTGAGAAATTCATAATTGTTGATGTTTCAGCATATCCTTAAATGCTATATTTGTTCCTCCTTTGCTATTAGTCAGTTTACTTGAAAATTTAAACAATGTTGGAGTGCTGGTATAAAAAGTAGCTCCTGTTTATACTTCACTTTTGTAATCTGTATTATTTGTAGACCCCAAGATTACTTCAAGATAATCATATAATCTATAAAAATAGCTGTTTCTACTGGAAGAATTTTTTTAAAGGCTTTAGTTTAAATCAGCAACAACATAAACACAGTATTTTGAAGATTTTTTAAAGTAGGCTTTTAATATTTATAGCTAATGACTCATTCTTTCTTTTCAAAGGATGCTAATAAGTGGAAAAAGTTGGTGTATATCTGCTTGTTATAGTATAAGGGCTCCATAATTTTTACAACAGTCACTATATATTACTATACCTATTTTGTGAATAGATTAGGTTTCTTGGAAGTATAAGGCTCAATTTTCCACCTTTTACTCCCATTCAATAGTACATTACTTTTCAAATAGTCTCATTCATTCCAATGAGGGTCATATGTAAAATTGGGAACTGCAACTAAACTGTCTTGGTCAGGTGCTATCATTGACTTTTTTGGTGACTTACTTTCAGATTACTGGTAACCTACATCACTGTACATGTGAAGTTAAATGTTAAATTAAACCTGTCCCATAATTAAGCTGGCCATCACTCTTCAAGAGGAAAATGCATCACAGAAAGACACTGTTCCTCCATCTTTTCCCCAGATGCCTGACCATGGGCACCTGGAATCTATGAGAAGACAGAGGAGTAACATTTTGCTTTGCCCTTTGCATAGGCCCAGTGACTTTTACATATGACCTTGGGAGTCTAGAAAGGATATTTTGGCCCATTAGAGGGTTTCTTTGTCTTCTGCAAATGCAAAAATGACCTCAATGAGATTACTTGTATGAAACAGGGTTTAGAGAGGATCAGGCCCATGTTGAGTGTTACAATGAAAATAATTGCCACAAATTGGCTACAAAAGCATAGAGCCCAAAAGTATGTTCTTTAAGTCTGCTCTTAGCAAGATAGACAAACGTTTCTGGAAAATCAGACAGAGCTTTTTTGTTTTCTATCTCAGTTCTTTAAATACTTTAACTAAATACCTGGCAGGACTCTGTTGTAGACTGACTTTGGTAATAATTATTAACACCCTGTCTTATTAGCACTTTACCACCAGTTGAATCACTGTGAAGTGAACAAATTACGTCTCTGGAATATTTAATACTGTATGGGTTCATGAAAAATCAGAGTATTACAAAGAATGTTAAATTAATAATGGTTGGTCAGGACACTTAAATGTTGTAAAATGTTTTAATTCACTAAAATTTAAAGAATAAAAGGATGTTAACCTGCAAACAACACAGAATCAATTTTAATACATGATTCCATAAAAAATGACATAGCATGGGAGAGAGAAGGTATGATTTTATTTGTTTTATCATTACTGTGGTATAGCAAGGGCTGAGGGCACTGGGAAAGTTCTAGAACAGCGCTATGTAAGTGCTAGAATGCTCCATGCTTTACTCCCTGTAGACTAGCCAAAGGGTAATTAGTGTCAGATGACACCAATTAAGGCCCCACCCAGGTGCCCAATAAAAACCCTCTACTCCTGAGAGGCAGGGTGGGAGTTGAAAGAGTAGGTGTGTGGTGAGCAGAGGAGTTTGTGAAGAAGAACAGAACGGAGTACAGCAGTGTGTGGGACAGAGGTGGAGTCCAGAGGAAGGTACTGGGC
The DNA here is from genome assembly GCA_007922155.1 of Mesoclemmys tuberculata. NCBI lineage: Eukaryota > Metazoa > Chordata > Testudines > Chelidae > Mesoclemmys > Mesoclemmys tuberculata. The sequence continues at coordinate 24,233,285 of ML675610.1, forward strand.
TCCAGAAGGCAGAAAGACAGAGGGGGGAAAGTAGCCCAGGGGAAAAGCCTGCAGCTGCAAGTAAGGTGCCAGCAGCACATAGCCGCTAGTCAGAGGGCCCCTGGGCTGGGACCCAGAGGAGCAGGTGGGCCTAGGTCCCTACCCCTCTCCCTGGGAAGATGGGGTAACTGGCAATGCCCTGGCCCACTAAGAGAGGCAAAACTGTGAGACCCACTAGGGAGAAGCTGGCCGTTTGCCACATTACATAGAAAGTACCCACACACACGTGTAAACACAGATATACGATATACTTTGCTAGAGAGTGAGGTTCACTTCCTTTCCTGATCCATCTGTCCCCAAACTGACAATGGTAAAGAGCTTTCCAGAGATAACGGGCACAGCACCCGAAAAGCTTGCTTTGCTCGACATCAGTTCTGTCCAGATACATCACTAAGATGAGTCCAGTTAAGTGCTCCTTCACCAAAGGGACAATAATGGCTACACATTGTGTGGAAATGTGGATTCCACACTCAGGAAGAGATGATATTGCTAAAATATAGAAAAAAGGACTTCCAGGGACACTAGGGTGAGAGATCACTATGGAGACAGAACAAACTCCTTGTGGGGGAAGTGCAGTACTTCAGAACTACAAATGTTGTTAGTTTCTACAGGCTGATCTATGCTATGCTTAATACAGTTTAGTTTGTATTTTAATTTGCTTGCAGTATGATATTAGTGCACATTAAAAGGCTTTCAGCTTAAATTTTGATGGAAAGTAACTCAGAGCCAATTTACATAAACAAATACACCCTGTATGAACCATCCTTTGAGATTACTAGAATATACTTCCTAGAGGGGAGGAGGGATGTGTGCATTCATGAATATCTCACTAAGGACTTTTGTTGTTGTTTTTTCATGAAACGGACAGCTAAAAACTCAGTATTTTTTCCAATACAAGGAAAGGAATTTTTAACTCTGTGGGAGAAAAAAGCCATAATCTTCCATCAGTTCCACCTATGCAATCTCATGAATTTCAGTGGGGATGTGTAGGCTTAACTAAAGGCAAAATGTGGCCTACTGTGTTGATTCTGATATGATGCTAGATTCACCTTAGGAACTATACTGCTGGAAGATGGTATAGACCTTGACAGAGGTCTTCGGTAGTAGAAATATCTGCTGGAGAAGATTGTGGTATCAGAAAAAGCTATCACAACAACCCTTCTGCCAGAGAAGTGACAGGTAGCAAATGCCACCCAGAAAATGCATAGCACTGGCTAAGAAAGGGATAAAGGCAGGGCAGTTAGGTGATGTGCTGGTTTTAGTACTTCCTTTGGTAGCTTTCACTGTCTATGCTGTGAAGTCTGGCTGTAACTTCAAGGTGCATCCCACATCGGTGAAATTCCAAGGGAATGTGTTTACAGTACCATTATATTCTCTGTCTCAGGGAAAATTCCCCTAGGGGAATACTGGGAAAATCTGCTGTTAGGAAATGTAAATTCCACCTCTTGACAGCAACTTCAGTATATCTGGTTTGGAAAGAAATTTGGCAGGTTATGTAAGGAAATTATTTTGTACTGAAATGTAGAAAGTAAAGTATCTTCTCTAGCTTAGGCTGAAACTGGAGGGAATGAAAAGTGATTGTACTGTACTCAAGAGAAACTTGTTTCCTGTTAATTACACTTTTTCATCAAATTCATGATACATGTTAGCATTTACATTGACTTACATGTCAGTCTGGGCAGCCTATTCCTAAAGGAAACTCTCCAGTGACCTACTGGGGAAAAATGCCACCCACTCATCAAACAGTGGGTGAACTTGATGGGGCCAGCAGTGAAAGGAGGACAGTCCCAGTAGCAAGGGCTCATGTGATAGGGTGAGACTTTGTGGCCTTTTTAGGCTGAGACCAGACTTTGTGGCCTTCACAGGCCAAGGTCCCCACCCTGCTGCACTCTCTGTCCCTCGCATGGGGCAGTGAGGGAGGAGGGTGCTAGAAATCAGAAAGGGAGCTGAATCCTACGGGGGTAAGCTGAGGAAATCCTACCCCGTATTAAGGGTTATATGGTAAAAAACCCTGTAACCCCCCACTGGAACCAATTCAATGCCTGGTAGAGGAGAGCATGGGTAATGGGAGGGTAGCAACCCTCTCCGGGTTAAATTTTAATAAAAGTTGCAGCCTGCCATTTCATTCCATGCATGTGTCTGACCTCATTTTGTTGATGTGTCCACATCATTGAAATTGCAGCAGCCTTCCTTAAAGGTTTCATTCTGTGTTGTGATGTTCCAGAAATATACAGTAACTACACCCTTCATTACACTGGTCTTTATCTGGTTTGCTAGTCTGTTAGCCTGCTGAGCTGTCACAGAGGCCCCTGCTATGAAGATTTTGTAATGATACTCCTTCTGACAACGAAAGAACATTTTTTCCCATTACATGGAGCCATAACTATATATTACTCATACCAATGCTGTCATTTATTGATCATGTTGAACTACCAACAGTATGGTTAACACAGTTAGGTACAGTAACTACAGTAGCTAGACAGGCTGACTTTTTACCCATGGCAATTTTATTGCATTTAGATTTTTATGGACTGGACTAAAATTAAGGTACATACTGGTTTTCTAAAACTTCAAAGGCCAGCTAAATGCATGATGTCCACAGAACTCACAACTAATTTAACCCTGTAACAGTCAGGAACCTATCATTCCTCCTTGCTTTTTAAAAGACTTATACCTGTATGTATAACAGTCTGCTATTCATGAATTTGAATTTAAATTGAATTGTTGGGTTAAATAAAGATCATTCAAAAGCTGCAAATTAGAATGAATGTCCATGATCATCAGAATAATGTTATATCCTTTAGTATGAATTCAGAAGTTGAATTCAAAATCCAGAAGGAGTAAGATTTTCTAAATCAAGAGACTTTCTGAAAACCTTTTATAGGTTCATGAAATACTCATACATAAAGTACAATTTTTTAATACAGGTTAGTGTAAGCAGGGTCTAAATGAGCTCTCCCCTGACATCTAGTGATGAGCTAGGGAAAAGATTTCAAGAACAGGCCATGTTTGTATAGAAATGCCTACTCTGCCTAGGTACACAGCATGATGGGGCTGCTTTATCAAAATAACCTTTTTTTGCTGATGTTGGGTTACAAATAGTATCGAGCACAGGGCTAGTGAAATGTTGTTATTCTTATTGTATGGGTGAAGGACAGCGGAACTGTACTTAGCTAGCTTTGATTGATACTTAGTCACCCTAAACTGAACCTTATTCACTAAGCAGGGGATAGAGATGTGAAATCTCAGTGAAAGAGAGAAGGGGTGGAGATTTCGATTCCTATTTCTACTGGGGTAGGGATCTGCCTAAAGAGTCCTAGACATCATTTGACTTATTCCTCTCCAGTGCTTAAAGACAGAGCTAATTAGACTCAGTTGAGTGTCATTGTTTCTGTTCAGAGATTACAAAAGCTGGATCACTGGACATAGCATGTCTAGGAGCTATGTCATAGACTCCGTGTCAGAACAGTGGTGAAAGAAAAGACAGCAAGGGGCTCTATTGGTAAGGAGACTCCATGCTACCCAGTGAAATCACTAAGGTCCTGGGCTAAGCAGTGAAACCTCAGGACATGGCATTGTAGGAGTTGCAGTGAATGTCCAGCAGTGGCAGCATGTGACCAGCGCTGGCAGAGAAAAGCAGCAGCAAAAAGTCCAGTGCAGAGGAATACAGACATTGCTCGATGCCCCCCCACCTTCTGGTGAGCCCCTGAGAGCACACCTTTTAACTCTCGGTCTTTACTAACCAAGGACAGCTAACTGGAGTGGGGTGCAGTGAAGAGAGAAGGGAGTGATGTGTTAAAGGGACATTCATTTGTCATTTGTCACACCAGAAGCTGGGAAATGGAGGCAAAGGACCCTGCCCAAAGCATTGTAGGATCGTTTTTTTTTTTGTTTATGGTTACATACTTTTGAATGTGGTTGTGGTGTTTTCCCAAACTAACGCTTGGTTCCCTTTCCCTTTTATTAAAGGTTATTAAAAGTTCTCTCTTGTCATAGACAGACTCAGTGCTTGTGAGTGGGGAAACTCTTAGAAGCACCCAGGGGTTGTGCAGTTTCCCCAGATTACTGGGTTAGGGCCCAAGCCATTTGTATTGTTAAGAGGAACCCCTGGATATTGAACCTGGGTCTTGTTGCTGCCAACTCCACCTGGCAGAAAGGTTACACTTGATTACATAAACAGCAACTGATGTTTCTGAGAGTGGAGGATTCTTTCCAGTAAATAGCATTCACTTTGAACGAAACAGCAGGCATGGCAGTTTCTTCACTCATTTGAGCTGTTTTATTCACTCTAGACACTGTTCATCATATTGAATACTTTCTCCAGAGGTCTTTGTATTGCTGGTAAACACAGAACAAATTCTACTACATTCATTGGTTATAATTTAAGAAAAATAAAACACCCGTTTGAAATGAAAAACTATGATACTTCAGCTGTCTCAAAAGAAATGTTCAGGATGACAAAGCAATGTTTTGACAAACAAGACTCCCCTGTAAAATCAAGTCCTATGGTATCTTTTGAAAAAGGAACGTATTGATTCTTTAGCCTTTTTATACCTGTAAGACTGAAGAATAGCATTCACAGCCTCTTATCAATCACTTTCTCAATGCTCTGTTTAAGCTAATGAACCAGAAGGGATACCCACTCAAGGGAACTCCAAGATATTACACGTCATCTCACTGTAAAATAAATGTTTAAAGCTACCATCTAATGCAAAAAATGACAAACTGAATAAGAATACATATTCAAGTATATTGATAGTGATTGTTAGGAATACGAAATGGGTTATTCATCAGAAAAGAGTGACAATTTTAATATAATACTTAGTTTCATTTGTGCTCCCAAAAGAAATAATTTTTACCTTTTTCTTTATAAGAGTGGACACCTAGAAAATGCACTATGGCCATTCCAAACTTCACAGCAATAGTTTGGCCAGCAGTAGTGCCAACATCACACAGTCAAAAATCATGAATCTGGGCCCAGCAATCACAATTTTTCTTTTCCCTAAATAATAAATTTGGGGTTCTTTTTGTTTGCCTTCTGGTTTTTTTTGTTGTTGAGATTTTATGGTACACTTTGGTCACATTTTCAAGATACTTTCCCCACAAGCATGACTGCTAGAGAAATAGGAATTTTTGTTTTGTTTTGTTTTATTTTGTTTTGTTTTGTTTAAATGAAAGCTGGAATTCTCAACTAATCACATTTCTCAAGGAGATGGAGCTTTTATTGTTTGCTCCTTTGAGGATCTGGACCAAAGTCTCTCTGTTCTTCAGAATAATAACACTTCCCTGTCTCTGGGAGGTATTGTGAACATAAATACATTAAAAGATTGTGGGGTGTTCAGATATCATGGTTTTCACACGTGCCAAGGCCGGGATCGACTACTGTGATCATCTGGTGTGACCTCCTGTATAACACATCACAAAATTTCCCCAAAATAATTCCTACAGCACATCTTTTAGAAAAATATTGAATCTTCATTGATTCAGTGATGGAGAATCCACCATGATCTTTGGTAAATTGTTACAATGGATAATTACTCATTGTTTAAAAAAAATTGTCTTATTCCCAAGATGAATTTGTCTAGTGTCAATTTCCAGTCATTGGACAGTGTTATACATACCTTTCTCTGCCAGATTGAAGAACGCATTATTAAATATGTGTTTCCTATCTAAGTATTTATAGATTGTAATCAAGTCACCTCTTACTTTTCTCTTTGTTAAGCTAAATAGATTCAGTTATTTGAGTTTATTGTTTTAAGCCAAGGTTTATTTCACTTTAATCATATTTAATTGTATTAAAATGTGTAGTTTGCTTCTGCACAGTTCACCAAGTGATTCAGATCACTGTGTGGTAGTGACCTGTCCTCTTCGTTATTTACCACACCCCCAATTTTGTGTCATCTGTAAACTTTATCAGTGATAATTTTATGCTTTCTTCCAGACACTAATAAAAATGTTAAATAGCATAGGGCCAAGAACCAGTCCCTGTGGGAACCATCTAGAAACACACCCATTCAATGATGATTCCCCATTTACAATTTTAGTGTGAGACCTATCAGTTAGCCATCTTGTAATCTACTTCATGTGTGCTGGGTAAACTTAATATCTTTCTAGGTTTTTAATCAAAATGTCATGCAGTGCCAAGCCAAATGCCTTACAGGTGTCTTTTACACCAGCACTATTACCATTATCAACCAAACTCGTAATCTCATCCAAAAAAAGAGATCAGGTTAGTCTGACAGGATCTATTTTCCATAAATTCATGTTGATTGGCACTAATTATATTACTCTCCTTTAATTCTTCATTAGCTGAATCCTGCATCAGCTCCTCCAATATGGTAATAGGGTGCATAGATGAATACCAAGTTGAACAGTTCTAAATCCATTCAGTAGAGTGCAGTGCTAGTATACGAATCTGTTAATTTATATTTTGAGGCTGGACAGGCCAGATTTTCAAAGTATTTAGGTGCCGAACTCCCATTGATTTCCATGGGAATTAGATGCCTAAATAGCTTTGAAAGTCTGGCCTGCCGTACCTGTAAAAGACTTGCAAGGAAGCATAAAGCTTCCATCTGACTCATGTTGTTTTTGCTGTCCTTCACATTTTATCCATTTTCCTCTTCTTGCACGTCTTTGGGGAGAGATGAAGAGAGCAGACCACAGGTTTGGAACAGGTGTAATATTTTAATTTCAAAGAAAAGAAAACTGCCACATTGTTCACAATGTAAAATATTTAAATAGGAACAAATGCCTAACATGTTTGTCACAAACTCAGTAAACCAGAATGGCCAAATTCTGTGCTCACTCACACACTTTCCATCCCCATGAAATTAATGGAGTTGTGCAGGTGCAGTAAAAGGAGAATGTGACCCCCTATATATCCACTCTTACAAGGCCTCTCAGTCTAGGCACATGTTCTGCTTTTTCCGAGGTGGATAACACCATTACAAACTAAACGGGCATGTCAAACAGAGTGCTGATTTGGTACCAGCTCCTGCTGTGACTGGTGTCTCTCACGGAGCTGTCTGTCTTCCCCCTGCTGTTTCTGCAGCAGCAGAGTTATCAGCTCACAGCACTGACAGTTTGATCTCTTTCGAGGGGCAGCATCTAGGTCATTTCGTAGCTTCAGTCTGAAACCACACACCTGCCTCTGGCATTATGCTAAGTTCTAGGGATGTCCCTGTCTCTTCTCAGTTCTCATTCTGCTTCCACTGCTGGTCATTTGCATCTAGTAGTTTGTTTAAGAAATTCTGCTGAAATTGCATCTCAGACATTGAGAAAAGCTTTCTTAAATAGCTAAAAACAAATTAAATGCCTAGGACACAGAGGAATTTTATTTGAGTAGTTCAACCCCTACAGGGATTCGGAAAGCACAAAATCCTGAGCTTACAAGCAAGCTTCGTGATTCTGTGTTGTGTTCTTCATAATGCTACACAAATAAAGGCTACCGTATAGCATCAGACTCTTCAAATTTAAAAGCGTATTTATAACCCTAACAGAATATGATGAAGAGGTTGTAATGTCATTGGATTCCCTAAGATGTCACATAGCACTTTTCCCTTCAGATATCAATGATGAACTGGCTACTTTGTGCAATTCTTCAGGCTGCAAAGTTCTCATGCATGGGCATACTGATTTTTAAGCCTGCTTTCTGATGTGTCTGCCTGTGGATGGATGAAGATGTTCCAACTTGTAAGTCATCAGAGAGAGGAAAAATAAAACTGGAATACTAAATAGTTGCAAAGTAGGGGGTTGTAGCAAACATTTGCCAAATGGCAATATATATGCACACATTCAAATCCCATTTTTTGTACCTTGTGAGTGTACCACTCCACTTAAATGCAAGAGAGACATGTCAAGCTTGTGTCCTGGTTTTGGTGTATAAATTATCAGCCAAAAAAAGTTGTGATCTTCCCCCACTACCAAACACCAAGACCCAAACTTAAAGACTAAGGAGTGTGTCTATACACTAGATCAGTTGTCCTCCTTTAAAAGTAGTAATTCAGGCCTTTTTTATCCTTTAGATCTTTTAAACTTATTACTGTTATACTTCCGCAGTGTTAGGTCATCTTTTATATGGATCTTTCCTAAGTTGTGTTTCTGACAGCTAGCTATTTAAATTTGCCAGACAAAAACCAGCAGCCTTAAATTAGTTCTTCAGTAGCTGATTATTGCATCCTCCTCCTTTTTAAAGCTGGTGATTTGTTTCCACTTCTTATTACTGAAGTTTTGCACGTTTTCACAAGAAGAATCATGGTGCAACTGTGCTTCCCCAGATCAAGATCACAGTCTGCCCCCAAATACTCCTACTTTACTGCAAGTGCTTCTGCCAGCAGTGACAGGGTGTAGGGATCAGTATCTTACAGGTGTCAAGGAAGTGCTCGCAGCTTTATGCCTTCAAGGTTCTCAGGAATAAATGTCACTTCAAACCCCCCTGCTATTATCATTGCTATCAATGGTAGTTTTGTCATTGATTTAAATGGAAGCAAAACAGGCCACATCGTCTTCCACCTTTAGGATTAGCCTCTCAGTCCCTGGATAGCATCTAGAAAAGAATATGGTAAGAAATTAAAAAATGGTAAAGAGGGCCTTGACTGTTCCCTCATTCTTATATTGCTCTTATAGAAAATTAAATGTGAATTGAGGGGAACATTAATTATTTTTAAATCACTTTAAAATAACATCTCTTGCTCTTTTAACATGGTCATTACATTTATAGCAAACAAACTTGTTTATCAATATTCCAGTTTTACATTTACAGAAAAGTCTCATTTTTATACTAAAATCTGATAACTGGTAAAGGTATAATTAGAATGTCAGGGGGAAATTGTATAATAGTTAAGGTTGAGCTGTCCTTTAAATTCATTTCCATAACATTTAAATGCATTCATTAATTCCTGACATAATTGGGAAGCATGCCATTAATGCAACAGTTCTAAATGTTTATCAAATTAACTCCAATCATCCCTGTACCTTGATGATGCCTGGCAATCCGGTGTATGGACATCCATGAAGCACTAATTATGAATTACTAATTGTAATCAATCCACAAGGTCTAAAAAAGAAGCACCACTGTTTAAATTAAATTAAGTTAATTTTATTGACTGAATTATTGAAGGATGAGCTGTTTCAAACTAGAAAATTCTGAACTGACATTTTAAATTACTTCCACAATTATAATTAATGTCAATTCTTCTAAAAGCAAAGACCACAAACAAATAGATGTTGAAGATAATAGGTCACAGAAGTTAACACATACTTGCTCTCCAGCTGTTGAAAAATGGGGAACCTGTTTTAAAAGTATTTAAAAGTGTTCATACGGTTTTAATTTTTCTATCTGTTTCTGAGTTTTCATAAAAAGTGTTGTGAAATTGCTTTCTGGGCAAGCCTGCCTTATTTTCTACATTGGTAAACAACCTATATTGGCAGTCAGAATCTATATGCATTAGCAGCAAGGCAAAGTATGTGGATTCATCAAAATTAGATCTGTTTTTTTTCTTTCAAATGCAGTTCTCAATGTCTATGCTGACAGCTAACCCTAAGGTAATACATTTGATCATACATCTTCTCATTCATAAAACCTAGAACATAATGATTTTAATGACTATTTTGAGTTAAAGAAGATATTTAAATAGCAAGTATAAAATATTAATAAAGCACTACCAGTGCGTATACCATCATATAGGAAGCATAGGCTAACACTTGTTTCCGGCCACCTGCTAACCTTTACATGAGAACATATGCTAATGATTTAAACATCACAGAATGAGTGTGTTAATTGGTTCATCCTTGCAGTCCAGCGACAGATCCCCGTGTCTGAATTACGAACATTGAGGAAATAATAGAAGTATATTGCTATCAGTTTGAATAAAATGCACAGAGGCCAGATTGGGCTTGACTGGCATTAACCCACAGTGGGGTCAATGCAGAACCACACTCTTTGAGGCTTGATTCCTCCTGGAGCTGACAAGCATGAAGGATGAATGCACCATTTGTTAGCACAGTAAATCATTCTCCCTCAGTTCTACCGGACCTTGGGGAGGGGGCCTAAACTATAGCTCTGCCCTTCTCCCTACTCTTCCTGGAGTGGTTTATAGGCTAGGGCTTGACCAGAAGGAAGAGTCCTTGCGCACATCAGCGTGCTCGGCTCACAAATATTCATAGCCCATGTGCAAGGATCTGTGTCACCCACACTATGCATTTAGCTGAGGACCAGTCACAATCTGACCCATGGAGTGCACAGGATTAATCTACAAGTATATAAGGGAAAAAAGAGACCCAAACAACCACAGCTATTGAAGCAATGCTGACCAAAGTCCAGACGGTGCATAAATGTACAGTCCTGGTGCCAATGACATCAAGGGTAGTTTTGTCATTGACTTTGGTAGAACCAGAATTTTACCTGACTGCTGATCCAGAGTGAAATAATGTACCCTTATGGAAATAATCACAGATAGACAGATATTTTTTCCAAAGCAATACTGTCAAATGCTGCTCGTTAGTAAATTGTGTAAATCTAGAATAATTCTAACACAATAGAGTTATATCAGTGTAAAACCGGTGGAAATTAGACGATTATCTGGTCCAATTTTTTTTAAGTCTGTCTTACTAGAACACTCTTGGGTCACAAATCCTTACTAAAAATAAATAGCCTGACCTGTTACTGGTAACATCTTTGTTTATTAAAATTGAAGTAATTTAAAATATCAAATGTACTTTTCACCATTCGTGAAGTTTGAAACTGTTTACTGGAACTTTGGTCTTCAAACTTACTGTAATAATCTTCAAAGTGTGCTTGCTTCATCCGTTCATGGTCTTCATTACATTCAAAATTAACTACTGGACTAATCTGTCATCATCTTTTTTATTGCCACATCGTATTTCTTTGTCTTCACCTTCACTGTCTGCAATGAATTTAGAGATCAAAGTGAAATGTTTCTGTTGTCTAGAGTCTCCTTACTTATATACCAGCTTATTGACAATATTGGGTACAGAAGGCCAATTAAAAATCAGTGGAGTTGTGATAGGAGAGAATTTGGCTCCTAATGGATAATCAACAGATCACTATGTTCTATCCACAAGTTTCTATTGGTTTCCCAATCTTTCATTTGTTTTCTCTGTTGTTACCAGATTTGCCCGTCACTTTGGGGTATGCTTATTTATTAGGGTTACCTTCCTTGAAGAGGGGGTGTGATTCTATTAATGTGCTGCTTGTGTTACTTGTGTGTTCATATGGTTACAAGTCCCCTCCCAATGGAGCTATCCTGCAGGACCTAAGGTTTTCAGATTCAAATAACGCCCCCCCAGATACACACAACCATTCCAGATTAACTGAGTGCGTCTGAGCAGACTGGGCTATCAGCATTCTCAGCTGACCCCTTTATTTGTCCCTGAACTCAGCAGGCTGGGTGACACAGCACTGTCAGCTGTCACCCTCATGTGCCCGTTGCACCGCACCAGAATGGAGCACACTTATAAGCAGGCTGGGTCCAAACAGCACTTTTCAGCTGTTCCCCTTATGTGCCCCCTAGACTCAATCAAATGGGTCAAAAAGCACATTCAGCTGTCACCCTTATGCGCCTCTGGACTCCGTAGGCTAGGCAGAGCAGCACTTTTACATGCCTCCCCCCTTTACATGCCTCTTTGCAACACAATTGTTCTAGCAGTAACCCCCTTGATAAGCAAACCCCATAGGATTTTGGGCATTCCAGGGATCTTTGGCTTAGGTAAAAGAAGCGTTGCTGCAGAGCAAGGTAGGGAAGCCAAGAACACAAAGGAGTAAACGCATTTAGAGAGAGAGAAACTGGCAACCAGCTTGATTACAATAGTTAGTTTATTGCCAGGTGTATAAAACTTATGTTACTAATAGTGATGCCATACAAGGAGAGAAAAACAATCTAACACTTACAATATAACAAAATTACAGTAGGGGTATTGGAGAAAGGCTAGCCCAGGTTGGCTTACAAAAGTAGAAAGTTATATCTGGATTAGAGAGAGAGATAGAATTGGGAAAGATGGGGGGGGAAATCTCACCACTCCTTGCAGCTCAGAAGTTCTCAGGAGACAGGCTGTTCAGCTTAGGGTCAGGAACACTTGAGGGAGAGGCAACACCCACAACAGGATCAATCAGGAAAGCATTTGGGTCCAGGCATCAGAAGAGGAGAGCAAGAGAGAGATTTGAATTTGGGTAGGGGTTTTTTGTAGAACCAGGTTTGTTTGTGGGTAAACAATGTCTCAATGAAGTACCCCATGGTGGTTTTCTCTATGCTGGACAATAGGAGCTGATCACTCCCAGCTATGGTCAATGTTCCTTGGGGGAGCTCACGATGCAACCAGGCAGATTCAGTGTTTTGCATATCAATACTAGAATGGTCTGATAACTGCGGAGCTGAATGGGTGTAGGTGTGAGTTCATTTACATCAAGAGCAGAGATCTCCCATAATGCAGTGTGTCCCTACCTTGCCAATCCCAGAATTCAGTGCGATTTCTGCTTTGGAGCTCGGTTCTCCAATCTTCATGATAATTCTTGTTCCATCTTCAATGTAAATGAGGCTCCAGTTCTCCATTCAATGTGTTAATTGAGATGCCTCTTTTTACATCTTCTACGTAGATAAGGCATGGGGAGTTGTCTTAATCCTATCACCCTTGTTGGGATGGTTTTAGGTGTGTCTCCCACAGCCTTTTCATAGCTTTTGTTTCTGGTTCAAGCAGAGGCTGAGGGGGATTCAGGTGAGCCAGAGAGAGAATAGGGGTTTTTCACCCTGGTTCCCCAAGAACACAGAGCTGCCAGGTAATACTGTATTATGCATTTTCCTATCTGGTCAAAACCTGATGGACTATTCTTTCATATTTTTACTTTAGTTTGTAATCCTTTCTATCTTTACTCTATTTTACTAATCCTTGCTATCATGTAAACATATGACTTTTTGTTTGATAAACTTCTTTTACTTATAAACCAATTCAGTGCTGTGATTGAAATAAGTGTTTGTCAAACCCCAGTTAAATTAATGAGCCACAGAGTATTGTTTCTCAAAAGGAACAACAAACTTAATTATTCCTGTGTGTGTTCAAGGAGACAGCTAGACACTGCAGAGACACATCTCTAGGGAGCTCAGGAACTGGGGTTCACTGTTTGTTACCTGCAAGACAAGATTGGGCCTGGCAGGGTCCTGAAGAGCTGTCTGGAAAGGCAGACAAGCTGGAGTCAGGGAGTTGTCACACATCTTAACTGCAGAAAAATTGTCGATTGCGGAGGCTGAGCGAGGTAACAGAATAACTCACAATTCTGGGAACCTCAGCAGGTTGTTTCATAGGCAGATGATTTGGGAGAAATTCAGGACTGGGAGGTTGTGGGGGGGGCAACCCTGTAAAAAGCAAATGGGCAGTGAAAACTAGTGTGTGATCTGCATGCTTTTATGCTGGCTGCTGTTGTCAGGACTGTGAGCCACAGCAGCATAGCATTTAAGACACCCAGGATTACAGGGCAGGTGGTGACACAACCCCTTACTGGTTTGGATTAAACCCCAAAACTTCACACTTGATCTGCAAGGCTGCAGAACTTTATGGGAGAGCAAGGATGACATGGGGATTGCTGATTACAGGCTGATTTGGGTAGAAAGAGGTGACCTGCATTGGCATCATGTATCGCCCAGTCTGTAGCTTCTAACTGGTGATTTAACGGCTGTGATCTATTGGGCGTTGTAGTGATTCACTTAAGAGGAAATGACATGGAGTCTTATTCTGATGTATACCTCATAAAGTGCATGACAGTAGATTTGGGTGCAGCAGAGATTTATGTCCAGGACCTGTGATAGTTTTTTATGACTTGGCTAAGCAGCTGTATGACTGTTACAGCACCAATATGAAAGCTATTAAGTACTGGGCAAACATTAATGAAGAAACTAGAGGGCTCTTGACTGGCTAGAAAATGTATTCTGTATGGTGTAGAAACATCACAAGCTCTGACACTTCATTGTTTCTTGGAGATGGGTACACCTCTTGGACAGAAGTCAGAAGTTCTTTCTCTCAAACATAAAACTCTCAGTATTTTGGAACAGAAACCCTGTCTGTGATTTCTGTCATCAGTCCAGCCACAGACTCCACCCTTCAATTATTCTGAAACATGATCAGGAACATCATTCCATTGTAACATTGTTGTCCTTTGTTCCACGTACTGCCTGCAAGTCAGATTATAGGAGGAGGGAAATAATAGCCATAAAAATGTTTGTATACCACAGAGTGAAAACTTTAGGCAGAAGTATTCCCTGCTTGCAGGGGGCAGAAGGTGGTGGTGGTGGTATAGTAATGGGGAAGGGGACAGGTTGGAGGGGAAATATAGGGAGTGGATCAGGGGCACGGCTAGGGAAGTGTGACAAAGCACAGAAGTTGGGTTCCAGGTGGGTGGAGGAAGGACCACAAGGGGAGGCTGGTTGGCTAGGTATGCAAAATATGGGTCATGATATGTACAACTACCTAACTGACTGCAAACTAAGAACCTATCTTTTGCTGTGGGGGAAAAAATAGGAAAATCAATACCAACAAGTGTTAACCCAGAGTTATTAAAGTTGCTTGGTGGAACGTCATCCTGCTGCAGAACATGAGTTGAGCAAAACTAAACTTCTGAAAATCAGGAAGTGCACAATTAAAGTTGCCCATGTAACCTTAATTCTGCCCTCTTTCAGCAATGCCCCAATGAGCCACCTTAACACTCATAACTGTGCTATGCCAGCCCCACAGTTGCTGAAATATAAAAGCTCTTCATCTCCTTTACAACACATTCACTCTGACCCACAAGTTTCCAGGTAACACTATTAAAGAACAAAAAAAAAAAAAAATAGCCCACTCCTCTTTCCCTCTGTTCCTCTGGAACTGGCAGTAGCCAGTGGGAATTATTTGAATTAACTTCAGATGCAATCAATGTGTTAGGTATATCTACATTAAATGGTGGAGGCTGTAGTTAGGAATGCTTCAGAAAAGTGCGCTCATGATATGACGACAAGTATGCATTACTTTGAGGGGTATGACAGCTGTGATTATGATAGATCTGTTTTGCAGCCATTCAAGAGTATGTTCAGGATGCAATATGCAAAATTTCTATGCAGAATTGTGTCAGTAGGAGGCCATAGGGCTTTTATTATAAAAGATATAATTACCAATGAGGTGGAATATGAGAGGATTCTAATACTTTAATGCTGGTTATGTGAAAGTATAGCTAAGAAGGTATCCTGTGGGTATGTGTAAGGGAGTTGTAAAAGGCTGTGAAGTGATTTGAATTGTACGCATGGTATTCTTTCCAGGGAGTTGGTTAAGGCTGGGTCCACGCTGACAGAGGCAAATTCGCTGTCGTTAGATCAATTGCTCTGGATCGACTGAGCAGTCTGTTAAACTGGTGATACTAACATGATTTTTTATTTTTTTGATTTTAGGAAGAATTTTTACCCTTGTAATTGTTTTGGATGAAATCCGGACCCTGCTGAAATTAATGGGAATTTCACCATTGAGTATAATGGGGTCAGGAATTAATCATTTATCTTTGTCCTTTAAGGGAACAGTTACTAGGAGAAATGTGAGAAATCCTAGAGATTTACTGCAGGGAATAGGATTAAGTAGAATATGGCATGAGATTAACTGCATTTAGTCTAGCTGCTCTAGATTATTTTGGAGGGAACTTTGCCTGTTTTGTAGGCTTTTGCACTTCTTAAATCTGATTGTCAGCAAAAGGACAAGAAAAGCAAAAGAAACCTTTAAATTTGGACTGATTGTATATAAAGCTTTCTGTTTTTCCATCCATAAATGTTGTTAATACCTTAGTAGTAATGTTATTACTTTTCCAATACTTTGACATATTAATGTGAAAATACAAGGTTTCAATGTAATTTGTTAAAGTCATACAGAAGCATTAATATATATTTTCTTATTCGCACAGAAGAGGCACCAGTTAGAGAACAGCATAACTCATTATCGCTCCAAAAAATAGTAGATTCAAAAATTACAAGTTTGTGTATTTTGGATTGCAACTGATTTAATTTTTCTTTAATTAAAAAGATTACTTGTGTGCTTTTATAAATCAATTGATTTGGGATCTGTAAACTGTGTTTACAATAAAACCATGCTCCAGAAGCTTCTGTCATTAAACTGAAGAATTGGTGGTAAGAGACATACAATTCTTGCCTAAAATTCAAAAAGCCAGAAACAGAGCTATACAAGATCAAGGAAGTGGCATTGCTTCCCACAGCCTAGTGATGATCTTGGAAGTTTCTGGAATTCCAAGAAATTTCCTTAGGGTCTAAGCCAAAGCACAGTATTTTCCATTGATTTCAGTGAATAAGGCCCTTAATCACAAAAAAATCTAGTACCTGAAGGGGAATTCTTATACCATCTCAACTGTGTTATTTCTAGAGCCATTAGAATATCAGAAGGAATTACTTCTGCTTTTGAGTAACTACAGTTACATATCATAAGCAGTTGGAAGATGTTGCCTTTCTGGAACTTCTACTAATCTCTCAATGAAGGAATCAATGTAGTCTTAGCTGCCCTTGATTTCCTGTAAAATCACCCATATGCTGGTAGCCTGTTGATCTCTCTATTGTTCATATATTTTAGAATACCCAAAAGTGTGTTAAGTCATCGAGTTTAAGGCCAGAAAGGACCACCAGATCATATAGTCTGACCTCCTGCATATCACAAGCCCTGAACACATCCCAGCATCCACACACTAAACCCAACAATTGAAGGACAGGTTGCCTAAAGTCTTAGACAGTCATGGTCTTCCAAACTTTCCTTTTGACTTTGTAAAGGAAAATATTGATAAATAAAATATAAAGTAGGACATGGACTTTTTATTAACTTTAACATTCAACTCTAAATGTTTCTTTGAATATTTAACAGCAAAGAACATTTTCACAGTTTCTCTGTTCTTTTCTTTTTCTGTTTCTGCTTTTGATACTTCTATTTATTTTAATCTAAACCCAACAGACATTTTAAGGATGTATATTTTCCAAATGAGGCTGAAGTAAGAAGGATTGATATCTATTGCAAATGTCTAGAAAAATATTTAAACAACCAGCTGATTTAATTTAAATTAGATCTTAGCTGATTCTAATACTAGATTAGATTTAAATTAGATTTTAGCTGATTTAATTTAAATTAGATCTTAACAGCTTGATTTAGTATCTCCAATAACTGTAAATCATTTGTGATTGTCAGTGTGAGTTTATAGATGTTTCCATCCTGCTGCAACAATCATAAAGCACATCAGGGTTTTAAAACTAATATATGTTGTCTGATTAGGAAGGAAGGATGGACCGGTGGTTAGGGTACTAGCCTGGAACTTGAGATGTGGGTTCAGTTCCTGGCTGTTCATCAGACTTCCTGAGTAACCTTCTACAAATCACTAAAACTCTCTGTACCTCAGTTCCTCCTCTGTAAAATGGGATAAAAGCACTTCCTTACCTCACAGGAGCATCACAAAGATTAATACATTGAAGATTGTGAAATGCTCAGTTATTATGGTAATGGGGAGTCATATAAGCACTGTAAATATATTAAACTTCCGTTTTATTTTGATTGATAACTCAATATTAAAGCAAGATGTAAAGTGGCTTACAATCTCTGATTGCATCTAGAATTGTAGATTTAATTTGTAGTCTCAATGAGTTACTATCTTGCTATTATCACAAATGACATTTGTTACCCTCGATACCTAACGGTGGTCATTAGTAGTAGGCTCAGAAATGATACCTGTAATTAAATTTTATTTTCCAATACATTTCACAATTATTCATGGTGGAGAGAACTTTTTGGACTAGAGGAAATAGAAGAAAATGGTTGGAGTTCAGTGTTCTTTTAAAATGTCATAATTTGAGTTAGACAACCCTAAACTGTTAAACTGTGAAGAATCCCAATTTTGTCTGTGTATTAGCTTAGTAAGAGATGTATTAGGAAAGAAACATAATTCTCTTTTCTATTACATGATAGCATGTACTTATTGTTTGTCTTTTGCATAATATTTAAAGCTGAGGTACTGATTGTTTGTGGTCATTAGATATCTTATGATATTTTTTGCAAGAGTAGTGTTGTTAGTTCTGCTGTCCTAGTCAGATTCTAGCTTGAGTAATCGCAATATGACATTGCCTTCTTAAATTCTGACTGTAGGTATTCCTCATTCTCTGTCCAAAATGATAATGTACTGAGAAACTGGTTCCACATTTCAGGGGTTGGTGAAGTAACCCTTGAACATATACATGCTTTGTACTACCCTCCTATCATCTTGGGGAATTTACCCAGAAATCAGTTGAATGCACAGATTTAGTCTAACTGCATTATCGGCATAGTCAGCACCATAGTGTTTTAAAGAGAACAGTTTATGAGAGTATGATGACAAAAATCCTAGATGCTAAACAAAAGAATGATAATTCCATCGGAAAACAAGTAGTCCCAACTGCCCTCTAGTTCCAGTCCCTTTATCCATTAGGGCACTTCTTTCCCTCCTTGTGTGCAGTACAAGCTCATAAGGTCACAAGGGTCACGAACCCAAGATTGTTCCAAGGTCTATATCTAGGCTCTGGGCTCAGGTTCTATGTGTAATTGTTGTATCTCTGCTTGGCATGAGCTGCTACTGCAGTCTTATCTCATATGGCATTTCCATTCTCAAGTGGGATGAGAACTAACAGCAATAAATTTGGGATTAACCAATCAGGGGTTTGATTAATGGGGAAACCAATCATTTCACAGCAATGCTGCTGCCATTTGGAGTGGGAACTTCAGCTTTGTGACATTTAAAACTGGTGCTGCTACCTTACAGGTCAGTGGTGGTGGAATTCTGACCACTGTCCCATGTGGGGACACAGAAGAGCTCAGAGACTTAACTGACCTTTATGGACTGAGTTTTTCTAACTAAAGAAAAGTTTTGCTCTCTTTAAATAGGACCAGGCCCATTGTGACCCACTGAACATTTGGAACTTTGGCTACTGCTCTATTCTCTGGCATTTTAAGCAGATGGCAAGTTTAAAGCAGGGCAGACAACTCTGGCTTAATGCCCAGTAGGTCCGCAGGTGCACTGTTATGGTATCAGAGGGGTGCTGTAAAAGAATAAAAGGCTGACAGTGTTATTGTTTAGATATACACTATAAGAAGAATTGACTCACTGAGATTGAAATGTTTCATTTTACCATAACCAGGAAAACCGGCTTGTTGTCCACTATCTTTAGTCATAAAATTTTGGTTAACCCCTAAGGACACTCAACTGTGGCATTAATAAATCTTATCTCAGATATGCTGTGTTACTAAATGCCTGATATAAAATTGTGCTGGGAAATTTCTATTATTTGAAGAATGCAACATGCTTTGGAATAAACAGAAATTTCAGAACATTCAAACACTGGATATCTTGAGTTTTTATATGAATATTCTGCATACGGGGATTAAATTGATGAGGCAGGTCTCAGGGACTGGATGACGATAATATTCTTATTTGCTGATTAATGATTATGCGATGTAAGAATACTTTTAGGTTCAAAACCTTTTTCTCTAGAAACACAGCACAATTATATTTTGCCATCAAAGATCTTTAATGCTAATCTATCTAAAGAGAAAAAAAGAGCAATTAGCTAAAATATACTAAAAGTTGCCACAGAAACAAAGTCAGTAATGTTGGAATCTGGGATAGTACTAATGAAAAACTAAAAATCTTTGAAGTGTTTAGAATGCTAACTGTCAAATAATTAAATGTCTGACTGCATACAGCTAAGAAGTAGTTATTTAGATTTTGTAGTCTTCAAAAGAAGGCAATGGTTTAATTACAGATCTTTACAAAAATCAATACAAATATAGATGGCTCCTAGCAAATAGTGATCATCCTAAAGTTCTAAAAGGAAGTGTACCTTGCTTTCAGATTGGGATGAATGTCCATCCCTTGGCCTTTCAATGTGCACTTGCAAAGTCACTTATATATTGTATTACCAGTGTGTATACAAAGGCCTTGAACCAGGAAAGCATTCCTATTTAGAATAGCACTTAATAGTATCATACTTAATAATAAGTATGCTAAACTTTAAGCATGTATTTATGTGATTTCCTTAATTAGGATGAACTCAAATACATGTTTTGGTGTTTTCCTGAATCAGGGATTAATACTTTTTCACTATTTAAAGTATATTCATGACCTTTTTATGCAAATGTAGGGCTATTTAAAAAGTGTGCACAAGTGTCAGAAACTTTTAAGTATTTGCACATGCAACAGGGAGGTGCAAAAATGCATATGCAGAATTTACACCCACGAAGAGAACAGGTATAAGTCCAGATGAAAATGTACTCCATTATGTGATGAGAAGTATCCAAACACAATTTTTAGATAGGGTTTATAAGTAAAATGAACTTATAATTTCACAGGCAAGATGTAGAATATAATGTCTTGATAGAATGATTTTAAAATCAAAGTAGGAAAGGAGACAATGATAGGATAACATTTGTTTCGAGGTTTAGTCGTAATGCTGATAAGATTAAAATATTGCATTGAAAGACTGGTTGAGTTAAAGCAGATAAAAGAAATGTCACTCTTTTCTCTTTTAGGAGAAAGATATTCAGAATGTATTGATACGCACACGTCTCATGAAACAATCATTTTTTATCCATAGGCAAAGAGTAATAATGAAGTTTCATGGGATATGCTTTATCATCCTCAGCAGGGGAAGGAATAACACGATATGTTTCCTTTGGCTTACCATGGTGACAATTTATTTACTAAAATATCCATTTGATTTAATTTCTATTGGAGAGATCTGACTTCAATATTCTAAAAATAAGAATAGCAGGGCATAAAAGTGCTACAAGTAATAATGACCTGAAAATCAGTAGTAGCTTGTCACTTTAACAGTCTGAAGCATTGTGGTTCAAAGTGATAAGTCCTGTATCAAAAAGAGAGTGTGGCGGTAATCATGTGTATATATTTGGGAGGGATGGGAAGCATGACTTGAGCAGAAAGAGGTTTTCTGGACTTAAAAGTAGAAATAAATGTTCCATTTTAAATGAATGAGGAAATGGAACTATACATGTTTCTGGAGGTTATATAAAAAAGGAATATTTGGGGAACTAGGATCCCAGTTCTGCAACTTCGTACACACACTTGCAGTGGTCTGCCCATCTAGCAGAGCAAGGCCTAACTTAGGATGTCAGTATGGAAAATTGTAGTAGAGCTTCCATTCACAATATTGGTTGCCAATTTCTGGATTCCAAATGGCCCAGGAGTGAGTCTTAAGGCCCAGTACATTATATCTTAGGGGCAAGTCCTTCTAAACTGTGAAGGAATTGTCCATGTGACATTGGAAACTTAATTTATTATGGGATAGTGCTCATGCTGCCACAGTCTAGGAGACTATAATGAAGAAATACTCAAATCTTCAATCTACCTCTTCCTGTTCCAGATAAATTTTCTCACCTACATGATCTTTCTGAGATAGAAATAGTTTCAAGGGAAAATATCATCTGGATTAATATAAATTTACTGGTGGCCAAGTTACTAATTCTAAGACATTGAAAATGGAAAGAGAGTGACTAATATCACATATTGGGAAGGAAAACTCTTGAATGTAACTTCATACGTTTCAAACAATGAAGATAAGTTCGAGGACTGGGGCTTGAACTCTGCATTTCAGGACTCTCCCACCCAATTTGGGATGGATGATCACTCTAATGCCAGAGAGTCAGGGTAAGACCCCAGTTTACAGACAACAGGCAAATAGAAGAACTGCGGACAAACCAAGGTCAGAAATTGGTGTCTAGTATCCACAGCAGGGTTTGGAGCTGAAGAAAGAGGCAGTCTGCTCAGGAGCCTAATAATGACCTTGTTTATATGCCAACATGAACCAGTCAGGGGGGCCCCTACTCAGGTCTTGCTGGACAGTACTTCCTGCAGCATTTAGCTTCAGAGGGTCCTCCAGTACAACCCCAGCCTAAACTTCCAATGGCATAGCCATGGGTTCTAGTCCTGTAGGTTCTTGCCTCTGTAAGACATGTCCAGGCTAGGCCAGCGTGTATCTTTAAAATTGAAAAGATGTTTGAATACCTACTGAGATTAAGTTTACCAATAATGTTAACGTCCTGCTGAATTTCTGAGACTGTCAGGTCTTGGTATATGGAAATTAGAGACTGATGAAGAAAAGCAGAAAAGTGCAACCAACAGTCCCTATTAGAAATGTAAACAGCTACTTGGAAAGGTTAAACTTGAAAAAGATTAATTCAGTTTTTTAGTTTGTCTAGTATCTTAGCATGAATTATCCAGCATTGGTTCAAAA
Source organism: Mesoclemmys tuberculata (assembly GCA_007922155.1). Taxonomy (NCBI): domain Eukaryota; kingdom Metazoa; phylum Chordata; order Testudines; family Chelidae; genus Mesoclemmys; species Mesoclemmys tuberculata. The sequence goes on from ML675610.1 coordinate 24,255,613, forward strand.
CATCACAGCATTGAATGTGTTAATGTGACATGTCCAGCAGTCTTGAGTTTATAACAAGCAGAATTCTCTACATACACAAAAATGTTAATGTGATAGATTACTGACAGATAGATACTGACTTATCTTACTTTACAGGTAGTTGGGTTTTTTTCTGTCACAAAATCAAGTAACTGTTCTAGAGTGCTTACTGGTATCTCCTTATAACAATTATCTTCAGTTTTAGCATTCAACATTTTTTCCTTCTCACTTTGCTGTTGGAAAAATAGTTGTGGTCTTCATCTACAGGAGAGATAAATTTTGTGTAGTATATAGTTGATAAACTTTGGCTTGAATAAATTACTGATGGTATTTTAACTGAGAACATAAGTTGTTTTTAACCTCGGTATACATGTTCAAAAAGCACTAAACTTCTTTAACACAAACACACACTGACCATTATATAGATGTTCACATAACCTGCTGCTTATTCACTATGCCTGTCCATCATATCTGACACTGACCTTCAGAATAGAAAGCTGCTTACTTAAATTTCCATGGAAATATTACCCAGTGTGTTCAAAAATTCAGTTCAATTTCTGCCCTTGTCACATATGACTGAAGTCAGTGGATTGAACTGAGTGTAATGAAGGGCAGAACTAGACCTGAAATTGCAATGCCAATGCTTATTTTATGTTGATTGGCGCTTGTTTAACACAATGGCTAAGTGCACATGTGTGCTCACTTTTCCCTCTCTAGTGGCGGGTCCACAGAAAAGCAAGGACTCCAGTCAGTGAAACATCGCTTTAGTTAGGTATCTTCTGTTCTCCTTTTGGGAGCTGCTGCTGTTCCTGCTACCTCTGAGGTCTCTCCCCTCTCTTAGGTGATGCTGCTATATTCTGTAGTCTCTAGACAAGAGGAAGAGAGAAGCACTGTGTAATTTTAGGGACATAGAAGTGCTGACAGTGAGCATGCAGATGTGGAAACAGCAGCAACTGTACATGGGGGAGTTGGCAATCTTCTACAACAAGGCAGAAGTCCCAGAATGAAGTGGAGGAAATAAAATAGGAGGAACAGTGGAGACAACACTTGAGACATGGAGGGAGAAATTAGAGTGAGGGACAGAAAAGGGATTAGTAGGAAGATTGAATATGAGGATGAGAGGGACAGTGGAGGATACAATGGTGAGAAGAGCACTGGAGCTGGGTGATGCAGAAGGAGGAATATAGAGAAGGAAAAAAGAACTGTGATAGGCAGAGAGTACACAAAGGCAGAAGGGAAGGAGAGAAAACATGAAATCATGGAAGGCAAAGCCAGAAATGTGCATAGAAAAGAATAGAAAAGAAAGGAGAGAGTGGGCAAACAAAATACATGAGAAGTTATTTTTGTGTCAGAACATGATATATGTGGGTGATGATACACTGGTCTGTTACTAATGGGGAGTGCATCAACCAAAAAAAGGTTGGGAACTCCTGACAGGGGATAAGGACCTACAACTGCTACCAGATAATCAAGTTATAACTTCAGCTCAAGTGGTAGATGCTTCTGCTTTTGAAGTTAAATGTTTCTAACCCCACCAACTACCTGATGAAACCAGGGAAGGAAAATTAAATGAGTTACAAGAAATGGATATTTTTTTCTCCTCCAGCTAATACATAGACTGAATGAGATAATGTCATGATGATACTAATAATCACTTCAGATGGGACATTAAATTCTATGAATGGAAAGGAATAACCTACAACACTGAGTTATTAAGTTGGTAAAGGCCCATACCAAGGTATAGCTGTAAGAAAAAAAAAGCGTGATGTTACTATAAAAGATTCCCATGTAGGAGGTGATTAGTCAAATGTTCTTTAAGTGTTGTGAAATGTATGATATTGCAATCTTTCTGCAATCTTATGGCTTTCATCTATATCAAAGAAAGAAATAAGATAGTGCACAAATTTGATATTGGCAGATATTCCTCTATTTAGTTCAAAGTATTGAAATTAGTCAGTAAATACAAAGCTATATATCCTGTCAAGTACCTGGGGAAAATACAGAAATGTTTTCTTTGGCTCATCATTCCATTAATGTTAGTGGAAGCTGGTTCCATTTCTCAAAAGGGAGACTCTATCCCTAATGTTGTTTCTAACCTGTTTACCTTGCAGTCTTTTGCTGTGAAATGTGACTAGGTTGGGATTTCACAAGCACCTAAGCACATGTCTACATTGCATAGTCAGCTGATTCTGTGGGACCTGCTCCTGCAGACCCATTCTTCCCAAGCTCATGCTTGACCATCCACATGCACCTCATAACCATTGTGACAGACTGACAATATCCTGGACAAACTTCTGAATTAAGATAAACATTAGTGAATTAAGTTGAACCTTACTGAATTAGGGTTAATAATGCTGGTGTCCATTGTATTGAAAATGCGATTGTATATGTGTTATTGTGGAATGCTACGTACCTCATCTAGTACATTGAGGATTCTAATGCTTATCAGACTTATGAATCTATCCCCTTCAAGAGGTTAGCATATATACTTCAAACTGGATTCTCCAGGGACCAACAAACAAAGAAAGGATTTTTGAAAAAATAGCCTGATTTTAAACTAGCTCTGGGCTTCTTCCTGATCTAGCAAACAGACAAAATCCCTGGTCCACAGTGTTCCCCCTCCTTAGGGAAGGGTTGGAAAGACTGGACCTGCTGAGGCCCCATAAAATTGATCACTTCTTCTGGGTTGAATTTGTGATGAACTTGTGACCAAAGAGGAAATCCTCTGGATGAGGTATTGAAGGACTGTTCCTGCCCAAGCCCATGATAGGGCTGGGGACGCGGTTTTCTGGTAAGCTTATTGGTATACGTATAGGTTCTTTTATTGGTTTTAATATGTTCTCTGCAGTGCTTTTACCTCAAGAATAAAATAGGCTTGCATAAGAAATTATTTATGGGTAAATTATAACTGTTGATAATGAATCATCAGTCTCTGAAGAGAAATCAAGCAACATGGTGGTCAGCATCTGCTGGGAATAACACAGAAAAGGCAAAGAACTGAATAGCCAGGGAATACTCCACTCAGAAGACAGCAAGATGCAAGTCTTCACCCAAGAAAGGCAAGTAGACAGGGAATTGCCTGACGTGCAATTATCCCTGGTTTTACAGTAGTCTGTCTTGAGGCACTTAACTCATTCTCTGCATTGGTTGACGGTCTGGTGGATCCCAAATGCCACCAGCCACTTTGGTATTTCTGTGTACAGGTGTTAATTTCTTGCATTCTTCCTAAAGTCAAATGTCTTGCTTGTCTCAGATCACATTTACCAGAATTCAGCTGTGTTCTTCTGGCCAGCATCCTCTGTCCTTCATAGTGCTGGCCATAGCTAACACATGATAGGGTTAACTGTGTTCACAGCTCAGCTGAGCAGTCTGTGTGGAAAGGAAGGTTAACTACTGATCAGCCGTATTTTAACCTGAAGGTTCCTGGGAAATGAGGGGAAAATTGGGGATAGAAGAGCAGGACACACAGCCTAAGGGACTGTGGAATAGTTTTAGCAGATTCTCTGGCCATAAGTCTGATGACCTTGGCTTCAGCTACATCCACACTCCAAAATGAATATACCTAGACCCATAACACAACGAGACTCAGGTTTGGACCCATTCCCCATGGCAAGTCTGCAGGCCTAAGTACCAATAGGTTTCTAGCATGAATCAGCAGGCTTTGTTTTGTGGATGGGTTTGGGCTTAAACCAGAGTCTGGATATCGTACACAGTGTAGGCATTAAGTATGTGATCTAGGAGTTTCTCCTACAGCAAAGTGTTGGAAGGTAGGGATTTTTCACCCTGGCTTTTCCACTGACTTTTTATATCTTAATTTAAAATATTAAAGATAGTTGATAATTAATCTTTAATTTGGCAACATCAAGAGTAGTTATTATGGGTTTAATCCTGAAGACCATACTTAAACTGTTCTCAGAAAATGACAAAAGAAACAGGGTGGTTGTTTTTTTGTCGTTGTTGTTGGTTTTGGTTTGGTTTTTTTGGGGGGGGGGTGGAGTTTAACCAACCTGCTTTCTCATTATGTATTTAGTGAGCACTGATTTTTCTTCCCTACCCCTAGAATCTATATACCTTAGAAAACACAGGTCTTGTCCTGACATCCTTACTGTTTATCTAATCAAATGTACAAAATTGGTTAATAACAGCCTTTGTATTTTTCAAGCTTCCAAGAATGTACATATTGCAAAAAGCAATTTAACTTGTGATGCTAATTAGCCAGCAGACATTATATAATCATACAAGTGTGAGCTTTGGGATTTTAGATGTCTCAGTGCACTCAATTCTGGGAAGCCAAAATATGCAGCTACATTCACTGCTGGAAGAGATACCGAGTTGCCTCATAAGGGCAGGTGCATCACTAAACTTACCCTCAAAACAAAACCCACACCTGGAAATGAAAGAGACGTCTCTCTGTACCTCCAATACTTTTATTTTCCTTAATCTTTCTGTCTATGTTGCTGCTTCATGCATCTCCCAGCTTTGCTCATCCACTTGTGAATTATAAGCTGTTCTCACAGGTAAATCCATGTTTTTAAAATAACTTATAGGTGACTCAGGAGACAAAATCAGAAGTTTGAATATTCAAACCATTTTCCCCCTATGTACAAGCTACACTGGTTAGAACAGCAGAACCTTTCCCCATCTCCCATCACTTAAGAATTCATATTAAAAGTGATTTATTTTAGGGTAAATACTGAGTACTTCTGGTGACAAAATTTCCTATCTATGACTCAGTAAGGTTACATAAACATTTGTTCCCCTTTTTTGTTGAGTCACCTGGGACTATCTATCATGAGAAAAGACTTAAAGATGAAGGATGTATAGTTTGGTTAATCAATGGCTAAGGGTTAAGATAAGTATTGGGAACTATTCCAAAGGATATAAGCTCATAAGAGGGAAGAATTGTATGGGGTGAACCAAGCAGGGTGGTTATAACTAGTAATGATGGTTTTAGTTTGAGATAGACAAATTCAAGGCACAGCAGGCTGGGGGAAAGGAAGGAAGAGACATAGTGGGATTGCCCTGCCACAGGAATCCCACTGCAGTTGGATCAATTTATCCTGAATTCCTCTTGGAGCTCCCCATGTAACCTTTTATTAGTGTGTTTCCAATTAAGTGGTTAAAATAAAGAATAAATCCAAACAGTTCTTTAAGGTTTGAGCTTCCATTTCTGTCACAGGTATTTTAAAGTAGTGGAGAACTGTGAATAATAGAGTGATGAAATAAAAGACTTTATTTAAAATAAAATAGTTAAGCAATCAGGCATAACAATAGAACTACACTGCATTGATACTCACATTCTAAGATGAAATGGTGCATACCTGGATTCTGGTATAAACCTCTCTAATGGTACTCTAAAGGTACCTAAAATTAGTGTGCTACCCTACTCATAATCAATTATAATAATAACCCTTAATTAACATGAAATCCACCTTTTCATCATAGTTAAATATTTTAATTGTAATTTTAATGTTTTAATGTTTAATAGTTTAAATATTATTGGCTTGTTAACATTAAGTGCCATGTTAATTAACATCTGCTTCAATGCCATACCGATAACTATCAAATAGACATAAAGTGCTTGTGTTTTAGATATCAGTTCAAAAAAACATGTAAAAGCCAGTTAGGACCAAAATATGGTTACAACATAACCTGTTATCATGTTATCTCCAGTTTGCCTCCGAGTCATCTCACTTCATTTTATTAGGCCTTGCTTGACTATTGGCAAGCCTATTTTTAGGCAATAGTTTTAGGGCATACTTACATTTCAATATTTTTATAAAATCATAAGCAAGCTTCACATCCATAGGCTATGCCAGGAAGCACAAGTTACAACTTTAATACCCTTTAGGGACACAGTTTTGATTTTCCCCCTGGTCCCAGCCACCTCTGGCCATTGCTAGAATCTGTGTGTGGGTTCATGATCCTCACTTCACCCAGCTTGTAAAGTCAAACCTTGATGGTGCTAAAATTAAGTTGGGGTTTCACTCATAAGCCATGCTACATCTAGACCTTAAACAGGGGAATTGCAGAGAAATGTCTTCTTTCCTGTTCTTCCCCTTCTGCAACTATTCAGAGCCAACAATAATCTGGCCTCTAGACTTGACATCCTAATAGTGTAGTCTACTAAAATAGAATAGTTTTAGGAGAAGTTGTGTTTGTACTGTCATGATGGTTGTCCCACAATAATAGGCAACTAGTTAAATCAAGACATATCATAACTACACTGTATGAGTAATAAGTGCTGTGTGTATAATGTCTCAGGGTCTTTTCTCAGCATATACTAAATGAAGGGCAGAACTAGAGATCGATTCTATGGAAGCATGGGCCAGAGTTTTCTTTAATTGTTCCAGGGTGCTGATCAGAAAATCTGAAAGCGATGGCCTCACAGTGTTGGATCTGTTACTTGAGTTTAAAAAACACAGCATGAATGTTTAAAAACATTCCACGATACTAGAAGATGAATCCTATTCTTGCAGGAGATTTTAGTGCAGCACTGAATAGAAAGTCAATTCTTATTTCTAGAATACCAATTTTTATATATATTTCATTATATATGTTAAAATATATTTAACATACATCATTTAATTAAATAAATCTGTTTCTGCAGGTAATTCATCTATGAAAGGAATACAGAAGTAGCATACAGCTTCTGGATAGATTTCTTTTCAAAGCTGAATTACCTGCTGAAATAGATCTCCTCTAATCAGAATTTATGCATCTCAGATAGAAGATGATTGTCTCAACAAAATTTTCTTGACATTTGTATTAAAAACAAAAAATACAGCAAAGTGTCTCCATGAGCAACAGCTGTCTTTCAAGACAGTTTTGTTTCAAAAGATTTCTGATTAGCTAAAAGTGGCAGAGGTTATTCAACAAGAAACCATAGTCTGATGAACTGGGAAATCAAAGAAGGAAATCTTGCCTTAACCTTTGGTCAAAAGCTATGCAGAAAATATTTGAAGTTGGATGCAGTAACAACGTTTTTATCTATGTAGTCTATTCATAGTGCTAGAACATGACTGTCTGTAATATATATGTGTGTGTGTGTATATATATATATATATATATATACCTGCTGTATATATTGGCTTGAAGGGTGACAGCAATAAAATATTGCCCAAGATAGATCTAGCAATTGTGGTGTATTTGCCTGAAGCTGAAGCTGAAATTGTTATGAAATCTTTATGCAATGAGGATTTCAACAAGTAAATATGACTCTTAAGAGATGTCAGGGGTACCTGAATGCTTTTCTTCCTAGCACGAGTCCGAGGAAGGTGGCTCAATCTCTACTCCCCACTCTCTCCACAGACCATCAGTGTAATCTAAATCCATTTTTGTGGATCTTGGCGGAGTCATACGCTATGGGTGACATTCTGGCCCCATTGAAGCCTGTGGAAAACTCCCTTTGATTTCAAATGGGCCAGGATATCAACCAGTGTTGCTCAGCCTCTGCAAGTGTGTGCACACATTAGACATCTGATATCAGATGGTGTTTACTGGCCACAATAGAGAGCATTAGCACAAATTTAATATTGTGTTTGTTCTAAATAAATATGCATGTATGCATATGCATACACACACACACGCCTTTTGTAATTTTCCTTTTACCATATATTGGAAATGCGTTGTATAGGATTTATGGCTGTGACCAATAAAAAGCTACATTATTAATAAATATAGTAGTAGCAAATTGAAATATTGGGTCATTATTCAAACATTAAAGCAAATTAGTGTAATTTTCTTTTTTATTTCACCCTTCCTCCCTTCCCTAGTCACTACTACTTTCAACAACACTTTAGAAGGAAGAAAGGGCTTGCTACAAAGATTTGGGAATGTTTGTAAAGCTTGTAACAACAATCTTTTAAAAGATATTTTCTTTCTCAGGTTGAAGCAGAAAACAACAAAACTGAGTTATTTACTTTTTTATGTAAATAGCTATTTGTCTCAGATAAAATTGACCCAATACCCAAATTCATGTGGCTTTGCACTGAGAAATGTCTTTTCCATTTACTGTTATTTTTTGTACTTCTAGGTGGCAACATAAATCTGGGTGAAAAGATACTCTTGAAGTGAAATATTCATAACAATTGTCCATCGGTCTGCATGGTAAAATCATAGAATCAGTTAGAGTTGATCAGGACAGTCTATTAAACAGTAACACTAATAGAATTAGTTGCTTAGAAGCCATGTGTGTCCTATGTGTTCTGTATCCACAAAAAGAAAAAAAAGCCCTCTATGCCATCCAGATCTGCCTAGATAATCCTGGTAAATATGCAGTTGTAAAAGTCTTTATAACTTCAGTCACATACTGTGATAAACTACTAAGCCTACATGTGGCACTGCATACTGAATCTGCTGATGGAACAAGTTGACTAAGGTTCATCATTTTTTCTTTAGAACTTATGACACAAGGGCTTGTTTTATATGAATATGGAAGTTTTTACTCTAAAACAACTTTTAGATGAATGTAAAGTTATCTGCAATGTTTGTACTTTAAGCTACCATATTTCTGAAGGAAAGAGATAAGGAGGAGAGTAGATTGCTCATCAATAGTATCATATGGAGCCTTTTGCCTTTAGAAACAGAACAGTTCCCTGCAGTCCACGTGCCGCAGATCTTTTTTTTTTTTTTTTTTTTGCTGCATGTAATTCTGCTGCAAATCCTGCCCTCGTTTTGTCAGAACTCGTAATGGTGTGCAAGCTCTGCATAAAGAACTAATGCAAAATATAACCGATTCACTACAGAGAAATTATCTGTAGTACAGATCAGAGAGCATTTGACTCATTGGGTGCAAGTTCAAAAATCTAGTTCAGCAGTAACCAAATCTACTATGACTGTTCTGTACCATCGGTGAAATGATTCGATAGTCTCAATCCAGTTCCTAGTGAAAAGGTTCACATGACCACATTAGTACTAAGTGACACCCCTGCCATCAGAGTAAAGGTCGGAATGCATGGTCATGGAAACTGATTTACCATTTTGTACTCTCTGCCCGCTTTCTAGAGCTGCTAACTCCTCATCAGGGTTGAGAGGAAATATGCATCATCCTTGCTGATGCTGTGTCTGTTCTGTAAATAAATGAAGAACTTCATCTTTCAATATTTTCATTTTGGAATCTTCACTAAATATGAAACAACAAGATCTCAAAACAAGAAATTAGAGGAATGAAAATTCCAAGCACTGCATTGTGATACACAAAATCAAACTAGACAAATGGGAGCTCTGCTGGCCCTGCCCTTCTCATACGTATGAGAATTGGAGGGAGGAGCTTACATCTCAGTTGATGGCAAGCCAGGGAGGAAAGAAGATCATCAGTCCTCAGCTCCTACAGGGAGGACTAGCTGAATGCAGGAGGGTCACAGACGATCACTGCCCAACACCCTCTCCTAGAAGAAAGGAAGAGGCTGATTCTGACTCGCCTTGAAAGGGGACGATTCTTCTCTATTTACTTGTGAACCAGTTTAGAGCCAGCCACATAAGCATCCTCTTAAGGAAAAGAGCCTTAACCTAGCTTTGGGGTATTCTTTTGGGATAATTCCCCTTTTGTTCCTACTGACAACATGAAACAGGGCAAACTCTCTTTCTGGGGCCCAGTCAGAGGGCTGACTCTCTTAAGACTGGAACTGGCATGGGATTCTCACTTGACCATTACAGAGCGGTGACCTAGGTGAGTGCTGGGGCCCTGCCTAGAGCTTAGAAGGCGCCCCAGGAAAGAAACTCTGGAGACCGTGCATTTTAAAGATATTTTACTGGAAGAGACAACATAATAGCATGTGTTAAGCACTCATGGCATGACATGACTCATGACATGGAAAATAAGCAGCTTGTAGCAGTGTTTGATTTATAGCAACGCTTATATTTTGAATATGTTTGAAGTTCCATGATTGTTTTCCATGCACCAGTGGCACAGGGTTTATGCTCAGAGGCTTTATTCATACAGAAACACCTTATGCAGCAGTACAGTGTAAATGAGAAATTGTTTGCAATCCAGAGAGTCTGTAGGCTTTACTCCTGACTCACAAAGAAAAACTTTGGGCCCCAGTGGTCTTTATTTATGAAAGAAAGGCCTTAAGAATAGACATGTGCTGTTGGAATATATTGTCCCCCAAAAAATTGTGGGGTAAAAGAAGGAACTTATAAAACCTCTATTGGCCAACCTCACAGAAGTGCTGAGCATGACTCTTTGAAGTCAGTTTCTATGTACCGCACATATCTCAGGATATGGCCCTTTGCATGGTGTGCCTGAACATGTATATAATTGCATGCAGTAAAAGTCCTCTAGTAGTTTTGCACCATTAAAGTTGTGAAATCAAGCACTCCTAAAGTCAATAAATGCCACAAGGCCAAAAGTTCAGCTTTAATTCTGCCTCCTTGTGACTTGCCTTTATATTTAGTCTAAAATTATCTTTCAAACATTGTTAGAATTGATCAAAATAATCACGATGCTGCATTTTTAAATGTAAAAGACTTAAGAAAATCCTTTAGCTAGCTCTGTACATTACTACAGCCAAAGAAGTTCTTTAAAAGAATAAGATTGCAAAGTCAAGCACTCCAATATTAGGCAATGTCTGAAATACGATTACTTATGCAGAGATCCTGGGGTACTTGGGCAGATGAACAACAGCACAGGCTCACTGCTATTTTTAGCATGCAAGTTAAAGGAGTGCTAGCATGTGTCTGTCCACCCATGCTGAGAACCATGCTCCCAGCTTCAGTGTAGACATGCCAAGAGTCTGTTTCTGACAGCTGCTGAGCAGTTCCAATTCCCACTGAAAACAATAGGCGATTGGTGTGACTCAGCATCTCTCAGGACCTGCTTTTACTGAATTGCAAGTAGCATTTACATCTTCTTCTGACCTCTGTCATTCAAAAAGTTATTGTGATTATTGTGCATACTGGGCAAAGTTTCCAACATCTGAGCGACATAAGTCTCATTCACTTAGGTGCTCTTGAACACTTTGCCCATTTTGACTTTTTTCAAAAAAAGCGGGAGCTTAAAAAAATTTATTTTTATAGTACATCTTTTTCCAAGTGGATGACAACTAAGCAGCTACGGTACCTCACACTCTAAATTTAGTAAGAGATTCAAGTCATTGGAGGTAAGAGGATACCAAAAGGCAAAAACTATTAAAGCCTCTTATCTGTTGGTGAATCTGATAGTTAGAAGGCAATTTGCTATATGTGGGTTGATTTATATGGCATATAATATTTACAAATATGTCAGCTCAATCATACAATACAGTACTTCCATTCACTTATCCTATCACAGGATGAGAAGTTTCATTCTATCAATATTAAACATGACACAACAATACTGGACAAATTAAGAGTGTAAACTATTCTAAATTTTATATGGAAGCAATACAATAAATAAAATGTAGGCACTTGTCGGTAAAAGATTTATATTTAGTAGTACAAAGAAAATATGAGTTCAATTGATTTATCTCCCATACAGCTTTTTTATATTGTCAGAACCTCTCCTTGGATTGAAAAATAACCTGCATATTATGGTCTATGGTTCCTGCCAGTGTGCTCAGCTTTCCTCCATGCATCTCTTTCAGCAATACAAGAGAATTTATAATGGGAAGGTCAACCTATTCTCATTTATTTTAAATCACCTCATTCTGATATTCAAAAGCTTGCCTGTGTTTACATGCTTGTGTGCTATGCATTTATCCTAAAGTCTGTTCAACTGAATAGTTTTGAAAAAAAGAGAAAACTTGACATCTCAGAAAGCAAGAAAGCCAAGATCTAGCGCTCTGCACACAGGACGAGGATGCAAAACGACCTGATTCAGACTTCCGTTCTGAATCAAGCTCCAAAACTTACGTTATCTCTGGCTCTGCTGTTGCTTACAGTTAAATTCTTCCCTGACATACGTGTTATGTAACCCCACTGAATTTGGCAGCTAACCTCTGTGACTGTTCTGTTGCCTTTGAGGTCACATTCTTGCAGTACAGGAACAAAATGTTATATAAGAGTTTTAAAATAAAGCTGAAATTTTAAAAGATATCTAGAAATTTCTATTTCTGTTCTCTTCTGTATTTTGTGAATGTTTTGTTTTCAATAGGAATAACAGAAGCATTTCATGCTAATGAAGTTTGAACATCTACATTATTTCTACTAGTTTCCTTTTTATTGGTTCTACGTCTTATTGGTACATCTTCAAATAAAGAAATTCTATGATACTGGGAAATGGTAGCAATCTCTGCCCAGTGATTCCCATTAGAAAAGATTATTGCAACTTTTTGGGGGATGTTCCAACATTTTCATGTCTGCAACAGGCTTTTCAAATAGGACAGGAAGAAACTCTCATGACCAGAAGTGCCTTTTATTTGCCCCATGAAATTTTGTTTAGGTTTTGCTGAGATATAAACTGTTGAAAGCTACTGTTTTCCTTTTCTCACTTGTACTGCAAGTGAAGTTGCATTTCAGATGCATGTGGGGGCAGACTTACAGTATACTATCAACCATAAATCTAGCATTTTTTATCAAATGCTTGAATTTGCAACCTACATATTCTTATTTAGTTGTTTAATTATATTTTATATACAAGTATGTTTATATATGTATTCTTTCAGACAAAGCCTCTTTATTATGTATGCACAGTGCCTAGCATAATGGGGCTAGACTTGCAGTTTACTATACTGCAAATCATAAATATTACTAATATATGTTTGCTAAGTGCTATGGATCCTCTGCCACTGTAAAAGAAACCTAAGGATTCAGACCAACATGAAGGGGAAACTGCAAGCTCTGTTTTTAACATTCTGCCTACCATCTTCCAGTATCCAGCCAGCCATTTGTATCATGCTAATTGTTAGGATGTCAGAGCCCTACAGAACTATGAAACTCCAACAAGGTCAGAATTTCTGCCCCTGAGCAGATAGGATTTAACCCTCTTGTTGATGTGAAGGGAAGCTAAGTCAAAAAAGTGTCTTACATTTTGTTCTTAATGTGGCAAGAGTCCCGGTTATTCTGTGCTCTTGTAGTAATGAGTTCCATTGATATGAGTCCTCAATCATGGTATGGTAAAACACATCAGTCACTAGGGATTCATTATACATAATGTGGTCTAGCAAGGGCAGTTGGAAAGTTCTGGAAGGGTGGTATGTTAGTTCTAGAATGATCCAGGCTTTATTCCCTGTAGAGTAGCCAGAGTCATTAGAGGGCAATTAGGGGCAACTGAGGCCAATTAAGGCCAAGCCAGGTGCCTGATAAAAACCCTCTGCACCTGAGAGACAGTGCACGAGCTGGAGGAGTAGGTGTGCGGTGCTATGGAGCAGAGGGGTGTGTGGAGTTGTGAAGAAGAGCAGAACAGAGCACAGTGGTGTGTGGAGTTGTGAAGAGGAGCAGAACAGAGTACGGAGGTATGTGGAAGAGAGGTAGAGTCCTGAGGAAGGTACTGGGGTCAAGAAGTCAGAAGGACAAAAGGGGGAAAATAGCCCAGGGGAAAAGTCTTCAGCTGCAAGTATGGTGCCAGCAGCACATAGCTGCTACTCATAGGCCCCTGGGCTGGGACCTGGAGGAGAGGGCAGACCCGGGTCCCTAACCCCGTCCCTGCGGAGACGGGGTAACCGGTGACACCCTGGCCCACTACGAGAGGCAAAAGTGCTAGACCCAGAAGCCGGCTGTTTGCCACAATACACACACACATATCCTAAGAACTCCCTGTATTAATTGACAATTTGGTATTTGGTAAAAAAAGGTGAAGAACTAGAAATGGTTCTCTTGAGAATGAGCTGAAAAAAATCTTAAAACAAAACAATATTCATATTGACTCAGTGCTTCATACAAAACAAAAATATAATTGGAAACATACAGATGACCAAGTTTTTGTCCAGTAAGCTTTACATGAGAATTACCTGAAAATGTCTCTTTCTAGATTCGGAATACAATCACCCAGATATGCAGCCAACAAGACGTAATGTAAAAACAATGCTTCATTGTGAGAACAAATGAAATAGAATAGTTGTATCTACTTGCAATACTCAACTAATGTTTTCTCAGCCTTCATATTGTATTACTGAATTTCCACTATGTTAACTAATGGGAAGCCACTCTCTAGAATCTGAATAAGAAAGAATATTGTCAGCCATCTGAAAATGGTACTCCTGGATGAAAACTAAAACTATGGTTGGCAATTTCTGGAATATAACTAAAGTGGTTCACTCACAACTAGGACACTTAGCTACTCAGGATATTAGTTCCATAAAGGTCTGATACCCACTTCCATAATTCCCTCTTGCTCTCTGGGATCCAGCATGCTCCCCCTTCATGACTTAGCCCTCCAGAGAAGTCACTGTTGTGTTTCCTCTTCTGGGGGTATCAAAGTTAAACAATCAGCTGTCCTCATGTCACTCCAGGTAGTCTTCCAATCTAAGCCCAGGTCCTGTGTCATTTTTCCTGTGACTACTAGGGGAACCCAGGCCAGCCCACTAATTCAGGATCCTGTCCAGGGATGCTATATTTAGCAACTATGGTCTGCTTCCTTTCAGACCCAATTGGAATGTCCCTGTATTCCTTTCTTCCTCTCTGCTTTATCTTCTGACCCCAAAGCAAGCACATCCATCCATCCAGAGAGTAACTGCAGACTACTTCCGCTGCAGCCCTCTTCTGTTCCCAGCTTGCTGGCTTTATACAACTCAACCTGCCCTTACACAACTGAGCTCCATCATCAATTAGACTTTCAATCCCTGACTCTCCTCATAGTGCAGTTTATCTGGTTAATTAACCTAATTTAACCTGCTCTGCCTTGTGTGGGATGGACAGTCCATCACTATAACCAATGAATGACTCCTCAAAAGTTCCTGTGAGGCTAACTCTTCCTTTCCATTATACAGCATAAATTAAGACTAATATGTTTCTGGTTTGGCTATAGTTTAAATCAGTGTTTGCATGCAGGAACTTCCTGGGTTGATCTTTCAAAATGTAATTTTTTTAAGGGGGCACAATGACAGCGAACGGGAGGTGAGAGAGTAATCTGAAACCAGGATCTGGAGAAAAGTAATGTTGCTGAATGAAAGCCCACCAGTCTACTGTACACTACTTAGTGGCTTGTTAAATGTTAAAGACATTATTATCTGTTAGAGAAGAGCAGATGCTTTCTATTTTGCTGGATTTTTCAATTGCATATAAGGCTGATATAGATCAGGAAGAAAATTTAGCAGCCCTAGTTTCTTAACCTTTCTATTACAATATCAAAAGTCTGATGGGTGTTACTGAAACAGTCTTAATTGTAGCCTATAACTCGTTGTTGCAGTTTCTATCCTTATCTGAACAAAATAATTATAGTAGCACCCATCTAATGCCGTTATAATTAAGGTCCTGTCAACGTTGCCATTGTAAATCCTGTTCTGCAGTTATTTGGAAATCAGCCTTAAGAATGTGCTGCAGGCTAACACTTGGTATATATAATTTTAGCCTACAAGTGCTTTTTTTTCATTCATGTATACATATTTTAAATTAACCAGTTTGACCATTTATCATTAAGTGAGAATGAAGGAAAACTATAGTTAAAAAATAGGAGCTTTCAAAGTGGCTCACTTATTTCTGTTTTATTGCTGAGTCTCTAAAAGAGAAATAGATAAGTGCATTAATTTTCTTTCTTTCTTCTCATGTTTCTCACTCATATATGGGCTTATTTCTTACTCCTACCATTCAGGCATCGCTTATCTCTGTTCCTTCCTTACATCTTGTCTATTTCTCATGTATTTTTAGCTTCTCTTATTTTCTCAACCCTTTCTGAAGACTTTCAAGGGTGTCTTCCAAGTGCTTCACTTATATTAACATTCAGTTAGGGCTGTACTGCTGTGGTAATGGAAAGCTTGACAGATCTTTAACTACTGCAATCCCACCTGTCTATCTTACATATGTTCCTTTATTGCTCAAGCATTTCTCTTTTCATCTCACTTTTCATTCTCACCTTTCTACTTTTCATTATTGCTGCTAAGTCTGCTGATTGAGACGCCAATAAGAAATGCTGGAAGCATTAAAAAAGATATTTCAGCAATGAATAAGAATCTTTTATTTCTTGTGAGATATAGACTAGAAGTGGTAGAAACAGACACTTTCCCCATCTGAGTGTTTCTTCTCAGCAGTTTTGTGCTCCCTGTTACATTATGGAAGGGAGAGAAAGAGCAGATCGAAAAATGTCAAATTCCAACTTTTTGACAAAATGTGACAAATTTGTGCAAACATTTTCATGAAAAACTCAATCTTTCAAATCAATTATTGCATATATGTCTATATTAGTGACAGTACACGTGTCCATGTGCTTGGTTGTGCCATAATCCCCTACTGTCTACATTTAAGCCCCAGAAGCATGCATCTGATGGAAAATAAAGGTCAAGAAAGCTAGCATGCTTGAAGGTTGTGGCACAACCCCATATCCATACCAGGGTGCAGTGTGGCTGGGGTAAAAGGCATGCACCAGATCAGAATTTTCAATACTCCTTCACCCCCATTCCCACAATGGACTAAACCCTTTTCTGCCTGACCCTTAAACCATCTACAAAGTTCCCTGTCCACTTATTTTCACTGGAAGCAGTAAGCTGCAATGATCCCCACAGAACATTTTTTGCTGTTCTCTTTTAATCAGTACAAGTGAATATAGATCCTGCTCTGAGAGCAACCACCTGGCCCATCAACCACATCCAAGTGCTGATCAATGTGTGATCAGAGTACACCAAACTCCTATGGGAGGAACATTCACCAGTTCTGGGAAACTTCACAGAGGCTGGAGCAGGTGGGCATTGAGTGGACTGTAGCCCAGAGCCAGGAACACATCAAGGACTTGAGGCTCCTGTAAAGGACGACAAAAAACTCTCTTAACTGTTGCTCTGGAAGGCCTTATTGAACCTTCCCCTTCTACACTGAGCTGTGATGTCAAGGGGTCCCAGTACAGAAGTTAAAGAGGCTCATAATCCCCCTCTTCAACCCCTCTGAGGGGATGGAAATGGGGGCCAGGCGAGTAGGCAATAGGGACCATGGATGATGCCCTGGAAGACCCAGAAGATGAGCATTTCATTTTGTACCTCTGCCTGGAGGAGCCAATTAAGCAATCCCTACCCTATGACAAACCTGTGAAGGACCCCAAGCCACAGCCGCAACAAAAACCCAAGACAAATCTATAGTGACTTAGTGACCTGAAGCAATGAAAATATATACATATCATAGGTGAAATTATGAATCAATGGCAAAACTCATCCTCCCCACCAATATCTCCTCTTGCTATATTCCTGATCTTAAGCATAGCTCCTGATCTTGTCCACTTTGAAATGGTCCCCAATCAAGACATGGCTATAAATCAATGAGTTTATTGATTTCCCATGAATTGCTATTACGCATTTGGCAGAAGCTGTATAACAGATTATTAAGGAACAGTCATTGTGTCTCTGGGTTTATGCATTTCTCAGGCAGCAGACAGGTAGTGATGGGCCGGGGGCTGCACAGACCAGTAGGAGGGAGAAGGCTGGTTTAAAAGGTCTCAGATAGGGATGGGACACTTGTAGAAAACATATAATTGGTTGACTGTTACTAAGAGCTGTCTTTTCTTCCTTGGAAGATTATACAGTTAAAGTGCTTCCTCTCCCCTCCCACGATCTTCTGTTGCGTAGAATGGGTTGGAGGGTTGAGATGGAGAGGGATAAGGTTCGGGAAGAGAAGGTTTTGATTGTCCATGGAATGCTATAGCAGTCCTCCCTCCACAGGAAGATTTCAAAAATTGTTACTGTCCCACTGCCTGCTGTCTGGCTTCTCCCTGCACCAAGCCATTCAGCATAAGCTAGTGGAAATTGGAGGTGAGAGAAAGATCCAGTCTGGCAGCTGGATAAATGCAGTGAGGTGTCCCTTTGTTATGGCTAGGCAAGTGGCCTGTGGTGATGATCTGAAACTTCAGGGAATGAAATACATTTGTAGAGTGTCTCTTTCTTTCCCTGTCCATTTAACCATTGCTAGGCAGGCATAGGGGCTGGATTTTCTGGTGATGCCAGGTTGGGGGAGTGCCTGGTGTTCATGATTCACTTCTTCCATTCCATGGAAACTCCTTCTGCTAGCTGAGAATATAGTCAATTTTCATTCAAATTTCCTTCCAGTGCTATAAATATATTTTAAAAATGTTTTGGTCTAGTAGTAACTCCAGCTAGATCTTGAGGTTCAAGATTTGCATGGTCCACCTTCATAGCTGACCAAATGCCTCTATTCAGCAATATGTTGAGAGCTGATCATTAGCATAAACATACCTCTGCCATAGATTGTCACATCTCCACAGGACTGGAAAGCTACCTCTCTTCCATCCAGGTATCTGGAAAACCGTTATGTTAGAATAATAAAATCACAGAAAATTAGGATTGGAAGGGCCCTCAGGAGGTCACCTAGTCTAACTCCCTGCTCAAAGCAGGACCAACCAACTAAATCATCCCAGACAGGGCTTTGTAAAGCTGGGCCTTAAGAATCTCTAAGGATGGAGATTCCAACACCTCCCTAGGCAATCTATTCCAGTGCTTCACCATCCTCCTAATGAAAAACTCTTTCCTAATATCCAACCTAGACCTCCCCCACTGCAACTTGATACCATTGCTCCTTGTTCTTTCATCTACTACCATTGAGAACAGCCTAGCTCCATCCTCCCTGGAATCTCCTTTCAGGTAGTTAAAGGCGGCTAGAAAATCCCCCCTCATTGTTCTCTTTTGTAGACTAAACATGCCTAACTCCCTCAGTCTCTCATCATATGTCTTGTGCTCCAGCCTCTAACCACTTTTGTTGCCCTCCGCTGGAATCTCTCCATCTTGTTCACATCCTTTTTTGTAGTGGGGGGCCCAAAACTGGACACAATACTTCAAATGCAGTCTCACCAATGCTGAATAGAGGGAAACAATCACTTCCCTCAATCTGCCGGCAATGCTCCTACTAATGCAGCCCAATATGTCATTAGCCTTCTTGGGAACAAGGTCACACTATTGACTCATATCCAGCCTCTTTTCCACTGAAACCCCCAGGTCCTTTTCTGCAGAACTCCTACGTAGCCAGTCGGTCCCCAGTCTGTAGTAGTACATGAGATTCTTCCAGCCTAAGTGCAGGACCCTGCACTTGTTCTTGCTGAATCTCATCAGATTCCTACTGTCCAATCCTCCAAGTTGTCTACGTCACTCTGTATCGTATCCCTACGTATCAAGCGTATCTACCACTCCTCCCAGCTTAGTGATATCTGCAAATTTGTTGAGGGTGAAACCCACCCTATCATCCAGGACATTAACGGAGATGATGAATAAAACCAGCCCCATGACTGACCCCTGGGGCACTCCACTGGATACTGGCTGCCAACTAGACACTGAGCCCAACAATCCAGCCAGCTTTCTATCCACTATATAGTCCATTCATACAATCTATACTTCTTTAACTCTTGCTAACAAGAATACTGTGGGAGACTGTATCAAAAGCTTTGCTTGTCAAGCTATGTCACGTCCACCACTTTCCCAATATCCACAGAGCCAGTCATCTCATTATATAAAGTAATCAGACTGGTCAGGCATGACTTGTCCTGGGTGAATCCATGTTGACTGTTCCTGATCACCTTCCACTCCTCCAAGTGCTTCAATATGGATTCCTTGAGGACCTGTTCCATGATTTCTCTGGGGACTGAGGTGATTCTCCAGATCTCCCTTCTTCCCTTTTTAAAAGATGGGTACTATATTTGCCTTTTTCCAATCATCAGGGACCTTTCCCGATTGCCACAAATTTTCAAAGCTAATGGCTCTGCAGTCACATCATCCAACTCCCTCAGCACCCTCGGATGCATTGCATTTGGCCCTGTGGACTTGTGCATGTCCAGCCTTTCTAAATAGTCCTGAAAGTGTTCTTTTACCACTGAGGGCTGCTCATCTCCTCCCCATTCTGAATATCTTTATACTCCCACCCTAATAATCTGTCCAAGCTTCCATTTCTTGTAAACATCCTTTTTGTGTTTAAACTCAACAAAGATTTCTCTGTTAAACTAAGCTGGTAGCCTACCATAATTCCTATTTTTCTTCACTTTGGGATGATTTATTCCTGTTCCCTCAATAAATTTTCTTTAAAATACAGGTAGCCCTCCTGGACTCTTTTCACCCTCATTTTAGCCTCCCAAGGAATCCTGCCCATCAGTTCCCTGAGGGAGTCAAAGTCTGTTTTTTCGAAGTCAAGGTTCATATTCTGCTGCTCTCCTTCCTTCCTTTTGTCAGGATCCTGACTCGACCATCCCATGGTCACTGCTGCCCAGGTTGCTTTCCACTTCTACTTCCCCTATCAATTCTTCCCTTATCAATTCTTCAATAGTGAACAGCAGGTCAAGAGGAGCACAGCCCCTAGTTAGCTCCTTTAGCGCTTGCACCAGGAAGTTGTCTCCAATACCCTCCAAAAACTTCCTGGATTGTCTGTATTGCTCTCCCAACAGATGTCAGGGCGATTGAAGTCCCCCATGAGAACCAGGGTCTGTGGTCTGGAAAATTCCATTAGTTATCTGAAGAAAGGCTCATCTACTTCATCCTCCTGGTTGTGGTCTATAGCAGATGCCCACCATGACATCGCCTTGTTGCTCTTGCTCTAAACTTAACCCAAAGACTCTCAACAGGCTTTTCTCCAGTTTTGTATTGGAGCTCTGAGCAATCATACTGCTCTCTTAAATACATCACACCTCCTCTAACATTTCTCCCCTCCCTGTCCTTCCTGAACTGTTTATACCCATCCATGACAATGTTCCAGTCACGTGACTTACCCCAATAAGTTTCTGTTATTCCAATCACATCATAGTTCCTTGGCTGTGCCAGGACTTCCAGTTCTTCCTGCTTGTTTTCCAGGCTTCAAATATTGGCCAGTTTTTAAAAAAGAAATTGCAAACTGGTAATGAAGATCCTGGAATTAACTGACCAAACCAAATGTTCATAAGGTTGTTAAAAGAGATTAGGTGGTTCTGATAAAAGCGGTTTGTAACCAAGTGAGAGCATTTAAAACAGACGCATTGCACAATGATTGGATTACAATTTAGCTGCTAACCTCCACAGCATAAACCCAACCATATAGTATTAAGCCAGTGATTATATAGTTAAAGTGCCCTGCTATAATTATCTGTAATGGGTGAATAGTCACAGGAACAAATGGCTAATGACCATTGGCTACAGAAGAACAAAACCTTTACTAAACTACGCAGCTTCAAAAGTATCTGCCAATGTTCTTTCATGTGCTTTTCCAGCAGCTACACAGGGTGTAAAGGTATCCCTCCGCAAAGACAGATTTCTCCCTCTACCTCTGTGCAGTTACAAGATATGTGAATATATTGTATCCCTAATTTCCCTTGCCTTCTGGGCATGAGGACCAGTATGCAGTGTGTAGGATTTTACACCAGACTTGTCCTGTGCCCGCTCTGGATGGAAGCACTTACCTTTACCCTCACAAATGTTTTGTGGCACGCAGCATGTAATGATTATGCAAACAGCACTGGCATCCAAATGAGTGTGTAGGCAGCACCAATGACATTTCAGGCTACAAAACACACTCCATCACCATTCTTCATCTACTGAGTTTGTAGCTGAATTCCCTTTTCCAGGGACATTTATGTCAGAATATGATTTCATGAGCCGAGGTAGGAGTTAGTTCCCCAACATAACTGTACATTCAATAGAGAACAATGCATTTCTAGGGAATAAAGTACATTCTCACTCCTGGACAATCCTGATCTCCTCAGCAGCGTGGTATCATGAACCTTCCCAATGTTTCCAATGTTCATCAGTCTGCCTCTGTGGTCCACTAAGCCTTGCAGAGCAAGTGAATATAACCTTTTCGGTTCACACACTCACAACCCTTTTTGGTTGGCACAGTAGTAACATGAGCATGCCATAGATGGCCCTTTCACTGTTTGGAAGTCTCGTTCTCTGAAATGCAGCTTTTATTTCTGGAACTTTGCTTATGGCAATCACCATGGGTAGGTTACAGTGTCGCATGCCTTGCAAACCTGCACAAATATGGCCCCGACAATGGATTTTCCAACTCCAAAGTGGTCTGTGACTAACTGATAGCTGTCTAGTGTTTCCAGCTTCCACAGGGCAATAGCTACCCCTTTCTGAACTGGTATGGCTTGCCTGAATTGTATGTTCTGGTGCAATAGGTATGGTGCAAGCTTTGCATGCACTCCATGAAAATCTGTTCCCTCATTCAGAAGTTCTGAAGCCACTGCTGACCATCCTAGGTTTCCAAATGATGTAATCCCATCACACTTGCTGGTTGTCCTGCTCCAGAAGTGATTTGTCCACATTATAAAGGACTCACATTATAAAGGAAACACAAAATACTAAAGTATATAACAAAATAGTATTGTGTAAAGTGTGTATGAAATAGCATCATATAAAATGTGTATGTAATGAAGAAGATGACATATACAGAAGTGATATCATGGTGATGACTGTTGTATAAGAACCTAGACAAATTTGTTTTGGCTGAGTGAGAACCTTGGGATTTGACTCTATGTAAAATAATAATAGACTGTTATTAAGGGTTGAGACCTTTCTCAATCAGGATAATACTGTCAAGGTTTAGGTCAGGGTTCAGACCTTTCCAATTTATACACAAATCATGCTGCTTTGTAAATATATAATAGATCGGGGTAGAAATGTTGTCAAAGAGTGGCAATGAGTGAACATAGATCAGGAATGTCAATAGATGTAGGATGTGATCTGATACCACTGAAGTCAATGGGAATCTTTCCATTCTCGTCACTGGGTGTTGGGTACCTTATTTACTGCTGCTGAAAGGAAATGGGTTTTTTGTATTGTTTTGTTTTTAAAACCTATAAAAACAAAATCCCATGTTATCTGGAAAACAATGCTGAAGAAAATGTAAGGAAAAATCCCTATACATATATAAGTTAATGCAATATATCCCAGTATCAATAATGTTTTCACTACATGTATATAGTTTAACACTGCAGTGCTTAAGACTGCAGAAATAAGGAAATATTTCTAATAAAGCCCAATACTTTTTTGTGTGTGTATCTGGTTTATTCCAAGAACACACATGAAAGTGTTTCACAGCATGCTCCAGTTCACAGTGTTAATATTAAATTTCAAGGGGAAGACATTATATGAAGAATCATTAATACCAAGATCCAAATACTGCTTGGTTATCACTTTACAACTCCATGTGCACTGTGTGCATAAAAGCGGGATTAAATCCTGCCCTCACTAAAGACAATGGGAGTTTTGCCATTGATTCATAATTTCACCTATGATATGTATATATTTTCATTGCTTCAGGTCACTAAGTCACTATAGATTTGTCTTGTAGGAGAAACCAAAATTTAGTATGAAAAGTTTTACCTTTTATACAATTATAGCAGTAAAACACAGTAACTTGATCATTGAGGGGGCTAGCAATTAATCTAAGTAATAATTTAGAAAGTAGATTTTATTGAAAATATTTCACTAACTAAGAGTTAATTCAACCTTCATAAGCTTGGTATCTACAGCACAGTTAATATAGCTTCATTTTGTTAACTAAATGCCCCTTGACCAGTGAGAATTGCTATTAACTGTACAGCATGATTTCAAGGCAAATTAATACCATCTCTCAAAACAATAAACATCAAGCTGAATTTCTCAAACAGGTTTGAATATAAGGAAGAGATTTGTTGAAAATGAAGAGAAGAACCCAGTCTCATCAACCCAGTTATCAGTAAAGTGTGAATAAACCTGGAAGAACAAGATTCAGTCCCCAGCTGATAACACAATAATATCATTAAATAATACACTTTTCCATACTACTGAGTAGGTCTTTGTGATCAGTAAAGGTCAAAGCTATGCACCAACCCAGCTTGTTGTGGCTATGGGCCAGTCTTTCAGTGATTGTGTTTGGCTTCTTTCCCATTTTACTTAACAGGAAAAAATTAGCTTCCAACAGCCACTCACCTTACATATTACACCACCCCATCAAACAATGCAGTCAAAGCTGAAGTCTTTCTATTTATTTATTTTACTTATTTGCCAGTGCAGCAAAAGAACTTTACCACGCTGAAATGCTGATTGTCTGGCTCCTTCATGCTGGGCCTAAACTTGCAACTGTTCCATGCAATGGGACTTGCAATGATGTCCATGGGAATTCCATCCTGAGTAGGACTGGGTCTATTATTTGTAACTGTAGGCACCCTGTACTTTAGGGGCCTACCTACTTAATTGTCGCGGGGAAGAGCCTGGGGACTACAACTCCCATAATGCCTTGGGGAAAAAGGAGAGACTCTTCCCCTTGCAGGAGTGAGAGAAGGCATGTGGGAGACTCCATTTTGGGGCTGGGGAGGAAGGAGCCCAGGCTGGAAGCTGCTGGCTGGGTCTCGACGCTGCTGCTGCTGTGGCTGCTGGTGAACAAGATCCCAAGCTCGCTATTGCCTCTGACTGCTGCCGGGAGCCTGCTGACATGAGGATTTAGCACAGAGCTGCATTGGACTTGTGAGGTAGGCGTAGCAGAGAGATTGACAGACGGAGAAGAGGCCAAGACACAGTCCCTTCAAGCAGGGCCAGGACTGCCAGTCTCCAGCCTCATGCTTTGGCTGAGCTGGTGCAGTGAACCCACAAAGCAATCTCCATCCACAGATCTTCAAGCGCGCCCACGCAAGAAAGGGGTCAGGGCCTGAACTCTGGGGGAGTGCACACTCCAGAGGGGGGGTAGATAATGGCACTGTGAATGCCTGGTAGGCAAGCTCAATAGTGAATCAGTTTTATTAATTGGTTTGTTCAACTGTCTCTGTGGTTTATGTTTAATTTCAGTCTGTTATGGCATGTTTCTTTATTTTGCTAAGTAAAGGTTGTTAACTCTGAGTTAAGGATATTGAATGTTTAGTTGTATAACTGCAATTGTTAAAGTAGACTAATGTCTTGGATTATTATAATTTTAGACCAGGTCTAGTCCTGGCAGCTCCCAAAGCCACTATTGAGCGTGTGGAGGGGCTAGCCAGGTGGAGGCACCGCCAATTTCAATTTGTTTTAGAAATAAAGGGACTGCAGCAGAGGGGTGGACAGAGGATTCCCAACTACCCCACACCAACACTGGGATACTCGGGATCTCCTCTGTTGTTAAAAACCTTAGGCGCCCTTGCACACCGGTGAGTGTTGCCTGCTCCAAAGTAACCCAGTGAAGAAAGGGGGTTACATAACCATTTGCCCTTTTTCTGGGAATGAAGGCCTGGCATTTGCCTTATCCAGTCTTAATTTACTGAAGCTAGCAGCCAACATTTCAGATAATAAGGAGAGTAATTATCACTTTTATATTTGGAACCTTAAACATTAACCCTCCCAATCTGCCTGTGTTGTGGGAAAGTATTATTCCTCTACCATAGGAAGAAAACTTGGTCAGCAAATTAACTGGCACAGAGGAAATACACTTACATGTCTGGACTGAAAACAAAGCCAAGATCTCTTGTATTCATGCAATCTCTGTGTTTTACACATGAGCTCCATACTGAAAGGAAAGGGGAGAAAACTATCTAAACCACACACATTTGCCTGAGTGCTCTTAAAAGGTAATTTTAGAAGAAATGTCTTATCATTAATGCTGTTTCTGGGCAATAAGATATGCAACAGTACAGTAATTTCAATGGTGCCATAACCAAATTCATGGTATAAATAAGGTAATACTGCACCCATTGGATCTTTCTAGTAGTAATGGTCAGATAACATCAAAGATTGCTTGTTTAGACTTCCTGCTATTGTGTACGGCACAGAAAATTATTTCACTTTCTGTATGATGACACTTACTTTCTTATTTTAAAAATAAAAAGGCAAGGAAGCAAATTTCATTAGACTTCTCAATTTGTCCCAGTGGGACAAATTAGAATAGCAAAAAAATGTAATATTCTTTTCTTGTCGTAAGGCTCTAGTGTGCATTTGCATGATACACAAGGGAGCTTTTCACTTAATTTAAGTGAGAGTGCTGCCAAAATAAGTGATTTCAAATTAGCTAAATATACTATTCGCCATTTCGCCTGTTGAGATGCACATACAGTTACAAGTCACAAAGCTGCAAACATAATGTAAGGGGAGATTCACAATGATAATGCAGAGAATGAAAACATTATTCTTCTAGCCTCAAAACACATATCATCACTGAATTGTCATCCACCACCTGATACCATCGTTACTTAAATAAAATATGCTAAAACATAGAAGGGCTGCTTTGTCCATCTATTGTTGATATTGTACATTGTTGAGTAAAATGCACAAGTTTACATCACAGGCATAGTAAGCCATATTTACTATTGATTCGAGGGATAAATCTGACCCTGTTTCTCACTTGAGCCAGTAGGAGCTGGGACTGTTGGGGGGTACTGAATTTAGCTCCCAAAAGGACAGTAAGTCTTCTGCAGCTCAATAGTCTCATCTTCCGATTTCTCAAAAACAGTTTTAAGGTAGTTTTGTTCATTTCTTCTAGGAAGAAGATACTTTTGAGGTGATGCTGTTATCCCAAAATTTAGGCTTTGTAGTGCCGCTAGATTAACCTGCCTATTACCCCCTTAATCTTGTTTTCCAGGGTATGGGTTTGAAGGCATGGGCGGCAGATACAATAGGCCAGCCCTGGTGCAGCCACTGCCGCTCCACCACCAGACACCTGGGACATGGTAGCCCCATCTCTTCTCTCCTTCACTTGACTCCCCGTTCGCCGCATGCAGTCTGTGGTAGGGCTCATAGCTCCTAAGGGAGGCCCAGGCTCAGGACTGCTCCGAGCGCTGGCTGACGGCTGGGGCTGCTCCAGACACTGACTGGGCACTACTGGGGGCCGGGGCTATTCTGGGGGCCAGCTAGGCCCTAAAGCTGCTCCAGGAACCGGCTTGGTGCTGCCAGGGAGCAGGGCTGTTCTGGGCTCCAGACAGAGGCCAGGGTTAGTGAGAGCAGGGGGATGGAAAGGGTGAAGGGGGTGGGGCCTTGGGTGGAAGAGGTGGGGAAGGGGGCTAGCCTCCCTAAAGGGGGGTGCACAGACCACCCATGTCTGCAGGGTAGTTAAGGAAACACTAAAAGAACCCGGATAAACTGGTATGGATGAGCTGTGGTCAGTCAGCTAGCTGACCTTTTTCTCACCCTGTATTGCACATGCTCAGTAGCTACCAGTTTTCATCACTGGGCATGCTCAGCCTAGAGATCTCTCAGCTCTAGTTATGTGATCTATATTGTCCAGTGGTAAGAGACCTGCAGCTTTCATTTGGTGAAGTGATTCTTGATTCAAGAGAGAAGCCGGAGACACAAAATGGAGTTTAAAAATAAAAAATGAAATCTGGGGAATATTTGCCATATCAGTGCTAATGGTCTGTCTGTCCAGATATTTATAATATGCTATCATCATTGTCTTTCTATTCCTTCTTTAACTAAAGAATACAATCTCCCAGAGAGCTGTGTGTTTAGGGCAACTGCACCTTTTCCCTTCCCTCCATGGTCCATTAATGGCTCCCAGTCTAGGCTCCCAGCTCCTCAGTCATCACTTCTATTGTGTAGAGATCCGCATCCATTTCCTTTCTGACTGGATTTTTCCAGGCTGCACAGTTCCCTGTCATATTCCCAACAACCCAGACTGCCTAGTAAGGCCACAGTCTACACTTTGCTTTCTCTTCAGAGACAACAAACAATGTAATGACCCACAGTTATAAGTAACCAAACAGATCTTTATAAGCAAGCACATTTATTCTAAAGGTGAAAGCATTACAGAGAAAACATATTAAAACAATAAAAGAATGTACACACATTCTAAAACTTTTTGCAGAGGTCATCCTGTCTCCAGTTTCAGACTCTGGTAGGTGCCAGTCCTTGAAAACTGGGTTTTCCCATGGTTACAAGTTCAGGTCTCAGATTCAACACCAGAATAACCATAAATATGTCACTTTTTCCTTTTTACAGCTTGGGCCTTTGAACTGATTAATAGATGACTAGCAGAAAATTGCCCACTCCTCAGGAGCAGCTTCAAAAAGCTGGGTTTTTTAAGCAACAAATCCAGTGATTTTAGTAAGGCCATGATCTTTAGCATCTAGCAAAGTTATGAATTTAAGTTCCCAGGCTCAGCTTTTGAAGCTGTTGTGCAAATTTTCCTGGAGGACGAAGACTGAGAAGTCAGGTTTGGAGTGATTATTTTCTGAAATGGGTGATAAGGTTTTCTTACCTTTTTCTATCGTTTTCCTGTATGAGTTCATTCAAGAACATAGTGATCATTTGGTTTCACCAACATAGTTGTTATTGGGACACTTGATGCACTGGATGATGCACTACATATTCTGATAGGCATGTGTAGGACCCATAGATCTTGAAAGGTTTGTTTTGGGGGGAGATTATTGATCATTATAGCAGTGGAGATATGTCTGCAGGTTTTGCATGTTATTCTGGCAGGGTCTGGTGCTGCTTTTAAGTGGTCTATGGGAAACTTGTTTCTAATGATGAGGTTGGGGGTTGTTTGAAGACAGAAAGGTGGGGGACTCAGGAAAGATTTATTTCAGAATATCATCCCTATTGCGTATTGTAATTGTTTAATGATACCCCATATGGGTTCCAATGTTGAGTGGTAAGTTACAACTAGGGGATATGGTCAAAGGAGATTTTTTTTTCTATATTTAAGCAAGTTCTCTAAGATTATTTGAGTGGCCCACTCCATGATGTAGGCTTCTACTCTGGTGGAGTATCCTTGTTTGATGAAGGAAGTTTTAACTGTGTTAAGGTATGTATCCTGGATTTTCTTATCAAAGCATGTTCTATATTACCTGAGTTCCTGGCAATAGACAACAGATTTCTTGATATGTTTTGGGTGGTTACTAAATCTATGAAGGTAGGTGTGGTGACCTGTGAGTTTCTTGTATATAGTTGTCCGTAGGATTCCATTATATTTAGTTGTGACATTCTGAATACCTTTCCCAGATGTGTAGTTTGAAAGTTTGTACCTTTCACTAAAAGAAGTTGGTCCAATAGAAGTTATTTCCTCACCTACCTTGTCTTTCTAATATCCTGGTACCAACACAGCTACAACACCACAGAAAACAAAATTTCATCACATTTGCAAAAGATTTTAGATTTGAAAAATATCATGGAAGGTGTGTACTGGTTTTATTCACCATTTAGGAAATATTTGTACTCTAGTTTGGATTTTCAAGCTGGGTTGGTTAGTTGGCCATGGCTGATCAGATGATAGTGGTTCTGGTTCCCTGATTGGATGTGCTACATGGCCAGGAGTGTTTGGAGACACCGTATTCTTTATTTCTCTAAAGAGGCTTGATCCTGAAAGTACTTACGCATTTTATGTGTGCAACTCTACTGATGGGAGTTGTGAGATAGAAACCTAAGACAAACTAAGTAGTAAGTTATTTTTGCTTTTAAATTTCATAGTACAACTAATTTAAAATTTTTCACTCTTTTGTTAGATCCAAAATATTCTCTGTGTGTCTGTAGGTGTGTCCTTTGATTTCTTTCTGTTTCCCTGGGCCAGTATGTTAGACTTCTGTTACTATAATCTGTCAGTAGACTTCTGAGCCACTATTTTAAACTCGCCTTTTAAGAGAAAGCAAAGCAAATGCACGTGTGACTCATCAGCTCACTTCAATTGGGCTTAAAAGAGGACACTTGGGACCAAAGGAAATCAAGATACTTCATGAGTCAGATCTGCCTGGTTCAATGAGGAGAAAGTGTAGGTGAGAGCTGCCTGTAGTGGGAGACTAGAGGAATTAAAGGAAAGTCAGTTTGGGGGGCTAACCTATTCATCTTCCTGAGCTAGAAAGTCATGGCCAGAGAAGGCAAGAGATAGCTGAAGGCTGAGAGAAGCAGAAGGAAATACCTGCTGCCTGTCAGAGCAGGAAAGCTGAAATTGGAGGGACAGAGAGAGCTGAAGGCCGGGAAGAGGTATGATGAGATTCTAGAGCCCGCATGTAATGAGTGACACTGGGGCTGGTTGTTCATGGACTCCTGGGACTTGTTTTATTATGGTTCATGTGCACAAGACTTTAATACAAATGAACCCACAGCCACAAGGGCTACATTTATACTCAGGAAGATAATCTGGACTGGGACTGTAAAGGAGGGAAACTGATGAAGCAAGTCTGTCATGCTGAAGGCTGCTGCAGGAGGGCACTCCAGGCAGCGCTGCCCTGTGACAATGTAATTCTCAGAAATTAAAGATACTGTCCCATATGGACTTCCTCTTGAATAGCAAAAAATAAAATTAAAAATACTGATTAAAAATAACCTCAATATGCAACACAATAGCTCTTAACTGTGTAATCTTGATGTTACCTCTGCCATCTCACTCTTTTCTTATTGTCTTGTTATCCCTGTGGATGATATCTAATATTAGGTTATAACCCTATAAATGTTTGTGGGAATAACTTTGCTGATAGGAATTGTTGTACTAACTCCAATGAGTGAGATCCTGGCCCCACTGAAGTTGAGTTCAAAACTCTCAGTGGGGCAGACATGCACCCAATGTATCTGCAGGGCCTCAGTTTCTAAGCTCCTTCATGCAGGGATCATATCTGTTGTCTATTTTTTGGACTTGAATACTATTTAAAATATTAAATAATATTCAATATGTTAAAAATTATTAGCTACAAGATAGCAAATTGTTTTAAAATTAATATTAGGAAGGAATACATATAATTAAAGAAAATTAAATCATAATTTTTGGCCACCAGCTTTCCTTTGTCTAGTATCCATTTCTTTTTCATAAATTTCTTGAAGCTTAACCATCTCCATGCTTGTTTTCCTAGCACTTTAAATGTTTTATCCTACTGAGGGATTCATACATTATAATAGTGTCCCTGGGAACACTTTATAATTTTCATTGAATAACTCCTATTAATGAAAGCAGAATCAATGACTACAGGCTCCTGTGTTGCTGATTTCAGCTGGCAAGTTGCTCCTCACAGGAACAAGTGGATTTTTTTTGTCACAAACATTCTGAAAAAATAAAATAGCCATGAATACAATGTAGCAGCTTGCGCCAGTTTTTCTATTGTTATTGATGCATTATAGCAGCTTCCACATTATGTTAAGCTCTTCCCAAAGATATTGTCCTTTCTCTGAAGAGTGCATAATCTAAAACATACCCAAGAGGTGGGGAAGGGATAAAACATCGAAGCAAAATGATCTGGAACAGCTCCAACATACATAGGTGCTGGAACTGGAGATGCTGAGGGTGCTACTGAACCCCATGGCTGGAAGTGTTTCCCACCATGTGCAGTGTTTACAGTTTGGTTCAATGGTTCTCAGCACCCCCATCATAAAAATTGTTCCAGCACCCCTGCACTAACATATACAAATCAAGTTGAAATAACTCTCTGCCCAGCCTGACTTGGGGGAAGTTGAAGGAGGATGATACAGTGAGGGAGTGGAAGTGGAGGAGTGACCAATGGTTTCGTAGGGAGGAGGAACCGATGGACAAGTTCTAGCAGTCCCAAGAGATCAGACACATTACCCACCAGGTCAATGAATATTTCAGATCTTACCCAAATATACGCTTACAACCAATTCTTAGGAAGTAATCTAAAATTTGTTAAAAACAGAAAAGAAAGAGTTATTGTGGTTAAACACATTATACATAAAGATATGAGTAAAGTTCTTAGGTCAGTTTCATAGCAAAGATGGTGAGCTGCTGAACTGTAGAAAGTTCTTCTAGAATCAATTCCATAGGTTATAGTCCAATAGGCAGTCCATGTATATTTTGTTCAAATCTTTCCATAAGAATTTGCAGAGACAGTCCAGGGTACCTGGAGACCTCAGTCTTGCAGCCTGAACTTCCCCTGACAAAGTTTAAATGGTTCTGTGATGACAGGATCAGGCTCTAGAGTTCTTTTATAGATCTGTGGTAGGGTACGATTGCCTTGACAGCAGATAACACATCGGCGTGTTCCTGGATGGAACTAGGCAGTATATATAGTTGCTTTGGAGTTAAACTTCTATTTTCTATGTATTGTGACAGGGTTAGAATAGAGGCTACCCGAGAGTGCTACTATTTGAGATCCGGGAAGTGGGTGGGTACAAACCCACACACTGCGAAAGGCCCCTCCCCAATCCTAAACCACTGGACCCAAGACTCAACTGATTTTGGGGGACAGCTAATGAGAAAACAGGAAAGGGAGTGAGAATCGAAGGGTAAAACGGAGGGAACCAAAAGGGGACACTGACCAGACAACCCTAGACAGTGCCCAATGCTCCTGGATGGCATCTAGGGAGTCAGTGGACGCTTCCCAGAGAAACTCAGCCAAGATGCGTGAACAGATGAAGGAATGGAAATAGGCTCCACAGTCACAGAGCACTCCCTTAGCCAACATCCTCTCCCTGGTGTTATAGATGGCCACTTCGGCCAGCGCTAGAAGAAGGCTGAAGAAGAGGACCCATGACTTTGTGGGGCCTTGGATGGGGTGTACATAGATGAACAGGAGTGGGGAAAAGTGCCGCCAGAACCTCATCAGGAGAGTCTGGAGGAGCTGGAACAGGGCCTACAGCCTGGTGGACTTGAGGTAGACATGTGCCAGGGTCTCCCTCACGCCACAGAAGGGCATGTGTCGGGACTAGGGGTGAACTGCACCAAGTACATGCCCGTTCTCATGGCTCCATGAAAGAGCTGCCAACTGATGTGCCCGGCAGGCACAGAGTCAAGGTAGAATAGAGACTGGGCCACCAGTGGTCCTCGCCCTCCACAGGTGGTATCAGGTCCCACCTTTTGGTGTCTGGGTGGAGGACGAGGATATGAAGGGTGTGGAGCCCAAGCATGTACAGATGGTCCCTTGGCATGATTCGGAAACGGACCATCTGCAAGTCTAGCAGCTCGATCGGTGCATGGGGAGAGGGTGTTTGTGGCAGGCCCAGAGCCTGATGAAAAGCTCTGGAGGGCTAGGACTAAGGGAGGGGCGGGGAGCGCCCTCTCACAGGACCCACTCAAGGTAAACCTGAGCAGCAGGAGGCAAGGCTGCTTTCACCTCCTGGCATACATGCCATGGGGTTCAAATGATGGAGAGCTCCATGTGCCGAGCCAGAGCCTGGGGATCCACCTAGTCCCCCCGGTCATAGTCCAGGAAGTCTCCAATCCTGGTGACACCTGCCAGGATTATCCTCAATCTCACTGAAGGGGCCTCCAGCACCTGCATACAGAGTTGGAGGTTGTGTAGCAGGGGCACCATGAGGAGGTCCTCCCCCTTGGTGAACGCAGAGGGCTTGGAGGCTGAGACCAGCCTCCAGTTCTGGAGGAGATCCTGGTAGAAGACCAGCAGATGGGAGAGGTCTCGCGGAAGACCTGTTAGATGGAGATAAAAGAGCTGCCAGTCTCCCTCATGCTGTAAAAGGGCCAGGTGTCGAGGCAAGGGGTGAACCGCGTCAGGTACACGCCCATGCTCACGGCTCCATGAAGGAGCCGCCAACTGATGTCCCTAGCAGGCCATGGGGTTAAGGTGGAATAGAGGCTGGCCCATCGGGGGTTCTTGCCCTCCACAGGTGGCATTAAGTTCCGCCATTTGGTGTCTGGACAGAACACAAGGGCAAGGAAATGGAGGGTGTGGGGCATAAGCGTGTACAGATGGTCCCTAGGCGTGGCTTTGAAAAAGGACCAGCTGCAAGTCATGCAGCCGGCTCGGTGCATGGGAGGGAGAGGCTGGGGGGCTCCCGGGGCCCAATGGTGAGCACTGGAAGGCCGGGGCTTGAAGTGGGGGGGGCAGAAAGCACCCTTCCGCAAGACCCACTCGAGGTAAGCCTGAGCAGTGGAGGGCAAGGCTGCCCTCACCTCCTGGAGTACGTGTCAGGGGGTTCGAAGGGTGGACATCCCCATGTGCCAAGCCAGCACCTGGAGGTCCACCCAGTCCCCCGGCTGTAGTCCAGGAGATATCCAATCCTGGTGATTTCTGCCAGGACCAACCACTGTCACATCGAGGGAGTCTCTGCTGCCTGCACATGCAGCTAGGGATTGTGTAGCAGGGGCTCTGTGAGGAGATCCTCCCCCTCAGTAACTGCAAAGGGTCTAGAGGTCGAGACCAGCCACCAGGTCCGGCGGAGGTCCTGGTAGAAGACCGGCAGCTCGGAGAGGTCTCGCAGAAGACCTCTTGGGTAGAGAAAAAAGAGCTGCCGGTCGTATCGGAGCCCTTGGAAGCGGCGGACTACCTGCACCATAGAGGAGTCTCTGCAGGGCCTGGAGGCAGAAGGTGTGGACTTGGCTGCGGATGCAGCACAGGCCCTGCCCGCCCTCCTCGAGAGAGAGACTCAGAATCCCTGCAGAGACCCAGTGCAGTCCTGGCCAAAAGAACTCCAGAACTGTCTTCTGGAGGTAGGCCAGGAAACTCGGGGTCGGGACCAGGGTGTTGAGCCGGTGCCAGAGCATGGACAGGATTACTAGAGAGTGCTAGAAGGCCAATATATCAGCCCCAGGCTCAGCAAGTCCTTTTTCCTTTGGTAGCTGCACAGGGGTTACTCCAGGTTAATTAACATACCTGGAGCCAATCAAGGCCCCACCTAGGACATGTTAAAAAACTCCCCTTAAGAGAAAGGGTGTGGCTGGAGTTTTGAGAGTCAGGTGAGCTACCAGGGTGTGTGAGCAGGCAAGATGCTGTCAAGAACCAGGAGGATTTAGGAGAAGGCGCAGGGGTCAAGAGCCTTCCCTGGCAAGGAGGCCAGGAAGAACCCCTGTCTGAGCAGGGTATGGACATTAAGTCAAGGGGCACAAGGAAGTAACCCAGGGAAGCTAGCAGCTTTTCTGAAGCCACAAGTTGCTACTTGTAGGTTCCCTGGGTTAGGGCCTGGAGTCGAGGGTGAGGCCAGGCCTCCACTACCCTTTACTGGCCATTCACTGGAGGGGCAAGAGCCCCAGGAAAGAGGCAATGGCCTGTGAGAACCAGAGACAAGACTGAGAGCCAGCAGGGAGCAGCCTTCTTAAAGAGGCTATATTACCTTCCTCCATCACTAGAGGGTAGAAAAACAGTAAAAGGTGAAGCAGTTCCTTGACCTTCTTTTAGAAGGAAGCTCTGGACCCACCGAGGTAGAGGAAGTGCTTTGTCACACTATACATAGGTAAACTTGTAGTATTAATTAACAAAAGGCAATTATCCATTCAAACTATCAAGGCATTTCATTATGGCAAAGACAATTTAAGCTGAAGACAATGTAAGTAATATTCATTCCTTCAATATCTTACATCTTTGATCTTAAGGTTAACTGAATCATTCACATGGATAATATAATGTAATTAAGACATGAAATGGAATTAGCATCCACAAGCTAATTTAGTTACATTGTTAACATCTAACAATATATAGGCAAACACAAAGAAATACAATTAGCATTTACTTCTAACTCTCTAGGAATACAGAGCTCTGGTCCATTTAACATGGCTTTGAGAACTATCTACAAAGAATGGCCCTGATTATATGTTTCTTAATATGTTCTTAAAGGTTAATCTTTAGGTCACTTAGCCTGCTGGTTATTTAGCCCTCTCTGGTTCAGTGTCACAGGAGCAACGCCTGATTCTCAGTAGAAAATCCACAAATGTTGGATTTTTAATGCTCCGGTTACAAAACTGCCTTAAATATGTAGAAGGTTCACCCAAGTGTAATGTATTAGTTAATCTCGTTGTAGAAATCTCTTCATGATGGCACAATTACATGATAGCTGTTCATGACATATTCATATCCAGCTTGTTGGCAGTGTAGCCAATTTCACCCGAGTTCTTTGTGTGTTGCTCTGAAAGTGTCCAAGTCTGAATTCGCAAATATTGGTAACGTGTTTGGACTGCAAAATGTGTTTGGACTGCAAAAGGACTACAGGAGTGGACTTAACTTGGGACTTCTATTTTGGAGCAAGTTTGAAAAAAACCCACCAAGATGTGATTGGCTACATTTTTAAAATTCCCCGGATGCTTGTGTTGGCATAAAAGCTTTCTGCAGAAGCAAGCATGTCTGCCTGCTCAACCCTGCAGCAAAGTCATAATTCTGAACTAGATGGTGCAGTAGGTTCATTTGGAACATATGGGTTGTCAGAAAGTCAGCATGATGGCTGCTGGATCAGGAAGGAGGAGCAAAGGGGCTGTATGAATAAAGACAGCTCAAGGGTAACATTTTCAAAAGCTCCTAAATGGCTTTAGGAGATTAAATTACATTTTCCAAAGTGCCTAAGGCTATGTCTACTCTGCAATGGGGGGGTATAATTTTCAACTCATGTAAACGTTAGTGTCAATCTAGCTAAAAGTAGCAGTGAGGACATGGCAACATAGGTTGTGTAAGCCCACCTGCCCTCCCCCCTCTACCTTCCCCTGGTACATACACATGCTGCTAACCTCTACTGCCATGTTCTTACTGCTATTTTTAGAAAGCTAGGCAGAGTACAGCTAGCATGGGTATGGCTACACAAGATGCAAATTCCACTTCTAGTTGCAGTGTAGCTATAAGTCTTAGGCACTTAGAAACCTATGTCCAGTAGGACTTAGGTTGCCAAATACCTCAGTTACTTTTGAAAAGGAAACTTAGGCACATCTGAAAATGTTACCCCAAATGTCTTTTATAATTAGCAAAAATGGCAAAGGGAAGTTATGAAAAGCACAAGATATACAATCGATTTATTTTAAGTACCATTGAAAAAATGTATCTAAAACTTCATAAGTGATATCTTTGAAACTTCTTTGGTCCACTTTAAATGTGCTAGGTATTGATTTATATTAACAATGTTTAAAATCAATTTTAGCATAGGCTAACTTACACAGCCACTTCTGCAGGCTGGTTCATACTTTGACACTTGTATTTATTACAGTTATTGGTTTGCAGCTGGTGAACAACAGGGCTTTAAGAATAATCCCTTAATGCCTTGGATCACTCATATTTGCTTGTCTATGCTTTCTCTCACCTTGCTTCTATCCCTTTAGCCCTTTACTACAAAAAAGAATATAAGCAAAACAGTTAGTAGGAAAGCTGGAGAAAAAACTTTTTTTTTTCTCTCCCATTCAGTCACAGCACAAGTAACTCAGTGCAAGATGGAAAAATAACCCTCTTGGTACTAGTTATGTGTATGAGATCAGCTTTGATGAGGAGGCATTACTCAGACAGTGGCTAGAATAATGGAGAGAGGAGTGGATCGGGCACTAGAATAATGGAGAGAGGAGTGGATAGGACTCAGAAAACTGGGGTTCAGTTTCTGGTGCACACATAGAGTTTCCAGTGTGACTTTTTTTTACTGTGTGTCTCAGCTCCTTATCTGTAAAATGGGGATAATACTTTCCTCACCTCACATATTGAAGGTAAAATCTACTATAGTACCTGATATAATGGAGTTCTGGTTCATTCCTGCACCACATTCCTAGATGCTACTGCACTACAAATAACTAGTAATAATAATAAAGATAGATAGCCAGGAGTTACACAATTCCAATTCTTCAGTAAAGTTATGGGTACAAAACTGTCCATGTTTACCAAGATACTTTTGTGGGGTTCCTCATGTTAATGAGCATGATACAAAGTAGTGAGCATTTGCAAGTTTGATCCCAAAGTACTGAACATGAAGTGACTTCTGACACAGATGTAAAATCTATTAAGACACTGTAATAAAACTATAACCCCACCTCAGGATTTAAACCTGCAGTTTTGAACCCATTTTGGTAATGTAAAGCAGGTAACTAGAGCTATTTAACTTGAGTAAAACCCATGGTTATGGGGTGTCCAATTACAAGGAATCCAATAAGTAAAACAGAAGCAGTTTCAAAGGTAGTAATTTAATATAAAGTAAATACATTTTACAGAATCCAAACAAATCCTTAATTAATTAAAAAGCGTGCATGCACATGCAGTTTCATTCAACACAGAGCTGACTGTATTTTGCTACATCAGTTATAAAAAAAAAAGATTTTCCCCTACTGTTAGTAATGCAATTTCATCATAACTATAAAATACATTCTAACATTTATTAGCAGATATGCATAGACACACATCAGCCCACTTAAAAACAAAAAACAAAAGCAAAAAATCCTGCCGTGCCTGTCATTCAGGTTGCCTTGATCAGGACAAGCTTTCTAATGATTTCTTACTGCCAATGCTCTGTCATATCTCTACAGAAGTAACTGAATAAAGAGAACAAAGAAACTGGAGGTTCTCCAGGCAGTCTCTCCTAATTGGTAAACCACAATACTGATCACCTCATAATCTGCACATTTGTAGATGCTGGTTGAATTCCGTTATCTGGGTAATCCCTCTTCTTGAATGCTTGAGCATTTCCATATTGTCCTTCTCTCATTTGTATATTATATTCTGTGTAGGTTTTCACCATTAGACATTTCATAAAGGAATTAACTTTTTATACACAAATATCGAAGATAGGAACAGTGTGGTTTAACAACAGATTTAAAAATATTAGAGCTAGAGCATTTGAGCTATGAAATAGTATTGAAAGCAGGATTGCACCAATTTCAACCACATATTTCAGTGCTCAGTAACATTAGTTTGTTTTTAAATATCATCTGCATTCATTTTAGAAGAAAACACTTCTCAGACACCAAAAATGAATAAGAAAACAAAATCCATTACTTCAATACTTATATACACTAACAATCATGAGTGTGCTCACAATTTAGCAGCATTGGTACAGACTAGTCAGTCCAAATACACAAACGTCAGTGTTCTGTATTATGAGCAGTGACACCACATGTCCTTGGGAGTTCCACTATCGTGATTGAGCTTTAGCAGACGGGGCCTGTAGGGTGTGGTGCATATTCTCAGATACCCCTACACCTGCCACATTTTAACACCCTCTCTCCATTCTGAAAAGCTTTGCTTTCTGAGACATGGTTGGTCTTTAGTCACTGACTGCTTCTGCATGGGATTCCCAATCCCTCTTTAAAAATAAATTATAAATTGGCTAATTTGAATTGTCTGTCCAGGGACCTGAGTGCTAGGTCAGAGCAGGAGGACATTGGGGGTGGTGTGTGGGTGTGTGTGAGTGAGTGAGAGAGAGAGGCACACACTATTATTACTATTGATTATGTGTTGTTTGTGCTACAGTGTTTTCCAGATGTCCCAGTCAAGCTCCCTTACTGTGCTGCACACTGTATAAACACATAGGAAAATAGGGTCCAGACCCAAAGATTTGGCAATCTAAGTTACCAAGGGTTACAGTCGTGACCATACCTTAAGCAAATTACGTGGAAAGATAGTCCTTACTCTCTCTTATGCCTTTCTGCAGCCATGTCAGGCACAATTTAGCCCTAAATATGTGACAGGCCTCTTATTGAGGTAACCAGATAGCAAGTGTGTTGGAGATAATAGGTGCCTGTATAATAAAAAAGCTCCAAATAATGGGACTTTCCCTATAAAATCAGGGCATCTGGTCACCCTACCTCTCATAAGCACCAGTAAATGTTCTTCATATTTTTTCCTCCTCTTCCTGTCTCCCTGCTTAAATTTTCTTCTGTCTCTTCTTATTACTCTTTTATAGGAGAGACCAGGCTATCATCCAGTTACCTTCTCTCCATATCTTAGTCACTGACACCAACTTTCACCTTTCTCCCTACACCTCATTTCCCTGTCCATTTAACGTATCTTCTTTCATGGGCTATTCACAATTCCTACCCTATAGAGAAAATTGAGGACTTGGGGGACCTGGGGATCTAGTGATTAAAGAACAAGGCTGAAGAAATGAGTTGCCCTGAGTACTAGTCCCTCACTGATTGGCCTTTGGCAAGTGATTCTGAAAAAGGATCAGTTCCACATCTTTCAGGACAAGAACATGCACAATGTTGGCTGGTGGTGACCACAGAACACACTAGTAATGAGGGTCTGGAATGGGAGGAAGGGCCAGCGGGAGAGGCGGGATCATCAAGCTTTATTTTTATCTGTTTCCTCTGAGTGCTGCTTGTATTGTTCCTCAACCCCAATAAGAAAAGTAGCTTCCAGATATGAATTCACTATGAAGTCACTAGCCACTCCTCCTGAATTCCCTTAGCTAAACTTACTGGGGGTACTTAGCCGTCCTTATCTATCATTTCTGTACAGTTAAGCTAGAGACAAAACAAGTTCAATAGGCCATGCAATGGTTTGTGCTTGCAGCTTGTTAAAAATAACAAGATTTCTGTGCTTAATTCCCTAAGTGCCATCTTGAGAATGTACCTGAGGAGATGCATCTTATCTAATATTTTTCATTAGAAAATTCTTATTGTATGAAGGTTTTTGTTTTTACTGAAGCCTATAATTGCTTTATATATTCATGTGCAATGTGCATATGAACAGCACCTTCTGAAACACTAATTATACTGAATATGATGTAACACTGGCACACTGTAATCGACAAAAGGTAAATAAGCCATTAGCCCAGCATGATATTAGAAGTATTCGATATATAGAAGTAAATAATACCTTACTTTTTGACTAGCATTCTTGAGAAATATAAACACAAATGAGGATATTTGTGTTTCCAATTCTTTTGCAGGCATTAGTGCATGAATTTCAGATTTGTGCAAAACAGGGCTTTGCACTCTTAGAGCTATTTTCATCCAAGGATTTTCATGTTTCACAAACAATCCAGCCACAGTAAAACACCAGTAAATTTTGTACTAAACCCATTTGAAAAAAATAGATGGAATGAGATACATTAAAAACTGTACCATGCCCAAGATGGTACAAGTCAATACTGAAACCAAGAACAGAAATGAAGTGGTAGCATATTCAGCTCTGTCTCTTTTTCTTCCCTGCTTTCTCCCAGCTAT
Source organism: Mesoclemmys tuberculata (assembly GCA_007922155.1). Lineage (NCBI taxonomy): Eukaryota > Metazoa > Chordata > Testudines > Chelidae > Mesoclemmys > Mesoclemmys tuberculata. The sequence goes on from ML675610.1 coordinate 24,296,329, forward strand.
CCTAGTGTTTGAGAGAAATTGGAGTCTGGAAGCCAACCAGCTAGATCAAGCTGAATCTAAATAATATGGGATTGACAGTTAAAAGAAAGGGAAAACATTCTGAGGAAGTGGTGTGCATTATGTCTACATCTTCTGTTGACGACATCCAACTTCTGATAACACTGGACAACAATGATTTTGCTTCCTGAATACCTTTGGGTGTATCATATGGATTTTGGGCTGCTGATTATGAAAATCACCATGAAATTTCCCTATCACATACCGTGCTAAAGAGTCTCATTACATTAAAAAGGATATTAAAAAGAGTCTCATTACATTAAAAAGGACTGGCCACTCCATAAGCCGTTGGTTCCATGGCAGAAAAGTGTTGCACATAAACCACTTGTAGACCCGACAAAGATATTTTTGCCTCCTCTTCACATACAACTCGGACTGATGAAAAATTTTCTGAAAGCGATGAACAAGGAAAGTGAAGGATTTTGATATTTGAGACAGATGTTTCCCAGAATAACTGATGCCAAGATTAAGGAAGACATTTTTATTGGTCCACAAATCAAACAGGTCATCAATGACAGTTTGAAGAACTTCTAGTAGGGCCGGAGAAAATCACATGAAAGGCATCAAGGATGTTGTTGAAAATTTTCTTGGCAACTACAGAGTACCAAACTACGTGGAGCTGGTTGACAATATGCTTCAAGCATACAAAACCATGAAGTGCAGCATGTCACTAAAGATTCATTTTCTGCATTTGCATTTAGATTTCTTCCCTGCAACTTTTGGTACAGTCAGTGACAATCATGGTGAAAGGTTTCACCAGGACATTGCGATCATGGAAAAATGGTATCAGAGCAACTGGAATTCATCAGTGCTGGCCGATTATTGTTGGACACTTAAACAAGAAGCCTCAAACACTGAGTACAAACGAAAATCATCAACAAAACATTTTTAGTTCAGTTGAACTATTGCAAAGCATCAGCACCATTATGCGATTAAACACATTACATTCAATAAAAGTCCATTTCTTGTTTCTCCAAATTCCTACGTGATATAAGTAGTCTGAAATTATATTTGTGTTCAGCTTCAAGTGGTCTAGCATAATCAAAAAAAACCTCTGAGGAAGCAACACTTTCAAAAAAATTTGTTGTCCAGTGTAATCAAAGAAGTAATTTATTGCATTAATAGCTACTCTTGGAAACCAAGCAATTGCAGTGGCTAGAGGTAGTTTTTTTCTGTCTTTAGTTGACCAAAAAAATGTTCTGCTACTTTTCTGACATATGTATGGTCATTTTGAATGAATTCTTCATTACATCCAGGTAGGGTTTCAACACCTGCCAGCACTGTAGAGATTAGGCAAAAAAGACATCACTGCCCCAAGCTATGTTGTCTTTTCTGTGCTCCCTCGCCATACAGGGAAAAATCTCTTTAGGGAGATCTGCAGCAAAGGGAATTCCTAGTTACACAGCTCCACTGGAATCTTGCTGCCAGTAGGGAAAGGAGGGGGGACTTACCAGGGGGTCCAACAAATGGTCTTTGTTTCATGTAAATCCCTGGGTCTGCAGGTTTTAGCTGTTGTATACCTTATGTCTCAGGTTGTATACTATTGCCCATCATCATAGCATCTGAGCACCTCCCACATAAAACCGATAGTAATAGTAAAGTCATGAGTAGACTTCATGGAGTCTCTGCCTCTTCTCCCTTTTGGGAGAATGAGAAAGCTCTGCTTCCAGTGGGGCTGTAGAAGAGTTGGGATCAGATACGCTCAGTGGTAGCTCAAACACTACGCTATTTTGATCTCTGCTCATCATGGGTCTTGCCATTTTTGGGCCATTATTTAAGACTTATTCTTCTGAGTAAGTCTACTGCCAAGAAAAATCTACAAAAGGATTTCCAGTGTCTTCTTGGGTGACAATCAGCAAGACCAACATTGAGCCTGTCACTGAAGTCAATGGGAGCTTTAGCATCAACCTGAGTGGGAGCAGAAATAGCTCCAACTATTTAGCCTACTTGGGATAGTGGCTAAACAGAAGGGAGGTTAGAGGCCTTTTGGAGCAAAATGAATGTGGTTCACATTTTTGTATATAGGATCTAGTTACTATGTATTAGGAGTTCTCATTTTGATTTTTCTTCTTTAACCACTAAACTGTTTTCCTATATCCAGTAAAAAAAAAAACCAACACTACTTATGAGGTGCCATTAATGATGAGATGGGAGACCTACATTCAAGTTTGACTTGAGGATTTTACTCCTTTTTTAAGTTGGGGTGTCAAACTCTCAGATTGTGGAAATTGGGGATAATAGTGGGGGACTGGACATTTTGCCTTTCTGCTCTTTAATTTAAGGTAGTAGGTTATCATGGCATTCCTCATGGTAACTGCTCTCCTGACCACATGGTGAATGCAATTATCATAAACTGCTCCTTAAGGGATAAGACGATATTGCTAAATATTAGATACAATGAAACAGTGCTGATGTGTTTTACAGATGTAAAAGTGCATGCACTTTAACTGGGATTCCATTATAAATGGAAACACCTCACCAGTCAAAATACTGAGATACTACCAAATTGCTGCTCTATAAATTGTTCTGCTCAATAAAATAACTGATCTACTAATAAAATACTGTGATTACATCATCACTTCTCATCTTTGAGTTCTCTTCTTCCCACATAGAAGTGAACATGTGTGGCAGCTTCTGTTTCACTGCATAATTTAAAACTCTCACACTGGTAACTGTGAAGATCCTTGACACAGTTTTATAGTTTGTTTTGTTATGATTGTCTAATGACCTTGTTAGTAAGGGGGTTCATTGCTGCTTGATGTGAACAGTTTTCTACTACTATTTTTATTCTATGGGTGTGAAGCATTTTCTAATATTCTCTTTATTTCTTTTTAGTGATGATTAGCATTTTCAGCTGCAACCTATGACTTGAAACAGTTCTTACAAATAGCTATTTTTATTCTAGCATTGGGTCTAATTCAATCTTATTCTGAGGATAATGTAAAGTTGAAGACAATGCTGACGATGACTTTAGACAACAGGATTGGATTTAAACTGACTATATTAAAGCAGGTCTACAACAGTCATTATAAATGGCTTAATATTACTAGCACCTTGTATTTGTCTGATATGTAGAACATTGTGTATGTTTCTATTTTACTTTTCTGAGTGGTAAACGTCTGGTTTTCTAGCAGAATTCAGAAAATTAGTAAATTCTGGAGATTGGCTTTATAGTTCCAGGGATGAGGGGATGTTTGGTCATGCCTGGCTCCTAATTTGGGAAACTACCAAGTAGACTACCAAGAAAGGGGAGGGAGGAGCCTCCAGTTTAGGGTGAAAGACGGCAGTTCTGGGCTCAATGTTCTTGAGGAAGCTATGTATGACAAACCCCACAGGGTACAACCTGGAACTGTAGGACCAGTGTGCCCCTTTTACTCTTCAGCCTGTGCTGTCTTTTATAATGCTATGCCAGCAACATGCAGCAAACCTCTCCGCTAACAGAATATAGAGACATACCCAGCTAAGTTGCATGAATGCTCTCTAAGTGTCTTGCGAACTGTACACAGGGAGACACTAGCAAATTCCCTCCAAATCCAGCCTTCCACCCCAGAAATGTACTGTATTTCGCTGCCCAAGACCCTCTTGAATGATGCAAGTTCATTAATTAGTTCACCACTTCATTGAAGGGTAGTGGGACATGCACCAGCCTTTGTCACCTAATCAGAACCCCCAGACATTTAGGACAAACTCAATAGTTAAGATTAAATATCTAAAAAGTTTATTAACGAAGGAAAGAGAGATTTTAAATTATTATAAGTGGTAGGCATACAGGTTGGAAATGGTTACTTAAGAAATAAAAAGCAAACATCCATTCTACATCCTACACTTTATCAGACTGAAGAAGAACTGAATCAAGCAGTTTTTCTCACCCAATTTAGGTTGTAAGCAATTCACAGTTCCTAATAAACAAGCTGAATTTCCTGCTCAGCTTGGGACCGATCTCCCCATTTTAAAGTATTTTGCTTTCATTCTTGTTGCCTTCAGACTACATGAAGGAGGAAAGAGAGGTGCTGTCATGATGCCCTCTGTCCCTTATTTTATACTCTCAGTTCATGTGCTTGGAGAAATACTGGCTCAAACAAGGAGTCAAGCATCACATGTCCTGAGGCCCTGCTGAGTCTTGGACTTGAGCAATCCCCATTGTTTGGAGTTTGAGCAACTGTCTCTTACTGAATTATAAATTTCTTGTTTACAGTTCCCTTGCTAGTCAATGGTTAGTGATGGTCCCTGAATTCCTGTCTGGGTGTGAGTCACCTCCTTTGTTGCCACTGGACAGCTAGCTGTTGGCATCTCCCAGATTCACAACATATTTCAAGAACAACCATATACAATGATTATATACATATTTTGACAGAACAATGAGTTTCAGCTGATCATGACCTTTCATATGATACCTTACAAGGCATTCTCTGTACAAAATATCATAAGCATATACAAGTGAATATGGGGGTTACAGGATGCTGTCTTTAGGAACAGTGTATCGCAGTATGCCTTTGAGAAAGTTCTATGTAGCTATCTTGTAGGAAGATATACAATAAGTAGGAATTGGATGTTTAATGTTGACAAAGATGTAACTGTAAACAACTTAGTTGTACATTGATGAACTAAAGTATATTACATAATAAATACATGTACACATGGTAAAGACGCACACATTGCTTCAAGAGTGAAATAGTGAGTGTCTCTGCCAGTGAATGTGTCATCAATATGTTCTTGAGCTCTGAGGAGGCCTATTTCCCCAAAAATAGCAGAGGCCTATTTCCCCAAAAATATTTTGTATTATTGTAGTCCAACATAATCTACTTACTTCAACAAATAGTAAATCATAATTTGGCAGGGAAGTCCCTAATCTAATCAACTGTGATTTCAAAACCTCAATTTTACTACTCCATTGTTTTGTCCTGAGCAAACTTAGGAACATATGAACATATTCCTTTCTAAATAAAGGATCTGTCCTTAATATGCATGAACACTTTAGTTTTTGTTACTCAGGAACAAAAAGTGATGTTTTGACGACTCTTACTAGTTGATTCATCGATTACACTTGTCTAGGATGTGAAGACTTGCAAGACTCTCCCTCTGCCCATCACCCAATAAATCAGATGAAACTTCTGGATAGAGAGGGAGGGGAGAAAGTTCTTCTTGTAGTATTCCATTTTGTTTTCAATAATGGTCAATGTAAATAATAAACATGTTGTCGAGGAACCCAAACTCAGGGGTCCTTATTTACACATCTGTTGCCCAGCAGATGGTCCAAATTAGCCAGACAGCAGGTTAGCAAAGTCAAAGTTTATTCTTTACGTGAAAAAGGTGGCCTGATGATCAGGGCAACCCTAAGCATACATTTCGAAGGGCTTTTATAGTCTTTACATGTCACAATTTCTATAGCAATGCACACTGAAAAAACTTCTTATCAAGGTACTTCTGGGCCTAGCACTTCCAACTCCCCCTATCTAAGTTGCAAGGCTGTTCTCTGCATTCCGCACTTGCTGGCACCCAGCTCTCATAACTATCTTGTTATTACTGCATATTCTGAGACTAAACATCTACTAGCAAAGCATATTCCATTTCAGGCCTTGTCAGCTATTCTCACAGACTAGAATTTAGAAGCAATAGAGAATCCATCTTTTCCCCCGTAAACAGGGCAGAGAGACTCCATTTTTGTTTCCCTCCACAATGTATAATAGGACACTCTACAAGTTATTATAATTATTATTTATTAATTATATTGCATTAGCAACTGAGTCTGGGGCTCCTTTGTGCTTGGATCTATATTTATGCCTATTAAGAGACAATCTTGTCCCATAGTGCAACAGGGACAAAGTATGGGTGAAATGAAATATTGTTTTTCATTAACAGATGGAAGCTTGGGGCAGAGACAGATTAAGGGTCTTACTCAAGGTCACACATGATAACTGTGGAAGATCTAGGAAACAAACAAATATCTCCCAAGTCACTATCCAATGCAGTTCACAAGGTCACGTATATGAAAACATATCCTTCAAGGGGTTTAAATTACTTCATAGTAACATATCTGTATGTTGTATTTTTCCATTTGATAGATCATATACTATTTTGCTAAGCAAAACCAACATAGATTACATATTTTGCCAGGTAAAAATAATTTTTATATGCATTATCAAAATATTCTTGTCTGCATCATACTGTCTCTTATTGTTTATGCATTAGTTGGGATTGTGATAGCATTGATTTAGCCAACTATATTATTATTTAGTAGGAACAGTACAAAAATAGCATCCATCAAAATTGTCTTTCAACAGAAAATTGGGTTTTTGATTAAACAGTGTTTTACAAAAACATATCCATTTGTTAAGGAAAATTTAGATTTTTTCATAAAAAAACTGAAATAGTTTGGCCCCAAACCAAAATATTTCTATTCGGATATACTGCCACAGTGCCTCATAGTAATTGTAGTTCAGTTGCCTTATGTCCTCATTCCCTATAAACTGGGCTCGCCAGCCAGATATCTCCCATAATGCATGGCAGCTATAGGAATTCCATGATCTCCCATCTCCTTTCACCAAAAGGGGAGACTGTGTGACACCATGGGAGATGAAGGCTAACCAGGAAGTCTGTCCTCTAAATGAGAATGGGAGCCTCAGGTATCTGCATTAAAACTATCAAACAGTACCATGGAAATATTTCTAAATTGAACTTCAGCATTTGGATGAAATACTTTTGGTTTTCAATTTTGCACTGAAAAGTTGAAATTTTCCATGGGTACCCTTTCTAATCAGCTCTGCACTTTTTTTTAGACTGTAATTCTGTGGGTCTAAATGCTTTAATTCATATTTGTGTTATCTTATTTTGGTGCATAACTTTATGCATGATGTAAGTGAACCCTGTGATAAAATGTTTCCTGTAAAAATTAAGGCAGCTAGAAAGTGCAACTTCCCTGATCCTGTGAGAACATTCTAATTTAATTTCATGAATATGCTGACAATAGTGCTCATCCATCACAAATATTTGTTTGATTTTTGCATTTCCCAGCTAAAATCTGCTGCTGGTTTTTTCACTTTCTTTCAAAGGAAGAAAGGGCAACAGGAGTTTTTCAGTCACGACTGGACTTCCAGGTTACCAACAAGCCAGCAGCAACATCATGGTCTTCCTTAAGAAGTATACTTTTACCATACGTTGTAATACTGCCAGTATCACTGTAAACCAGAAAATTTTTCTCTCTTATTCAGGATTAATTGGTGAATCAAACCAAGTTGTAGAGCTTCTCAGATTGAAAGTGGAAAAAAGTTAATTTCTTGGCCAACTTTTGCTTGCATATTTTGACATTAATTTGATATTTTTAAAACTGAGTTTCATACAGAGGTATCCTTTGGCATCTGAGTGGAAGGTGAGATTCCACTAGGGATATAGAACAGTCTAATTGAAAAGAACTGTAAAGCATTGTAATGACAGGTTTCTGCTGAGGATGTGGATGCAGCTGTAACAATGCAATTAACAAAGGAAATATGTGCAGTGTGCCAAGACAGAACCTTAAAAGAAAATAATGTATTTTTTTTAAAAAGTCATGCAGTTTTTAAAAATTGGCATAGACTCGTGCTGTCAGTACTACTTGTAATATGATAATGAGATCATGGACCAATATGGCAAAAGAACACTTTCAACAACTAAACAAACTTACAGAAAATATTGTAGTAAGTGGTAAAGATAAACTAGTAATTTTACTGTTCTTGTTCATAAGTATTTTCAGAAAGGGTTAACAAGTTTTGAAGGTACACTTAGCTCACTAACAAATCAGCCACATGTAGCACTCATGCATGTGGGTGTGCAAGCACACATATACATGCACATATATTTAGATAAGGTACTTAAGGAACTAGCTAAAACAATCTCAGTATCTGTAGCAATCTTTTTTGAGAACTCTTGGAGTACAAGTGAGGTCCCAGAGGACTGGAGAAAGGCAAACATAGTACCTCTCTTTAAAAAGGGAACCATGGGAATGATAGAGCAGAAAGATACTGGAACAAATTATTAAATAATCAGCTTGCAAATATTTACAGGATAATACAGTTATAAGGAAGAACCAGAATAGATTTGTCAAGAACAAATCATGCTAAACCAATCTAATTTCCTGGTGGATGGGGGGAAGTAGTAGACATGATATATCTTGATTTTAGCAAGGCTTTTAACACAATCCCACATAACATTCTCATAAGCAAAATGAGAAAATGAAGTCTAGAGGAAATTACTTTAAGGTGGGTGCACAACTGGCTCAGAAAACATACTCAAAGAGTAGTTATCAATGGTTCACTATCAAACTGAGAGGGCATATTTAGTTGAGTCCCACAGGGGTCAATGGTGCATACAGTACTATTCAATATTTCCATTAATGAGTTGGATAATGGAATTGAGGGTATGCTTACAAAATTAGCAGATGACACCAAGCTGGGAAGCATTGCAAGCATTTTGAAGGACAAGATTAGAATTTAAAATGGCCTTGATAAATTGGAACATTGTTTTAAATACAACATGATGAAATTCAATAAAGTCAAGTGCAAAGTACTTCACTTAGGAAGGCAAAATAAAATGCACACCTATGAGAAGAGGAATAACTGATGAGGTGGTAGTACTACTGAAAAGAATCCAGGGGTTAAAGTGGATCACAAATTGAATATGAGTAAACATATGCTGCTGCTGTGAAAAAAGCTAAACTTCTGGGTGAATTAACTGCAGTGTTGTATGTAAAACATGGGAGGTAGTTGTCTCACTCCACATGGCACTGGTGATGTCTCAGCTAGAGTACTTTGTCCAATTCTGGGCACCACATTTTAGGAAAGGTGGATAAATTGGAGATAATCCAAAAAGAAGACTAAAAAATGGTACAAGGTTTAGAAAAGCCTGACCTATGAGGAAAGGTTAAAAAACTGAGCATATTTAGTTTTGAGAAAAGAAGATTGAGGGGGACCTGATACGTCTTCAGATGTATTAAGGGCTGTCACTTGTTTTTCATGTTCACTGAAGGCAGGACAAGAAGTAATGGGCTTAATTTTCAGCACAGGAGATTTATGTTAGATATTAGGAAGAACTTTCTAACTATAAGTGGAGTTAAACTCTAGAATAGACTTCCAAGGGAGATTGTGGTATACCCATTATTGGAGACTTTTAAGAACTGGTTAGACAAACACTTGTCAGGGATGGTCTCGGTTTGCTTGGTTCTATTGAACTTGCTGATTTCTTGAGATCTCTTCCAGCCCTATATTTCCATGATAGATAGATAGATACGATATGACATGATATCTATCTTTAGTATGAGTTAAAGGATGACTTGGTTTGGTTTGATTTGCTATTAGAAGACAGTATGATGCACTTGTCTGAACATGAGTTTGGGAGCAGAGTTAGGTCAAATTGTCACTGTGATCATTCATTGTGATTTTGGACAGTTTTTATGTTCATAAATCCCTTTTGAACAATCTGATTTTTTATAAATGTCAACCTATGGGCTGTTTGCAAACTGTTATTTTGGCTAAGCACTGTTCACTATTTGATATTCATTATGTAGGATCATTCTCCAAAGTCACATGGCATTGTTTCTGTTTACTGATTGGAGAGAATATATTGAAGGTATTGTGTTTTGGATGTATATAATAAATACTTTTATTGTCACATGTGTATTTGTACAAAGAAACACTATTTCTTAAACACTTGAACGTTCACAAATAGCAAGTAACAAGGGTTATGAACCGTGACTTATCAAAATACCATATACCAGTTATGTCTGCAGTATTTAACCAGCTCTAGTTGGGAGCAAGGAAGTATGGTTGGATTCTCGGAAATGTGGTGCAGAGCAGCCTCCAGCTCCTCTTGCGCTCCATGGAAGTCAAGTGAGTGTTCAGCACCTCTGAAAAACGAGGATACTAATGTCTCAGCATCCTGGTCACCCCATTTGTAAAATTGTCATAATACTACTTAACTTCCTCACAGACATTTGTGGGGATTAAATTGTTAATATTTGCACGGATCTGAAAGCATAAAAGGCTATAGAAGTGCTAAGTATTATTGTAAGCAGAAAATGAAATGTCTAACCTTTTAATATCCCTTATCAGTACAATTCATATGATGTTGTACAAGGCATCTTGGGAATCACAGAGAAAGTGAGCCAGAGAAGACTAATATGTGTGATTTTGATATACTGTAAGTGTCCCCAAACAGTACTGTTAACACCCAGCAACACACAACACTCAAAAGAATAAAAGCAAGGGAGATTTTACTCTTATTTGAGTAGAGAATGTGACATGGCTGGGGAAATGTGCCTGCCTAGAACTTGAGAACAAGAATAATTTCTCATTGCCTATTCAGGACACCATTAATGTCTGCGACTTCACTGCTATGCTGTATTTACCTAAGGCTCAGATGAGTTATGGCTTGAGGCAACAGTAAATCTGGGGAATCATCCAACATCCAGAAGAGAAAATGAATACACTGCTGAATTTTCAGAAACTGTTTCCATTGTTTTAATTTAACTTGGTTGTGTGTTTTGTTATGATCTGAAGGACAGACCTCTGGTCACACTGTCCAGTATATTCTCAAGCATACGTGAAATTTAATTTGTTTGATAAATTCATCAGGAGTACTGATTCCAAGCAGTGGGCACACAATATGACTAGAACCTGTCTGCAATTAACCCCATCCACCAGGGTCTAGTGAAGAAGACAGTAATGAATTAATAAGATGGATGAAACACCTAACTTGGAACATCCAATGACATTTTGTGGAATTCTCAATTTGTCCTATGTTGCCTCAGCTTTCTCAAATGAAGAATGTGGAAGAGCATGAACAAGAAGGAACGAGAGATGGTATGAAGCTGCTCTGTTGGAGCATCCATATCTTGCACCAAGATAAGATGCAAGAGGTACATCTTGTGCATTCATCTGCATGTTTGCATAGAGTCTAAAAGTGATATGTATATTGCAAATGATTGTTGAACGGAATTTGCTCAAATGAATAATCCTATTGAATTCTTATTATCTGAGGACTAGAATAATATGAACTTGAGAATTTTGACTGGTTATAGACCACCCAACTTAACCACAAGCCTATTTTCCCTCACAATATGGACTATATTAGGACTCAAAAGCTCTGAGTTAAATTTCCATTATTGCCACAGACATCCTTTGTGATCTTGGGCAAGTCATTTAATTCCTCTGTCACAGTTCCCCATCTGTACAATATAATAATTATAATAGCTCCCTACCTCAGAAGAGGTATTGAGGGGATAAATTCAATGTTTGTGTATTACTCACATACTACAGTGATTGGGGCCATATAAGTAGATGGATATAAGTGTAAACTGATTTTGGAGACATCAAGACTTCTTGTTCAGGGTGGCTCAGAATTGCCAAACATTTGTGACATTATCATGAATCAGTAATAGAATATTAGATTCTCTTGCTATCTATTCTGCTAGCTGGTGGTGATGAAGCCCTGCAAGGAACTACAAGCTAATTATTGTTGATTTCCTGAGATAAGAGTGGCCAGTAAGACTGCACCCAGAATATAAGGGAGATGGGAGTAGTCTTCTGGCAAAGGAGATCCTAGAAATATCCAAGCCTCGGGAAAAAACTTAGGCTGGGGTTCAGGTACCGTTACTTTTAGAATTATCATTTTATTAGTAAATCAGATCCCAGGAAGGGTGCTTTTATGGCTCTACAGTGAATGTGCAGTTGTTATTTGCAGCTGAGTGAGAACTGCATCAATTCACAATTATTCATGATCTACTGGTATCCAGAAGTATTCACAAGCTGTTTTCCATTGTGAAAATGATAGCAATCTCCCACTACTTTCATTGGGTTAGAAACAGAGATGTAATTAGTAGAGAAAACCACCACCTTGGCTCTATATTTGAAAACTAGTTGGAAAACTGAGCAAAGCATGACATTTAAGGAGTCCTGGTGAATCTGGAGGTTGGAGAGGGAGAATCTGAAAGTTGGGAGACTGATTGTGGAAAAGAGACAAAATATATCTATGGCAAATTAATGTAAGTGGGTTAGGTGTAGGACAGGGGACTCTGAAGAAGCATGAAGGGAAAACTTAGTTGTGGCAGAAAACTGGACTGGGATAGAGAGAAAAATTTATAGGAGAAGTGCAGGAGATTGGGGAGGAATGCAGGAGAGCAATGTGGTTAGGAGTGCAAATGGAAAGAATGACACCCATAACTTAGGAGAAAATAAATGGAGTCCCTCTCTGACAACAAACATGAGGTTCCATATTTTGGTGTGCACTTTAAGGTTGCATTTCTAGCTTGAAATAATCACATGTAAACTGCGGGTGAGCAGCACTCCTCCCCACCCCACCTTAATCTCTTTACTTTTAAGCTAACACCATGAATTTTTGTCTCTGATTCATGATTTTTTCAACATTTGAGTTTGACAACATTGGTGAATTTAATATCTACACTGATGTCTCTTCTAGATAGAGCTGGTTGAAAGGTTCCTTTTTTCAGGAAAATTTTAATCACAAACTTTTTCCATAAACATTTTAAAATCAGTTCCACCTGTATGTATGCTCAAGAGTCCATGGCTTCTTGGTAACACAAGAGACTGTCAGCTGGCTTCTGGCTCAACCCATCCTGGAACTGATGTTTGCATTGGGATCGGAAAGAAATAATGTTAAACACACCTTCCTCATGGTCTGATCTCCTCTGTACTAAAGTCATGGCCTTTCCCCCCTTCTTGTGGATCTGTTTCCAAGATCTGTCCTTGGAAACTGCTATAGCTTGTAAGGGTTCTAGAGAACTCTAAGGGAATCCACTGCTCAGCTTTGTCCCTCTCTTCCACCCAGATATTATAAATATCTATATTCCATGATTATTACAAAGTCACACTTCCTCCTGCTGACCATTTTCCCCTAATGCGTCATCACTGCAAGTCACCATGGCATACAGATGGCCTAAACCATAGAAGAAGCAGGAGTCCTAATGGAGCCATCATTGTTCATGGACTCTCTGAAAGTAGTGGTCATTTCAATGCCTTTGATCATTTGTAAATGGACAGGCTTCCGTGGCCATATCTCTCTTATATTTACCTCTGTAAATCAGTCAATGCTTTCTTTACTTTAAGAACTGAAGCTTCAGTAGGTGCAGCAGGAAAATATGCAACTCTGGGTAGTAAAGGCAGTGCAAATATTTTACACCTGTATTCCAAGTATCTGCACTGGCTTTTTGTTTGCATCTGACTGCAAATCAACTTTATTCTGGTGACCTTCAAAGCCTGGATGGATAGAAACCCTGTCATAATATTGAGATAATCTGGAGAAAGACTTTTGTTGTCTGTGTCTCAGTTTGAGCATGTCATTGACAGCAGTGCTTTTGGAACTTGCCTCCTTTGGCGGCCTATAAGAGCCCACCTCTAGCAACATTCAAAGGACAACACAAGACATATTTATTATGTTTCACATTGGATCTTTTTATTTGAATGCAACATTTACTTTGTATTTTTAATTTTTGTAATTTAGCTCTTGGATGACATGAAAATAACCACCACAGATATTGGTAATAAATAAATGAGGGATCCCCTTCTTTGAAAGATTTTTTCCTACACATTCTTGCAAAATTGTATATGTGTCATTAAAATGAAATGCTATTTGTTGGCTAATTTATTTCTCTGCTGTCTTCATACTTCTTCTAGTGGCTGAAAATGGTTTGTTTATTCCATATCTTTTCCAACAATGGAAATAGTATGCATTTGGCAGTACCTGCTGCTTTAAACCGCTGTTGAATAGCTTTCTTAAATATTACTAGAACACTTGATCTTGCATTCTTTTTTCACCTGCAAAATTCCCATGAAGTCAGAAAGGAATTACATCAACAAGAATTATGCAGGAGTAATGAGTGCAGGATCAGAAGCCTAATTTTCTCCCTGAATAATTTTTAATATTTTGTTTCTTACCATTTTGTATTCTCATTTTGTTGTAAATTAAATGCTGACACAGCTATCAAGTAGTGAGGGAGATCTGGACTCCAGTAATAGGTTATTTCTTTGTAAGAAAAGAAATCAACATAAGGACATTGACGCAGGATGCTGAATCATGGTCTACATTCACATTATGTACACCTTGGAAGAGTTATTAGATAATAAAAGCAGAGGACAGCATATAATTCCCAGGATTCTAGACAATCAGTCTTTACAAGTTCTCAGCTAGACTTAGCCTGTCCAACTGCTGTGTAATTCTGTGTTTCATTAGCTGTTGCCTTAAAACCTTTAAGGCCTAATACATGCAAAGGAATCTTAAAAAGCAGAAACAGACCCTCAGGGATTACCCCAATGTAAGGAGTCTCCCAGCTAAAGAAGGGCTCAACACCAGCTCCCCTCATAGGCCTTGGTTTAGGGTGTAAATAATGGGGTCTATTATATTATCGATTGACAAGACAGCAGATGGTCAAGATCAAGCAGGTTTATTAATCAGAGATTAGACATCTAAGGTTAAAGACCACAAACAGAAAGATAATACATACTGATCTGCAGTATCAGTCTGTCGCTCACCATATTCCAATTTTATAGACTCATAGACTCATAGGTCAGAAGGGACCAATATGATCATCTAGTCTGACCTCCCGCACAAGGCAGGCCACAAAACCCTACCCATACACATTTATAACAACCCCGAACCCATGACTGAGTTATTGAAATCCTCAAAAATGAGATTTGAAGACCTCAAGCTGACAATTTTGACAGTTTTCTTGGAGCTTTATAGACAAGATGTTCATTCCAGATTATAATTTTTGGTTAGTGACGTAACTGATGCCATGCAATCGTTGTCAAATGTCAATCTTGTTGATACCAGGGATGACAGTTCACTATGCCCCAAATTTCCATCAGAACAGCTTTTTTCCAACAGCACATTTCTATTATGCTTTAAATTTACAAAGAAGTCAAATAGTTTGACCTATTAACAACAGAGCTTAGTATGGTTCAAAACAAGAATTTTAACCATTCAGATATTAATGTCACCTTTTTGAACCACATTTTTCATGCACATAAGAGATGAGCTATGTTCCCCACATAATACTTTCTTTGAGGTTCAGTTATAATTAGAGCCCATACAAAAAAACACTTAAGCAGTCACAAAAATAGGTTTAGAAACGGTCATATTTTTGCTGTATAAGGAAGGTATAAATTTATCTGCTAATAATTTTCAATGTTTCTCTCTTAGCATCACAAAGTTCAATGGGAACTCTGGACAATATACTAATAATTCTTTAACATAACTGTGAGGGACAATGGGAGCCCTAGGATCAAGCAGTAAAGGCCATGCTAAGGAGAAGGAAGGAGCAAGGATCAGAGCACAGCTGAATTCTGGCTGGTATTTACTGTCAGCAGCCACTACAAAGTCATGAGAAGCCCAAATGTACGCCAGAGCAGCCCAAAAGTTGCTGTACATTATTTCAGAATATGGAAGGTACAAAGGTGGTTTTATAACCATCTTTGCCACCCTTTCCTCCATTCCTGCACTGAGTGCATCTCAGTTGGAATGGAGAATCTGGCTTGCTGTGTTTACCCTCTTCAACCCATTCAGTCTTTTGTGACATCTAGGTTATGATCTGATCCAGGTGTCAATCAAAATCACTTTAATAGATTTGGGTTTAGATTCTCGATGGCTTGTGACTGCTACAGAGATAAGATCTATTTGGCAGTGTAGAGCTGATACTTTCTTAGCTGTAATATTCTGCATCCATTTCTCAGGTATGCAGTCTGATATAGCAGAATTCTGGTTATCATTTCTTGCTTGCATTTGGAGGCCTGAGAATCTCCAGTTGATCTCACTCAGTGTGGTGATTTTAGATAGTTAGCTCTTTGTTTTAGGGAAGTAGGATTCACTATACCTTCCAAAACAACAAAGAGGAAATTTCAAGTAACTAAAATTAAAATTCTGACAAATTTCAGTATTCATCTCATAGGCTGTTGGAATTATGGGTATTACTGACTCACATACATAGTGATCCTATTTGAATGGCTGCAGGTACACCTGATGAATAACCTCAGTGAAGGGGAGGAAAGAAGGTAGAGAAGTCATCTAGGAGAAAGTGATTTGAGGGCAGGATGGCTAAAATTTCTCCTTAGTGTTACAAAGAGTTTTATATAGAACATATGTATATATGTCAATAGTTAATATAAAGAGTGACAATTACTGGTTTATAAAATATGCAGCATTGTCAATTTGTGGATTCAATAAAGTTCTTCTTATGCACTATAGTTGGTTTCCTATATGCTGCTCTTAACACTGGGGCCAATGCTGCTGTTTCTCTCCTAAAATAACCTTAAGGATAATATTTAAGAACATAAGGTCAAATCCTTAAATCTTATACATTCAAATCACCTGTTGACTTTATTGTATACGGAATTTAAGATGGGATCTTTCAGACCCAATTCAATTCACCTTGAATCAGCTAAAAGCCTTTCTTTCACTTCAGTGGGAATTGGATCAGACTCTTAAATTTAAAGTTATCCAATACATGTTAACAACCCAAAATGCACTTTTTATAGATGCTTTTGCCATTCTGGAAACATACAGCATGTCTTAACAATATTTCTCAGGCAGCTGGATGAAGAATGAGTCACCCAAACCCTCTCCAGATTTATTAAATCAATATCTGACTCCCTTTTGTTGGTATGACAAATGGGCTGTTCATCTACATTCATCCTGGACTTTTATCAGAATGTTCAAATGGTATTAAATTTGACTATAATGAAGGCTAAAAGTCCAAGTTCCTAGTGCAGAAACTGAACAGAAGTGAGAAACTTCTTGTTGTGTAGATCAGGTCAATCAGTCTCATGTAAGAATATGTGAGATTTTTGGGGAACAGATGGTAAACATTGGCTGCTAGAAATTCAGCCCATGTTTTGTTGAGGTATTGGTGGTTTTAGAGCATTTTGCTAGAACTGGAGTTTTGAGTGGTGCACTTCCTGCCTGCTGAAGACTAGTGGAGAAATACCAGGTCCAATGTTAATAGAGATTGCTAGCACCTCTCTTAGGAGAGGCAGACTGCCAATTGCTTTGAAGGAATCATTTTTGTGGCCTTTACTGAAGAAAACATTGTTTGACATTGATTATCTGGCTAACTTTTACCTCAGACCTCAGAAGGTCAGTGAAGGTGTTTACAATTCCAGTCTTCTCTGTACAGAACACCCATCTCTTTGTTACTTTACTTAAACTTTCCTGTATTTAATTTTTGTATATTACATTATTTATATTTTGGTATAAATGAACAGAAATTATTTATGCAAATAGTCGTTTACACTGTGGAAAAGGTAAGTTGTAATCTCTTTATTTGAATTAATGTTTCTTGCTTCCACATAGCCCCCCTCTTTACTCTGCCAAGCCCTTTCATGATGTTCCTTTCCCTTGATAGCAGTGTCTTGAAGTAAGAAAGTTCAGAACTATATCTATGTCTGACTTTTCATTTAGCCCCCACATTCCTTCAGACTTCTCAAAGAGCATAAGGTCCCCTGCATAAAATCCACTTTGCAATGCACTTAGTTTACGGCATACCAGCGTAAAATTTGTTTTCTAATTACATGATCTTTTGTAAGTACTTCTCAATTGACATAATAAAGAATAAATATTTCAATTACTTGGTGGGACAGGATGGCAAGATTTGCCTGAAACACCTCATTCTGTTGGCAGGTGTTGATTCTTCTGGGGAATGTTGATGTTCCTTTTGCTGAGTCACTGAACCAGTTGGCTCATTGCTCTACCTTGATGTTATAGAGGTCTGAGTGGTTCTTTAAAGGGAAAGAAGTGGGTTGTGGATAGGCTAAACAATCTTGAAGAAGAAGCATGGAGCAGCCAAGCCTGGGAAAATGGCATGGATTTTTATGCTTAACTGAGTTACCTCGGAAATTAAAACCAAACCCCAAGAATGGGTTAGTTTGAACAGCTAAAGCTTGTGTGGCATGTTTTTCAAATAGGTCAGCAAAGCTACCTGCTCATAGTCAACTTACTTCCCACAAACCTATCACTCTGGAATTCATGTCATATCCTCACTTGGTGATTTGTCTTTAGATATAGATTATTGCCTGAAAATTCTTAGAAGGACCTGCTGACAACATTCACTATGCCTAGCCATTGAAAATAATATAAAAGCAAGATGGTATGAAAGGCACTGGAACTGATGCCATATATTGAATGACACAAATAAAAACATGTTCATCCAGTTTCTGTTCATCCTTGTCTGTGGCCAGAAAAAAATTGACACTGCAGGAGCAGCCTTTTGTGAATCTGAATTTCAGCTAGTTCTAGTCCAACACAAAACCCCTTCTGCAAATTAATGCCACCAGGAGTAGGCCAGTATGTGAATGTTCTAAAATATATATCTCCTGACCTAGAATGTCCCATTTCACCTCCCATTTCACCTCACAAAGGGTACAGCTAGACTTCAGTAAAACACCTACAGCTTAGAATCATAGAAGGACACGGTTGGAAGGAACCTCAGGAGGTCATCTAGTCCAGCCCCCTGCTCTGAGCAGGACCAACCCCAATTAAACTATCCCAGAAAAGACTTTGTCAAGCTACACTTTAAAGACTTCTAAGGATGGAGATTCCACCGCCTCCCTAGGCAGCCCATTCCAGTACTTCACCACCCTCCTAATGAAAACTATTTTTCTAATATCCAAACTAGACATCCCCCACTGCAACTTGAGCCCATTGCTCCTAGTTCTGTCACATACTACCACTGAGAACAGCCTAGCTCCATCCTCCCTGGAACCCACTTTGAAGTGGTTAAAAGCTGCTATCAAATCCCTCCTCATTCTTCTCTTCTGCAGACTAAACAAGCCTACTTCCCTCAGCCTCTCCATATAAGTCACATGCTCCGGCCCCCTAATCATTTTTGTTCTTCTCTGCTGGACTGTATCCAATTTATCTACATCCTTTCTGTAAGTGGGGGACTCAAAACTGGACACAGCACTCCAAATGAGCCCAACCAGTGCCAAATAGAGGGGAATAATCATTTCCTTCGATCTGCTGGCAATGCTCCTACTAATGCATCCCAATATGTCATTAGCCTTCTTGGGAACAAGGGCACACTGTTGACTCATATCCAGCTTCTTGTCCAGTGTAATCCCTAGGTCCTTTTCTGATGAACTGCTGACTAGCCAGTCAGTCCCCAGTTTGTAGCAGTGCGTGGGGTTCTTCCGTCATAAGTGCAGGACTGTGGACTTGTCCTTGTTGAACCAAATCAGATTTCTTTTGGCCCAATCCTCCAATTTGTCAGAGTCACTCTGTATCCTATCTTTGCCCTCTAATGTATCTACCACTCCCCCCAGCTTAGTGTCAGGGCTCAAAACTGCAGTGTAGATATTCAGGCTTGGGCTGGAGACCAAGATCTGAAACCTTGCATTGGAGGAGGGTCTCAGACCCCAGGCTTCATCCCAAATGTCTATGCTGAAATTTTAGCCCTGCAGCCTGAGCCCTGCAAGTCCATGTCAGCTGATCCAGGCTCTGAGACTTAGTGCTGCTGATTTTTATTGCAGGGTAGACGTGCCTTAAGAATCCAGAGAAGCCCTGGTCCGTAGCAGCTTTCCAGGAGCCACAACTGGGATGACACATGTCCTTCACTGGCCAATTATTCTTTTCTTGGAACACAGGCAGGTACAAATGGCAGCCAGGATTTGGTCTATTAGTTTTTCACATATATAATCTTCAGCTATTTTAACACAGATTCCATTGACAAACGGATTTTGTGGCAGTTTGAATATGCTCACTCAGACAGCTTTTGCTTCTCCCTTTCACATTCTGAGTTTCATTTCCATCAAGCTCAAGCAATGAAACTCATGAGCTGAACAAGTGAAAGCTTCAGCGTATATTCTCTTCTTTTAAATTATATTTTTCCAAATAAAGCATATGCTTTTTCTTTTTTTCACAAAAAGAACCCTGGAAATGGCATTGTACCTGATTTTTTTTTTTTTTACCTCAAAATTGAGAAAAGTAATTGAATAATGACTCAAATAAAACTAAATAACAGTATTTAAATTCCTTTTAAAAAGTCCTGAATACATATTTACAAAAGAGACCACAGTAGCTCTGTGGTTATGGATATCAGTACCGTAGCATTTTACTTCCAATGTCAGTGTTAAAGTTTTTGTCAATATTTCGTAATTTATTCAATATTAGAATATCAATGTTCTAAACAAGTGATCAACAGTAAAACAAAAAACCTTCAGACTGTATAAAAGGTTCTCTCAACTGGATTTATTTTCAAAAAATAATTGTAAAAGATCAAACCATCTATTGGTTTTCTTTCTGGAATAAAAAGCAGGGAAGTAGCCTTCACGGTTTTCTCATGGCTCTTGATAAAGATTTTAAGAAAGTCTTGTTTAATAGTTAAGGATTCACAGCAAATTTGGCAGAATCACACCCCTTCCTCTAGGCTGCTTGGCATGGCTGCAGCAACTAAATGCCAGCCAGCCATAACTCCAAGTCCTTTTTTCTGCCCATTTTCCTTAGCTGCTGCTGCTTTCCCTCCAGCTTATATGGTGGCCTCAGCACTGCTGCAACCTAGACGTCATGCATTTATCAGTAAATATGGCACTGATTAAAATTAAGGGGGAAAATGCTTGGAAGAATGTTTCCAATCAAGTGAATTTACATCACTTAAAAAAATAAATGCTGTGCTTAGATTGAAATTTTAATAGTACAAAAGCAAGGCAATTCAAAATTGGATTTCTGTGATTGTGCAATACAATAGGACATGCTAACTTTGTTATTTTAAAGTATTTCATAACTTTTTTATTTCAAAAGAAAACTGTTCTTTTAAGCAAAGCAGAACACTCACTCCAGATTCTATATATACCAAGGTGGAAGTTTTAAAGGAAATGCATTTTTTAATTATTTGCTCACAGAAAGTGACTTTAAAAAAATTCTTTATTGATAAAAAGATGTCTTCACATATGAATAACTCCAAAGCTGCTGACTGGAATTTGAGGAAGTTTTCCAGAATTCTTTACTTTTGGGGGAGTGAGAAGAAGCAGAAGTTTAAGCACAAAAAGATAATTGTTTTAGAAAGTTACACTGAAAAATAGTGTAGAATGGAAGTGTCATCTCCACTTCTAACTCTGCTTCATAATTGTGATGTTGTGATCCTACTGAGTTGTATTAGTAGCTTGTGCTTGCATAGCATGTCTCCAAATCTCCCAATGAGCCCTAGGTATCCTGTACTTATAGCTCATGTTCACCCACAGACAAAAGACATAACACAATCATTATAAATAATTATTATTATGTTTGGCAGTGGTGGGTGGGTGTAAAAACAAACAATTTTTTACCATGAGAGATGTCTGGAAACATTTCACTGAGACTTGGTCTACACTGCCGGCGAACATTGGTGGCAGTCAATGGAAGATACACAAAGTACATAGCGTAGATTGTGTATCTCCCGTTGACTTCCTAACTTCTATGTAGCATGACTTCCCTACTATGCTGCACCGACAGGAAATGCCCTCCTTTTGACACAGCATTCATCTTTTTGCAGGGGTGGATTAACAGTGTCAAATTCCGGACTGATTGAGCGAGTCTCCACTGTGGCTCAATTAATCCTGCTCAATCGACCCGGCAGTGCCAAAAGTGCCACGGTCAATATAGACATACCCTCAGTATTTTTGGAAAAGTTTTAAGTTTGCTGTAAAACAACCACTTGAGGATTCTACCTC
This sequence comes from Mesoclemmys tuberculata, assembly GCA_007922155.1. NCBI lineage: Eukaryota > Metazoa > Chordata > Testudines > Chelidae > Mesoclemmys > Mesoclemmys tuberculata. The sequence goes on from ML675610.1 coordinate 24,318,063, forward strand.
AAATTTTGTTAAATCATGCAAAAAAGCCTGAAAGTGGATAACCTTCATCCATTTACAGTTAATCAGTGATTAACCATAGATAGAAGGTCAAATCATCCAGAATGAGATATGCTGTCACTGACTTTGTCTATTATGCATTTGTCAGTGATGAGCCTTGCATTTAAAAGCTGAGAATGACAATTGTTTTTCTTGTGCAGAAATTCTTTTTCCTTTTTTTTATGAAACAGTGAAAATAATCCTCTAAAGAAGGATATATCAAGGCTGCTACTTAGTAGCTGATTATCTGGAAATTGACAAAAATGTGTTGAAACATTTCATTTTAATAAGAGCATAATATTCTTTTTAGACATTTCTTTCAATAAGGTAAAAGCACTTAGTTTCAACACTATTATTTGCTATTTTAAATTTATAATTAATTTTAAAATATGATTGTCAAAATCGAAGTTCTTACACAAGGCCATGAAACAAACTTTCCAGAAACTTCAGTTAGCTGCAAATCTTAATTTTGATTTTGTGTTTTCCTATTTGAAATAAAAGAAAATTTTGAAATGTTGGAATTTTCCACAGAATGGAAATTCTGAGTTTTGATCAGCTCTGCTATATTATAAGTGGAGTTCAGAGTGCTGGTAAATTGTATAAAAGGCACAGTATTTCAAAAAAAGTGTGAAATGTAACCAATGTATTGGAGAGAGAGAGAGCATTACGAGTCTGTGGCATTCCATGATTTTTGTTTAACTAACATCTTCACTGTGAATTTTGTGGGCCAAATCAAAGTCACTCCTTTAGATCCAGAAAGGGCCCCTGCCAGTGGAATTAGAATGTGTTTGTTGAGGTAGCCTGCCAGATGCAGTGTAGGACTGTACACTCCTTTGTAGCCTAGGACCCCAGTACAAGCTCCTTCCACAACAGTACCGATCCTTGTTCTTTGCAGATCCTTGTTCCTTCCCATTCTCAGGGAGTGAGCTAGTAATGCAGGCTGCGTAATGGACTGCATTAAGCTGCAGTGTCGTCTAGAAAGTAGTTTTGGAGCATGTGAGGAAAGAATTCTTCAATTTAGCCTACTGATCATCTGCCCACCAAGCAGCCTGGCTGCTTGACACAGGCACTGGGCAGAGGATTTGGCCATCAGCGCTACCCTATATCTGTCTAATCTAATGCATGTCTAGCAGGCCCTTCACTATGCATACTTGAATGTGAATGGAAAACCCCTCAGAATCCATGCCTGCTTTTTCAAGATGAACTTAGACTAGGTGTTGCTAAATGTTTGTAATTTTAAATATTTAAACGTATTTGTTTTTATATCGATTTTGTTCAATGCCTTTGGGTTCTCCTAAGGACTCCTTGTGAAAATGTAAACTAGAGTGAGTGACTGAGGAAAAAAAAATCCATAAATATGTATTTACATAAGTAAAGGATATTGTCAGTGTGTTAACATTGCATTTCCTTGGTTTACTTGCCTTCTGTGTCAGAATCTTAATGTTAAACAAGCAATAGCTCTTTTGTGATCGTTCATATGCTGGCAGAGTCTCATTTGATCATAAAGTTACCCATGTTCTCTACTGGATGAAAATAAACTCTCTTATTACTTTTATCCCCTCTTCCCTGCCATCCTCAGTTTTATTTTTACAGTATCATCCACCTGTTAGCCTTGTCTTGAACTAAGACTTCAAGCTCATTTACTGTATCTCAGTACAATGCCTCATGAGACCATGAGACCTCAAGGAACTCCTGCAATAAAAATTATATATTTTCTTCAACCGGTGGAGTGAACTTAAAATTATCTTGCTCTCTCAACTATGGTTTGACTTTCATGTGAATGAAAGAAAAACTTCTCTAATGCATCTCTTCTTTAATATATGCTTGGTGACTGTTGCTGTTCCTCTCTCCTTTGCAGTCCTGCTATGGGTTTGTGTTCTTCAAGTGAAGGAGAAGTGAGCACCCTTCTCTAGGAGTATTCTGCTTCCTAATACTCTGTAATTTACTGCTTGTAGTATTCCTTACTATGGAACATCCTTGTTACGCTTCTGTTACCCAGAGCCAACTATGTTATCCTATTTCTCCTTTCCTATACTCCATGTATAAATCTTATGAATAACCATGCTGTATATAGTATGGCCACAAGATAACCCAGAATGTTTTATGTGCACTGTGACTGAATTAACTTATTGGCCCTTTGCTTCCCTTGCATTAGCACGGATGCAGCAAAATGTTTTAACAGATGGTAAAATCGAGGGTTGCCCCCTGGTGTCACTATGTATAATAGGGTACTTGGCTCTATCCTTCCAACACAGAACAGATACTCCAGAAACAGCCGGGAAGAAAGAACTAGCATAATAAAGAGAGATGTCACAGAGCTGCATAGCACCTTGTTGATTAATAGGGATGCAACACACAGATGATGGTATATATTTAAGCACAGCATTTCAAAATATGAATTCCATACAGCATAAGGCTGTGCGAGACTCAGAGTGGTATGTTTTTGCCAACTCCATTTTGAAAACAGAACTAATGTAAGCTATGATTTTTCATGAGAGTAACACCTAGAGATTTAAAATGGCAAGTGTATAAGGATATTACGAAGTGCTGATATCTCTATTCAGAACAGGAAAAATCTTTGAACACAATTGGGTCTGTAAGACCCTTTGTTCTACTACATTTAATGGGGAGGACCCTGTTCACCTTTTCCTCAGGGGGTGGGATGCAGTCATCCAGGGGAAAATGTGAGTTTATTTATTTTTGCTTTCTGCCCAGTACTGACACACTTAGACTATGTCTATGCTGCCATGGCTGCATCAGGCTACATGAATCCATGCAGCGGGATTGATTGAGCAGGCAGTGGAGTCTCTGGTTGATGCAGTAAATCCACACACACACACCCAAAAAAAGAGTAAGGCTGCGTCAACAAGAAGGCATTTCCCATCAACTCACTGCAATGGAGACACCAGGGAATGTTAGTAAGTTGACAGGAGACAGTATGTAGCTTGCATATTTCTCATCGACAGCCGCCAGCAATATAGACCAGGCCTCAGTTTAGTTCTTTCCTCTTATAGGCCACAAAAGAGACGGAATTAAGTTTAGTCAGATTTGTACCCCTTAGGCATTCATGGCACAGGCTTTTCTCTTGTTGCCAAAGACATCTGCTGAGGAAGATTACATGTTCTGTGACTCAGAAGACAGAGTAGAAGATAAAGCAGTGAAAGCTATATGAATTCTAGCAACAAAAAGCTGAAAATCTCTTCTTTTAAGAAGACCTTTAGGCCTGTCCTTATGTTTTTGTAAAGCCTTGGAAATTCAGTTGTTACCTAACTGCAGTTTTAACAAACTGAACATGACACTGTACCAGCCTGTACCACTGAAGTGTTACCGACTTCCTAAGACAGGGAGTTGCTTCTCTGCTGTACAACATAGCTCAGACATACTGTTGCTTAGCGCTGTATAAAGAAGAACTTTCTATTCTATCCCAAATCAATAGTTCTTGACAAAGGATAAATGAAAACTGGAGTGGCAATGTTGTGTCAGCAACTGCAGAGATTTTATTGCAGCATGGACTGCGTAAGCTTTGTTACGCATTTGTCTTATATATAGCCTTCAAACCTGAATGTATTTTGTTCAGAAACTTTATATGTAGGGGAAGTAATGTGAGATACCAGATGAACAGGAAGATATTAGAATAAAGAGTATTGGATGTGACTATTCCTTGAAAATGTCATTGTAAAACTAACATAAGGAACATGACTGCAAAGGCTACAGGTGAATGTGTTATCTTCTATGAGGTTATAATGAACAAGGCTTCTAGCTATTGTGCCTGAGAAAAATCCTTGATTGATTGAGATACAGTAGCAGAAAAGTGCTTAAGAGCCAGTTGCTCTCCTCTGTAGGCAGAATCTCAACTTACACTGTATAAAACTATGCCCAATAAAGATACATTCCTCATGATCAAGCTAATTATGATTAGAGTGAAAAAGTGTACTGAAATCTTTATTTGAAACTACAACGATGACATACAGCCATGTTTTCCCCACAGAGTCTGCTGTGTAAAGCCTTTGAAACATCCAAGGTGCACAGAGAAGTCGATTTAATTTAGCAGAGAAACAGACTTAAAAAATAGTGAAAAAGTGTCAGAAGAGGTGGCAGGCTGACAGCTCTGGAGAATGAATTCCTATCTTTAATAGAGTGAGAGTGCAAGCTTGCCCATCCCACATCCTTCCATTAATGTGCTTCTTATCTGTCATGGAGTGACCACTGAGGTAGGAGCAAGTTGCATGTGCTTCATATGTGTGGGTCTGTGTCTATGCCCACTCAATCCTTGGCGTCTCTGCTAATAAGAACACCAAAAAGGGTTTAGAACCTGATGCCACCACAAAATAAATAAATAAATAAATACTGACATGACAAATGAGATGGTAATGTGCCATGTAGATCTTCAGTCATTATGATCTGGAATGTCTGAGACCTTTTCACACAGTCCACTGAAACTTTCAGATGATATGTCCCTCTGCCATGTACATTGGCCAAACTGGACTGTCACTACGCAAAAGAATGGACAAAAATCACATATAAAAAAATGGAAACACCCATAAACCAGTTGGAGAGCACTTCAATCTCCCAGGACATTCTGTAGCCGATTTGAAAGTTGCCATACTTCAACAAAAAAACTTCAAAAACAGACTTCAAAGAGAAACTGCAGAGCTAGAACTGAACTGCAAACGACTAGGTCTGAACGGGGACTTGGAATGGTTCTCTCATTACAAGAAGTAATTGTCACTGTTCACACATTTTCATCTTCTAATCAATGGTTGTGAATAGGCCTCAGCTACTCTAACTATAGGCTATTACCTACCCCACCCATTGTTGTACCTTCCCCTTGACTGTATATATATACCTCCTATCTGATTTCCATTCCCTGCATCTGAGAAAGTGGGTTAAAGCCCACGAAAGCTTATGCTTGCAAAAAATAAATTTGTTAGTCTTTAAAGTGCTACAGAACTCTCATTTTTTCAGATGATAATGACTTTCGGTAAATGCTGATACAGGCAAGATTTGAAACATTAATACTAATCCCTCAATCCTTCTTACTTTAAAAAAATCTAATAGTCATAGTTAGGTCCTGACTTAAATCTACCTATGAATAGAATAGAAAAAGCTTAAAAACAAAACAACTCTAAGCAAACACACAAAATAAACTGTTGGTTTTCTGTTAAGAGCTGCTTTAGTTCAAGCCAGGAATACTTGAAAACCTTCAAAAATAGTTACAAAGAATTAGCCTGAAGCAATCTATTTAAGCAGAGACTGAAGAGTTTTATGATCTCAAGAATCTCAACGATCTTCAATTTTACCTGAATAAAAAGAACTAAATCATTTTAAAAGTTGATAAATTGACTTTTTGAAAGTTGTTGTGTGCGTGCACATGCCAGAAAATGTTCTGTGAAACAATGCTCCCATATACATTATTTTAAAATCTCAAATTCAATCTCCTTTTTTGTAAGTCAAACATCATACTCTTATTCCTTAAGCATACGGATGTTTTGGGTCTATCATACTTTTCATGGTCAGGAGGCATTTCGCTTTTCACTTCATGGCTGACTCATTGCTTCACAAAGGTGTACTAACCATTTTTGTCACCATCAAAATCAAGTTTGATGAAATATGGAGGAAATATTTTTTTAATTTTTTTTCCTTCTTATTTTTAACCATATTACCTGTGACATGTATACTTTCATGGGTTGTTGAATCTCCTTCTGCATGAACTTCACCTCAGTGCTGAAGATCCAAGCAAAATACTATGCATTCCCACATATTCCTTTAACAAAAGACTTAAATGGCAAATGGGACTGTTTAAGTTAATTTCACCCTAGAGCAATATGCCTAAAATATTGTTCTTCTTTGCTGATTAGCTGAAATAGCATCATGAAACCTAAAATAATTTTTAACCCCACAGCCTGGAGAACAAGGCAAACATTTTCAAAAGTTGGGGTTACAACACTGCACATGGTGAGGATATCACATGTAGATCTTTTATTAGAGTATATGTGAACTCTAAGGTTATTTGAATCTCTATTTACATTTTAAAAGTATGGAAAGTAAACATTAAGTTAAAGGCAGTTTCTGTCTTGGTACTTTGTCTACCATACTTGATATTCATTATTTTTAATGTATACCTTACTCACTGTAGAAACTTAACTTGAATACACATGCTGCCCCAAAAATACAATGCTGAAAGAATTTGGGAAGGCTGAAAATTGAAGTACAAAAAAGTGAGGAAATGCTGAAGTTAAGGCTGCTATGCAACCTTATTGGTCTCCTTATGAGTATGGCTTGCAATACTAACTTTAACTACATGATCATGTACTACTGTTTCTGTATGACCCCTGTCTCACTCCATACCCAAAGTAACTCTCACAGAGTTCAGTGGAATCTGGATTGGACCTCAGTGCACATGCTTGATGGTGCATGATGGCTGAGGCATCTGTTTAGTATTTATTTTAATCAGCGCTGTTCAAAAAGTGATACTTGCCTCATTTGGTGCACATCATCCATGAATGATGAACTAAGGGTATTATCCATCTATCAAATCCCGCTCTCATTTCTCTTTTTAGTCTATCTTGTTTCCATTACTCTAGTATATAACTTCCCATCTTATTTGCTCTCTGTCATATCTGCTCAGGGCCGAACTGTGAATGTGGTTTTGGCTACAATAATGCAAATTTCAGTTAAATCCAGATTTTTACTGTTTTAACCTCAAATAGAATTTGGCCACAAATAAAGCACACGTTAACAGGACTGTCTCATTTATAAAGTATCTCTGCCTCACTCACTGTGCTTTATACACCCTGAGCATTGAGTGTAGCAAGAGTCCTATAAATATATAAAATAATAGTGTAATTAAAGATGGTATCATAACACATATGCACAAGTGTTAAGGTTGTGCAGGCAATTGTGGTGACACACTGTACCTCATATACACCCTTATAATATGATTTGTGTATCTTTCATATTCACCCTTATAGCGTAACTGTGCATTGTCTAATGCAAAGCATGTTATGGAAGGTGTTTTTGGAATGCTCATGACATACTGAACATTAATGCGGATTGAGTGTGCACAGAGACTTCCCTTAGAGTGACAGAACTGGTGCATACCAATTTCTTTGATAAATTGACGGACAAATGTAAATGAATTTGAAGGGTGCAGTGTACAGCACTGAATCCTGCAAGATGGCAGTTCTTGGGGTTGCATCTGAGACTGGGGGTGTTTGCTGGGGGACTATCCCATGAGTGGATGGCCAGGAACACGCCTTCACTAGTCAAGGATTACTTGCAGGAGGCTGGGCGTGGGCTGACTCAGGAGTGGGTGGTTCACACAGCAAAGCAGCATAAGTCAGAGCCCAGGACTGAGGAATGGGTGACAGCTACACACCAGTCCAGATTGCAGGGGGGTAATGTCATAATTGTCCAAAACAAAATGTTAAAAAATGTTCATAGAATTTTTGGGGCGAGTGGAAGGAATGTCTCCATTTTCATAGCGCCCTCTCTACTTTTTACATTGTGGGATCCAGCACATGACTAGACACCTCCTATAAAGTCCACTGTGAATGGTTTCTGCCACTGAAAAGCTGGATGTAGTACTTGTCAAGCACTATGTGTTGTAACAGGGTAAAAACGTGTTTGAAAAATCAGTGCCCTGAGTCCATCTTGAGAAAAGCTATGAATCCATGTGTGGGGGACTCAGAGACAGCAAAAAAGAAGAGAATAGAAAAGACCTTGAACTAGAAGTAAACCCATGATAACAGGAGCTGGTACATGTAGCAGTTCCAGACCCAGACATGGGAATTTTGCAGTCGCTGCAAAATTAGCTTTGCAAGTCAGCAGTAAAGTTTTGAGGAGGGGGCTGCTGATAAGATGGTAAAGGAAGGGTCTATCATTGGCTTAGCAGACACATTGGCTGAAGTAGAGATATAAAAGGGGGTTGTCAGACCGAGGCTTTTCAGAGAGCCATGAATCAAGAAGGGGTGCACCAGAATAGCACTGCGCAATGGGTCTGATCAACCATTTCGCCTCTCTCCAGCTCGTCGCTCAAAATAATAGGGTAGATGTCAGAGCTGATAACCCGTGGGGCTTTGTCCTGCGGATGATAACCTGGGTGTGAATACGATAGAGGTTCCACCTGGATGAAAATATAGTAACCTGGCCATGGTATGTTTGTTTTATTTGCTGCAGCTGAGTTCGTTCATATATGTGGTGAGTAGTGAGTGTGAATGTAAAACTAGTAATAATTCTAACTGTTTTGTGTACTTGTGTTATTGTAATCAGTTGTTGTTTAAGTTTTATTTGTGTATTAAGAATTTGTAAAAGAATAAGAGAAGATAATTTGTGGTAAGGTAAAATCCCCCAGTAAATAGTAAATTTAGATTGGATATAGAATGTGTGTTATTGTATAAATGAATGATAGATTTATAAACCGTTGACCAGGTCTTGGACTAAGACAGGTTCCAGCCGCCCTCATCCGTCCACAAGTTGGTCGGGTGAATAGCAAGGGGGGCCTGTCCGAACCTAGTGACCCAACGGGCAGGCGGAGTGTGTGGACCGAAAGGTCAATTCCTTCTCCCTCCAAACATGAGCCCTTGCAGTTCCATTGCTCAGTAGAGCTGCAACAGCAGGGGACTAACCCCCTATGTGTGTCCGTACCTTTCCACCTCCCTCCCGCTAAATAAGCGTTCCATTATCGGATTCATTCACCTCGTCAGTATTATGAGCTGAAACTGAAACGGTGCGGATTCCTCAATAAGTCAAACCTAAGTTGTATAAATGTGTGCTTGCAAGTGGGTGTCTTAAGAATTAATCTCTTTAGAAAATCCACTGTTTTAAGCAAGGAATAGAAAGTCCCATTTCAAGTTGTAAAACTGACACAGAGTCATAAATTAGTGAAAGTAGATAAGAAAAACCCTCATACTTTTTCCCTCTCTCCTTCAAGCCCCCCGCCCGTCTAAGCTGTGGAAAATAGAGGAACTAAAAAGTTTTTTAACCCTTTGTCACCACACCATGTACTTCACTAAATCTAATGGATTAAGGCACTGATCCTCGATAACACCTATGCATGTGGAAAATCCCATTGACTTCAATGCATACTTGTTTACAGAGTCATAAGAACATAAGAACAGCCATACTGGGTCAGACCAATGGTCCATTTAGCCCAGTATCCTGTCTTCTGACAATGGCCAAATGCCAGATGCTCCAGAGGGAATGACCATAACAGGGCAATTATCAAGTGATCCAACCCCTGTCATCCAGTCCCAGCCTCTGGGAGTTAAAGACTTGGGACACCCAGAGCATGGGGTTGCATCCCTGATCATTTTGGCTAATAGCTATTGATAGAGCTATCCTCCATTAACTTATCTAAATCTTTTTTTAACCCATTTTTACTTTTGGCTTTCACAACATCCCCTGGCAACAAATCCCACAGGTTGACTGTGTGTTGTATGAAGAAGAACTTCTTTTTGTTTGTTTTAAACCTGCTGTCTATGGGTCTTGTGTTACGGATAGGGGTAAATAAAACTTCCTTATTCACTTACTCCACATCATTCATGACTTGTATAGATGGCTATCATATTTCCTTTGAGTTGCCTTTTTTTCCAAGCTGAACTGTCCAGTCTTTTAAATCTTTCCTCCTATGGAAGCTATACCCCTCATCATTTTTGTTGCCCTTCTCTGTACCTTTTCCAATTCTAATATATCTTTTTTGAAATAGGGTGACCAGATCTGCCTGTAGTATTCATGGTGTGGACATGCCATGGATTTATACAGTGGCATTATGATATTTTCTCTTATTATCTAACCCTCTCCTAATGGTTCCTATCAAAATCTTAGGATCCACTAGGAGAGGGTTAGATAATAAGACAGAAAATATAATGCCACTGTTCCTAACATTTTGATAGCTTTTTTGACTGCCACTGTACAATGAGCAGATGTCTCAGAGAATTATCCACAATGATGCCCAGATCTCTTTTTGAGTGATAACAGCTAATTTAGATCATTTTGTATGGACAGTTGAGATTATGTTTTTAAAAGTGCATTACTTTGCATTTATCAACATTGAATTTCATCTCTCACTTTGTTGTCCAGTCATCCAGTTTTGTGACATTCCTTGTAACTTTTCATGTAACTCTTTGGACTTAACTATCCTGAATAGTTCTATATCATCTCACTATTTACTCCTTTTTTGATTTAGGTTATCATGTGGTGAGTCAGGGCCTTAAATGCTATTAGTACATGCAGATCTAGAGCAATGGAACTCTATTTTTAAGTGCTGGCACATAAAAGTGGATTTTTTCTGTGTTCAAATATTTTCTGTGTTCAGATATTCAACTTCACAAAGATTTTGAAACATATTTATTCACTGTTTATACTGTGTTTTAAACAGAGCTAATTTTTAACAGCATAAAAATTACCTGTTGTGAGCTGCAATCTAGGAAACAGTCCTGCTTTGGCAAAGAGCTGGACAAAATGCCCTAACAGACTTTTTCCATCTCTAATTTCTAAGATTCAGTTAACTGTGATAATATGGCTAATTACACCATTTTAAACTGGTTAAACCTGTAAACATTCCTTTATCACTGAACTTATGTGCTCTTGTATTATATTGACAATTAAATGGACCAGCAGCAACAGAAAAAGAACAAGTTTCGTAAGTAAAATCTATCCTCGTATCTTTTGCTCAACCATTGGGCAATCATTCCTTGGAATTACATCCAAGGAATCATTTTTATATGCAACATCCTACATCATTTTATATGCAAATTTCATGTTTTCAGCAGCAGGGCATTTTCTTCTGCTTCTAAAATGTGATAGGGTCAACAGGGTTTAATCTTCCTACTAACAGATGAGGTCTTGATGCCATGAGAAAAAGAAAAGAATATTCTAATCTATATATTAAATATTGGTACGGCATCTCAAAGCTAATGCAGTACATTGTTGGGAATCCGCAGAAGCAGGTCATTTTAACTCCTGTAGCATGAATAGACTGTGTTGACATACAGATGCTGTGGAGTATGGAAATTATGACAATGAGAGTAATTCAGAAATTCCATCCTTGCAGTTATGTATTGCTGAGGTATAAAGGTATCCAGTCTAGAACAGACGGTAATTGAATTATTCTTGAAATGGGTTCATACGGACTCACACACTACCTTTTTGCATAAGGAAGTGCTGCTTGTCCTTGTCACTTCAGCCTAGCAAGGAAAGGGTAGAACATCTTATTAAAATCCCACCACCACCATCATCATACCCATACCCTGCTTGCAGGATTTCTCTCTGAAAGGGGTCGGGTATGATTCTTTGGCTTTCATATAGGCTATGATGATATAAGATAGGATATAAAAAATATAGCTTCATTTTAAGTTAAAGTTTAGACATGGGATTGTTTGTGGGAACGAGAGTCCTTCAAGAACTGGTCCCCCTACAACTAAGGGGGAGCTCTTGCTGATGCTGCTCCTGTTTTATTTTGTCCTAATCTCAATATTACTTTAGCCTTAATGATTTTACTGATGAGTAGGGGTGACCAGTCACAGAGGATCCTGTTGGTCAGGAACTGGAGCTGGCAGAACATGGTGGTTTGGTTTTCGTTCTTGTTTTTGGATTTCATCATTTTCAGAGAAGGAAAGCCCCATGCTACATTATCTGAAGGGTTGTTTGATGGAAACTGGAGCTGACAATCCTGTGGCATGTACAAAATCCATGATAGCATGGTGTGGTGTAAAGGTTTTTCACCTATCATTTGGGAAGATCTGTAATCATAGTTTAACTGTAAGGGAGTAAAGCAGCTATCCCAAACTAGTACTGATTAAACCTGTTACAGCAAAAACATTAACACGTATTCTCTCACTTTAAATTCCTGACCTTACTCCCATAGACTTCAGTGAGATCAGGATTGGGCGTATAGTAGTTTACATGTCTTAGGAGGGTGTATAAATAAATGTTTAAATCTGAAAGGGTCTTTCTAAATTTTAATCTGGTCCTTTGAGATATTCTGAGATTATTTTAAATGGATGTAAAACAGAATTATATTCAAAAGAAGTCAATCTGTAAATTTCATTTTACAAGATAACCTTTAAGCAAATTTATTCTGATTTGTAAATTTAAGAGTTAAATATGCAGGAAATCTTTAACAGAAAGCTTATGATTTTTAAGTCTCACAAACTTGTCATTCAGAATACTTTAAAAAACAAATTTACAACTGGCAAATTCCAGTCTCTTCTACGCGATGTCTTTTAAAACTATTTCCACAGTTCAAGCTGATTTAGCATATTGTGTATCTTCATATCCTACTTTCTTGGTGCAAATTAAAGAAACACAACTGTAAAATATAATCTAGTTTTAAAATAGTTCATGGCATCCTGGACTGAGAATCCTAGTCCATTCCTAGTCCTGTCGGTATCTCTTGTGTTCTTTTTCTCACCACACTTTCCCCTAACATGATGGAGACTCCCTTTCAAAAGAACAAAGGCACTAATAGAGACAAATAAGGACCAGACATTTAATCTGGGGCAATGTAATTCTAGATGAGTTTCTAGGGGGTCTATGATTAAATTATTTTACCAAAGTGAAAGGAAACTGGAGGTGAATTTTAGTAGCCCCTCATGGATTTTGTAAACCCATGCTTGCCAGAGATCTTTCCAGGTAATAAAAATAGTTCTGAAGAACCTTTTTTTTTTTTTTTTTTTTTTTTTGCTTTTGGAATAGATCAGATTGGACAACACAGGACATAACTTCTACAAATATTCACGGAGGAAGAAAATATATAATGCCTAAAAAGCATTTTCTCACCCCCCGCCTCCTTCACATGGCATATGTTCTACTGTGTAATATACTGTCAATGTGCTGTACCATACCCACTAGGTTTTTCAGAAATAACATTCCCAGCATATCAAACTCAGTACTCTTGTTTTCCAAAACGTGGCCTTGTGAAAATGTTGTTTAAGTAGTTTCTTCAATCCTTCACCTCATCTCTGCAAAGACACGCACTCTTGACATGAAAGGACCCCTATTTCAGATATTTGCAGCACATCTCTGACCTATAGTAAGATAAATTTGTCATACTAAATTAGCAATAACCCACGAAGTGTTTTTAACAGAACACTGTCTACACTACTTAAATATTTATGCCCATTTTTATAGCACTAACTTCTATTAAACTATCCCATATAGTAACTACACCTTTTCTTAAGGATGCATCCTTCCCTTCTTTTAGATATTCACTTCTGGTTCTTAGGTTCAGATAAAGTAAATGACATGAGTCCATCCTTGTTACAGTAGAGAGGATCATTTCCAAATTGTGTATACTTCAAAGAGGTCAGTGCCTATTTTTCCAAGAAATGAGACCTAGTTTCTGGTTTCTTCCTCTATAACGACATTTATTTTTAATAGTTATTTCTGTTTTACTGTTTGGAGGACCTTCTCCCTTTCTATTTACTGTCTCTCTAAAGTTCCTAGCACATTGTGGATACTTCTGGGAATACATAATAATGTTTCCAATTTGAATTGCATCTAACCCACTTGTTTATTCTGATCATTCTAAGTATGGTTCTTTTTTTGTGTGTAGACCTTACATTTCTGTCTTCAGTCCAGATTTGCTCCATCTGTATATTTTGTATCTTTTTAAGTATCTGTTCTTCCTGGCAACACATATATAAAGTGAATACAATAGGACTTACTACCGATGCTTGCAGCATTGCACTTGTCACATCTATCTGTTCCGCAGTGTTTCCTAACACTGATACTATTTGTCTTCATTCTTCAAGTCAGTTCTTTATTCTTATAAGCAGCTCACATCTCCTATGATACTTGCTGACCTTGTAGAATGTAGTCTTTTGTGTAGTTATGTATTAAAAGTTTTCTTGTAGTTTTTCCATGAGAGGTAAATTTATGTCCACAACTTCTACTTGTCAATTATTTGTATTGTTTGCTCAACCAAAATTCTATCAGCTTTGTCAGGTATGGTCTTCTTTTTGTGAAATCATGTTGATAATCTTTAAAAAATGCATGTCTCCCTTTTGTGCTGTCCTAATCTGTCTCTGATCAGAATTATCTGTACTTTTCCACAAAACTGCGTCAAGCATATAGGTTTGTATGGGGTTTTATTATTATTATTTGATCTCCCCTAAAATCTATCTTAAAAATGTGGGTAATAGTTACTTCTCTCTAGGCCTTAGCTTTCTATCCTGTTACTATTTTATAGATTTCTGTCAGAGGTGTCTGTGACAGATATGGCAATTTCCTGCAGTGTCCTTGAAAGATCTGGTTGTATTAAGTTTATGTATTATTGTGGGCCAGGATTGTATGTAACCTTTCTAAGGAAGAGATGTAGCATATATTGCAACCCCACACAGTATCTTTGGGGTCCATTGATTTAAATGAATAGTTTATGTAAACTGTTCTACATGGGGGGTGGCTATCACAGCTCTTCCAGGAACTAAACATGGGGAGGGAGGGGCAGACAGTGGTGACTAGGAAAATTCACCTAGGTTGTGACACATCCAGAGAAGTACCACCACTAGGGGAGGCTAGTTCAGACTGGATTCTCCAGAGACCAACAGACAAATAATGAACTTTTGGATAAGTAGGCTGAGTTTAAACCTTTTGTCCGAGATAGCAAAGGGACAAAACCTACTGGCCAGGGGAGGGCTGATAAGACTGATGGGTACCTCTGGTAGGCTCTGTAGCATAAACATATTTATTCTAATATGTTTTCTCTGTAATGCTTTCATCTGAAAAATAAACATGCTTGCTTAGAAAGAGCTGTGTGGTAACTTATAACTGTAGGCAATATACTGGTCACAGGCTTTGATGAGAAAACCAAGCATAGTTGCTGGAGCCTCTTCAGGTAGTCTGGCTTGCCGGAAATATCATAGTTTAAATCTAGGGAGCTGTGCAGCCTTAAAACCCTAATCAGGAGGGAGTAAGATGGAGGTCTTTGCCCAAGAGAGGTGATGGCTAGTAGCTGGGAGTCAGGTGATGTCCTTGGTGGATCACAGAAGGAGAATACAAGTGCAGTTACCCTGAAACTATGACAGTTCCCTCCCCCTAATTTGTTAGATCTTTCACAGCTCTTGGATAGAGCTGATCTGGTTATAATGACATAACGTTTTCAAATTAATAGTGGTAGATATCTTTCTCATGTGATTCTGTATTTCTTCAGGGTTTGCTTGTTTCTTGTTTTGTAGCCTGGTAAATATGTGTCCCTGTCATCAAATCTCTCATCAACCTTTTTCCTTCTTTGAGAATACTGATGCAACAAATTAATTTGCATTGTGTGCTTTGTCTCTTTTATCAATAAATTACCCTTGCTATTTTTTTAATGTTTTACCCACTCCCCAGAGGCCTACTTTCTCCTTGTGCATTTCTACTGTAATATTCATTTCTCTGTCAACTTCTACTTTCTTTAAAATTGTTTTCGGATTCTGTTAGCTTCATTCTATAAACCTCCCATCTTTTTCTATGCTTGAAGTATTTTATGTTTCACACTTTATTCTTCCTATATTATAATACTCTGCACTTCAATAGCACTTTCCATCTGAGGACCTTAGTGCTTTACTATAATTAATGAATTAAGACTGAATGCCCTTCTTAAAAATCGTTTTTATTATCGTCATATTACTTATGGGGAAACTGAGGCACAGAAAGGGTAGATGACTTGCTAAAGGTCAAATATAAAGTCTAAAAGAGAAGCTAAAAAAGAACAAATTTCAGTTTAGGTTGGATTATTTTTTTCATTTCTGTTTTTACCAATAAACATTTTAAATAATTATTCCTAGTGTAGACTTTCTGCAGAACCTATGGAATATCTTTCCCCTCTCCAGCAATAGCCCATGCGGGATGTGATTTGCCCCTTAATCATGATTAGAAACCTACTATAAAGGATTATCACTATCATTTAAAATGTTCTTCCACATTTACATCATCAGTTATTTAGTATCAGTCACTTAGTCACAAGAAGAGAATTGTTGCTTTTCACATATTCTGCATATCTGCTTCTTGTACCAAACTCTACAACTCATTTTATATGTGTTTGTGGGTATATTATATACACAATTTAAAAATATTATTTGGTTTACAAAGTCTGGAATTCAGAAGTTAGAAAATAGGTGTTTTAAGTTGCTTATGCGATCTTGACTCTTACCCCTTGTGCATATGCATTAATACATATAGTCTTTAATTACATGATCACAAACTATATTTTACACAGGCAACTTAAATATAGGGGATTTTATTGTGTGTGTGTGTGTGTGTGTGTGCGTGCACAACACACACACATACAACTGTTCCCTTAATTATGACAGATTAAGTGATATCTCCAATGTAAATTCTTCAGAGCAGGGACTGGGTCTTCTTAAGTGCTTGTACAATGCCTCGCACCATGGTATGTTTGGGCACTACTGCAATATATATGTCTTCTTACCAGTCCTTTTTACATTTCTGCTCTCAGTGCCTTGCTCTGACTACTCTAAATTCCCATCAACAGCCTTCTCCCTTTATTATCAAATATTGAGCCACAGGGATTTGACACCATGGGTAGTTTCTTCTAAGATCCCCTATCTCTGTACTCTGAGATGCCAGCATTTTCCAGTTTACAGAATCTGATTCCCTTTTCCTATGAATTCAGCAATGTCTTTGGAAAGCCATGCTCCCTTGCTCTTAATATAGTCAATATATGGCTGCTTATCTCTGCATCAAAAGTAGTGCAAACATGATGCACTGCTTTGTTCAGACGTGAACTGGCCTCCTCAATAACTTAGTTTATTTTGTTAATTGTCACACAAAAAACTACCATTCATTTGTGGCAGGGGATATTACAGTCGTTAAGTTTTTTTCAACATGTTTATTCTAATTGGAGGGATAGGGGAAAGGAAAGGAAGGAGTGTAGCTTATGTTAGGGAAATATGCTATTATAGGGCCTGATTCTGTCACTATTACTCATGGTGAACAGTAAATGACTCCATCAATAGTCTTATCAAAACCAATGTGACTATTCACTGCATAAGGTACTATTTAGAGTGAATAAGGGTGACAGAAACTGGCTCATAACTCTTGCCTTTTTACACAAAATCCTTCTGAAAATGGAAAAAAAACGTTGGATTGGAAGACAAGTGATTCCAGCCTGGCCACTGAGCTGCAAGTTTCTTCTCAATCACCTAATTAAGGAACAGCAGGTATGACAAGATGACTATGGGAGAGTGCTTCTATTTGAGAACCAGGAGAATCACTAAAGGCCCCTCCCCAGCCTAAGGGGAGGAGCCACCAGACCCAGGACTCAACAGATTATGGGAGACAACAAATGAGAAAATGGGGAAGGGTGTGGGGGTCACATGTTTAAACGAAGGGAGCCAGAATTGGACACTGAGCAGAGAATGATGGACAGCGCCCACTGCTCCCAGAAGGTGTGGAGGGAGCCAGTGGACACTGCCCAGAGGAACTCTGCCCGGATACGTGAATGGATGGAGGAATGGAAATAGGCTGCACAGTCACAGAGCACCCCCTCAGCCAACCTCCTGTCCCTGGTGTTGTAGATGGCCACTTTGGCCAGGGCTAGGAGGAGGTTGCTGAGGAGATCCCACAACTTCGTGGGACTCCAGATGGGGTGTGCATAAATAAACAAGTGAGGGGAAAAGTGCAGCCAGAACCTCAACAGGAGGTGCTGGAGGAGCCGGAACAGGGGCTGCATCCTGGCGCACTCCAGGTAGGCGTGCGCCAGGGTCTCTGTCACACCACAAAAGGGGCAGTGCCGGGGCGAGGGGTGAACTGCACCAGGTACACCCTGTGCTCATAGCTCCATGTAGGAGCCACCAACTGATGTCCCCAGCGGATCGCAGGGTTAGGGTGGAATAGAGGCTGGCCCACCGAGGGTCCTCGCCTTCCACAGGTGGCATTAGGTCACACCATTTGGTGTCTGGGTGGGACACAAAGGCAAGGAAATGAAGGGTGTGGAGCACAAGCGTGTACAGATGGTCCCTGGGCACGGTTTGAAAAAGGATCGTCTGCAAGTCATTCAGCCAGCTCAGTGCGTGGGGTGGGAGAGGCTGGGGGGCTCGCGGGGCCAAGGCCTAATGGTGAGCACCGGAGGGCCGGGACTGAGGCGGGGGGGGCAGCACTCTCTCGCAAGACCCACTTGAGGTAAGCCTGAGCAGTGGGGGGGCAAGGCTGCCCTCACCTCCTGGAGTATGTGTTGAGGGGTTCAAAGGGTGGAGAGCCCCATGCACCGAGTGGGGAAGGGGTCAGAGCCAGGAGTGGGGACAGGTTCCACGGCTCCGGCAACTGGTCCAGTGGGGTGCAGTGCCTCCTGATCAGGGCCTGGAGCTGGAGGGGTGGGGAAGGGGGGATCATCTACAGGGGTTCACTCAGGTGGTGCGGTGCCTGCAGCTCCAGGCCTTTGTGAGAGGACAGCCTGGCTGGCACCCTCAGGGGTGGAGGGGAGCGGCTGGCCTGTGGCTGGGAAGGGGACGCCTGGTGATCCTGGGCCAGGATCTGTGGCCCCAGGTGGTGCTGCAAGGGGTCCAGTGGCTTTGATGGAGGCACCGCCACCAGCTGGGTGCTTAGAGGGGCCAAAAGGTTCCCAGGGGTGGGAACAGGCGCAGCAGCCTGGGAGGGGAGGAGGAAGGGTGGCTTGGCGGTGCCCTGCATTAGGCCCGCCATACAGGGCGGGCAGGGTTGTCCTCCCCCTGGCTGGCTAGGGTGAGACCCAGGGCATCAATCTCCTCCATGAGGGATGAGAAATTCCCTTCCACCACCACGAGGTCCTCCCAGGTGATAGCCAAGGGAGCAGTGGCCCCGGCACCGGCACTGGCGGGGGGGTTGGATGACATGGGGGGGAGGTTTCTGTCCAGGTGCTCCTCCAGGAGGGACTCCAGGAGTGAGATGATGCAGCCCACATCTGCTGCCATGGCTTCCTCCGGCCTTGCGCTTGCCATGCTTGCACTAGCACCCAGCCCTATAAGGTGGAGGGCCTGGCAGTGGGGGCAGGATCAAGGGGCAAGGGCACAGGGATAGGGTCTTGGGAAGGTGGGGGTGGGGCCATGAGGGAAGGAGAGGCCTCCCCCCAGGGCAGGCCCCCTCCGGTGCCCAATGGTGGCGGCCCTGGGTCTTTCTCCTCCACAGGCAGGGGAAGCAGGCACGGGAAAGGGGGGGCAGTTGGGGCTGAGGCAGGGCTAGGAAGGCTCAGCAGCAAACTGCTAGGGCCGGGCAGGGCAGGGAACAAAGCAACAAACGCAGGGGCCTTGGCGGGGTAAACAAAACTGACCAGGAAGGGAGGCTAAATCAAGGAGGGCAGGGCAGACAAACTAGCACAGGGACAAACAAACCAATTAACAAACCACAGGGAAGGGGGCAGCACAGGGGAGGGAGGGAAGTGAGCAAGGGCAGCTGCAGGGAAGCAGGGCAGAGAAGGGGAACCTCCAGCAGCAACAGTAGGAGAGTACTAGAAGGCCAATATATCAGCCCAAGGCTTAACAAGTCCCTTTTCCCCTGGTAGGGGTTACTCCAGGTTAATTAATACACCTGGAACAATCAAGGCCCCACCTAGAACTTGTTAAAAGCATCCCTACCAGAGAAAGGATGTGACTGAAGTTGTGGGAGTGACGTGAGCTACCAGAGTGTGTGGGCAGGCAAGATGCTGTCAAGAACCAGGAGAGTTTAGAAGAAGGAGCAGAATGCTGGCAGAAGAGAACCCTGTAGGTACAAAGACTAGGGGAGGGAAAACTGCCTGAAGGGTAAATTAATTTGTTGCATCAGTATTCTCAAAGAAGGGAAAAGGTTGTGCTCAAGAGATTTGATGACAGGGACACATATTTATCATGCCACAAAACAATCAAACAAACAAACCTGGAAGAAATACAGAATCACATGAGAAAGATATCTACCACTATTAATTTGAAAACGTTAAGTCATTATAACCAGGTCAGTTCTATCCAAGAGCTGTGAAGGGCAAAGGACTTTTCCCAGGCTTGGAGGCCTAAGGGAAGAGATCTCGCAGGAAGGAAAAGATTGAACTGGACATTTGGTTTGGGCACTACCATGCCCAGTGGGGTTATCAAGGGTCAAGAGCCTTCCTTGGCAAGGGGCCAGGAAGAACCCCTGTCTGAGCAGGTGTGGACATTAAGTCAAGGGGCATGCAGAAGTAACCCTGGGAAACTAGCAACTTTCCTGAAGCATGAGGCTGCTGCTTGTAGAGTCCATGGTTTGCGGACCAGATTCGAGGGTGAGACCAGGCCACCTGTACCCCTACTGGCCATTCACTGGAGGGGCAAGAGCCCCAGGGAAGAAGCAAGGGTCTGTGAGAACCAGAGACTGGACTGGGAGCCAGTAGGGAGCAGCCATCTTAGAGAGGCTGTATTACCCTCCCCCACCACTAGAGGGTGGAAGAACACTAAAAGGTGCAGCAGTTCCCTGCTCTACCGCTAGAAAGAAGCACTGGATCCACTGAGGTAGAGGAAGAGCTTTGTCACACAGGATATGGCTTGGGGTAAGAGGATTAAAGCCTTATCTACTTCGAATGTCATTCACCACTGTAGCTGCACTGGCATAGGCCTCTGAAGTAGACATGATTGCAATTACAACTCTCCTGATTTGCCTAATGGAAAAGTTTGCAACAAGCAGCTTTTGCCATTCAACCAAGGGAAAGAGACTGCTGCTATCACCTCCTTGTGGCCTGGTGTGGCATAGCACTTCTCTCTTTACTGGGTGTCTCCTGCAATGATCTCTCCCCCTCTGCAGTTATCTGTCTTCTTTGGGCCAAGTCACTTTTAAAGTTTCTCCACTTCCAAGGGAATCCATGAATAAAAAGCAAGAGGCGTATATACAAAGATACAGAATTAAAAGGAAACAGAGTGTAATGAAGGTACCCCCAAAACAGGCCTTCGCTTCCCTGAGGAAGGGGCTGTCAGGCAGCAAGCATTTGGGAAACTCCTGCCTTCAGCCAGCCCTTTTTTCCGGAGCTGAGGTTTTAAGATCTGTCCAAAAGTGAGCTTCTCTGTTCCTCTTTTTATTGTCCCCCTCCAGACATTAAAAAGAGCAACTTCTTCACTGCTTGTTGCCCAGTATGGGGTTTATATACCCCATCACGCTCCCATAATGACTTCTTCGACAATGAGACATCAGAGCTACTACCACTGATGCAGAAAACAGTGATCGGGTTCTGCTGCTGTACATTAGTTTATTTCATAGAGACAAAATGGCTTTAAGGGCATGTCTACACTACAATCGTAAGTTGACCTACGTTAGGTCAACTTAAAGCCAGTGCAGGGCGCTGATGTCCACATTATCGTCCTTTTGCTGGTGGTGCGTGTCCTCCCAAGGAGCGCTTCCACTGAATGAAGAGAGGCAGTGGGGGGAGAGGGCTGAGAGCCAGGGCTCTCAGCTCTGTGCAGCTCCCCAGGGGGAGCCCAGCTGCTACCCGGGCTTCTCGCCTCCCTGCCAGGAGCAGGGAGAAATCACCCAGGTTTCTCAGCTCCCTGAATGGGGAGCAGGGAGCTGTGATGGGGGACAGTCGGGCTCTAGCTGGAGCTCACAACTGGCCTGGGCTTTCTTGTCAATTTACTTACATCAGCTTACTTACGTCAGCTTACTTACGTCAACTTACTTACATCAGTTGATGTAAGTAATCCTGTGTTCACATGAATGCTTTGTCACCCTAACTACACTGACATAAGTCCTATGCATCTTGTGGAAGTGGAGTTATGTTGCTGTAATAGGGGCACTTACATTGGTGGGAGTAAGTTGCCTTAGGGCGACCTAACTGTGTTAGACCACAGTTGAGTATATGTATTAAATTTCCCACTGTAACATATTGGTAACATGGAAAAAAACAGAGGCTGTCTCTTCCCCAACAACACTTTCTTTGGTGACTTCCTGATCCTTACTAATTTTCCATACTGCAGGGGGTGCTTTTATTATAAACATTTTTTCACAGCATGCTTTTTAGGGGCTGGCTCTTTCAATTTGGCAGAGACAAGCAGCTGCAACTCTGAAGTTACCATAAAAATATAAACTAACTGGTCGTCAACTGGCTGCCACTTGTTACATCTCTTTCCATTTCAGGATTCTTAGTTTCCCTTTCCGTTTCTGGAGGGAAATTGCCCATCTTCATACTCGCCCTTGACCAAAATTGTTCCTGACAAGCTCTTGATCTCTCTCTTTGGGGGCCAATGGGAAATGTTGTATGCATTTTCAAAATGGTTTGTACAAGTGCCTAGAGGTTTGGAGAGAAAAACTGTAAAAATCTAAAGAAATAATCACTGGCCATTATGGTAAGCATCTGCCAACACCCACAAAGGAGGTTGAGGCTCTGTACAATAATGTCATAATAAAAAAAATTATAAAATCCATTGTAAAACAATATAATAAACATTACATTATAAATCTATAGGGCTGAATCTGTTACTCTGTTCCTGGAAGCTGCAAGCAGTGGGAGGAAAATTGGCTTTGTCACCTTTTGTCTTCCTGACATTTTGGGGTGCAGGACAAAAACTGGAATCTGGCTTAACGGTTTGGGAAAACACCATGTTTTTGTAAGGGTTCCATCTCTATTTGTTATGTAGTATGAAATTATGAATAGATATTTAGTGTTGTGTGCAAACATCAGAGTGCTGAGTGCACAAATTTAAGAGCTGTGTGCAAAAGGTTTCATGTGTCATGTGTACCATGTAAGGTGCTGGGTGCAAAAACTGGAGTGCCCGGTGCAACCCAAAGGTGGGGAAAATGGGAGTATCCCATTGGTTGAAATGATGGTATTTAAGACTCTGGGCAGCTTACGCTGCCCTTCATGGTGGCAGCATGCAGCCATACATGAGAAGATCTTTGGATCAAGAAAGAATATTGAAAGAGAGACTTACTTTGTTCCTGTTGTTCCTGTTTCTCCGTCATTGTCCCGGCTTCTCCTGGTTCCCATCCTGTGTGTCCTGTACTGTTACACTCCATTCCTGACCAGTTTACCTGATCCACCCTGAGAAAGAGATGGGTGATGTATTGCTTTTCCTATTTGTTTCAATATACTCATAGCTTGAGTTATATGATATTAGGCCTCGGCTTCAGGCCTTTCATTGATTTAATCTCTGAGCTGTTTTGAGTTGTTTTTAGCTGTTCTGTTACAATACTAAATGGTTCACTTGTTTGCACCTATATTCATTGTGTGACTAGTAACTCATAACATAAATTCCTCTTGGTGATCAGGTACAAAACAGAGGGATGGACCTAAGCAAGGAAGGGGTCCTTAATAAACACACATTTCCTTGGGCATTTATTAGAAACCCATTTTACACCTAACAGTTTTGATAACTGGTGTCATGCTTGGACCCCAGTGTACATCACAGCAGCTCAAAGACTAATTTGACTTACTATCTGCTCCCCATGTCCTTCTGTGGTACCTGACAGAGTAGTTGTAGTGCAGTGCACTCCAGCTGTGCCCCTAATTTCTCTCCTGTGCTGAGGGCTGGATGCAAGGCTGGTGTAGTGACCTTATGCCAGCTCTACACTGGCTGAAGAAGCCCTCTACACAGATGATACCTCACCCACCTTGTCTCTTTAAAGGCTGTTTAAGGTAATTTCTGAAGCACAGAAGAGCCATATAGCAGACAGAAATGCCTTCCCCCTTCCTGCCCCAGAGAGTAATATCTTTTATTGGCCAAGCTTCTGTTGGTGAGAGAGACAAGCTTTCGAGTTACACAGAGCTCTTCTTCAGGCTTATCTCTCTCTCTCTTTAACTGAAGTTGGTCCAATCAAAGATATTACCTCACCCACTCTGTCTCTCTAGTATCTTGGAACTGACGTGGCTACAACTATACTGCATGCTAAAAAAGCCTTGACATAACTGAGTTGCAGGCACAATGCACCAAAAAGATAAGCATAGGGAGCAATCCATGTCAGAAAAGAGTGAAGAGTAAAGACTTTGAATAGAGAGAAATAAGTGATTCTCTCTTCTTTTTTTTTAAGGGGGACAGTTTGTTGTGTTTTAGATAAGATAACTGAGGGTTAAAAGCATTTCTTCTGGTATATGAAAGGCTCTTTTACATGTTTACTTATTTTTTTTCCTAATTTTTTCTGGTCTGAAGCTTGTGCAATATTAGTGTGTGAGCAGAGAAAAAGGAATGGTATTTCACAGTTGAATCACTCAGGAAATAATAATATTACTTTGCCAGCAATCTTTTTGATGGACAGCACATTGTCACTCTCCCCTCTTCCTGTAACCTTCTTTTACATTTTAAAAAACTATATATATATAAATATATATAACTGTATATTTATATTTATAAAAACATGTGTACTTATAACCTGATTTCTACAGGCCAGTCAATTTTTAAATGAATAATCATTTTTCAACCCTTCTGCTTACAAAATGTTGCAAATATCATATAAATAAGATGGTAGGGTTTTGTGAAAACCAAGTAGCCCTATGCATATAAAGGTTATCACAAAATTTCAAACGGACCAATTCTGTCCCACCAAAGAGAGTGGCATAGCTCCCTCTGACTTCAGTGGGAGCAGGATTGGATGTAAAGTTACAGAAATCCATTTAAGGATTGCTGACCTCTTACAATGCTATGTTTTATAATCAGGAAATTCTTCAATAATAAATAAAGACAGCAGCCTAATATAAATAAAATAGTTTCTTTCTAACTCAGTGTTAATCATTCTGATTCTGTGTCT
Source organism: Mesoclemmys tuberculata (assembly GCA_007922155.1). Lineage (NCBI taxonomy): Eukaryota > Metazoa > Chordata > Testudines > Chelidae > Mesoclemmys > Mesoclemmys tuberculata. Next base: position 24,342,744 of record ML675610.1, read on the forward strand.
TTGATGTAATGTTGATATGCTCTTTAAAAATAACTGGCTAAGTGGTGCAGCTGATATGTACTGAGGGATTTTCTTCATCTGTCTTTGTCTTCGGTTTCCTCCACCACACACACACACACACACACACATGCTTCTGATGCCTTCCTCTAGCGTCTTTGGACTCAGATTTTTGCTTTCCAAAATAAATTTTTAAATGTATACCACTCACAGACTGCAGTTACTCACCCAATCAACAGTCACAAAACATTTTGCTTCTGCTAATATTTTGCTGCCTATGGCAACCGCCTGTTCTGCTTGTGTGCCAGAGCCTGAGATAATTCTGACGGGTAAACATTCAGAAGAGTGCTGAGGGAATTGAGCACACAGCTTCTCTCATAGGTAATTGGAGTTATGTCTATAAATCATGATGCTGAAGCCGTTCCAAAAGTTGCTCATGCGCAAAAGTGGCTGCTGGATTAGGCCCTAAATTTAAAAAAACCAAAAAACCCTGATAGCTATCTTGTTTTTTTAAATGTAGAACCTAATCCAGAAAACATGCTCATGAGTAACTTTTGAGTTTGAAGGTGTGTTTACTTGAGTAAACTCATGTGTATGTGTATGTAAAGACAGCCTCTTAGAATTATAGGATAGGCCAAAAGAAGGCTCCGGGGGGATATGCTTGCTCTATATAAATATATCAGGGGGATTAACGTTAGGGAGGGAGAGGAATTGTTTAAGTTTAGTACTAATATAGGCACGAGGACGAATGGGTACAAACTGGATATTAGGAAATTTAGACTTGAAATTAGACGAAGGTTTCTAACCATTAGGGGAGTGAAGTTCTGGAACAGCCTTCCGAGGGAAGTAGTGGGGGCAAATGACTTATCTGGCTTTAAGACTAAGCTTGATAAGTATATGAAGGGGATGTTATGATGGGATAGTTTAATCTGAGCAATTGATTTGGATTATCGGCAGATAAGTCTGCTCAATGGTCTGTGGGAATGTTGAATGGGATGGGAACTGAGTTACTGCAGAGAATTCTTTTTTGGGTGTTGGCTGGTGAGTCTTGCCCACATGCTCGGGGTTTAGCTGAGGTCTTCAAATCTCACTTTTGAGGATTTCAATGGCTCAGTCATGGGTTCGTGGTTGTTATAAATGTGTATGGGTAGGGTTTTGTGGCCTGCCTTGTGCAGGAGGTCAGACTAGATGATCATATTGGTCCCTTCTGACCTATGAGTCTATGAGTCTATGAGTTGTTAGTGTTCCCATTAAATGCACAAGATATTACTGCCTGGTAAACAAACAAAGAGGATAACTCATCTTTAGTAATGATAGTAATGTGTTTTTTCTGTTTTATTTCTGTTTCAGAAGCCATTGTTAAGGAACGAAAACAGTTCCTGCAAATGCAGACACCCTTTCTTGGCTGGTAGTAATGTGTAAGGCAGGTGAGACATTTTTTCATAGGGCTCTTCAGCAAATAGTGTTATGTAAGCCCAAGGCCATTCAGTGTGCAACCTAAACTCCCACTAAGGTGTTTCTGATGCCTTAGGAATTCTGAATTGCAAACTGTCTATTTACTTAAAAGCAATGGCCAAAATTTGCAAATTTGAATACCTAAAATTAGACTTCTGAATTCATATTTAACTATTTACATGTCTAAATTTTTCAGAACTGCTGAACATCCACAAATCCCAAGGAGTCATAGAATCATAGAATATTAGGGTTGGAAGGGACCTCAAGAGGTCATCTACTCCAATCCCCGCTAAAAGCAGGACTAACACCAACTAAATCATCCCAGTCAGGGCTTTATCAAGCCAAGCCTTAAAAACCTCTAAGGATGGAGATTCCATAGGTAGCCCATTCCAGTGCTTCACCACTCTCCTAATGAAAAAGTTTTCCTTGTATTCAACTTAGACCTCCCCCACTGCAACTTGAGACCATTGCTCCTTGTTCTCTCATCTGCCACCACTGAGAACAGCCTTGCTGCATCTCCCTGAACCTCCCTTCATGTAGTTGATGGCCGCTATCCAATCCCCCCTTCACTCTTCTCTTCTGCAGACTAGACAAGTCCAGGTCCCTCAATTGCTTCTCTTAAGTCATGCACTCCATACCCTAATCATTTTTGTTGCCCATCGCTGGACTGTCTCCAGTTTGTCCACATCCTTTTTGTATGGGGGGGCACTAATCTGGACACAATACTCCAAATGTGCTCTCACCAATGCTGAATAGAGGGGAATAGACTCATAGAAGGGACCATTAATGTCATCTAGTCTCACCTCCTGCACAATGCAGGCTACAGAACTTCACCCACCCACTCCTAATAGACCTCTAACCTATGGCTGAGTTACTGAAGTCCTCAAATAATGATTTAAAGACTTCAAGGTAGAGAGAATCCACCACCTGTGTGCCATGCTGCAGAGGAAGGCAAAAAAAAACCAGGGCCTCTGCCAATCTGCCCTGGGGGAAAATTTCTTCCCATCCACAGATATGGCGATCAGCTAAACCAAAAACATATGGGCAAGATTCACCAGCCAGACACCCAGAAATAATTCTCTGTAGTAACTCAGAATCTACCCCAACTAACATCCCACCACAGGCCATTGGGCATATTTACTGCTAGTAGTCAAAGATCAGTCCATTGCCAAATTAGGCTGTCCCATTATACCATCCCCTACACAAATTTATCAAGCTCAATCTTGAAGCCCGCTCAGTCTCTTGTCCCCATTGCTCCCCTTGGAAGGCTGTTCCAGATCTTCACTCTCCGGATGGTTAGAAATCTTCATCTAATTTCAAGTCTTCTATTCCTGATGGCCACTTTATATCCATATGTTCTTGTGTCCACATTGGCACTGAACTTAAATAACTCCTCTCCCTCCCTGGTATTTATCCCTCTGATGTATTTATAGAGAGCAATAATATCTCCCCTCAGCCTTCTCTTGGTTAGGCTAAAGAAGCCAAGCTCTTTGAGTCTCCTCTCATAAGCCAGGTTTTCCATTTCTCAGTCATCCTAGTAGCCTTTCTCTGCACCTGTTCCAGTTTGCATTCATCTTTCTTAAACATGGGAGACTAGAACTGCACACAGTATTCCAGATGAGATCTGACCAATGCCTTGTATAATGGTATTAACATCTCCCTATTGTTATTTTAAATCCTTGGAAAGCACTTATATTCAGAGAGAAATCAACATGGAACACAGAGAGATGCAAACTCATTAAAAGTCTTTATTGAACTACTAAAACCAGCCAGGACTGGCTGAACTATCCCCTAATAGTCTAACTCTATTGCTATGGTAACAATTTAAGATCTGTTGCTATGGCAACCTAGGTAATAAGTCAAGACACAAAATACACAACATATTCCTCACCCCTTAATAAAAACGCCCATTTAACAGAACAATCACTAAACTAGGGAATGAGGGTACACTGCCTCATTTCCTGGCTAAACCCCGGGGATTATTCTGTCCAGTAACATGGGTTTGCCCTAGGTAAATTTACAGCCATTGAGGAGGCTCTCTCTCTATAGGTGGATTATGGCGGACTTCTGGTGTTCTTGCACCAGAAGGTGTTATTGGTGCGGGTCTAACAATGGGCTCAGGACTTGTAGCTTGAACACGTGAGGATGTTGTATCTGCTTAAACAGGGGAAGGGGCTGCATCTGCTGCAGAGGTGAATAGAGGAGGGGATTCAGGAATGGGTGACTCTTGACTTGATGATATCTCACCTGTAATGGTGAAGTCAGGCAGTTAAACTGGAGATGTGTCCTTAGGACATATATGACCTGACAACCACTGACTTACATATTGCTGCCAGGTGAGATCATCTGCAGTCTGGACAATGAAGGAAACAGATCTTCTTTGGGTGATGTCTGTAGCTGGGACCCATTTAGCTCCAGAAGCATAGTTCTGAACTAGGACAGGCTGTACAGAACTGAATATTTGGTCTTTTGCTCTGTATGCACATCTGGTGACTTGGTTTTGCTGTTGACATTGCACAACCTGTCACGCTTTGGCGGGTTTCAGCAGATCAAAGCAAGCGTGCAGCTGTCGTCCCATCTTTAGAAATGCCGGGGACACTTTGGTTGTAGCATGAGGTATGTTTCTGTAGGATACCAAGAAGGTGTCCAGATGCTTTTGAATGGACGAATGTCCCCTTGAAGATCTTAAAACTTGTTTAATGGACTGCACAAGATTTTCAGCTAATCCATTATGAAGACAGAGTCAAAAAACACATTGAGTTCTTCAGCTTTTTCAACATAATCTGCCCCCAGATTGCATCCCCCATTCAGTAAGCAGCCTACACTTTCCCTGATCTTCTTCTTGTTGCTATCATACCTGGAAAAACCCTTCTTATTACCCTTCATGTCCTGTGCTAGCTTTAACTCCAATTGTTATTTGGCCTTCCCAATTTCACCCCTCCATGCTCGAGCAGTAATTTTATACTCCCCCCTAGTCATCTGTCCAAGCTTCCACTTCTTGTAAGCTTCCTTTTTGTATTTAAGATCACCAAAGATTTCTTTGTTAAGCCAAGCTGGTCGTCTGCCATATTTGCTATTCTTTCTGCACATCAGGATGGTTTGTTCCTGTGCTCTCAATACATTTCTTTAAAATACTGCCAGCTCTCTTGGACTCCTTTCTCCCCCATATTAGCTTCCCAGGGGATCCAGCCCATCAGCTCCCTGCAGAAGTCAAAATCTGGTTGTCTGAAGTCCAGGGTCTGTATTCTGCTGTTCTCTGTTCTTCCTTTTGTAAAAATCCATGAACTCTACCATCTCATGGTCACTGTTGCCCAGATTGACATCCACGTCTACTTCCCCTATCAATTCTTTCCTCTTTGTGAACAGCAGGTCTAGAGGAGCACCACCGTTAGTTGATTCCTCCAGCACTTGCACCAGGAAATTGTCTGCAACACTCTCCAAAAACTTCCTGGATTGTCTGTGCACTGCTGTATTGCTCTTCCAGCAGATGTCAGGGTGATTGAAGTCCCCCAAGAGAACAAGGTCCTGTCATCTGGAAACTTTCATTAGTTGTCTGAAGAAAGCCTCATCTACCTCATCCTCCTGGTCTGGTGGTCTATAACTGATGCCCACCACAACATCACTCTTGTTGCTTTTACCTCTAAACTTAACCCAAACTTAGTGAAAGGACAATATCATTAAATCAATTTAGAGTCAAATTCCTTCTTACAAATACTGGGGATGTAGAGCTGTGCTTCACACGATTTTTGGCACAATATGGCCAGTGGAAGCTGCTATTGCTCAATACTTCTTGCAAATGAGATCCTTTTGATTTGGCCAGTGTGTTTTTGGAAAGTTGACTTTTGAAGTGACATGTTTTCCAAAGTGGGAAAAAATCTAGTTACTATAGTCAACTGTAATAAACTTTCATTTTTTATTCATTTTTTTTAAAAACTATAATTTTGGGGGGGATTAAGTTAAACAAATGGAAAAGATCTCTGAAGTTGTCCCTATAAGAAATGTTTGCTTATGACTGAAACTTATTTTTGGTTCCACATAGTATCAATTGCGTAAATATTGTCTGACTTTTTTAGCAAACGTCAAGACTTTATTAAGAGTTTGTTAGCATTCTTTAAAAAAGCCAGACTCATTTTGCACAGTTGAAAAACAATGTTCCTCTAATGACATCCCCTGTGACCATTGGAGGACTGGTTGGAAATAGAGCAAGCAAAGTGAGCAGAAATGAAATGTCTAAGTAAGGCCTGGTCTACTCTAGAAAATGAGGTTGGTTTAACTATGTCAGCCAGGGGTGTAAAAAATCCATACCCCTGAGCAGAGTAGTGAAACTCACCTAAGTCCCAGTGTAGACAGCACTAGGTAATCAGAAGAATTCTTCCATCAACCTAGCTACCACCTTTTTGGGGTACTGGATTTCCTATACTGAGGGGAGCAGACCTCCCATTAGCTTAACTAGATTGACACACACAGGTTTAGGTTGACCTAACATTGTAGTGTACTGTATTGCTGAGGCCTCACCATAAGGCATTTTTTTTAGTTCTCTCATCATTCTTGTGGCTCTTCTGTGACCTCTTTCAAATTTTTCAGCATCCTTCTTGAATTGGGGATACCAGAATTGGACATAATATTTCAGTAGTGGTTGCACCAGTGCCAAATACAGAGGTATTATAATCTCCCTACTTTTAATTGTGGTTCCCCCGTTTGTACATTCAAAGATTGCATTGACCACAGCAATGCACTAGGAGCTCGTTTTCAGCTGACCTCCATGACCTCCAAGTCCTTTTCAAAGTGAGTGCTTCCCAGGGTAGAGTCCCCCATCATGGAAGCATACCGTTTATTCCAAGATATAAGACCTTCAATTAGGCTTCATTGAAACATAGATTGCTTGTGTGCTATCATCATGTATATAGATCCCATGCCAGCTTGGCAACCAAGCGGTTAATGCAGCAACCACCAGCTAGTGCTGATTGGCTGTCTTGTAGTAAGTGGAAGAATAAAAGAGCTGAAAAGTAAATGGGCAGAGTGGTTGCCAGAGGAGCAAGTAGGCTGGAGAAGAAAAGTACTGGGGAGAAGCCACCCAGAGACAACACTCCAAAGAAAGCACAACTAGATCTACATGCTGGAGATGCCTACTAAACTAAGGGAGTTAGCAAGGAGCTAAGGGCACAGCAGGAGGAGTTGCTGAGGCTTGATTCTGCCTGCCTGTTTAAGTGCTCTAAGCTGGAACCCAGTGGAGTGGGTTGGCTTAAATTCACATATTAACACCTCAGACACATAAGAACCAAAGGGTTTTGTAGCCCCAAGGGCCAGGACCGGCTAACCCCACCCAGTATAAGAGGAAACACATATACCCCAGCTGGATTGCTACTAACACCCTTCATAGCCCAGAATGAGACTACCATTGGTGACTTAGGGAAAAGGAGTTGACTGACTATTCCACGAGACCAAGCAGACTCTGTGCAACACCCCATCTGACCAGGGGAGGTGTTGCCACATTGCACACTGTGACAAGGTTGGGGGGGGGAGAGATATTCCGCCCTCGTGGGTCTCGCGCTCTCCCGGCCTGGCCGGTGGTGCAGCTGGGGAAGGGTCAAGGGAGGGGCTGGGACCCGCTCTGCCCCTGTGTACTGCTACCTTCCCTTCGGGGTAGCCCATGGTCCGCTCCCTACTTCCCCAGCCAGGTATTCTGCCCTTCGGGGCTGCGGTAGCAACCGTGGAAGCTGCAAGCCTCTGTAGGCTGCAGGCCACAGGCTGTAGCCTGCCAGCTCCAAGCCGCCAACTCCAACTGCAGGCTTTCGAGCTGCAAACCTCCAAAGCTGTAAACTGTAACTGTGACTCCAAACTATAACTAACTCCAACCTCCGTCCTCCACACCTCCTCTCTCCAAACTCCACAACCCACACTGCCTGCCTGCCCCTGCAGGCTTTTAAGTGTTTGGGGCGGGGCTCCTTAATTGGCCCCAGGTGGCCTAATTGCCTAATCAGCCCCAGCTGAGTTACCCAGGGAATAGGGCTTTGCTGAGCCTGGGGCTAACATACATGCCTTCCAACACTCTCTCATAGCCGTCCGGCCTGACCCTGTCACAACACCTACTCACATGTCCATTAAGGTAGTGTTATAGACTTCAGTTTGATATTAAAAATAAGCTTCTATGCTGGATCAGTTGCACCTGGTGGAATTAAATCCATGGCAAATTCAAAATGGATATAAGGAAAATCTTTTTCATACAACACTTAAATTGTGGAACTCATTACCAAAAATGTCATTGAGGTCAAGAACTTAAAAAGATTTAAAAGGAGCAAACATTCACATGGATAACAAGAATATCCATTTATCATAGTTAATGCTAACATAAAATTTTGAAGAGATATTAAACCCCACGCTTTGGTGCTTAAATCACTTTCTAACTACAAAGATTTAGGAGGTTTCTAACACCTTCCTCTAAAGCATTTATTGTTGGCTACTGTTTGAGACAGGGTACAAAACTAGAGGAGCAACGAGTCTGATCTGCTCTGGCAATTTCTATGTTCATGGCATAGATATGTTTCTATTTATTTTTAAATTCAATATCATTTTTAGGATTTAAGTCTAATAATCTGAAAAACTTTCACCTGAAACAGAGCATGGCAGCCTGTGTGTGCCCATTTACACAGATTACCATGAACACATCACCCCAGAGGACCTCACCATGCACTAGATACAGAGTCCCATTGAAGGTCTCAGTTTTAATATTCAGATCTCTCCTTGGATCTGGCTCTTGCTACAGGAAAGAACGTGTTTCTCTGCACAACCTTATTGATAGCTACGTTCCAGTGGACTAGCTGTTGACCAGTATGGGAAAGCTCATGACTGCAGGAGACGGAACTTCATAGGGACTGGACTTAGACTATGGAATTCATTCAGAAATAAAAATAATTACAGACCTAACATTCATGCAGAACTAAATACAAAATCCACTTCTTTGCCCTAGTTTTTCCACAGCAGCTGTCTCCACATGCACACATGCACTTCTGCCATGTTCAAGCTATCCCCACTTGCAGAAAAAGGAGAGGGAGATTTTCTTTCCCTATTAGGAGCACTCAGACACTATGATGATGAGGACTTTATAAATACATCACTATAGTAGACAGTCCTTTTCTTATTTTCAGAATATAATTAGCCATACACATAGGGAAGTGAAATGCTTGGCTGGATCTGTAGACTTAAAATGAAAATATTGGGGTGTAACATACGTATGTTATAACTGAAATCATGGACTCTGACTTTCCTCGTTTTTGTCAGAGCATTCTCCTTTCTAGTTGAATATTTCTATATTTGTATGTCACATGGAAGCTGGATTGTTTGTGGATTGGAGATTTTAGGAAATTATACAATTTTGTATTTTAAAAAAATATTTATATAAACAGATCACATTTATAAATCAGATAGGTAAAACCATCAGGTATGTTTTAAATATCAAAAGCCACAAAGAGAGGGCAGATACATCACATTTTGTACAAAGATGGATTAGTTTTTGAATGCACTTGTTTGCCTCTTATAGAAAGTGTACACATGAGGAAAAAGAAGGTAGAGAAACCACATTCAAAAGAGGGAAAATGAATAAACCTATATATGGACTTCCAATATAAAGTTCTATTGATTCCCTTTCCAAGGCAATTTCGATGGTGAGGGCTTAGCACGTTTGGAGCAATTATCTCAATGATTTAAACTGCCTTTCAAAACAACATTAAACGTATTAGGGGTCTAGGTCTACAACTTTTAATCACATTGAGAAGTACTTATGAGAGTAGAGTCCAATTTAAACTGCATTAACTTCTCCTGAGCCTGTCCTTGGCTTTTATGCCACAAAGGTATGGCAATGACAGCATAGCTCCTGAAGAAACCAGGGTGCTAGGGCCATCAGGGAAACAAGAATTGCTGCATGAAATATAATAGACAATCCACCACCAAAAAAGATCATAGGGCTCAAGTCTGTAACCTTCATTCTCAATTAATAGTACTACAGAGGTGCGCAATCCCACTGAGGACCATATGAGGTTTACCTGAGCATGCACAGCAGGATCTAGACCATATGCCCAAATCACCTTATATCACAATGAAAAATTAAATCCTAAATAATATCATTGAGTTCCCTTCCCTGTTGATTTGATATAAGGGAAATGAAAAGTTCAGGAAAAGTTCAGCACCACTCTGGAACATATTACTTCCTGTCTTTTGAGAGTTCTGAATACATGAGGAGTAACAAATGAAGTGTTTGGTTTTGGTTTATGTATTGTGTTAAAGAGATTTTGACACAATATTAAAGTCAGAGTTTCTTAAAATATTATGCTTTTTAAAATATAAGCTGCAAAAGAAAATTTTTGGAATTCCTTTTGCACTTATTCCAAGTCCAGAGCTACATTGAGCTATATACTGGGGAACTTTGCTGGGATCAACAAGCCCCCTTTATACTCAGTAAATCACTGCTTGTCTGTCCTGTTTATTACAGAAAGTAAGCAAAAGATTTTTACATCCCTGGAAGATGTAAGAACACCAGAAAGTTTCAGAATGCTATGGCCTGGACTTAGATAGAGATCCTAACACTATAAAGTCATAATCAGGAAAAAAAATCCAATTCTTGTTCCAGGTGTGACTGTGTGTATGCTCACACTAAAAACTGGCCTCTAGAAGCATGCAGACAAAGAGCAAGCATGGACTGAGACAATAATAATAAACAAATTACATCCTTATGGGTTTCTGAAAATAGTGAGTGACAGAAGTATCAAAGGGACTGTGAAAAGAAATGGACATGGGAAAATTAAGAACTCATCATCTATCTATCTATCTATCTATCTATCTAGATTTCAAAGCATCCAAGAGAGTGATATAGTGAAATAGAGCAAAGACTGAGACTCAAAGGTCAAAAGAATTCACTAAGCAGGAATTGCCATGACTTCCCTTGCTGATCCCTGCCTCAGAATAACCCTCAAAGGCAGGGCGGTTTTAGTGTGCAGTGGCCTACACAGGACAACATAATGCTGATTTGTAGTCTTGATTGACCTTTCCCCTTTTGCAAACTGGGCCCCTGATTTCATGGAGTTCTCTTTATCGGAGCATATGGAGAGGGTTGCCATGGTTTTCTGGCATCATTCTCCCTGGGACCTTGCAGAGCTCTTTGGAATTTCAAGGGCAAGGCCAAGAGGAGAGAAGAAGGAGACCAGATGGCCTCCATGGCATCATCTCTTCTGAGCATGTAGGTTTTCATATAGAAATTCAATAGGGAGTTAATGTGCTTGAAACAGCATTAACTTAACCTGATTCCTCCAGTGCTGCTATAGCACAGAAACAGGAGGAGTCTGGCAATGGAAGCTCGACTCCTAAACCAAACATGCTGCCACAGGACTGGGATTTAGAGGATCTGTTCCTTTGCAGCTTTGGGAACCATGACCCTAAGGGCATGTCTACACTGCAATGGAAGTCAAAGGTTAGTGGAACTTGGGTCAGTTGACATGCCTTAGAGAGCCCTGGGCTTGAGATTCGACAATGTTTCTTACTCCTATGTTAAGATTTTTCTAACTGAGGCTTGAAGCTGGGGGCCTGACATCCACACTGCAGCATGCTGACGCAACTCAAAGCAACTCTGCACATTACAGAAAGTTTGAACAGCCTGGCAATACAGCCTGCCAGGGAGTTATTTTGATCTGTGCACACCCAGCTACTAGACCTGGCCATATGGAGGAGGCATGTTTTGAAGAAATTATCCTGCTTGCACTTTCATTGCTGTGTTACGAAATGGGGATAGCTTCCATGAGGTATCTGGTGGACATTTCGGCTGTGTTTTCTGATCCACTAACAGTACCTGCTGGACTTCATGATGGAGGAGGACGAGGAGGCAGAGACTTAGGAATGCATGGCATCGCAGACTCACACTGGCAGATGCTGCTCAGTATAATTGGCACAGCCACTAATGCCCCGTACATAGAATGGTGCTTCTGATGCAGGGCCACAAGCCCTGTAGTCAGACTGATAAGGCTAATAAAAAGGCTAATGCTGGGGCTAATGTGAATAGTGTGGTTGAGGAGTTTATGGGGTAGATTGGCTCTTTGATGAATAGCTTGATCCTGTCTGCTAGTGGTTGTAGTAATCCATAGGGGCCCACTAGATTAGGGCCTTTTCGTAGTTGTATATACCCCAATATCTTTCGTTCGATCAGTGTGAAGAAGGCTACTGAGATGAGGATCGGGATTATGTATATAAGCGGTGGTAATAGGTTTTGTAGGGGGGTGGTGATTATTGTGGAGGGGGGTTGAACCCCTGATTAAAAGGGTTTAGGCCTTTTGCATTAAATACCTGCTTTGCTACCGCAATAGCCCTTGTCTTGGGTGATTTGGTTGTTGTTTTTGTATTCAGTTCAGTTAGTGTTCACAGACTGATGAGATCACATCATCATGCAGAGCTGTGATGACCAGAAGTGGGTTCAGAACTTTTGCATGAAGAAAGCTAAATTTCTGGAGTTTTGTGAGCAGTTTGTCCCGACCCTCCAGCATAAAGACACACACACACAACCTTGCCTGTCCAGAAACGGGTTGCTATAAACTTCTGGAAGCTGACAGCTCAGACTGCTACAGGTCTGTTGCTAACCAGTCTGGTGTTGGAATGTGACTGTGGATAAAATGGTGGTGGAGGGTTCTTAAGCAATGAGGTGGGTGGTTTACTCCAAGTTGGCATGCTTTAAAGATATCCCTGAGATAATTGCTGGCTTTGAGAGAATGGGGTTTCCCAGCCACACACTGGGGCCACTGATGGGACTCATGTGCCCATAATTTGCCCTCTTCAAGGAGCAAATGAGTACATGAACTACAAAGGGTACTACTCCATTGTCATGCAGTCCCTTGTGGACCACAGAGTTTATTTCTGCACCAGAAAAGTTCAAGATGCCAAACTTTTTCACTGATCTGGAATCTACATTTATGGACAGGCTGGGACACTATTCCCATCAAAGGCCATTGTCATAAATATATTACTGTCCCCATCATTATTCTGGGGGATCCTTTTGCCTGGGCTTATGAAATCATATGCTAATTTCAGAGGCCCTGGCAAAAGAGGATTTATTAACGCTTTCAGCAGGTGCAAATGATTGTTGAATGTGCTTTTGGCAGATTAAAATCCCATTGGAAGTGTCTATAGATCCGCTTGAATGCCAGTGTCATCAATGCTGTCTGCATTTCTATGGCTTCCTGTGTTCTTCACAATCTTTGTGAAGCCAGAGGTGAGCCATTTCCCCCTGAATAGACATACAACAGTGAGGGACCACAGAATCAGAACACTCAGCCAGAAAATGCACCTACCCCAGCTGACTGCACCCAGGCAACAGAAGTCAAGGATCCTTTGTGGTTTCACGTTATGGACTTGCATGGCCAATGGAAGGAATAGAGAATGGGGCAATAGTATCTATAAGAATGGCCTTGTGGGGGGAAAGAGTTTAATTGGTTTGGGGGAGTCCAATACTTGGGAGTTTGTGTGGACTTGATTGCTATATAATTAATTAATTTGTGATTGACATGATGAATAATGAATTGTGTGGGTATTGGTGGAGTGAGGTGAATACAATGGATTCACATAAGGAAGTTATTGAAGTGTGAATTGCTGTACCTAACCGTGTAGAGGAATAGTTTTTGCTCATTAATGTATAATTGCTCTTCATCATACTTGTAGCTTTCATTATCTCAAAGCATCATTGTATGATGTGATGTAGAGATAGCAATAAACTTTCTGCATGACATAAAAGGATTTATTTGTAAATGTGTTAAAACAGTACAATAGTCATGCAATGCAAGGCAGGCCAGCTGCCATTACAACACCCCAAAACAAGTAGCAGAAGAACATTTCCAAAACAAACAAACAAAAAGAGCAGGAAACAGTGCAAACACAACACAAACCCCCTACTGATGCATGTCCCCTTGTCTCCTTTCCCTTCTTTCCCCAGTTTCTATGCACTTGGAGCCAGAGGATGGTATCTATAGGAAAGGGGTTCAAGAAAGAAGGTTGTATGGAATTTAGTTGTCATACCCAGCTGCTCATGGGGCTTGAATGCATGGGCTTCCCCATGAAATTGTCCAAAATACTTCTGCACTGCAGGTATATTGCAGGGGGATCAGGCTATAGTGTGGGAGAGGCAGCAGGAACCAATGCCCTTCCAGGCATAATGGAGTTGAATTGCCATCTTGACCAGGGCATAGGCTACCTTGCTGAGTCAAAGTCAAATACCAGGAGGTCAAAGTCCAAGGAAAGCCAGAAAGCAACCCAAGGGTCAGGAGCAAGAACTGCAAGGGAAGCAATCCTAGCCAGGGATAATCCAGTTGCACAGTTGACTTGCTGGTCCTGTGCTGCGTTTATATAGAAGGTGTGAACCAATCAGAGCCTTCAGCATTCCATCAGTCAGTTCTCTGGACTTAATTCCTTCTACGCTGACAGCTGATGAGCAGGTCACTGGCTGGCAGGTTAGACCTGACATGCTCCTAATGGCACTGTGAACCAGTCCCTGATAGCTGCTCAAATGGTTTTCTCTGTTGAGCTCTGTGGTTCCTGTTCCAGGAACTGTGCTGCAAGTGCCTGCTTTCTCACTGAAACCCTGTCCTCCACGGTGTGATGAGCCTCTGCCCGTCAGCATGCCACTGCTCCATTCTTACATCTCTCTGCTTCTGGTACTGGACCTACTTGTCAACCCTCTCAAAAACTTTAACCATAATTCCATCACAGAAATGCTTCTGCTTGGAATTGTCCGAGTGTGGAGATTGAGGGGCTTGAGAGAGTTAGTCTCTAAAGTGGCTCAGTGGAGAAGCACGGAATAAGTTCTTATGGAATCTCAAGGACATCAAAAGTTACATTTCAAAATGGAACCAAAATGTATTGTAAAAGGGATGCTTTTGTCCACACAATCCCTCTAGACCCAGCCTTGTTAATTGCATGTGCAGAGACAATGGTAAGTTTAAAATTATAAGCTTTTTCTGTTTTATAAAAATAGCATAGCTGCTGGGGTGGGTGGTAAGTGACCTTGCAACAGAAGGCTTCTTCTATCATTTAAGGCCTTTCACATTTTGGAGGCTATAACTGTTCTTGTCATGCCCTATTGGAAAAGGGAGATGTTATCCAAGCTGCTAGTGGGAAACCTGCCGAAGTATTTAAACTTATACCGACTGAACAGCACATCTATGAGTGGAGTGGACTAGTCAACTACCAAGGTGGCCCTGGAACATACACCTTTCTCAGAAATGTGACTACCCATCTGGAGTTCCTGCTTCAGAAAAAGTTTGCAGCTACCAGCACCCAGGATTGGGTCAGAATCCATGAGGGAATTAACAGGATGCTGTGTTAGTTTACACATGGCTTACCCTGTTATGGCGCATGAACTCCGTAAACATAAAGAACTCCATAGCCTTCCCCCCACCCTGCCCACAGCACATTTCTGGACAAAAATTGATACCCTGTCATACTTGGGAGAAATGAATGATGGACTGGAGGGACTACCTCTAACTGAAATGGACTGGATCTGAAAATAAAACAGTTTCCCAAACACACATACTGAGTTGACAGTTTCTAGGTGCCTCTATAGAACATTGACTGATTGCAGAGCAGCAAATTTCAAGTCATTATTACTTAAAGGAAAACATGAATAACCCTGGGAAACATCTGTGACTTTGCAGTAAAAATACTCTTCAAAGCTGTTCTTTACTTTTTGCAATTCCTGGTCACCATTTTGAAATCCACGTGGTGAGGCACAATGAGAAGAAGGGAGAGGCCAAGGTGCCTGGGATACAATCCAACATTAGATGATACACACCGGTAGCTGGAGCTTCCCATACCTTTCCCATTGGTTCGTGGAATGAAAATCCTTCCCATGATTGTAGTAATAAATTTTAAATTGGAGTCAGAAACTGGGGTGGCTTCTGACTCTTTTTGATTTGATGCGGTATTTCCTGGAGGAAGGGTGGCATTAAAGAACTCTTCTCAGTATGGACCTAGAATTTGCTTTTGATCCTGTTCCACAGCTTGCTCTAGGATCGGTTTCAGAAACAGTCACTTCGTGCTCCTCACTCCGAGCCTGCTACTGGCTTCTATCAGTCCCCATGCTGGATTCAGGGGACAGAAGGGCACCATCTGGCTGACCAGCTTGTTGTGCATGATGGTTTGCTCCTTACTAGGTGCAGTGCCCAGCAGTCCTGTCAAATTCCTCATAAAACGGGCTTGAGATTGGTGAGTTGCCTGAAGTGCAGTTCTGGTCTCTGGGCTTCCAGTACTCATTATGGAGTTGATGAATCCATTCCTTGCACTGATCAATAGTCTGGAAAATTTGCAAAACTGTTGGCTTTTAAGCTATCTGCTCGTATATGTGTCATTCCCAGTACTTTTGCTAAAGACCACGGTTTTACCAGTCTTGCACCAGACACTCACCAAAATTTGGTTGTGCTTCTGTGACCATGAAGCAGTGTGATGTGCAGAAGGCTTGTTCTGTTTAGGCCCCACTACAAACAAGAAGGCTCTTTGATGTTGTGTTCGCAGCTGAGTGATCAGATGACAATGGAAGGGTTAATGCTGACTCAACAAGCTGATGCTCTATGCTAAGAGGGGAGTTATTTCAATTTTCAGTTGAGTTGACTGGAGATAGTTGGGAGAGACAGGACAAAGGAAGATGGCCCATGTGATTGTGGGATACTTCTGGTGGACTCCCAGAACATGAGACAAGCAGGGCTGTGTCTACATTGCAAAGCAATGAGGCTTGAACCCTGAGTCCCTGTTTGACTCAGGTTCACACCCTGCAGCCCTGCAGGGTCCTGGAACCTTAGGTCTGATCCTGGGTTAGTGTGATTTGTATGTAGATGGAAGGGGGGTAAGGCTTAAGTCTGAGTCTGAGTCAGGATTTAAATTGGAATTTAGATATACCCTAAATGGCTGAACTCCTTGTCTCCTCAGTAGGTGTCTAATCCCTTGAGGGAATGCTGGGTGGAAACTTTGAAAAGCAAACTTTCTCAGAGTTTCCTCGGCTTACCCTGTATATTGCCATAGGGAGATGTGATATCACTTTTCTCAACACTTTTTTATACTGAGATACCCTTGGACTAGTGGGACAATGCTGTAGATGTGCAATTCCTTGTCTTCTCTGCCCCCATTCCTGGATCTCAGTCTCCTCCACTTGTGGAAGCAAAGGGGATGGTCCAACTCGGAATTAATTTCTTTTTTATTTCTTTTATTGGCTTCAATCAAGTTATCTGAATTTATAAACCTAAAGGTCTTAAGAAAATATATTTTTTCATATTTTTCCATTAGTACACTGTATAATATTTCCCCTTTCCATCTGTACTTATCTCATTGGCAAACACTTATCCCCCCCCCACACAGATAACTTTGGAGGTTTTTTTTTTAACGAAGCACAAGTCAAGACAGCAATATATACAATATGCTGAATCCTCTTATTTATCTAAAGTATAACTAATAATTTTATCAGTGATATTGGTACAGTGACTGCAACAGAGGATGTCTTAACTTTTATTCCCTCTGACTAGCCTGCTCTTGCTGCAGTAACAGAAATGTACTGAAGCATCATGTGTTAACAGCGACTATTCTGAGCTTTTAAAATGCCTTGGTGACAAAGAGATATTTTAAAGGAGACATTTATAATCCAGAGGCTTACAATCCTTTAGACAGTAAGACATTTTAAGCAAGGTCAAATTCTGGGCTTAACTGACTTTATATGATACATTTCCAGAAGGATAGTCTGAATTGAATTGCGGAGACAGACTGAGCACATGTGCTTTATTTACTTATGGGCCTAAATAAACTATCAAGGTGTGAGCTGCCCAGATTTACAGAAACTGCACATTTTGTGGGCATAAATTGGGCATGCAAACAGAAGTTGGATGGGGACATTCTGAAAATTGACTATGTATAGGCCCTCATAATGCAAGTTGTTCCATGTGGGCATCTGTGTTCTGAGTGGGTATAGTTGTCCATCTGCAGAGAGCAATTTGCAAGATTAATGACATTTAAAGGCTTCTCTCTAGTAGAATTTTCTTAAAGTCTCAAAGCTCTAGGACCAGGCTGGGAAGCAATTATTTATATTAAAACAAACAATGAAAAACAATACAAAACACAAACACACAAAGGAAAACATTATTTGTGCAGTTGTTACTAAGAAGTTAGTAAACGTATTGGGTAAAATCGTGGCTTCACTGAAGTAAATGGCAAAACTCCCATTGGCTTCAAAGGAGCCAGAATTTCACCCTTTCTCATTTAATCACAGCATTTTAGCATTATATTTAGAAAATATATCTGAACACAAAGAGGTTTGGTCTTTCCCATTTATGCTGATTCATTCTAAAAACAACAAATGGGTTCAAATACTTTCTAGATTTTTTTCTGCCTTAATATTTATGCCACATTTAATTTCTCCATTGGTTGTAGTCAAGATCTCTGTAAACTAGTGTATGCTGTTTTTTTTAAAATTAATTATTTTTAAGTGAGTTGTTTGCCAGACATCTCAAAGATTTAATGATAAATAGTTACTGTTCTTGATACATCAGAAGTGCCTTTAGGGAAAACAAATTCTTCCTAAGAGTGTCTAAATGAGGTCTGTAAAGTGATATGTATCTGCAAGGGAAGAAATAATTTTACATGGAAAAGTACTTCGGTTTATATACTTATGCTCTACAGTATAACGTATTTTCAACCTTACTCAGTATAACAGTCAGAATACCTGATATTTGCTAACTCAACTGGTGTTTATATTACTATAAAAGAACTTCATTAGTGACATAAATTCTGAAAAACTTTCCATGAAAGGGAAATCTCTTGCCTTTAGTTAAGGAGAAAGAAAGTGTTTTTTATGTTTTTGCATAATGACACTGTCATGCTGACCCAATTGGGGGGAGCCCTTGAGGTGTATTCGGGAGCTCCGATTACTCCCTTCTACACCAGTCTCGCATTGGGGGTGTCATGTGGACTGCATTAGGAGGGGGGGCATTTGTGTTATTTGACATCAGTATGTCAACATCATAGTAATTCATGTGAGATATCCCATGTCAGGTGCTGTTAGAAAGGTTATAATGTGCTGAGCAAGAAGATAATATTTGTGTTCATGTGTGATATATGTGAGGAAAGTTATGGAGATCTTTGATATCCTGTATTTCAAACTGTGCTGTAAAAGACACACCCCAGACAAAGAGGCCACAGGACAATAGCCCGCTTAATGGCCCATCAAGACCTTTACAGAAGCCAAAGGCCTAGGAAGAAACTAAAGGCATACCTGAAGAGTTACCAGGATTGGCCCATGTGACTCTGGACTCCATTTTGGTTCCTGTAAAATTCCACAAGCCACATGGCCAGAAACAGAGGGTATATAAGATCAAACCACAGAAACCATTTTGTCTTTGTTTGGTTCTTTGCTCCTGTCCAGCTGCGGACATACCTCTGGATCAACACACTTTGCAACTGAACTGAAGG
The DNA here is from genome assembly GCA_007922155.1 of Mesoclemmys tuberculata. NCBI lineage: Eukaryota > Metazoa > Chordata > Testudines > Chelidae > Mesoclemmys > Mesoclemmys tuberculata. Next base: position 24,361,668 of record ML675610.1, read on the forward strand.
ACTTAGACCCATCCAGGTACTGGATGTATACCAGAGGGACTATACAAGCCTGCAACTCCACAATTGTTTAGAAACCTGATGTATATGGACTTTTAAATAATTTGTATATATCTGATTGCTTTAAGCCTTTAACACTTCTCTTATTGTTTGTTTTTCTTTTATTAATAAACCTTTAGTTTTAGTTACTAAAGGATTGGCTGGCAGCGTGATATTTTGGGTAAGATCCAAACTTATAGTGAACTGGTCCTGTGGCTGATCCTTTGGGATCAGAGGGAATCTTTTAGTAAAGAGCATAGAGTTTAAACAACTGGTCTCTTTACTGGACCTAGTGTCAGTTTGGGAGCCAGAGACTGAAATGCAGTAAAGGGGGCTGTGTGTATTTGCACAGTGGCTTCTTGATAACCAGTGTGGCTGGTTGGGAAGTCTGACTGCAGTGTCACCCACCAGTGCTGGGAGAATTTGCTCTCCTTTTGCAGCCTGCCCTGACCCTGGCATTATCAGTGGGCTACCCTGGGCACGGACGGGTTACAGACACATATCATGGTTTAGGTAACTTTACAAAATATGGCAGCCCCAGATGGCCATGAAACTGGCGGTGCACTGAGCCAACAGATCACCTGGTAAATGCACAGTGGTCAAAAAAGAGAACAAAATCTTAGGGCATATAAATAGTAGGGTAAAAAAGAATGCTGAAAGTATTATAATCTCATTATATGAATCAGTGGTACACTTATCTGGAGTACTGTGTTCAGTTCTTGTCTTTTTATCTCAGCAAGATATAACTAATTCAATAGGTCTATGGAAGAATGATAAAAAAAATAATAAGAGGCACAGAAAGACTTTAATGTGATGACAGACTGAAACAGTGAAAAGACGAGGATTGTCTAGTTTAGAAACGAGGCAAACAAGATGGGGCATGGTGACCTATACAAGTAATGCAGTGTCTACAGAAAGTAAATTGGGTAATCTTATTTATCTTCCTACATAATAATAGAGCAAGGGATAAAAAGTAAAGGCAACAAATTTAAATCTGCTAAAAGGAAATAATTTTTCAGCTAACACATAATTATCCTATGCATCTCTTTGCCACAAAATATCATTGAGGCCAGGAGCTTAGAAGTCTTCAGAAAAGTATTAGACATTGATAAGAATTATGAGAACATCCACAATTATAGGATAAAAACTAAAATTTAAAACAATTAGGGATATAAACTCATGTTTCAGGCCACAAGTCCCCACTAACTGATGGGGGTTAAAAACAAACATTCCTCAATAGTCAGGTAATTCCATAATTGTCCACTATGGGTTTTTTTTACACCTTCCTCTGAAACATAGAGAGAGAATACTGGACTAAATGGATCATTGCTTTCAAACAGTATGGCAACTTCTATGTTTCAGAGGACATGCAAATAAGCTCTACTACTCTCAACCACTCTAGGCAGTCTCTCTCCCTACCTCCCCCCCCCCAGGATCAAACCTAAGCACATCCTGAATTTCTGCTTCACAGAACTTTGAAAGTCCTCATTCACTGGAACTTCTCTCATTGCTTTATTGGTACCCTCTCTCAGAATCCACATATGATTTGCTCTCCACCTTGAAAGATAAACTTGGGGACATGACTCTTCCTGAATCTTAGTGACAAATACATTGATTCTTCCAAAAGTCCATACTCTCCATATGTGTCTTCCCCAGCTATGAAATCTTCCCCCAACAAATAAACAATCCCATTCATTTCTGGATGTCTGTCTAAGGCTTCCATACAAGTTGCACAAATTGTAGGGCAAGACCTGGTGTCTCTGATTGGGATGGGAGTTAACATTAGGACAGGTTCTAACAGAAAAAGGAATGTGGAAAGACAGACCAATGATATACTTAGGTTGAGCAAAATCCCAAAATGCCTGTCTAATCTCTCTATATTCTTGCACCATGTCTAGCACCATAGTATTAGAGTGCCTTACTATTGTGAAACCAAGACGGTTATCTATCAGTGCTTCTGTATTCTGTAGGAAGGCTGTTGTTTTGTTCTGAGCTTTTATAACATGATTTGGATTTTGGTTATTAAAGGAAGAGTGGAAGCCTGAAGAAATATGTTTGTTTTTTCTGAAGGCTCTGAAGTTCATAGTGATTCTGAGCATTTGTGGAAGTAAGTTCTACAGCGGTAGGCCATTTGCAGAGACAGGTCTAGCTCTTGCATACAAAAGTTTCGCTCTTGAGGTTGACAGTTCAGTTGGGCTACTGGAGCATAACTGCCATAGGAGGTCAGGATCAAGTTACCTTATGTAACATAGATTATTATAATTTATTATTTCCATGATAACACCGAAAATATATTAAGTCGATTTCCAAGTACAGAAAAAAAACAGTCCCTGGCCCAAAGAGAATACAATCTAAAACATGATCCAATCTCATGGACAGCTTTACATGTCATGACCGAAATCTTGAATTTAACTCTGTATTTCAAAGGGAAGCTAATGGAGAGTGAGCACTGGGGTGATGTGTGTTGCTGAATAAATGGTCAGCTGTGTCTGAACCAGATGGAGCCTCTTCACTCCTATGTACAGTAACTAAGCCTGGGAATCCCAAATGGGTTAATAAACACATCTAGGTGTGACTCTGATAAGAGGAGATACAGAGTACTAGCCCCTGTATGTGGAAAAGAATGTCTTCTTCAGGTATGGTTATTTGGGTGACAAGCAATTGTACTGCCACAAAAGTGCAAAGCAGCCAGCCTGGAGGATGTGACATTCACTTCAGGGTCCATTTAAATGTCTGGTTGTGGTTCTGTTTAATGCCTCAGATGCTGCTTGGGCTGCATTTGAACAAGTACTGTTATGCTGAGAGGTACTGGTGACTGCATGAATCACTAATCTCTTTGAGATTGGATGTGAATGCAACCTTTAATTAACATAATTGTTAGGATGAGTTAATTGCAAGCCCACCATCTAAAACAAGGGAATTGTGAATGGAGGACTTTTGTGAGGCTGTATGTGAGAGAGAGAGGCTGGAAACTGAGAGAAACTCAGAGGGAGAAGAAAGCCAAGGAGCAGCCTGTGAGCACAGTGTGAGAGCTAGAGAGACCTTCTCATCCTGGCGTTGGCTAAAGAGGTTTGTGGCTGTAGGCTAAGAAACTATTCCCTTTGTTCTTGGTTCCTCCTGCATTCAGAGAAGTAGGACTTTGTAAGTTCCTTGTAAATAAATAAAATAGCATCAGAGAAAATACCAGACTCTATCAATTTCTACTGCCAACTGAAAAGACTTGGAACTTTGACTATCCACTCAGGTCAAAAAAGGGTAACAATACTTTATTGTGCTATATAAACACAGTGTATTATTGATTCTTGTGTAAGTATAGCATTGTATCTAAATTAATGCAATGTACTTTAAACCACCTCACTATCACTAAATATTAGCCAGTATTTTAACTGGACAAAATTATTTTAAACATATCCCCTTTCCTTTTTTCCAATGCAGGAATAAAAGGCAATTATCTCCATAATGACAGCCTGTAAGTCTCTGGAAGTATCAGACTAATTTCCAAACCATTTAAATTTCTCTAGCTGAAAGGAGAATTCTTTATTTAAGGAGAATTTAAATATAATGCAAACAATGTAATAATTTTAAGTGACTACTACCCATAAAGTTTTAATCTACATGGAGGTAATTTTAGATCTTTATGAAAATCTTTCTAAGATGTTAACAACTTGAAGCATAACAGTACTGCAAATACTTATGAAATTGTCTTTTGTTTATTGTACATCATTTCCTCCCATTTGTAATGTATTGTTCACTGTAGTATAATTTATGCTAGTGCTTCTTTAATTGTATTTTCAGTATTCATAAGAAAGCATCCTATTTGGGATAATTACTCTGGTGAAGATCAGCAATTTGGCTCACGAACACTTCAGAAAATTAGTCAAAATGTCTGAAGAAGACATTTTCCTACAAAGACAAAGATACTATGTGTTTAAAACAAAAAAAGAGTTTATTTCATTCTCATCTACTGAAGTGTTTGGCAATTATTCTAGGACACTTTGACTTGTTTACAATTGTTCACCAATGTTTCTAAATACAAGGATCTTTAGCACTATAAATGCCATGATTTCTTTTGAAATCCTTGCCAACCATGATCATATGTTCCCGGAGGTATTCAACCAATTTTCAAGGTACCTCATTAAAATTTCAGACTGTGGAAGACAGGTAGGCAAAAGCTAGTTGGCTTTCTTGCCAACTAGAATGTGAACAAGGAACCTCATAGTTCAGTAAAATTACCCACGAGAACATTACCAGCACAATTTAAGTTTTAGTATTTAATTATATTTGTGTAGTATGTGCATGCATCAAATATTTTTATGACAAAATAATTTCTGCTTTATTATTGAGATAGCAAGTGAAAGCCTTTACAAATAAGGTTCATGTCTCATAGAATTTACAAACGATCTTCAGCTGATGTAAATTGTCATAGCTCCAGTGATTTAAAAGGAGTTCTGAAAATTTACACTAAACAATGGAGCTATGACAATTTACAGCGCCTGAGGTTCTGCCTTCATGCAGTCAGGGCCTAATTCTGCCACTCTTCCTCATGCTGACTAGTAGTTTACAAGTAGTTCCACTGAAAGTAATTGAAATTAATGGGACTACCTACTATACTGAGGTACTTACTCAGCCTGAAAAAAGATGGCAAAATTGAGCCCTCGATGTTTTGACCTATCTTTCCTTTCCAATAATATAGCTAAACCACCCTTTTAAGAAGCAACTACCATATGACTTAATAAAGTTTTGAATATTCAAAATCTAGAGTTTTGTTGAACTTCCTTGCTGTGTTATAATTAATAGTAATATGCAAGTTTCAGAGACAGGTTATTGTTTGTTATCTGGTGAAACGTATCACTTTTACTGCAAATTGTATGACTTGATTGGCTTGCTTTTTGTCTGTCCAGCACTTAGCACAATGGGTCCTGGTCCATGACTGAGACTCCTAGGTGCTATAATAACATGAATAATAAATAATAAGATATGGCTCTAATAATGGATACTCCTAAATTATGATAATGACATATTTCCTTCTCATTTTTTCCCCAATGACTGCTGTTTTGTTCTTTAAATGTTGTGGTGACACATCAACATTGACTTTCAGTCTTTCACATGAAAGCCACTCTTAGACTTATTTTTTCTGATTCAGAATGCTATAGAGTTGGGCTTTCTCATTATATTTTGGGATGCTACATTTGATAGTGGTTACATTACTAACCTTATTTAACAATGTGCATGTTAAGTAAGCAGCATGTAATCATGAACAACTGCACTTTTTTATCAGTGCACTTGCTGTGCATGTGATCTTATTCAGAAAATAGGTCGTTATTGTTTAAGATATGGCCACTTAAAAGACTCACATATGACTTTTCCAGTGTGTACCATTCTCTTGAAGGAACAGTATTTATTTTATCCAAGAGATAGCAGATACTACAGTTGTATTGATATTGACTGGGATTGAAGTTTTACAGTGCTTCAAAATTCAAATCTTCTGTTCATGTAATATGCTATCATGAATATCAAAAAACACCTAGATCAGGGTTGTAGCAGGTGTGCTCATTTCCAACATTGCCTTCCAGTCTTTATTTTCAAGTTCTGAGTGTGATATTCAGTCACAACTTACTTCATTGTAGACTTTTCTTTCATTAAAAAAAATGGCCTTTCCTTCTCCATTTAGCTCTATTTGCTCAAGTAGCCCATGACTGAGTTACGTCCGCTGCTTCAGGAAAATGTATTTTAGTAACAGTGTGAGAGTAAAGAGTCATATTTAGAAAATGGTAAAATGGCAAGAACTGCACGCTTTGACACAGTACCGATGGAGGAATACTTAGCAGCTTTATAATTGAAAGTTAAAAAACCTGGGTTTATGTGAATCTAGAAAGGGTTATAATTTTATCTTTCCAAGTAGGGTATTCTAATTGGAGTTTGTGACCATTATCCTCCTGCCTCCTCTTGCAGTATCTTTTGATTATCATCAGTAAAACCTTGTAAAGGACCAGTATGGTGTGCATGTGTGATTTCTTGCCATTTACTGTATGTTAAGATCATAGGCTGTGTGTTACATAACCTCCATTATACTATTTCAATCTCTATGTTAACGTGTGTACTTTCGGTTTTGTTGCTTTTCATTTCTGGTCTTGTTTTTTTATGGTTGTTTTTTCTAACATTGAAAACTGTACTTCTGTTATATATCAAGTTTTTCCTGTGTGGTAGTATTTTCAAAATAAACTTAAAACCAAGATAAAACTAGTTTGGCAAAGGAATCCAATCTGCTTCATGCAGAGGGGCTATTGCCTTGAGCAGTACTTTTTTCCCCTCTTCTTGCATGAATTTATCTAGTAAATTATTTCTTTCTGGTTTGCTTTGTCACCAGGGTCTACTTTTCTTGCTGGGCATGAGGACTGCATTTCAAGAAAACATTCCTATCCAGAAAGGCACATAAGTATGGATTTAGCACATGCTGAAGTGCTTTCCTAAATCGGGGCCCAAAGTCCATTGGAATCAATAGGAGTCTTCCCTTTTAGGCTTAGGCTAGATTCATAGCCTATTGAAGTCAAAGACTGCTGAACCAGCCATATATTGGTTTCACCAATCCTGTATACAGAATGACAGTCCTCAAGCTCATTTTCATTGCACAAGAAGCTGCTTCTTTTTCATTTTGTAATGTATGCTACAAACCCTTTCCCCCTTAAGAGTAGGGTGGCCTAGCATATCCTTGGAATAATCACATATTTGATTTATATAGTAAAGATTAACCACTGACCATAAGTGTCTTACTTTTTTCTCTATTAATACTATCTGAATATATTTCTGAGAACACTAAATGTCATCCACTAAAGGCAACCATTCAGTTTTATTATATTTCTTGTTGCATCCAGCAAGGTTTGGTTAATGATATGATCTTCCTTTCCTGCAGCTCTAATTTTTTAGGAATAATTCCCAACAAATGTCAGGCTATTACTTTAGGTTACGTTGCTGTAAACAGGTTCTCCTCCCTCCCCAATAAAAGGCTGGAGGGAAAAGGAACTGAAAATATTATGGAAGTGTTAATAAACTGGACTCCTCTTTTGCTAATTGCATATCACAGCTCCCTGTCAAAATAAATCTGCTTCTGTCTCCCTGCCTGTATCAGACAGGTGGTAAGGTGACAAGTTCCTATGCCAGGCTTCTGGGACCAAAGTTCAATGACGAGCCGATGAATTTTACCTTTTCAAAGCCATACTGATTTTAAAATGGTCTCTTTTTTTTTAAGTGGACTCTTTATAGAGCAAGGTCTGTAACGAGGCTGCACTGACGGTGGTATCAGGAAACGCAGAGTTCAATCTGTGCACGTTAGCGCAGAACGGTTTCAAAATACACTCCGGCACGGGGTAAAGAACTTTTTCCTCCCCTCCCTTTTTTTTCTCATAAAAAAGTCAAACCAGGCCCTTTCCTGGCCAAGTAAAGGAAGGGGGTGCAAAGAGCGGTGGCGGGCTAAAACCATCAACGAGGCTCCCGCGTGTCCCCGCGCCGAGTGAGACCTCAGCACGGGAACACGCACGGAAAGGCTGGCAAGCGCCAGACTCACCGCAGCGGGATGCAAACGCCTCGGCACCCGCCCCACGCCGGGGGGGGGGGGGCTGTGCCCAGGCGCTGCCCCGAACGCGGCGGGGGAGCGGGCACGAGCCCTCCCGCCAAGGCGCCGCTGCGCTGCAGACGCGGGGTGCCCGCCGGTGCGTGAGGGGCTCCCCGCACAGCCCGTGCTCGCCCCGGCCCGCCTGCGCCGCCCCCGGCAGCCCCCGCCTCCCCCTCCTGCCGGGGGCAGCCCCTGGCAAGCCGCGGGCGGCTCCCTCAGCCCGACCCCCGCGGGCTGCAGCTGAAAAAAGGGCGGCGGGGGCTGGCTGAGCGGCGGAGGCATCCCCGCTCCCGTGTCTGTGTGTGCGCGAGTGTGCCCGCGCGCGGAGGGATACACGCTCCCCTCCCCGCCGCCACCCCGCCTCCTCCTCCGCTGCCTGCCTGCCTGATATAGTGCGGCGCGAGCGGCGCCGGCAGTCACTGGGCGAGCGAGCGGCGCTGCCCGGGCTGCGAGCGCGCGCGAGTCAGCGAGGAGCCAGGAGCGGCGGCCGGAGCGGCGGCGGCGGCGGGTTTGCCCCAGCGCTCGGCACCTCTAACTTGGGAACTGTCCACCAGCGAGAGCTCCTGAACATGAGCCGCCTCCCCCTCTACCTGCTCGGATTGCTCCTCAGTAGCGGGCAAGGTAGGAGCGCGGCGGCTTCCCGGCTCCATCCCCGGCGCCCCCCCGACGGGGGCCACAGAATAAGCAGCGATCTCCCCCCACAGGCCGTGGGGCGGGCGGGGGGAGGGGAGCCCCTTCCCCCCCCGCTCCAAAGTTGCATTTTGTTCCCTTAGAAAGAAAATCTCCGAGGAGGCTGCCGTGTAGATGGGCAAGGCGAGGAAAAAGCGGGGAGACGCTAATTGCACTTGGCTGCTTTGCTCGGGAGCTTTTTATTTACACTCGCTGCTCTCTCCCTTCGTCGTCGTTGCAATAGTCAACGTGCGTTGCTGGTTTTCGGGGGGGGGGGTTGCCATTATTATTATTGGCAAGAGTTGTTCGGGCCCGTTTAAAACACCCCCCCCCCAACCCGGGGCACGTTTGACGAGGCGAGCTCTGTTATTTCGCGTGCAGCCGCCGCGGGCTTCCTTTGGAAGCACCAGGGCTTTGGGCGCCCCGCGGTCAGTGCGAAGCAATACCGGGAGCCTGCCTGTGCCCAGCGCCCCCCCGCACCCCCTGCCCGGAGCAGCGGCGGAGGGAGGCTCCGTCTCCGCGGACTGGAAAGTGAGACCGAATCGCTGGGCGCAGGGAAGCCGGGGATGGGGACGGGGAGGCGCGAATGTGTGGCTGTGGCTGTGGGTGGGTGTGGAGCCGATGTACGTGCGGTTACCATAAAGTAAGGCTAAAGGGGCAGGGGTGCGTGGCGAGAAGTGAAACACGCCGAGTCCCACCTGTACGTTCTCTGCTTTAGTCGCCCTCTGTAAGTGTAGACCTCCGACAGCGCCGGCCCTAGGGTGTAGATCTGGTTTCTTTTATGTGTCACCTCTACGCTTACTTCAGGATTTAGGCAACTTTTAGGGAGTGGGGCGGGGGGGGGGCTGATGGGGCAGGGTTGTGCTTGTGGCTGTGACACGTCGAGCGGAAACCTTGTAAAGCGGACGGCGCTGCTTCGAACTGCGCGGGCAAGTCTGGGGCGTCCATTGACACCGGGGCTGGAGGGCTACACCAGTCTCTTCCTCCCCCCCCTCGCCCCCAGTCCCGCCGTGCAAGGATCTCCGCATTGCATCTGGAGTCACGACGCTCCATTTCCAGGAGCTGGTGGAAAATGGTTGTGTGTGTGTGTGGCGCATGCAACACTTTTTAGGGGGAAAAAGGAAAAAAAATCATTTAAGGGACGGTGTCGGAGCTGGTGCAGGGCATCGAGCAGTTTTCCCTCGGCCGCTTTCTGCCAGCAGGGGGTGGTAGAGCTCCATTCAGGTGACTGCGTTTAGTATTTGGCTGTATTAAGGAAAGCGAGTGAGTCTGTCTTCTATCATTCTTCAAGCACAGCTTGACATTTTGGATGTCAAGCCTTCATTTCCCCGTCCTTTCCCCCCCCCATAGGAGCTGAAGTAACACAATCAGATGCAGATTAATTGAACCCGCACACAAACCGGGGTCCGTGAGGAATGAGCATCTGCGGCAGAGAGATTTTATACACTCTTGTAAGGTGGCTGTGCGAACTGTTGCGCTTAAAAAACAGACATTGGGGCTGTATCGCGCTGCAAATCTCCACTTCATTGCAATTATGTTTAAAGCTCCTGGCCCGTAGGACATTTTGTTTAAAAGTGGTAAGCAGCAAAGAGCAACCAGATGCTCTCGAGCTATGCCGAAATGCCTGTTCTCTTTCACCATCTCTGAGTGAGCTCTGGAGCTATCGCAATCAACAATTCAGTAACAGTCCGAAGGATTTTCACAATAGCCATACACTGGGGTGGGGGAAGCCACCCTCAGAATTTGCACTGACCCAGCTGGGTGTAGTGAGTATATAGGTGGTGTTTGCAGTGCCTGGAAGGGGGAGAATGGAGGAAAGCAAGTTTGCAAATTGTGATTATTCTTTGCTGCTCTAGGAAACAATTGCACAGCCTGGAAATCCTAGCATTGCAAATACCAGGAGTTACACAGTGGGTAAAATTTCCAAATACCATTAAGGAAGGCTGAACAAGAGTTTTAACAATGACAAAGGAGAAGGGTGTATGTATGTGTATTTGTATACATAATATAATATCCGGTGCCACTGTCAATAGACAACTGCTACTTTTGTAGAGCAATGGAATTGTATTAGAAAAACAGGGAGAAGGAAAGCTGGCTGTAAATGTGGAAGGAGCAGCCTCAATTGGCTGCAATAAATGGTGAATGGGAGTGAGAGAAGCATCTGTATACCGAAAATCTCTTTATGCAGGTTGCTATGGGAGAAAAAAAATCAGGATTTCTGAAAAATAAACATTGTCTGGGCAAGGAATTTATAGATAAAAGTTTACTCAAAGGAAATGAGAAAAACTGAAGGATTTCTTGAAATGCCTTTCACAATATAAAAGCCTGCTCTGTACCCGCTTGTGATTTATCTTCTACTAAATCTGAATATTTGGGGATGCAGTGGCAAGCACATTCACATCACCAGCACAAGTATTTTTTTTAGAACATTCTTGATTATCTCTACACAGTACTTTTTTTTTTTAATAGCGAAGGAGGGAGGGTACAAAAAATAAGCCAGTCAATGATCACTGGGGTCATTTGCTTTAGAAATACTCAAAAAACCTAGGTTGAGGATTTATGTTTCCAGCAATATAGTTGCAGTGGATTTTATGAAGCATGATTGAAGCTATTTTGTTCGGAAGTGCTGCTAGATTGAGGAAAGGAAATGATGATGTATTCCCTTTTAAGCAGTCAAAACGTTTTGAAACTAAGCAGCTGAAGGCAACCAAATGACAAAAGTGAAAAACCGACTAACAAAGTGCTTATCAATGTCATAATTAGCTAACGAGGCCAAATACTCCCACTCCTAACTTTAATCACAGAGGAGCAAGTACCTTTTCACTGGCAATGTCATTAAATTGCAACTAAAACAGATATTTTTTTGGTAACCTCTCACAGCTGCTTAGACAGTCCTTCCAGTGTGGAAAGGCCCACATTAAATTAGGAATGGGGGAAAAATATCCCCAACAATATATGGCTATATACAAGTTGATCTTTTATCATATGTAGAAATATGGGACCAAAACAGAATAGGCGTAATTCAGCCTTTACCAGTAATCAGGGACACTAACTGATTGTGAATGAAGCAGCTACCTTTCAAGATGCCAATGTTGAAAATTTTACTGATATGAGTGGGAGGCTTCTCTGGGTTGCCATGCTATATCCCTTCCCTTTTCTAAATCTGAAATACAAAAACTGCTATGGTAGAGCTCCAGTTATTTTAAACACACACATACTGTAGTAGGAGATGCTTTTGTATGTTTATCAAACTGTTCCTTTGCCATTCCCTGTGCTTGAAGTTTCATCTTTACCTGATGCAATATGGGGAAAGAAGCATGTTTTCAGTTCTCACCTCTGTGTTGCCAGTGCAAACATTAATCTTTTCTGTTGCTGTGCTTCTTGCTAGCCACATACATTATTTCCTTCCAGGAAGCTCTAATAAGGGTTTATTCATCTGTTAGGAACGTCTCTTAAAATAGAGGCCAGGTGTCACACAGTCTTTTTCTTGAAGTCCTCCCTCTATGGCTTTTGAGTTAGACTGAAGGGCTGAAATCCTGGTTCTACTGAAGTCAATGGGAGTTGAGCCAATAACTTCAGTGGGGCCAAGATTTCACCCCAGATGTCAACAACTGGTTGGGTCAGATTTTGGCTGCCTCCTGGTACTTTGAGAATCTCTTTTCTCTCCCAGTTACACATTTATAAAAGAACATCAGCAACAAAATAAAATTAAAATATGCTCCTGCTCTCTTCATCTCCACAAAAAGAAAGTGGACTGCAGCCAAGGTGGAATGTCCGAGAGTCTACATTAAATCAAGTGTTTGAAGAGTCCAATTTTGGGTGGATACAAGGAGACCTGGAAGCTAAAACAGTGTGATCTTTTACCAAAGAAGTGGTTGTTTCAGGAGTACCCCTGAAGATGGATGGTAAAGAAACAGAACCTTTCTTACAAACAAACAAATAAACAATCCCTATATTTGGAGGCTGGAGGCATTTTTGTTAGCTTGCAACAGCCCTATGACGTGGGAAATTGGAGAGAAACTCCCAGGAGTTTATAGAATAAAACACCAGAGAGAAAGCACTGATTCTTCCTAAGAGTTTCAAATAGTGTTTTTTGTTTTGTTTTGTTTTTTCTATTGGGAGTTGTTTGTTTATTGAATGCTACTTTTATTCTGCTTGATGAGTGTTAACATAGAGAGATGACCAAATAATAAATGTCTTGCAAGAGAAAATGCACATCCTGCTTGTTTTAAAAAAGACCTTGGAACATGAACACTATTTATTTGCCTTTTTTTTTTACCTTCCTCCAGGCTGGTCCAACCCTGATGATTGGATCATGTTTGCACATGGTTTTCTTAAATTATTATTGAAGGATGTTTACTTTCAGCTGATGCCATCGATTCCGATTAAAAAGGTCAATTTATTAAAATGATAACATTTTAGAAAATTATGACATAATTTCATTTAACTAAATTACAATTAGTGGCTAATTATGATGTATGTGCATTTGAAGGTACAGTATGAGAGAGGAGGACATATATTTCACCCAGTTACGGAATTCAGGTAGTACTTTATATCTAGATATTAGGCATTAGAATTATTCCAAATTACTCCAGCAAAGGATCTGATCCATCTTATCTTAAAGTACATTTTTTATTTTATAAAATTAGGGTTACATGGTTAATCATGCATATCCTAGGAGCTGCCCATGTTATAAATTATGATTATTGTTGACTGGGCCAATTTAATGATTCTGAAGATCACAAAGTGCTTGGCAAGAAAAAAATATGAATATTATGTTAAATTGCAATAGTTCAAGATTTTTGAAGGCACATTTAAGGCCAAAAGACTAAAATTATGCCTGTCATCTTAAAAGTATCTTACTAATATCAAGCATTTTAGATTTGATCATTTATGATAGCTAAACCTTTAAACAAAATCCACAACTCTATCCTATAGGTTGTTGATCAAATAATTGCATTTTCAGTGGCTAAATTTAAACTCAGAATGATTTTCAATTACAAGTTTACCATTTAGAACACTATTTAGTATAACTTCAGTAATTCTGTGATGGCCAGCTTCAACAAGGTAGTGCTATATTCTCTTCACCAAATTGATGCTTTGAATAGTTTTGTTGCATTGGTAACTGAAATGATGCCAATGTGTTTTGTTTTGTTTTTTTTTAAAAAAGATGTCCAGTAATATGAACGGATCTTATACAAAAAACCAGTCACTTTAATTAATATTATAATACAATTTTTGAGCTAGATACATTCAAAAGTAAAACTGGTGATTGAAGTACTAGTTTTTCTTTCTTAGAGCTAGAGTCTGACTTCAGTTACTCTGGTGCAAGTCCACAATAACTCCACTGACTTCATTAACTCAGGAAAGCTTCTCTGGATTTACACCAGAGTAACAGATCAGAATGTGTCTCTTAATTTGTGCTGTGAAAGTAACTTTAGGAGGTTAGTCAACAGACCAAAAAGAGCATATGATTGCTATATATTGAGTGACTATAGCTATTTGTGCTGACATGTGATTTCAAAATTCCTTTATTTTACTGAAAATAAAATACATATTAAAATAGATTCAATAATTTAATAATTAACACTCAGCAAAACAAAACAAAAAACCCAACATAATCCCCCACAAAAACATTGCGAAGAAAAAGTCACACGTTTTTTCTTTTCAGTTGGAAAAGTTTCTATTGTTTTGTAAAACAGAAACAATAGCAAATATATGCAAAGAGACAAATATCCTCTTGTAAGTTCTTGGTCAGCAAAGGTACATAAGCGTATGCTGAACTTTAGGTTGTGAGTTGTTCGGCATGTGAGTAGTTCCGCTGAAGCATCATTGGCCTGTTCGCCACTCTAGATTAGTTACTTGGAGTCTTTCTATTGACTTCAGTGGGCTTTGGGTCAGGTCCTAGCAAATTCACAAGTACCTTTCTGTCTTGGAGCCACAATGAACAGTTTGGATTTTGAAGACCTACGGATTGGGGAGATGTCATCTAGTTCGGTAATGTTTGATGTGGATTATGAAACACGCTTTCTTTAAGGACCTAATTAACTGAAAATACACAGTGATACACCTATGCTTCAAAATTTACAGCCTTAATGATCTGGCTCCAAGACAGTGGCTTGAACTTCTGGGTCTTAAGTAAGATCTACTGCAGAGTTAGATATTTATAGTGTAATTATTAATTTCTAGAAAACTGTTTGCTCTGTGGCCAAACTTTACTCAGATGAGTATTTTCATTTACTTCAATGATACTATATGTTTGAGGATAACAAAAAGGACTTGCCCTTCTAAGAGGAATTATGTCCTTATTGTTTCCAACGTGATTTATTTCAGTATGGAATGATTATGCACTGAAATGTGTTACTGTATGATTAATTTGGGGTTGTTCGGCCACTGCAAATGCTATACCTATCCATAAACAAGCTACTATAAAATAATTTTGGAATGTTTTCCCTTGCCCTTCATTTTTTAGAATGTAAATATATTTTCTGTTGATTTCCTATATGATTTAATGTGACCTGTTGAGAGTATTGCAAATAGGATTAAGAGAGGAACCTTGTTCTGAATATATCTGCCAACTAATGCATTGATAGACCTTTCAGTAAGCCTGCAGCCATAGTAAACACAGGCTGTAATCTCATCAGCTGTCACATTCTAGGAAGGGTCAGATCTGATCTGGTCAGCACTTGGACAGAAGACATTCATTGAAAATCAGGATGCTGCAGGAAGTGATTTTGTTTATTCAGTAGGTTTAGTTATAATTCCTTCCCAGGCAGAACTGACAAGTGCCATCTTTTATACGAGATATTAAAATGGGGGTTTGATGGCTCATGGCCATCCATGATGCCAAAACACTTCTCTGAAAAACAGGTCAGCCTTTTTTCTTTATATCTTGGCTAAATTTGTTTGCATTTTTGCCTATCTAAAATTTTCTATGTAATTGCAGCTGGGCAGATTATTTTTTATTTCTTGTTCTAAACAGTTGTGCAATGTTGCTGAGTGCTCATAAGCAACTACCAAATGTGGACGCATTTCAGCAGTTTGTGAAGTGGTTCTTTAGTGATATATCATTTTGTAAAGCTCTTTAGAATTTCTGGGTTGAGAAATGATACATAAATATAAGATATTAATAATATATTCTGTTGCAGGCACCTGCAGTTCACTTTTCAATGTTCCAACAGTTTCTAATCAACAAAATTTACACTGAATATTTTACACAGCAGCTATAGTTTGAATACCAAGAAAAATTGTGGGGAGGTATGTGTGGATTGAAATTCTTAAATGGAACTAGATGAGCACTGTGCTAGACAAAATGATGGTGTCCTCAGTGTTTTATTCAAATAGCATTCCTTGGAACATTCTATAGAATCAAGAGTGAAACAAATTTCCATTAAGGTTCTCATTATTAAAAGATTCCTGGTGTAGGCAGGTGCAAAAGCATTAATTTCAAGAGCATTGTCATGGGGTGAATTTGGCCTACATTGTTTAGAGCTCTGTGAGGGTGGCTTTAAGCTTAACCTAAGTTTCAAATGATGGACATAAGATATTTGGAGAGAGCAATGAGAAACAACAGCACTTCTGCCCTTGTGGTTCAGACTGTATGCAGGTATTCCCAAAGTATCTCCTAGATTGCCACTTTAATAAATCACAGAGTGAAGTGGTTCTGTGCTATGCTCATGAATAATGCAAACTCTAGAATTTCTCCTTAACTATAACATAAAAGGCATTGTACTATTTCTACTAAACAATCAAAGAAAAATAAACAAAAACGAATACAATATTTGTTTCTGTTTATGACATGCTGAACACTGATTGGCAGAAATAACATACTACTTAGCATTTTCTTTGGAATTACGGAGCATCTAAGTATTGTTTATGAACTAGATACTATGAGTAGAGTTAGTATATTGTTCAACCAGTAATAGTATGGACTACTTGTATTTTAGGTTGATGCGTAGGGATCTCATTGCACATAAGCTTTTTGTTTAATAATTTTTGAGCGCAGTGATCAGCTGTTGACAAGTCCTCTTTTTCCAAGCACTTCACCATTCAAATAATGTTTCCTTAGATATGCAGGAAAAAATCCATGTTCAATAGTACCTTCTGTTAAATAACATAATTAAAATATTTTTTTTGCTCTGCTGTGTACAGTGTATTTCACAAAATAGCTGAATATAGTCATATATTACCTGTGGGTTAAATTCTCCCCTCTGATATGCATGTGCAACCCATATTGAAGTCACTGGGTGTTGCCTCTGTGTATACCAGTGGAGAATTTGAACCCTGACCCTACTATTGGTACTCATGAAAGGACTTCAGTAATACAGACCATGGCTCTTAATGTTTCATGTTCCATTTTAAAAATACCTGCATGTTTTCAAGAAGTTTTCAACCTGTTAACTGGCTTATATTTTGATATAAATTATAAGGATTTCATTTTTAGAAAATTCAACATTAAATTAATGATTTGCATATACAAAAGTGATTGAAAATTACAAAGATGAAAGTCAGTTGTAACAAGATGTTATTGCTTCTCAATGACTCTGTATGACATATGCTCAATTTATAAGTAAAAATGATTTTCCTGTCTACATTTCAGTCTTTCAAACTGCACCTGGGATCTGAAAGTCAAGCTGGTTTCTTTCTGGCTCATGGATCATCAATAATAAAGGATTTTATATCAGATGCAGTTATGCACATACACACCCTGTATGTGTATAGAGTTGTCAGTGTCAGTACCCTCCTTTGAGTGTTTGAAATTCACATCCTAATTTTTCTCATGTGGACTATCTATAGTAATATGTTCTGAATTTATCACTATACTTTTTGATTGATTTGGGGAAATTGTTTAACATGAGGAATTTTGCTTACTAAATTTTGGGTATGAACTTTCCATGCAGAGAACTTTCGTTTAAGTCATTGGGAATTTTGTTCTCAGGAAGGCTTGCAGATTCAGGTGTTTTGTCAATTGCAGCTTGCAGGAGCTATTCAGAACTGTGAATAATATGCACCGTAAGGGCCTTTTTCTGCAAACCTTACTAAATAAATTGGCAAAAATCCCAAGTAAAGAATACAAGATCAAGATCAAGCTATACCTTTATGAAATCTAAGTCGTGGGTATGCTTCTGCTTCTCAGGTGGAACATTAGTACTTCCGTAATAGTATAAGAGGAGCAAATGACATGCTGATGTAGCAGACTGATTCTTTTTAAGATAAATCATGCTAACTGATTAAAAGGGAGATGATTTATTTGTATTTATAAAATAAAAACAAAGTAGGTCTTGTAGTTATTACATGTAGCTTTTGGAACAAATCAGAAAGTTTGACCTTTGTGTCCTTTAATCATTAAACAGCTTTAGCTGTTCATTGCCCAGGTCAAAGCTTTGTTCAAAGTAGAATACTTTTGTAGAAGAATTTAGCTTTCAATGAAAAAACAATGTATGTGTTTTATGCATGTCTCAGAGGGTTTTTTAATTTTGTTTTTGGTTTGGTTTGGGCTATGGCTTTGTGACATCCATCAAAATTGTTTTAAAGACATTCTGTATTCAGATCATGTTGCTAAGTCATTGAAGCATTGTGGCAGAATGACTGGTTGTTAAATGGATTTGTGCCAATTTATGGCAGTTCCAGGCATTGAGTCCAACTGCTTCTGAGCTCTTGGGTGAAATTCACTTCTTTTCCACCCACCCACCCACGGGTTTGTTATTAGATTTCTTTGAATATTTTTTGGTCATGTATTCTGTATATTTAATACAGCCCTTTTACAATTGTTAATTGTGCTTCTTGGACTTTTTAAAAGGGGAAAGTTTTTACACAGTTTTCCTAACTTCATTGTTGAAGTAGCCTAGTTTTACCATTCATTGCAAAATGAGATTGCATAAGTATTGTTTAATTTTTGGTGGGAGTGAATGACTGTCCTAAATTATATTGCTGTGCTGAGAGTATCGGCTGAACATGGTATGTGCTGGCATGTCAATGCTTTTTAAACTATTCTTTGTTATGAGGTTACTGTTTTTATGTGTTTTGTGGAGTGTGAACCTTTTCTGTCACACTTCCAGACATTTGAGTGTAAGAAAAGACCTCTCTAGACTGAAACTAACGCATTTTCTCCTTCATTCTATCCAACCCTGGGAGTACCCAATTTGTGAGGCCTTCCATTAGCTGGGAGGTGGGTTGGATTATCATCCTACTTTGTGTTATATGTTAACAGTAAAGTTGATTGGAGAAAAAAGAATTTCTGATCTTTTGGGCAGGAAGAAATTTCCATTGGTCCCTGACCTTTTACAAGATTTCACCCTCTGCAGTTGATATGGCAAGTCACCAGGTCATCTTTCAGATTTCAGTTTTCGTTTGTAATTTGAATTAATACGTATCTACATACATTATAAGAAGGAATGGTTTACCCATTTGAGTCTTTTGTTTTTCAAAATGGAATGTCTCCTTGCTTATACCCACTCTTGTCTAGGTCAGGCTGGATAGGAATGTCCTTTTATGTGTGTTTTTAAATGGAGACTTTAAATACATTTATAGAGAAAACTTTTTCAAAATGACTTCTGGTTTATACTGAACAGTAATCTTAATCACATCTTGAATATACTTGTGACTATTTTCAAGATTCTGAATACCAGTGGGTCCAATCCTGAAGGCTGCTGAGTATCCTCCACTCACATTAAATTCAAGATGAGTTAATAGAGCTGAAAACCTCTAAGGGTCGCTCTGCACCTCAAAGTACTGAGCTAGGGGTTGTGGTGGTCTAACCCCAGGCTAAGTTAACCCATAGATGTGGATATTTATGGAATTGTGTCCTAGTGCTACTACTAGAAATAATGCTGGAAAAGCTGACACTGTACAATGAATTTTATAACTTCATCTGTGAATATTTAATCTGAAAACCGGCAGCATATAAAAGAAAGTTGAGGAGAACTCAAGGCAGAGCTACTGACGCCTGAGCATCCCTGAGAACATGCAGAGGTCTTCCAAAGAGACACATGTAGCTTGGAAGGCAGAATTTTATTCTTACTGTATTTGCACAGTTCAGGTGTGCTTTGAGCCAGCACATAGTTTCATTATGGTTCTGAAAGATTCCAGTCTTAACAATGGAGGATATAGCTTGGTGCTTGATATGCAAGACAGTCTTTTTGTGCTAAACGGTGAGTCATGTTTTTGTAATAAGAACTTCTATCCATTAAGGACTGAACAGAGATCGATAGGACTGTTTCTTGAAGACAGACTGAACATTGTTGACGGTATTTTCTACAGACATGTCACATACATACTATGTCTGAGACGTCATTTTCTGTGATATCAGTTTCTATTTTATGTTTTTGTTTTTATCTGTAGGAAAACCTTTTCTGCATCCAAAAATAAGCTAAGATGAGAGGTTGTCAAACATTTATAAGAGCTGGAGCATCATGCCATTTTTCACAAGTCTAACTTGGGTTTACAGATATATGCACTGTATCCACAGTTCACATACCCTTTACAGCATTATGTATCTTTGCAAATATATATTGATGTTCTCAATTTTTCAGTAATTTATTTTCATTAGTGCATGTTTAGATAATTAAAGAGACAACTTTTTAACATTCTAGTTTACTAATTTCACTGAAATGTAGCTCCAGCGAGAGTATAAAGTTCCAGATATGTCCAGGAACTCTGTAGATGTAGGTCCCCATGGTAAAGAATGACCAAATCTGTGAAAATGAAAATATAAGCTTTTCCTAAGGTATTGTTAGCAAGTTTGCAGAGCAAAGCAAATGGTGATTTTTTTAACATACAAAAATATTCTTGTTACATACATTATCTAGAGTATCATTTATGTTTTTATTAAAAAGAGTAAGATATTGTGAATTAAATATTTCTATGTATTTTTACTTTTTGTCATGATAACTAATCATTTTCTCATACATGTATTACATTATAAAAGCACCTTTTGGGGGACCCGTGTCTCAGGCAAAGTATGCACAGAGTGGACATAGTTAACTTTCTCAAAGATTCACTGAGTTTACCCTGAGCTTTGCCCTACACCCGTTTGACACAATTCTCTCATTTGAGCTGTACTTCCATTCACTGCCAGGGTACAATGTAACTGCATTATGTGAGCTCGATTTTTCTGCAGTATTATTTTCTTTTTAATGGGGGTAGTTCATCTAGTTCAAAGCTGCTCACCTTCTAGATATAGTTGGGCTGGTCTGGTGTTACAGTAGGATATTATTGATCCACAGGCCCAAGTGGCATCAAAACAGTTGGTTAAACTGAGAAATTAAGTGCTTGATCGTCTGGCAATCACCTGAAATAAGTAAAACACATTTTTCTACAGTACAATAAAGATATAAAAATATCAGTCTGTGTGAAAGTAGCTGATCTGCATCCAATTTTTAGTGTGCAGGTTCATTCTATCTAATGAAATCAACAGGCATAACCAGCACCATCATTTTTAGTCTTAGGAGAGACGCCAAACACTAAGAGAGAGTGGAATCTTTCCTTCCTTCTTAGCACTGAAAGAGTGTCTGCAGATATTTCAGGGTGCTGTGGGGAGCTTGCACTGCTACTCTAAGAAGTTGTAGCTCTACTATAGATAAATAAAGAATACAGTTTTCAGGTCTATCCATCCATTATCATTCATGAGCACTAACATTTTTCTTCTAATCTGTTTTAGGTATGATACCCATTATCATAGTATCTGAGTATCTCATAATATTTAATGTATTTATCTAGACAACACGCCTCAGAAGTGGGGATTATCGCCATTTTATGAATGGGAACCGAGGCATTGAGAGACTAAGTGACTTATTCAAGGTCACACACGATAGCTTTGACAGAAAAGAGACTTGAACCCAGACTCTCGAGTCTTAGTCTAGTATCCTAACCACGGGACTATCTTTAAATGCTAATTAAAGTGCCAGCCAGTCTGGACTCTCACATAAACCTAATTTCTACTGTTTTAATTAGCTTTTTCTTAATATGTGACATTTTTATGAGACTCTCTAAATATGTTATTGTACATATTATTATTATTTTTCAATTATTAAGAGTTCATATGTAACATTTTGGAAAGCAATTCATAGTTGCAGCCCAGGACTGGATTTGGCTTGGTGTGACTGAAACATGAAACTATTTAGAGTGTATCGCCAGGTCCCAGTCTTAGAGACACATAGAAGTTATAAAGATGGGGAGAACCACAGGCCTACCTACTCCATCGTCGACTGGGGTAAGGCCTGCCCACCGCCGTAGCCAGGAAATGTCATCTAGAGCTGTAGATGCACCACTGCCAATCTAAACAATCCACATGATTTCTTTCTAAAAGCAAAACAAAACTGGAATCTGTTCGATATCTAAGTCTAAAATTTACATCTAGGAAGGGATCATTGTTCAGTGGGTGGAGCACAAGACTGGCGTTCAAGAATTCTGGCCTTTGCCCCTGGCTTTCACTTTGATTGACTATATTCTGTATGCCACATTCTTCCTTTTTATAAATTGTGTCAATAATACCTACACACGGATATTTCGAGGCTTTGTTAATGTTTGGAAAGTAGTTTGACATCCCTAAGTGAAAAGTGCTACAAATTCTAAGCAGTACAGTTAAAAATGCTATATTTTTTTTAATTATTTGTCTTAAAATATATATGCTAGCCAGTTATGTGGTTATTCAGTTAAGAAGTGATGTTCTATAGACAGCAGAGAAAATGAACCATCTAATAATAAATGAGATCACAGGTTTGTTAAATTAACTATTGTTGCATCATATCTGGTCAGGATACCTATTAATATTCTTCATGATCATAGCAGAATAGAGTGATCTCTGTTCCAGCTGTTGACATGAAAAGGGTCGACCTGTTAACAGGGAAGAAATGCTTCAAGAGAGAGGTGAAAGAGTCATCATTTTCTACTGGCTTGAGTAAAGAAACTAGGAAGTAGAAACCACAGCTCTTTTCTTTGTTCGTCCACAGACCTGTTCTGAGACCTAGGGCAATTTACTTCACCTGCGTGTCTCAGCTTTATAATCTGTAAAATGAGGATACTAGTATTTTTTGCAAAGTGGGTGAATATTCTTACAGAAAAGCCACGATAAGTGTGAAGTATTATGATAGTAATGAAGAAAATTAAGTCTGGAGTTTCTTTTGTTTGTTGTCCTGAAGGATAACTATTTTTTGCACATACAATGTGATAACACTGTGTCAGGTTAGAAGCAAATCAGCAACATTTGCAGTATAGTCAAATTAGTTGTATCCGTGTTCATGGTCTATTCAGGTTATTGTATTACTATTTATTTATATTATGGTAACGTTGAGAAGCTTCAGCTGAGATTTCAGGCCATTGTTGTAGGCACTGTACAAATATCTTGAGAAATACAGTAAGGTAGTTGTTTCTGTGCTTGTTTCATTTAAATTAAGATATCTAAAAGGAGCATTTTCTTCTGCATAGTGAAGTTTCAAAGCTGTATGAAGTCAATCTTCAGTTGTAAACCTTTGAAAGAACAACCATTTTGTTCAGAGTTACATTCCTAAGGTGTTTGTAACTCTGAGGTTCTATTGTAGTCCCTGCTTTGGAGAGTTTACAATCTAAATAGGCTTGACACACAAAGGGCAGGAGAAAGGAAGTATTAATCTCCCATTTTTGTGATGCAAAATGAAACAAAGAGAAACTAAGTACTTAGCCAAGGTTACACAGGAAGTCTGTGGCAGCACTAGGCTGTGAACCCAGGACTTCTGATTTTCACTGTAGTGTCTTAACTACAAGATCATCCTGCCTCTGTTATATGATAGGACACGATAGCAAAACTGGCAACAAAGGATACTAATCTCACTCCTGCAATCTCTAAGAGCAAAGCGTACCCTCCACCCCCACAGCCCTCTGTCTCCTGGAACCTTGCATGAAGGAGTTGGGGCAAGACTGGTTGGTCAATCTGACGATTCAGAGCACCTCCTGGGGCTTCTGTGGAGACCCACCTAGAAGTTAAATCTTCCCTCCCACTGCAGAATACCCAATGGAGAACTCTGGCAGTATCACCATCTGCCTTGCCTAGGGGATGAATTCCTCTCCAATGCATCTACTCCCAGCACTACTGATGACCCAATATATGTGTATTGATGTCTGATTAAATGCCATTGCTACATTAGTGAGAACACTAAGCTCAGGACATACAAAAGTGTATATCTGTTATATTCTGAGGAATATCCTCCTGAGTCTGTTCTGAGTAGACATTGATTTAAAAAAGAAAACCAAACCCAAAACTCTAAGCAAACACTATCTTGATACAAACACACTGCTTTATGCACTCTGCTCAGTGCTCTGGCTCTGTAGCAGTAATTACAATAAAATATGATGCAGTCAAGATTGTTTTTTATAGTTTTGAAATAATCACTCCTGGTTTATCTCTTTGAAGGATGAAAGTGAATTCTGTCTTCTTAGCAAATTGTTTTCCCTCTGTGGGAAAACAGACTGTTTGGTTATTCAAGGTTGATTTTGAGTGTTGGACTGCTATTGTTTTATCATGGTTTTGGAATAGGTTATATGAGAAAAAGAGAGGTCAGACTTGAAGCATACCAGTACTGTTTGTATCTCTCCAGGGCCAGCCTCAGGGAAAATGGTGTCCCGAGTGAACTTTCTTCGGTGCCCTTTAAGTACTGCTTCTTGAGTAGCAGGCAACCACTCAGCGGGCAGAGCAGCAGCAGGTGGAACTGCGATAGATGTTATGCTACTGGGAGGGCATGGAGGGGATGCGAGTGAGCGACTGGCTCCCACCCCGCAGCCCCATTTTTCCCGTCCCCTTGCCTCCCAGGAGGGCATGGCCCTTCTATAATCCCCTGACCATGGCGCCCTGGGTGGTTGCGCACGTTGCCCACTCATAAGGCCTGCCCTGTATCTCTCTAACAAGCCTTATTACAAAAGTTGCAGGACTAGAAGTCAGTATTCTTGGGTTCTGTTCCCTACTCTGTACTGATTTTTCAAATCAGTCACTTTTGCACTATATACTGCTGTTTCCCTTTATTTAAAACGGGGATGATCATGCATGGCCATCTTTGTATTTTGCTTTGGGCCTATGGGTTTAGACACACACACACATATTAAATAAGTGATAATGTTAGTTAAAGAGTGAAACAAACAATAAAGCCGTAACAACCTTGATTAGAAAAATCAAGGAAATACTGAAAGTTGCGAAATAAGAATGTGAAACTGATAGGGAATAGTTCTATTTAAAAGAGGGCATGATGGGAGGAGCCATGTACATACCACCAAGTAGCCAATATTTGCTTTGAAAAGTGGAAGTTATCATTCAGATGCATGCTCTCACCCACATTTTATGACACAGAGAGAGCTGTGGAATATTAGCTCCAACACATTCCCATCTTTCCTTATGCAAAAGAGATGAAGGAGCAGTCTGAACAAAAATGGGTGTGTTCCATCTATAGCTATAGTCACATGCATAATGATCATCCTCTGTGACAAACTGGAGAAGCTCTGCAAATATCAACATAACCAATTTCAGGTCAGGTCTTGGAGATAGGAGAAGAGGAATTATATGGAACAAGAGGTAGATTACCAAGGAGGGCGCATTTTGGGGCCCCAGTGTCATGATAGTTTTCAGAACAGCCTGCATTGCATGTTAGGCTCCTTGATACAGCTCTGTGTGTGGAGCACATATGTTGTTTGTGCTTATAACAGGGGACATTTGGAGATAACAGCCATTCCTCTGTATGTTATGTCAATCCCCGGCTTCACAAACTCATGGCTTAGAGCCCCAGCAAAGCTTTTTGCCTAGATTTAAGTGCTATTTGGAATTAGCCATTTAATAACAATCATAAATATACTACTTATATAGCAATTTTCAACTGAGGATTGCAGAATAATAAGGGCTGATTTGCAAGGCTGATTGGTCTAGGGACATATTTACAGAATGTGAGTTCTTTCCTGGATTTGCCCCTGAATCTCTTTGTAACCCTGGTCAAGTCACATTACCTTTCTTGCAATCACATGCAATATCTTCTCACTCAGATGAGTTTCAGTGGAGATGTGGTGCCACTTAAATGGAGGTGGCTGGAGACATAGGCTATGTCTACATTGATGGTGGCAAAGTTGCCATGGTCAGATCGACTTATCTGGATCGACTGAGCGGTCAGTGAAGACCTGCTCAGTCGATCCAGGAGTTCACATACTAAAACCACTTCCTCAAGTGGCATAGCACTGTGTCGACGGGAATATGGTTCCCATCGGCGCAGTGCAGTGAAGACGGTGTGCAGAAGAGAAGCACAGATGTCGACGGGAGTTACACAAGTTCTTTACGTACTTTGCGTAACTCCCGTCGACTGCCGCTGAATCGCTGAGGTGAGTGTAGACCAAGCCATAATGTGACATCTTGGCTCCATCAATGTTAACAGCAAAACTGGCAGTAGCTTCAGTGGAGCAGGATTTCACCAATACCTCATGAGGGGAGCATGTTGGAAAGTACCCCTTGCTATAGCCATGCTAGTGCCCCCAGTGCATGTCTTTGCCTTTGTCCCACACTGAGATGCTTTCTTCTGAGTCCTTAGAGCTTCCAGCAGTAGTATTAATTATTCCTGTCATGTGCTGTGTATTACTGGGAAGCAGGCAGAAGACTGTACCTCCATTCTTTTCTCTCCTCCTCTCTTCCCCCACCCCAGATAGGTGCACTGGGGCAGAATAACTCCGTGCCTCTCCACTGCTAGGAAGACAATCTCTCTCCTACCGCTAAGTTAAATGATTACTATTGACACTGTTTTCCATCTGAGTAATATGATTCCAAGAAAGGTAATATGACTTGGCCAGAGTTATGAAGAGATTCAGTGGCAGATCCAGGAAAGCACTCACATTCTGTAATTATGTCCCTAGCCCAGTCAGCCTTGTAGATAGTATTGTAATCCCCAAAAATGGAAGTTTGACTTTTGGAAGGATTTTTAAGTTTTAACACTACATTTGAAAGTCTTTGAGCTTTGTAGGTAAGTATTACATAACCTGTATCCACTCTAGGCAGGACCAGGGATTTTCATGAGATTTTAAGGGAATGTTGTGGGTGCGTGTTAGCCCTTGTATATTGAATAAACATTTTCTGCAAATGAGAGAAATTCAAGTAAAATTAATTTTTCTTCTGTTCTGTTTGAATTTAAATACAGTTGTTTCAGCTTTAAGATGACTTGCTTAACAAGGACAGCACTATTTGTATTACAAACTATGATTTGTCACATGCAATATATCTCTCTTTTTTCTAATCTCAGTTTTTAACTTTTCCAGACCAATCTGTCACTTTGGCAAGGTGGATTTCTTATTTAATCTCCAGCCCTTAATGCAATCCTGTGAAAAAGATCCTTTCTGAGTCCAAGTTCTTCATTGTCATGTTGCTAGTGTGCGTTTCTGACCAGAATGCAAAGTAGATGTAATCCATACATCCCTTTTTCTGTACTGGGATAGATGCCAAATCTATATCAGCGATTAACTTTTGAATGTCAGCTATAAAAAATACATTTCAGTGTAATTTGACCAGCTAACAACTAGTTAAAACAAAGGAACTGTTTTCATGAAATTGTGCAAGGGTATATTTTGGATTCAGAGAAATAGTCAAGCTGTTTAACATTTCGAAACAGAGGGAGAGAGAAAGTAGGGTGAGAGTGAAAAAATATTCAATTTTTAGAAAGATTTTTAAGATTGATTTTTAAGGAGAAGCTTTGACTAATTTCTCAAATTATAGAATGCTGGATTGCTGACTGATAAAGATGCATAAAACTGCAGTAGTTTTCAGGTTCTCTTTAGAGAAAGTGTATTGCATTATTATTCCAATTCTTCTGTGTTCCTGTAAAAGGGGAAGAAAACAAAAATCCTCCCTCCCCTCACATGCCTGGATGGAATGATTAGGATAACATTATCTGAGACTCTGGGTACAAAAAGTATTGTAATAATAGAAAAATACTTAAAAGTATGTCAGAAAAATCTGATCAAGCAGCAGCTGTCAGTCAAGAACATAGTACATGACCCTATTACATTGAGTTGAGTGAATAATATACAAAAATAATTTATTCAAATTATTGGTATATTTTCTGTTTGCAAATTGTCAAACAAATCAACACTTTAAAATGTATTTGTCATTCATAATTAACTCATTATTTCTTCAGCAAATATGTTCTAGTCTGCAGATGGCATGTGAACAGTTTGTATTTCCAATTCACAGTGTGCTGATTAGTTGAATGATGTTTTTTCTGTTCTAGATTTGATGACATGTGGTGACACCACAAATTATGAATTTTGTGATGAAATATACAAGTCACAATTCACTTAAGTTAAATTTTCTACTGTGAGATCTTAAAAATGCAGACACAGAAGGATCGTTGTAAAAGGGTCTCATATTTAGGATCCTGCATAAGACTTCAGAGTAGTTTGTCTTTGTCACACTGATGTCAGGTACTAGAAGTCTTTGCAGAGATGCAGAATTATTTGTGCTGACCCATTCTGATGTTAGATTAGCTGAGCACTAATAGTTTCAACTTGAGAGCAATAAAAGTTTTGAGCATCAGGCAGTGAAGGCCGTGCAAAAAAAAAAAAAGTGCAGGAAATCCAAGCAGAGGAGGAAGCTAATTCACAGTGCAAGAGAAACATCAGTAAGTCAACAATAAAAAGCAAACTCCAGGAGTGGGGTAAATTTGAATTATAGTTTGTATCTGTAAATTCTGTTTGGATCAGAGTAGGAGCTCCACCTCTTTACAGTTATGAATGCTGATGAAAGTTTGCTTATTCATTCTGGAGAATATTGGTGGAAATTTCCAGTATTTGCTCAGCTCTAATATTAACAAATAATTGAAATTATGTGAAAGATCAACATCAAGAAAATTAAGGCTGTCACTTTGGACAAAATGCTGGTCTCTATACAAAGCCAGATAAAACAGGCTTTGTGCAGGTAATCTGTGCAGTAGTTGGAGGAATGGACTCCTCCCATCAGTTGGCAGATGTGGAACAGAACTGCAGTTACATTGTGGCCACCACTAGAGCCTATTGATTGTATAACGGCATTTGCACATGCTACATCCATCACATCTAGAAGGGTTTTAGACTATGGACGTGCTCCCACGCACTTCCCACCTATCTCTCTTTTCCCTCTTCTCACCCTCTTCAGGTTGGAGCAATTTAAAGTCAGACTTTGCCCAACATTACCAAACAATGATATTTGGGATATTGAAGTATTTTTCTATAATGCATTTAGAAAATGAAGTTGCTGCAATATTTTTATATACCACTTTGTCTAATGTTCAACAAGCACTCAGGCAAGAGTTACTTTTGTCAAAAGAAAAGGCACATCAGTTTTCTTTACTGTGTCCACTCTTTCTAGGCTTCTAGTAGCATCTAGTTCAGTTACTATGCTCAAAATATAATATATATAAGCATAGTCATAGCTTTGTCTCATTCTAATATTAATCATCTCATTATCATGATCAAGACACCCACATGTGGGGGGAAAGGGTACACTTTACCAGGGCCTGGAGGCCCTGGGAGGCCCGGCCCAGGTTACAGCTCCCATTACCATGAGGAAAAAAAATGTCATGGCTCATGAGATTGTATGTACGGGATGAGGGATTGTGGTATGTGTGTGGAAGGGAGCCCATATTACAAGTTTGTACTGGGCCCAAAAAAATTAAGCTTGGGCCCTGATCATGATCATTCCTATGCTAGTAGCATGATACCTGTCCTTTACATCCCCCACGGTCCTTTTATCTACCTCAGTTCTTCAGCACTTCTAACTTTGAAATACTAGTTCATATTCCAGACACAAATCTTAAATTCAAAAGCCAGTCAGGTTTTACGTAACAATAACGTACTATCCTATTTTGTCATTTACAAATCTCAAACACTTTAAAGCAAAGAAACTAACTGTTAAAGAAATTTATGAAACACACTGC
This sequence comes from Mesoclemmys tuberculata, assembly GCA_007922155.1. Classification (NCBI taxonomy): domain Eukaryota; kingdom Metazoa; phylum Chordata; order Testudines; family Chelidae; genus Mesoclemmys; species Mesoclemmys tuberculata. The sequence continues at coordinate 24,390,882 of ML675610.1, forward strand.
TCACCTAATTAGTATAAATATATTGGCTTAAATTTTCAAATCTGAGTCCCTAAAACTAGACACCTAAATCCTATATTTAGAAGCCTAAATTGTAATCCAGTATGAATAAATGAATACTGCATCAGAATGGAAAAAACTTATCTCACTGTGCTCAGAGGACAATGGATTGGATGGCTAAATTTAGGCTCCTAAATCCATTTTTAGGACCTAAATAGTAACTTCAAACTTCAGAAGATAATAAACCATTCCTTTGGACTATTTTTGATGTTCAGGAGCTCCAAGATGATTTGCTGCACACATGGGATGGGACCCTGGCCCCACCAAAGTCAATGGGAAAACTCTCACTGACTTTAAGATGGCCTGGATTTCATCTTGGGTACAAGATCGCACCTATATTATGACTCACTTCATCCAAAATGTGATACTACAGGAAATCCTGCTCCTTAGCACCTTCAAAAACATGAGAGGAGAGGACTAGAAGGGAGTCTTTTGTATGTACAGTGGGGATGGAGTATGATAGTGATTCTTTGGAAGGGTAACAAGCCTTGAGGATAGGCAGGAAGTGGTAGATGTAGTATGTACTTCAGTAAGGCTTTTGATGACCTTTTCATACACATGACCTTATCATACAGAAACTAAGGAAATATATCCTAGATGGAGTTACTATAAAGGTTGGTGCATAACTGTTGGAAAATGGTTCCCAGAGAGTAGTTATCAGAGTAAAAGGCATATCGAGTGGGGTACCACAGGGATTGATCCTGGGTCTGGTTCTGTTCAACATCTTCATAAATGATTTAGATAATGGCATACACAGTATACTTATAAAGTTTGTAGATAATACCCAGCTGGAAGGGGTTGCAGGTGCTGTAGAGGAGAAGATTAAAATTCAAAATGATCTGGACAATCTGGAGAAATGATCTGAAGTAAATAGGATGAAATTCAATAAGGACAAATGCATGGTACTCCACTTACAAATGATCAATCAATGGCACACATACAAAAGGGGAAATAACCGCCTAGGGAGGAGTACTGCAGAAACGGATCTGGGGGTTACAGTGGATTAAAAACTAAATATGAGTCAACAGTGTAACACTGTGCCAAAAAAGCAGATTTGTTGTGAGCAAAACATGAGAAGTAATTCTTCTACTCTACTCCATGCTGATAAAGCCTCATCTGGAGTATTGTGTCCCATTCTGGGCACCACATTTTAGGAAAGATGTGGAAAAACTGGAGAAAGTCCAAAGGAGAGCAACAAAAATCGTTAAAGGTCTAGAACACATGACCTATTAGGAAAAACAATGAGAGTCCTGTAGCATTTTAAAGACAAACACAGTTTATTTCTGAAGGAATAAGCTTTTGTGGGCTGCAGTCTTTAAAGTGCTACAGGATTCTCGTTGTTTTTGCTGTATACAGACTAACACGGCTACCCCTCTGGAACTTATGACCTATTAGGAAAGATATAAAAAACTTGGTTTGTTTTGTCTGGAGAAGAGAAGACTGAGGGAGGACATGATGACGGTTTTCAGGTACATAAAAAGTTGTTACAAGGAGGAGGTGAAAATTTGTTCTCATTGACTTCTGAGGATGGGACAAAAAGCAATGGGCTTAAATTACAGCACAGCAGGTTTAGGTTGGACATTCAGGAAAACTTCCCAACTATCAGGGTAGTTAAGCACTGGAACAAATTACCTAGGACAGTTGTGGTATTTCCATCATTGAAGATGTTTAAGATCAGGTTAGACGAACACCTGTCAGGAATGGTATAGTAGTCTTGCCTTGAGTGCAGGGACTATTAGATGGCCCTATCCCTCTTTACCCAAGCAATGGCTAAGGAGAGAACCAAAGGGCAGGGGCAGCAGGGGTGCATCCCCCTATCCGACCACACATGTGTTTGGACTTTCCTTTTTCCCCTGCTGTCCAAAGTTCTTTTATCCCTGCTAAAGACAGTAAGAGGGTATTGGGTCTGAAATAACTTAAGAAAAATCAATAATTCATGGTTAGTTAATATAGTTACAGAAAAAAGAAGGGACACTGTGGGGGGGAAAGTAATGTGACCCTTTGCTTAAGATTTTTGCAAAGTAATGTCACCAAACAGGACGTCCTCCAGCTAACAGAAATCAATAAGATGACTGGAAGAAGCATAGCAGAGATGATATTGATTGAGCCACAAACCATAGGAATGTATCACAGTCAACTTGTGGTTTTGGCTTTGATGGAGCTTGTGAAATGAAAGGATGCTTTTCTGGAACTTAGGCACTCATTTGCAGTGAGTACTCAGTGGTACTTTTTGTCCATTGTCCAAGTGACAATCTAATCTTGGTGATCAGTAAACTAAATTAAGTTACTGCAATTTGTAATTGTTGGGGTACATTTGCCAGAACAAAAACTTTCATCATTAACCTCAGCCAAAAGAGTGACTTGCTTGGAACCTCAAGACTGTTTCTAAAGACAAACCAAGTAAACAGCTCTGCACACCTGACTCTGCACTGACAGTTGATTCATTCACCTACATGATGCTGTGAATACTTTCCATAAATTTTAATCCACATATTGTGAATACTCAAGAGATCACAAAAGATTGGAACACACCAGGAAATGCAAATATTCTTCTATGTATAATCTTACTAAACATGTTAGAAGCTGATTTACTTGAGATAAGAAGAGATCTATGGTGTCCTGAAACTGACTTGTGGTCAACAACCATATAAAAATGGAGTTTACGAGTTCAATGTCAAAATGGGGATTATATCAACCACCTTTTCACAAGAGAATGACAAATGGAAAGTGATGTTGGCCTAGAATTTTCAGTGAACAGTTCTGTCAAGCAACAGCAACATTGGCAAAATGTATCATTGGACTTTGCACTGCAATATTATAAACATTCACTATTTCTTCCAATTATGAGTGGTTTTACTCGTGCAGATCAGTGACAGTTTTGGAGCTTACAGTAAAACTTGTAAAAACTTGCATTGCTTTGCCACTCAGTTTTCAACAATTACAAACACAATGAACATGGATAATCGGTTAGCCACTACTTTTTAAATTTATCTCAAGAGAAACATCTGGTTTCTGTGGAATACCAGTAATGCAAGAAATATTCACAAAGAAAGAAGTTTCTGTTTGACACAGTTATTGAAATTCTGTTTCAGTATGACTCAGTAATCTTTCTTAATATCCACATATTGCTAAGGATACTTATTACTCTGTCTGTAATTACAACTGTAGGAAACATTTCCTTTCCAGTCTTACTTACCTGAAAGGCTGTTGACCAACTAGTGTCTAATAAACTTTTGAATGGAATAGCTTCTGTGCTTATTTTGGAAATGACTTGAGATACTAATGAATTGACAGAAAATACAGTTGACTGCTTTGCTAGACAGCTAGGTTCTTGAAGACTATTTCTTTTGAAAGTATTAGATACTCTGCAATTCTAATTTACATAATGCTCATTTGCATTCTGGTTCCACCCACTTGCTTCTCCCATTGCAAAAATCTTACGATCATTACTGCCGTGAACATTTAATTCGGATTAAGTCTTTTTAGGATTTTGGAAACATTTAGTTCATACTAGGCATGTTAATATGCTTAGAACAATCTATTCTGTACTAACATTACATCATCCCTTGGTATAACCACCCGTTATTAGTAAGTGCTGTATGTAAAGGTAAGTGTTGGCTTTTTAAAAATCACACTATAAAAAGCTGTATGTGTATTGTCTAAACACAGGTGAGACAGGTGGGAATTTTATATCAGAAATAACTTGCCTCTAGATTTTTTTTCTAGAAACAATAAAAAATACAGTAATATAAATGACTTACAGCTTCCATATGTTTCCAAATACTGTATGCATCACTGGATCTCCATTAGAGTTATGCAGTGTTACAATTCATAAAGGCTGCAAATTCTGACAACACAAAACCAGACAATACTTCATAGACATAACACGTTAGGGTAGGGAGTTACAGTTGTAAAATAGAAGATATACCAAATGGGAAGGAGGGAATTAGGAGGGAAGGAAAAAGAAAGGGAGTTATATGTAGGTGGCTGGTGAAAATATTCTTAGGGAGCTGAGACTGCCCACACTCCCCTTCAACAGTGGCTCCTGTTCCACAGGACTGGGCCTGGCTTCTGGGTCACTCCATTGTCTCTCACTGGCTGTAGAGTTTGAGGACCCTGCCAAAGAGTCACTTGATTAGCACATCTGCATGTAGACAGGGCTTTCTCCCTGTGAAGTCTGGTCCCCTTCTCCCCACCACCTTCTTGGCTCCATTGCCAACAGACACAGGGCTTCAGGATACACTCCTCCCCCACACACACACTTCCACTGGCCCTAGCCCCAGCTGATACAGCACTTCTCCTGCCAAACTGGACAGATGCAAGGTGGCTCAGACAATAGATTTGGGAAGGCGGAGCCCCCGCTAGCCCTAGCTACCTGCCATCTGTGGAGTTAGGTGGAACATAGAGGTTCAGATCCTTTAAGTAGTCTCAGTGTTCTTTATCCAAATGTATCTAAAAATGGGACCCAGATTTCTTTGGATTCATATAATTGATCTCTATGGCAATAAGCTTTCTTTTAAAATTACTTCTATAAGTGTAATATTCATTGTTTGAATTTTCTTTCCCTTTATTACCTTGCAAGTAAAACATAGTATTTGTGTGAAAATATTTTCTTATTCCTTTAATTTCCTCCTGCTTATTCTCCACCTGCAGTCATAATGCTGTGTTGAATTTTAGTAACATGTTGTGATGTAATGGGACTCCATTTCCTACAATAGATCAGTGTATAACATATCCCCACTTATTTTATTAGGGAGTCTTATTTAAAAAAGAAAAAAAGATGATGTAGGATAAAAACAAAGGAAAGATTAATTTTAAGGGGGAGGGTAAAACAGGACCATACAAGAGGGAAGAACAAAAAACCCGTGTTAATGCTATCATTCACAAAACAACAGAAAAAAAACCAAAATAAGCAGAAAACACTAATAGCCCATGTCTCCAGACTTGGCCTTGTAGGACATCAGAAGAAATAGCAGTATTAAATACTCATAAATATACTTAGTCCAATTATGGAACTATGACCATGGTTTTTGAGTGTGGCATGAAATATATTTACCTTTCTTTTCTCTTCACTCAGAAAAGACTATATATTTGTGTTTGTTTGATGTTTTGTGATGCATTTGTGGGAAAGGTAGGTTGACATAGTGAGGTTTACATCCTGCTCTGAAGTGGAACAGGCTATAAAACTGCCAGCAAACCTGACTTCTTGATAACAAGCCTCATCTAGTGGGACTGTCTTTGTGAAAGAGGGATTCCACAGAAAAGATAATGCAGCCTTAGAATATATTGTCTTTTCCTGGAATTCTCTACAGGGCTGGAAAAAGATAGCTTGTCCCCCTTATCTCCCACCAAACTGCCAGTTCTCTATGCCCTTCCTTCACTATGGATGCTCATAGTGTCACCATCCATCTGGATGATATAAAGAGGATCCTCCTCCATGTGTAAATCTGGGGAAGAGAGTGGAAAAATCCCACAATATAAGTACCTCATTTTCATTCAGAAGGTGTAATTTATTTATTTTAAATTGTGCCCCTTTAATGTTTCCATTACATATAAAAGACACAGGCAGTAGAACTGACTGAGGAGAATGGCATATTCTTTCCATTTTATACTGCAGTATAAATACTATTATACATTATACTATACTATTGTGCTACTTGCAGCTTTTTTTAAAAAAAAGAATTTGCATCATTTCTATTTTCTACATAGGTAAGAAGCAATAATTTTGTTGGCTAGTAGCGTACTAAAGTAGCTCTTTGAGTATTAGTGTTTGTCCTCTTTTTTCCACTGTCTTTTCTTCCCCATAATTCAAATAAAGAAGCACCAACAGTCTGCAGAGAATTTTTTCTGAATATTTTTGTATTGCTTACCAAACTGTATTATTTTAAATGTATTTCAGTACAGTCGGAACTTACATGGTCAAGCCTGAAAAGCCAGTCAGATTCTTTTTTTGGTCAAGTTTTTGTGCTCAGTTGAAGTTTACATCAGACATAGAATGTGGAATGTGATTTAAATCATTTACCATTTTATTTCCATTAACAATTTTATGTTGTAACATTATTTTTCTTATAGCTCTGTGTATAAATAGGCATTAAGCAATTTCCACCTGGTGGCAGCATGTTGTAGCCAGCAAGTAAATAAATTGAACTTGGTAGAACAAATAAGGTTATTTTTGCCTTTTTAACAAATCAGATGTCAAAGTTGGTTAGTCAGATAAGATGTTGGTTAATGTTGAAAACACCTGCTTGTTTATGTGAAATATATTTAAGTTTAAACTGATTTTATTCTTCTTGAGTCTCATGTCACCTAAGCACCAATATGGATGTGTAAGTTACAAAGATCCCATGCACTTTCAAAGGGTGAAACAATTGACAAATTCTCCATTAGCATAGCTGTATTAATGACTGCATTACTTCCTTTTATAAAGAACGAGTGTTGATTTTAGCTATCAAAATACCACTAAAGAGTTTCACATTCATATTCTGCACATTGCTTTAGTTATAAAATATGTATTTGGCAGCTCAAAGTTTGCATGTACTTTCTTCAAGCATAATTTTGTGGCCCATTGCAAAGAAATGTTCCTTCAATTGCCAATTTGCTACAGCAAAGAAAGGAAACCTTTCCAGACACTAAGCACAAGTATCAACCCATCTATCGCATCAAAAGAGTGTGTGTTCTTCTAACTACAAAACTATCCATATCACAGTTATGTCTGAAGTGCAAGGTATGAATATAAAGTTATATATTTTATATGATTTGAGAAAAATACCACAGATGGTTCAGCTTCATACAGAAAAAATAATTCTTTCCATGTCTCTTATGAGTGTTGATTCTGTTTCAAAAATAAAACCATTCTTGCAGCCATTAGAGTGGCATATATATGTCTAATTTTCAAATATATATGTATTAAAACTCTGTGGCAGAGGGGAGTTCATCTTTCAGAAAGAAGCTGCCACGTCAATGAATGTTATAGAATGCCTTGTCTAGCTTTCCTGATTATAGACAAATATTACTGGAATGTTGGGTAGAGGTGGCTGGAAAATGGACTTTTGTCCTTCGAAAATCTAGACCTTTCATAAAAAAAAACGAAAGTACAAAAACACAGCCCTCCCGCCCCCAATTGGATTCTGGCAACTGAAAACTAAAATTTTTGGATGCACACTGAAGAAAAAAACAAAAATTTAAAAATTTCTTCCCAAAACTCAACTCAGACAAACAATTATTTGGATTAGAAACTGCCACCCCTCCACCCCCCAAAAAACAAAAAAAACTACTATTTGGTTTTCATCTGATTTTTTTGAGGAAAGGAGACATACTTTCTGTGAAAACTTTGATTTTGTTGAAAACCCAACTTTCCATCAAAAAGAGTTTTGATGGATGTCACAGCTGTGAGCGCTAATTTCAGATCAGACAGTCAGAAAACAAGGCACACATCCCAAACTGATGGTATATTCTAGACTTAGAATTCACCAGGCCAATAACAAATGTGCACTCCTGGATCACTATACCACTCTTACCATGAAGTCACAAATAGGCCCTTAGTCCCTCCAGCCTATCTTGCCTCTCAGACAAACTGAATTTCATGATAATGGTCCTTTATACCAAATATGACATTACATTAGGTTGCTCCCAACCCTGAAGGCTGAGTCACTTAGCTCAGGTCAATGGACACACTCCATTTCACACAAAAAGCACTGTTGGTAGCCAATTTCTCTAGTAAATTAACTAAGGGTTTATTAGCTAAGAGAAGAAATGAGAGTTATTAAGAGATTAAAGCAGGTAAAATACATTAACAGATGAATCAAAGTTTGTAAGTCCAAAATGATAGCGGAGACGTAGTGATCTGCTAGTTTTCCATAAGTCTCTGAGGGGTACCTAAAATAGCTTTGGGGATATCTATCTTGTTTCTAGAGAGCTCCTCTGTGAGAGTGTCCAAACAATTCAGAGACACAGGATTGATCCCTGGGACCATTCATATAGCTGCTTTCCATGGAAGGCAATTTGGAGAGTGTATTCCTTCACAGCATGGGCTCTTCATGTGTTGATTAAATGCAAAGAGTCTGTTAACTTCCATTGTCAAATACAATGATCTGTGCTTTGAAATTAGCCATCTTTTACGTTTCCAAGGTTCCAATTGTGTGTGATGGGTAAAGTAAAATAAACACAATGTGACAGCCAGAAACACTCCATAAGTTTTCATGAAGTTCACACATCTAGTACATTCATATCTTAATATTAACACACAATTTTGATCTGGGGTTAATTAAATACAGAGATATAATAATGTAATGCAATATCATTCAATGGGTTACAGATAAGTGAAGACAATATCTGAACTAATTTAACACTTGAGTGAATTAGTACACCTAACATTTCTTTGATATTCACACACAAGTGAATTGGTGTGTTGACCTGGACTGTCAGCATCACAATGGAAAATTATTGACCAGTCCTAATGTTGGGCTTTGAGTGTTGTGGTAGAGTCTGAAGGTGAACACTCACTGGCAGTACCACGTAGTGGTCAGGTTGGGGTGTGGCAGGTTTTCTGTCTCCTGAGCGTTACCCTTTCTCACTATAGATCCACCTTATGTGGGTCTGTTTCATAGACTCTAAGTTCAGAACGGACCAATATGATCATCTAGTCTGACCTGCACAATGCAGGCTACAGAACCTCACCCACCCACTACTGTAATAAACCTAACATATGACTGAGTTATTAAAGTCCGCAATTCATGGTTTAAAGACTTTAAGATAGAGATACCAGCAAGGGAGCTGTGCCCCATGCTACAGAGGAAGGCAAAAAATCCTCACAGCTTTTACCAATCTGTCCTGGGGGAAAATTTCTTCTCAACCCCAAACATGGCGTCAGTTAAACCCTGAGCATGTGGGCAAGACTCACCAGCCAGACACCCAAGAAAGAATTCTCTATAATAACTCAGAACCCACATAATCTAACATCTTTTCACAGGTCATTGGCATATCTATCACCAGTAGTCAAGGATCAGTCTATTGCCAAACTAGGCTGTCCCATCATACCATTTCCTCCATAAATTTATCTATTTAGTGACTCAGCATTCTGGCCTGGTCACACATTTGAGTCCATTCCTTTTAGGCACACATGTGATAATGATGTGGAAATCTTCAGAAGTCAGCATGGGTTTCAGGGTTTCCCTGGGGTCATGGTCTTAGAGTCTGGACCCTTGCACTTTCTGGATCTTCCCCAACTAGGGATAGACATCTGTCATTGTCCCCTCCTTAGAGATTGGTGGGAGAGCCCATGCCCACCCTCAGTACAGGGCTCCAATCCAGGGCCCAATGGCAGATAGCTGGGACATGCACCTCGAGGTGCTAGGCAGCTGCTTCCCTGAATCACTTCCTACCAGTGTCTCCTGTTCTCAAAGGGTAAAATAATGAACCGAACACAAAAATTAAAGTTTCCAATCTTCAGAATGACCAGTCCCTCCTTTGCAGGTGTGGGCAGGTCAGTATCTTCTAGCATCAGGCAGCAAGAGCTCCGGAGATACTCCTTTCCAAGAGTTCAGAGCATAGATCTGCTCCCTTCCACTGTCTGCCTCCATCTGGGCTTCTCTGCTTCCCCTTTTAAGCACCTCGTCCAGGTTGTGCCAGGCTTTGCAGGTGTGGTAGGCTGGGGCTATCTGCCAGATATGCTCCTTAACCACTTCTTCTCCAGTGTAGGGTTACACCCCGTCACATGGAGAGGTGTAAATCTTGGAAATCCTGCAGAACTATTTAAATATCATGTACATGTTTATCTGAATTGCTTTTCTGACCTGTGCTGATTATCAGGAGAAATATTTGCTCTGTACAGTTTTTTTTCTATTATCTGTTCAGTCTATTTATTCAATCTTTTTTTATTTGTTCAGTCTTCTGGCATATTTGTATTCATGGTAATTTTTTATTCAGATGGACCTGGCTATATTGGCTTTTTTTTTTTTTTTCAAGTAGCATATCTACTTTCCTGAGTAAGGGATATCTTTTTAATCCTTTCACTTAGGTAGTATTGCCATTTGACAACACAGTGGAATGGGTGGAGCTCTTCCTTTATTAGTTTAAAATTGATTTAAAATCATTCAGAGGCTGAGGACCTTTTGCAGAAAAGTTACATGTTAATCAATGTTACAAAATCAAGGTTGATGATGAAAGTGCAGACAAAAACTAAATTGCTATTGTGTTAATTTCTTGGATTGTAAAGGCAGGTACTGTGTCTACTTCTATGGCCCAAACCTACACTTGGATCCACAAGACTGTTTCCTGTGCCTGCATGGACATGTATGAAAGACAGTCATCCTGTCACACTTGCTGATTCGATTTTAGGATGCCTATATTTGCAGTCCACCAAGCACAGCAGGGCCCAGAACATGACCACAGCCTCTGGGAATTAAATACAAAAAGTAAAGGGCACAATCAAGTAATAATTCCATTAAACCTCTGTGGCTTCATATGTCTTGGATGTTAAAGTATCAAATTATTTGTTGTGTTCTCCCTGAATTAGTTTGCAGAAAGATACACAAAACATGAACACTGAAAAAAAAGGGGGAAAGGAGAGTTTACATACTAAAGCAAACAAATGGAGTTTGCATACTAAAGCAATGGATTTCCCATACAAAGCATGGTACTGCTGTCATGATTTGCAGAAGATAAACTCGCCCCAAAGGACAAATTGTGTATTAGTGAGGGTGAAACTAGCACGAAGTAAGGATTCTTTTCCTTTAAATTCAGCATTAAGAAAAATGAGACCTCCATTCTTCTAAGTCATATCTGCGAAAGAAAATAGATATAACCACTTCACTAATTTGGTTCCCAGCTCAATGCATTTGATTATGACATAGGTATATGCCCACATGGCATGCAACTTAATGAGATCTGAGCTCTGCACTGAAGTAGCTGGCCAAGATTTTTCCTTTTCTTTGAGAGTTGTAGAGGTTAAGTTCTCTTCCTTGTGCCGTGACTTGCAATATGAGTGACCCATACAGAGAAGTAATGAGTGGCCATATATCTGCTAACTCCCCTGTACAGATACATATGGTGGGTCAGACTCTGGCCTTTAAAAACAGATTTTTACTGAACAGCAGCAGTGAACGGATAAGCTTTTGGTTTCACATTGCCAGAAGGTACGAATTTGACTTCCGTCACTAACACTAAAACAAAATGAACAAAAATTAGCATATTTTAATGAAAATATTGTGAAGAATTTGTGTCACAGTGGTGGTACCAGATGAGAAGATTGAAAACCTTGGTTCAAGACATAAGTGCTAAGTAGTAGTAGTTATTGCTTTTATTATTAGATTACATTAGGCTGAGGGATAATGGGATAACCGATGAATAAGGCTTTCTTCTATTAAAACGTAATAGACTAACATTTCAGCAGAAATTGACCTGGTATTATGGCAAGTAATCTATGACTTGGAAATAGTTTAAGAAAGTAATATTCATGGTTATTTCTTAATTTTCTATAGGATACATAGACAATTCCACTTAGACAGTACTCCCTCAGAAAGTGTGGAATTTGTATGGTATCTCTTGCATAAAAAACAACAAATGAAAACTGGCATGGGAATTGTAGCTTAATTTTCTGAGGTTAGGAATCTGGCTATAGTACTTAAATATGAACTTTAACTCACTACTTTTGGCACGTCTGGTTACTTTTATATCTTTCTCATATCTGTCGTCTTCCTAATAATTCTGTGTTGCTGTTATCTTCTGTGTTATCTCACCCTCTGCCTGTAAGAGTAAAGGAAAGTTCTACGTTTTGCAAGGACATATATAGACTTTTTAATTCTTTCTTGTCAGAGGATGGCAAACTCCTCCCATCTGCCTTATCTGACTTATACTCTGAAAGAGGGACAGCCTTTTGAAAGCAAATGACTTTTGAGAAATAACCAAAATTAATGTAACTTAGCTGTTAGAGAACTTGAACTCACACTCTAAGTGCACTATTAAGGATATATTTCATGCCAGAGAAAAAAATAAGAGGTTACTCACGCGTCAGATAAAGAAAAATGTTGTATAAGCTTATGGAAATCCTGGAGGATTAAAGGTCCTCCATGTAACCCGAATAAATAAATCTGCTCCTGGAAGTGGACATTAATATAACCGCACTTTTTAGATAAACATGTGGAAACACCATAATTAAGGACCTGGCACGGTTGCTTGAATCTTGACCCACTTCCTCCCTATTATTCTTTTCTCATAGTTTAATAATTTCTCTCTTCCATTAAAGAGTAAATCTAATGAGACCAAACAGATTACGAAGAATATTAAAGTGAGGTTGTTTGTCCCTTTCCGTTACATATATGATGTTTACAGTGATTAAAAAAAGTTTCAGCTATTGAAGTTTTTGTGTTACAGGTCAGCATGAAGGAATTTCTGACTGCATTGAGAATATGGGAAATATTAATCGAATCTTCTTTTGAAGAGGTTAAACACTATATCCAATGTGCAGAGGAGAAAACAGATACTAATAGAATAGATGTTCATTAAGAGAAAAAATTACAATATAGCTGCCCAGGTTAATATTGAAGATTCAAGGAATCCAAGGCATATCTGAATAAGATATATATATGCAGCTCACATTTCTTTATGGCTCCTTTACATATGTACTTTTGATTGTCCTTTCTTAGCATTATATAATTGAATCTTGTGGTAACGTGATGATATTGAAGTACCATGTGTTTTTAAGGACCTTGGGCCTAGTGAAAGTGAGTGCATGTCTCTTGAAATCAATGAAGTTGTGCTGTGCTCAGTTACATCATGTTTGAGTTTGGTTCATAGTTTAAGTTGCCTCTACTGAGATAAAGAACATTTCTCCTTGATGTCAGCATGGTAGCAGACCCTTCAGTAGCAGACCCACACTGTGGGGATAGTGGTAGATACACTGGAGGGCAGGGATAGGATACAGAGTGACTTAGACAAACTAGAGGATTAGGCCAAAAGAAATCTGATGAGATTCAACAAGGACAAGTGCAGAGTCCTGCACTTAGGATGGAAGAATCCCATGTACCGCTACAGACTGGGGATTGACTGGCTAGGCAGTAGTTCTGCAGAAAAGGACCTGGGGGTTGCAGTGGACAAGAAGCTGGATATGAGTCTACAGTGTGCCCTTATTGCCAAGAAGACTAATGTCATATTGCGCTGCATTAGTAGGAGGAGCACTGCCAGCAGATTGAGGGAAGTGATTATTCCCCTCTATTAGGCATTGGTGAGGCTGCGTTTGTAGTATTGTGTCCAGTTTTGCCCCCCCCCATAAAAAAGATGTGGACAAGTTGGAGAGAGTCCAGCAGAGTGCAACAAAAATGATTAGGGGCTGGAGCACAAGATTTATGAGGAGAGGCTGAGGGAATTAGGCTTGTTTAGTCTGCAGAAGGAAAGAATGAGGGGGAATTTGATAGCCGCCTTTAACTACCTGAAAGGGGGTTCCAGGGACGATGGAACTGGGCTGTTCTCAGTGGCAACAGATGGCAGAACTAGGAGCAATGGTCTCAAGATGCAGTGGGGGAGTTCTAGGTTGAATGTTAGAAAAATGTTTTTCACTAGGAAGATGGTGAAGCAATGGAATGGGTTACCTAGGGAGGTGGTGGAATCTCCATCCTCAGAGTTTTTTCAGGTGTGGCTTCATAAAGCCTTGGCTGGGATGATTTAGTTGGGGTTGGTCCTGCTTTGAGCAGGGAGTTGGAGTAGATGACCTCCTGAGTTTCCTCCAAACCCTAATCTTCTGTGATTCTGTTTCCTCCAATCACATGAGACATCAGGCGTTTCTGCATTTTTCCAGTAGCAATGTTAGCTAACTGAAACTATTGAGGCATGTCCCGGACTACTACTTTTCATACAAATATGTGTTTATTTTTTTGCACAAAACCATTTACATTATATATGAACTTAATCTTTTCTTTACACTAATCATATTGTTAGCCAGAAACATAATCATGCTAATAATCTACTGCATACATTTCATCTCTTTCTTTTCTCCTGCAAGAGATAAGGGGTAATTTTGAATTTATTAAAAGAAGCAATAGTATGATTGACAGTTTATTGTTGCCAGGGCGATGCCTTTTTTTTTTTTTAGAAGACTCACTTCAGACTGTCAGAAAGACAGACAATCTAGCCATTATTCACTCCATTGCATTTTCTTTGATTCTTAGATCCTGGAGATCATCCCAGTGTATTTGTGTGTCTATCAGTGTTGTGCATGTGCATGGTTATTGCAACTCATGGGAGAAAAGGCTTTCCAACTTGGCTTTGAAACAAAGATTTTCAGAAAGCCCAACATCTTGGGCTAAAAAACAAACAAACAAGCCTTTCAGAGCTCTCCCAGCACTAAATGGAGTAATATGAAATGTGTCATTTAGTGTTTTTTGGAACATTGTGGTTTTTAAAAGATATGTAATTCAAACTTTTCCAGGAATTAAATGTGAAATTAACAGGAAATACAACTAAGGTGTTGAAGTGAATTAGTCAGTCCTATTTTAGGGAAGTATGCCTTTATTTAATTAGCTCCTACAGTCTTTTACAATGATTTTTTCACTTGTTCTTTATTTATTACTCTTGCTACTAGCATTTCCCCAGGGATAATTGCATGAGCAATGCCTGAAACGTTTACAGTGCAACTTTTTAATTAGCTGAGCTCAGGTGTTCTAATAAGTATGCATCTAAGCTTACCTACTATAAATAACGAATGTAAAGAAAAAATCTAGAGGAAGAAGTTTTGAACACCTCAGCTGGCACACATTCTTGGAAAAAATTGAAGCAATGACTTAGTTTTATTATAGCTAAACTACCATTAAAATGAACTTCACAACTTCCTTCCTGGACTGATTTTCAAATCCTGTTAAAGTCAATGGGAGATACAGGTGCACAACACCATTGGAAATCAAGCAATTGTGGATATTTATGCTCTAATGATACAGGATTGGTCTCTGTGTCCCATAACATAGTGAAAGTATATATCTGTATCATCATTAGAAACACTGGACACAGTTGCCACTTTTTCCTTTGAATGTCAATTATATAGCTATTTGTGTACTTAATATAATTAACAATGGTTTAAATATAAAAAACTGAGGCTCAAGTCCAGTTTTGATTAGCACCTCAGAGACCAATACTACTGGCCTGATTTTCAGAGGTGCTGAGTGCTCAGAAATGAAACTGAAGTCAGAGGGCTAGGTTGTGTGGAGCTGTGTAGGTAAAGAGGGAGGGGTAAGGTGCTTTCCCCGTTTGTAGCTTTTGCAGAATTCCCCAGTGCTATTGTGAGAGACCTTCACAGTCCCTGTGCCCTGGGGAGTGCTGGAACACCTTGCTCCTGTTCTCCTCCTCCTCTGGAGTGCAAAACTCATAGGGTATTCCTACAGTGCAGTTTGAGGTGTGATTGCAGCTCAAGCAGATTTATCTGCACTTTACCCACTCTAGCACTGCTAAAAATTAGCAGTTTTAGACACTGTTGTGTGGTCTTCAACATGGGCTGTAGAAACATGTTAGCCTCTGCTGTCACGTCTGCACTGCTGTTTTTAGTAATACTAATACGACTATAGCTAGCTTAGACATGCTTACCTCTACTACAATCAGTTGTGGGATTGGAGTGTAGATATGCATCTAGCCTCAAGGGTTGGAGAGGAGATAAGCTCATGGCAGAAGTGGGCTGGCACACCCTAGATGGAGCAATCTGCTCTCTCCTAATGAATAGAGCAACTGTACTTCTGCACGTGCAAGGAGCAACACTGGCAGAGATTGTGCCTGCTCGAAGTATTGTGTCCCTAATGTGCCTCTTGGGGCAGTATAGCTCCAGATTGCCCTGTACAAAGAGTTGTGGCATAAATGCTGCAATTTATCTAGCAAAGGCTGTATGAGTATTCAGTACCTCTGAAGATCAGGTTGTTTGTACCTATAGCTTCGCAGCCTCATCTTTAACTGGCAGCCAGCAAAAAAGAAAAACTATCTAAAAAGAAACCTTTAATTGAAAAAAAATAAATAAAGTCCTAGTTTAAAAAAAGGCTCACTACACTGCATGCCAAACGCTTCTGAAAATCTGGCTACTTGTGCAGGGGTCTAAATGGGAGCTGAGCTCTTCTGAAAATTCTGGTGTGTATGTGCATGTAGTGTAATATTCAAGATGGGCCTCTTTTATAGTAGTTTATGAGTCACTCAACATACGATCTCATCTACATCCAATAATTAAAACATATGCTACTTTTGTACAGCAGCAATCATGTATGATATTTATTCCTTTGTTCCAGGTGGGCAAACCTATATTACTGAGTTCCAGCTGTCTCTGAATTTTCCCTGAATACAAAGGGAGTCCAACAAAGAAACTTGTCTATACAAATAGCCAGGAGTTAAACATAGAATCTGCATGTTTACTTTTGGAATAAAAACGTCCTGATACACCCAGCTCCAGCTTGTAACTGGAAGGATTTGTTAGTCCTTTAGTCATTTTCCAGCAAAGTCTTTCTGTAACAGAGAGCTAGTGACTCAAATGGCCTTATCAGCGCATCAGTTTTTGACCAGTCATGAAACTAAAAGAAGTGGGACAACTTTAAGAGGGAAAGGCAGTGTCAGTTTTGTTTCTGGTGAGATTAAAGGAAATCTATCTGAAAGAGAGGATTTGAAATTGTGCTAGGGAAGTAGAGGATGTGGGGACACAATGAGAAGCCTTATTAGAGTGGAAATATATGACAGGTGGTAGACTGTCCTTGAGTATACGCACTATATACTCAGCCAACCAAATGCCACAGCAGTTGCTGAGCTGAAGCCACTTTGTGAATAATTACATGAATAATTACTAGTCCAGTCCCTGCTGAGTGAAGGAAAGAGAGAAAAATAAATATACATTATCAATATACTCCATAACTTTGGTTGATATCCAGATAGTACAGTAATGGGCATTTTTTAAATAGCTGGACATAAAATAAGGGTTTTGTGATGAAGCCTGTATCTTCAAACTCCTTCTGTTGAAAAGAATCTGCTGGAGTTCACCGAAAAAAAAGAACTAAAGAAGCATTATTTTAAACTAATGGGGACGCTGGTATGTGCCTTAAAAATAGGAACATTCTTTGGGATTTCAGGGCTACATGGTTACCCAGGTATACCTAGAGCTGTTAGAGTCAAAGTATAAATCTCCCTGTCCAGCAACTTACAGTAGCTGCTTAGAAATACTGTAATAAGAAATAATTCTAAAAAGATATTATTCTTACCAAGGCATGACTGAACATGGAGGTCAGCACATCAGTCTCCCACAAAAGAGATACTTACATTTTTACCCCTTATTTCCCAGTTCCAGACTCAGCTTCTTTAAGCAGATTAAAGTAATCTTGCTAACAAAAGCAGATTGATTACAGCATTAAATTGTGACCAAAGGATAGCCACAATAGTAAGTCCTTTTTTGTACATTTCTTATCTTACTCAGATGCATGTTTTAATTGCATTTCCTGCCATCTCTGGGAAAATATCCAGCCTCTGAAGTAATTTGTATTTCAGAGTTAAAATAGGCCTCACAATTATTGAAACGACTTTAAAGTTTCTCTTTTTGATTTTTTTTATAGCTTGCAAAAGTTTAAAGTAAGTATAATTAAGTTCCCAGGAATGCGGAGCTCCTGATTTTGTCTTGGGTTTTATTGAGAGCCAATTGGAAATCAATTATCTCTAATTCCTCCTGAAAATGCATAATTAAATATATTTCACCCTTAGCTAGCCTGTGAACAAGAAATAATCAAGGTAAACCAGGACAGATTGTAAACCAAGTATTCCAGTAACAATCCAATGTAAAAAACCAATGTAGAATGTCTTACTCTGAACAAGACACTGAATAATCTAACACTTCAGTGCAAATGGTAATCCTAACAGAAAATAGATTGGGTAATAGTTTTTTTTTTGCCATTAATATTTTTATATTCTCAAGTGTATTAATAGAATTATTCAAAGATGGATAATAAAAAGAGGAAAACTGGAGTCAGTCAGATCATTTACTGATTTACAGTAAAATCTGGGAATATCCCTTGACAGTGAGAAATACTTTTTAAAATGATTTTTATTGGATTTTGAATTATTTGATTACAACCTGGATCTCAGAGAAGAATTTACAACAAATAACTTCTTAGATGAATTTAGTCAATTTTCCTCCCCATGGAAAAAATGTGTATGGATCATGAGGTATTTTAAAAATTTATTTATTATTTAAAGTCAGTTAATAACTTGTATATAAATAAAATAACTTTTTGGATTGATTGCAAATATTTGAAATCCAAGCAGTGTTGTAATTGGTCACTTCTCTTCCTTAATTATTTTTTGATAAGTGCTTGTGCATCCAGCTTTGAAACTTGCTTTCTATGAAACTTGTTTCAAAACGGGTAAGGAGAATGGCTGAAGTGGTTTAAAAAATACAGTTCCATCAGCAAGTTAGGTAAGTCCCCTGACTCTAAATATGTGAGGCATTCACCTAGTTAACCCATCTCAGTGGAACTACTCAAATGCTTATGTGCCTTTCTGGGTTTGGGCGAGGAAGGATTAAAAGCCAGTGGGTCACATCTATCACACAAGGGTTGGGACTGAGGTGTCATGTAATAATTTAATGGCCACCTGGGCCTCAAAGAAGGGAGAGAGCTCAATTGGAGGGTGTAATCACAGGGTATAGAGAGGTTCTGATGAAGGAGTGTGAGCTTTTGTGATAACAGACACTTAAGGATGACTTAGTCTGTGGGTCTATGTACCCTGCAATTGAAAACCTTCGCTGGTCTAGGCCTACTGAATTGCGCTTGAGCTGAGGTGCTGTTGAACGGCAGTGTAGACATTTGGGTTTGAGTTGTAGCTGGTTGTCCCTAAAGCTCTGACTGCCAGAAGCTGAGGCTGGATGACAGGGAGTGGATTGCTTGATAATTTTCCTGTTCTGTTTATTCCCTTTGAAGCACCAGGTACTATAGTGAAGCACTATTGGAAGACAGCATCCTGGGCTAGATAGACCATTGGTCTGATTCATTATAGCCATTCACAAAACTGGAACAATGAAGGGTGAATCCAGCTTTTTGTATTTAACTAGTGATGTAATTTTTTTTTGGTCACCCTTATAAATTCCCCAAAGATTTCTAAAATATTAACAAAAAGGTCTTCATCTAACTTAATGCTTACTGTTCAGTAAATAGCTACTGATAGCTACTGAAAACAATCATCCTGTTATGAAGAATCTGCGTTCAGATCAATGTGCAAATTGAAGTGAGTATAACACACTTGCATTAATGCAAGACATCCTTTCCCCTCCCTCAAAAGCATGGCAATTAGACCCTAAGTGCCTTCTAAAAAGCAAAAGAAACTTGGCAGGGAATTTAGGCTTTGCCACATTCTCAGTACTGTAATTTTAGAAGCTGCAAACTGAAAACAGTGAGTGTATTTGGATGCTCTTAGATGACTAAACGTGTTACCATTCAGTATTAGATGTGTTTTGTGTAATTAAATAAACTAATTGTAGCTAATGTGAAATACACATTATTCATTGTTGGGCTTGATTGATATTTAGCTATGAATGATGAAAATACTATGCATTTCATGACATACCACTTGTAAAACTGTAATAAGGAGAATGGTCGTATCACTGTCTTCATTTTCTGAATTGTTTTACTTACAAGGTCATACAACTAACATAGAAACTTAAGCTGGGCTGTAATTTTCTTACATTATCTGCTGAGATAGATACTATTTCTTATGATACAGAAGTCTGTACCCATGCCCATTCTGCATGCCTTTATATGTGGTAGTGACTAAAATGAATAATGATCAAAAGAACTCAGTGCTTAGATTATTGTAACCAGTTTTAATTCCTTTTTTCCTGACATGGAATTAAAAGAAGAGGAGGTTTTCAAATGTCAAATGATTTCTTTCCCTACTGCCATTCTCTACATAGGGGACCTCTTTCTCTAAACAGGTGTCATTGACACTTCAGTTACATGGAAGTGACATAACTTCAGAGCATGGAAAAAGTCTTGCTCAGTACCAACCTCTAGCATGTGAAGATTGAGACTGAATCATTAATCAGTTATACCAATTTGATATCACCGTAATTCCACTGAAATAAGTGAGAGGGGAAGCTGAGTTACCATTTCCTAGGAGTCGCTAGCACACCTTCTGAGGAATCAGACCCTAACCCAGATTAATAGAAAATAACAGAGAGGGAAAACAGTAATAAAAATGAAGCCCAATACATCTATGGGGGACAATTCATTTTAGTTTTTAATGTTGAGAGGAATTCCCTCTTAATCCTTTGTGAAGGGACCATAAAGGGCAGGATGTCAGGAGACCAGAACAGCCTGTGAGGGCAAGTGAGTGGAGGGAATAATGGATGAGAAGGAAGGAGACCTTTTCAGTTCTACAGTTTTTTCTATCAAAGGTTTTGCATCTTTTTCAGCATTCCCAGACTGTTGCAAGATACCAACTTTTTTATTAGCGCAAGCTATAGATAGAGGTAATGATCTGTTCCTTCTCCAGGCCTCCACTGGTATGGAGAGTCAATGTATTGGGCTTCTCCCTGCAGCTCTGTGCCCTGGAAGAGAAGGCTAGCAACCTGCAGAAAAGGCCTCTCTACCATTGGTGGGAAATTGGTCCCTCTGGCGGCCTCCATATCACTAGATTTGGGCACAGATAAAATCCTCTTCTTTCCTGTCTCCATATCTGCTGTGGGAAAGAGGCCAAAGCAACACACACACATACACCTCTCATTCCAAAATGTGACTGACTACAAATTGCATTATTGAATTCCATGTAGATTTTTGTCTCATTTGTTATTGTTACATGCATGGGGCCCCATCTGACTTAACTGGGGATATGTGTGCAAGTAATTGAGTTTGGCTAATATATTTAAAAGATATGAATGATAGGAACAAATGGAGTTATTCTGATTATACAGGGTAGATCTCTGGCAATCAGAAGTGATATTGTGAACTTTAATGTTCTTTTCTTATATATGTAGTCTGGTTTTGTTCTGTAGTCGAACAAAAAGTAGAACATTTTCACCACAAAATGGGTGAAATGTTAGAGCTTTATATTAGAATGAACTCCTCTGTATCTCTAGCTGTGATTCTGGGTGAGGGTCACTTAGTACAGCTCTGGAGAGCAGGAAGTATTGTGAGCTCTCTTGTAATCCTAGTGAGTTGCGCTTCGAATTTGCAGGTATTCTAAATCTTTTCAGATGAAATGTGGTGGTGATTTGTAGGGATGATATAAAGTTTAAGTAATCATAGAGGTAATACTTACAACTTGTAACTTTGTGAAACTGTAAGCATTTGTTAGTCAGACCAAAAGGTTGCTGCATGCAGTTGCTAAGGAGAGTATGTGATTGGACAAACAGATGTATTCTGGTCAAGTTTAGAATCCTGAACAATAGCTCCTTCATGAATCAAATATCAAAAGCAATCTAAACTGTGGTTTTTTGTTTGTTTTTGTTTTGTTTTGTTTTTTTATTTCAAATTGAAATTTGATAGATGCTCTAGAATTTTAGGGAAGGGTTTTTAAATACAGGTAATACTAGCTGGTATGAACAATAACTCTAATGCTGAAGAGATTGATACATGATTTGTGAATTTAATATTTTTTACTTGCCTCTTATTTTGTGTTAATGGTCAAATAGTCGAGAATGTTGCAAATCTGTGAGCTGTCACCTTTGAATTTGTAGGTATAATAAAATGTCACTAATCAGACAGCACGCTTATCTGTGAGCATTACAAGCTCAGCAGGTAGCAGATCAGCTCAATTAAAATATGCTGTGCTGCATTTTATAAAGCAGGCTAAAGTAGAAACATTTTTAAACAGTTAACAACAACTGTGGCTTGTATGACCATCTTTCATACCAGTTTTCCCTCCTAAAATTCTCAGATATTGCAGGCAACATATTTTTAAAAACTGTAATCCTGAGTGACTGTACTAGTCTTCATTCTCACATCCAACGAAATGTCTAAAATAATTCTTTTATAAATTGCTTTTGTTAAAACAAGTTACAGAGAAATACATCTGAATTTAAATTGTCAAATTGGCTTCACGTACTAAGGTTACCAAGTTGCTAAGAACTTTGTTCCTAGTGCCTGCTAAACTTCATTTTGATTTAGCTCATGGACATGATTTTTAGGTGCTTTGGTTACTAGTAAATGCGACTAGGAAAATAAGACTATTAATTTAATAATAGATATGAAGCATCTCAGCTTTATTACAACTGTCAATTTACTTCCAAAGCTAGCAGGTTTGTAAATTCACCACTTATTCTTAAAACTGTGAGGATTTTGGAGGAAGAGAAGATCACTTCAAATTTTTTAATCAAGCTTAATTCATTCTCTCTCTGGTAGTCTAGTTCCCCAGCAGTGGCATCTGATTTTTCTCTTACACAGCACAACCAGTTGTTTTACCAAAAAAAATGGGGTTTTCTTAGTCAGCTGCTTTAATCCATTATTTCCCACATTTTGAACTTTCTGGTAATTCATCTTTAATATTCAGCTTCAATAACTTTGTTATGTTGATGAGAATTTTTCCAAACAAGATTAGATAAAATTGCACGTATTGTCCAATATTAAGTCTCTCTATTAATAGACAGCAATTATTGCTTGATTATGAACTGGAAACATCTGCTTTAAGATATCCTTTTTCAATACTGTAAAATTCAGTGTTTGCCATTCAGAAGATCACTCAGGCAATCATGCAGATTTAATCCTCAGGAGTCGTCATCTTTTGGGAACATAACAACCTGAATGTAGTCCTATGGACTGTTATATAAGCATAAGAAATTATTTTTCTGGAAGAAAAGTGAAATTGAAGTAAACAGAGTGGGCCTTAATTTTACAAGGAAGAAATCTATGATGAAAGTCAGGAAATAATTTATCCATACAGTTAATGTCAGTCTAACAGAATGCAAAAGAATTACATAGGACATGACAGCAGAAGACAAAGGCTATAAATTAAACTAATCTCTGCAGTTGTGATGAATTTGCTGCCTTTTCAATCACTGGTATATTGGCATGAAAGAGAGACTGTGCCAACGGCATGGCATTGGTAAACCAGTAGCAACAAAAAGTGGAGGCTAAGTATAATGAATGTTGTACATAGGCTGGACAAACAAGTATGGATCATCACAGTTCATTGTCTGAGAAAGTCAGGATGCAAGCTAACTAGTTCTACTGAAAGGTATTTACTTTTAAAGAATGACAGCTGCATGCAAGTGTGCTTCCATTCATTTGGAACATATGGCGTGTCTTGCTTGCAGAAATAAGAATGTGAATACTTCAGTTTGAGTCTGTGAAAGAACAAGTGGGGTCTTTATGATTCATGTGTTTTGGCTTCTAAATAACCATCTTGTCAAAGAGGATGAGGTAACAGAATAAAAAGTAAAGGTCCAAGTTCTACTCTTGGATTTGCACACTGACTTCATTGGGAGTTCCAGCTTCTTGTCAGAGTGCAAACACTGACCTAAAATGGAGTATTTAAGAAATCATAAATATGAAAATCTGAGTTGTACATGTTTATATGGACTCTCTATTTTCTATTTCTTTGGATAACTTCTTGAGAATGGTAAGATTTCTTCATTATTAAACAGAGGAAAATGGAGAGGGGAATGATAATAGGGAAAGCGTTTCAACATTGATGTGGTGAAGTAAACACAGTTGCATTCCATTTTTCATTGCTAATGGAAACAACAACACGGTTACTGCTAGAGACTGGGATTGTGTTTTGCTCTTTCTGAGGAGAATAGTTATAAGTGGATTGCTTCCACACTGTGTACTCTGTACGAGCTCAGAAATCATGGCTCTAAATAATGCATAACTGTCCTTTTTGCTGAGATATATTTTCCTACATAAATGAAATGATGAAGAAGATTGTTTTCTAGTGTTGTGTAATCTGAATCTATGGAAGAGCATTAATGTGAATTGAAATATATTTTGTTGTGGTGGCGAGAGAGTGAACAAATGCCTTTATAGATCTTATTTTTTGTTGGGTCAAGAAGCATGGGATTAAGGAAGTGGTTAAAAAAATTCTCCCAGGACATATTGGCAGAGGCCCTTATGGGGTTACTGCCATCCACTGAAGTTTGTTCTCCATTGGGATTAGGAAAGACCTCACTCTCATTTTCCTGCAAGAGAGGAGTAGCAAATGTCTTTTCCCATCGTTTTTTGTTTTAGGTTGGTATCTAATGTGTAGTCTTGAAACTCTAGGCCCCTATATTCATCAGACCTGGGCTAACTGTGACCATCAGAAGGTGTCAGTTCAGTGGCCTGTGTAAATTGACTTGATCATCACAGTCCATATTCTGTTGGGCACAAGTCCTCATCACAAAAAGCACTATTACTATTGGCACTAATTTTCACTGTTGACTGGATATTTATTGCAGAAGGTAAAGACTGATTAGGCATGGATGAACTTAGTGTTCCTCTAGGTCAGAACAGAGACATTGACAGGGCAGTGTTGGGACACTTACACTACATCCTGTACCTGTATTGTGATGATGACTTCCATCTGGAGGGGTGCTGATATAGACATCTTTCACAGGCACAGAATTTGCTTAATTCAAATTTAAAAGAACATAGCAGATGTATGTACATGATGAATACCAGCCCGTGTTCTTCTTGAGGTGTTATGTGAAAGACAATATGGAAACCAATGCTGTTTTATATTGCTGTGCCTTGCAGAAACATTGCACATAAGTGGTTAGCCTCTAATCTCTGTTGCTAATGCTTAGAACAATTAACCTTAGCAAAGTGTGAGACTGTTCAAGATGTGCTAGAAGACATTCTATTGAAGTACAATTTGTGTTTACCATACCTTCAACATTGATTTACACCAGTGTGAGCGAGAGCTAAAGTATCTAGTTACAGTGAGCACTTTTTTTGTGGTGTCTTATGTGGAGAAGTTACTGCCAGTGGAAATATTTTTGTTAGGCACTAAAAATATGACCCCCTCTTCCCTAGTGGTGATTGGTGTATCTTTTACCAGTTTGTCACTCTGTAGCAACTTGTTACACCTGTTTTTATGCAGCTGGATTTTCCTGGGACCTTGAATGCTCACAAAAGGTAATTATCACTCCACTATTTGCTAAAGGAGAAATATTAGTGCTAAATTCTCATTATATTGTTGGAAATATAACAATTCGTCATGAATTAGGCAGAATTGCTAGCATAATTATTTGGAATGAATTCCAGTCTAATTGATGAAACTTATCTAAACTTTTTAGTTCATTTATGCCAGAAATGCCTTGTCTCAGGTTATATTATTATACAGTGACCACTAACCCGTATTGCCATGACAAGAATAACCTTGTGGTAATGCAATCAAAATGTACTCTTCCTTTCTAGGAGTGCTTTCAGAGATCACCAGTAGTGCAAGAACGGACACCTCTTGGTTGGAAATAAATGAACAAAGCTACCTTTACATATCAACACTAAACAGTAGAGATAGACAAATGTCTTACAGGAAATCAAATGAGTTAATTTTTCTTAAAAAATAGCCAAGGGCAGGAGGTTCAAGCCATCACTGTACTGCTGAAGTCCACAGATTAACATATTTTTGTCATTAAATATCAAAGATTGAAATCCTGATTTTTTTCCCCCTCTGAAAATAGGTTTTTTTTCTTCTAAATATTGGCAGACCTGGACAACAGGTGTACCATCTTGAATGTTGTGGGATCTGGTCTATTGACGAGTGATGTCTCAGCTGATCAGTATTGTTTCAATATGAGGGGGTTCCTTCTCCCAGGATGGAGAGTTCTGCAGGAACATCCGTCAGGTGGAGTATGGGTGGATTAATTCAAATCAAAGTTATTTACATTACAGATTTTTAATCATGATTTAAGTCAGCAGCAAGAAAACTTGATTAAAATCAATTATTTAATCATGTTTTGCATTTGTACCTTTTAGTTATTCTCCTAAATAGCCTGATACTCATCAGTTGGTTACCATTTAAAAAAAAGTAGCTTGCAACTACATATAGTCTTTACACTAAATTTGTGTTTCTTTTTGCTAACCAAGGGAATGTACTATATCTGTTTATATTTATTTAATCTCATACTTTAATTTATATTTATTCAGATTCTTAATTTTTACATTTTATTATATTAAAATGGTGAATCATGGGTTACTTATCTGCTATATGCTACTTAATTTTTATTTGGCTGGAAATTCAAATTAAATTAAAATACAGAAACAGCATTTTAAATGCTTTTATTCAATAAAACTATCTTAAAAGTACTTTTGTTTTTGTCAAAACGTGTTTTGCATTTAAAAATGATTTATTAAATAGTTTGTGTAGTGTAGTTTCACCCTCTCACATGTAGTTTTATTCATAGATTGAAAGAGGAAACACAAGCTTTCCTGGTTTTGTTTTTTAAACTCCCAATTGGTTTCTTAACTTTGAATCAAGTAGTCACTGAATTGAAGTAAATTAAGTGAAATGAAGAAAATATTGTTACCAAATTTGCCTGTCACCTTGAGGTATGCTCATTTATTAAGGTTACTTTCCTTTGGGGGAGGGAGGTGTTGTAATTCGCAATGTACTGCTTGTGTCACTTGTGTTTTTATATGGAGCTTTTCTTCTCCCTTCTGTAAGTCCCCTCCAATGGAGCTACCCTGTAGGACCTACGGTTCCTAGGGCTGGGTTCCATTACACACACACACACACACACACACACACACACACACTCTCTCTCTCTCTCTCTCTCTCACACACAGTCTCACACACACACACACACACACAGCGAGCATGTCTGAGGGGACTGGGTCAAAACAGCATTTTCAAGCTGCCACCCTTACATGCTACAGGTTCAGCACATCCCTATCACCACTTTCACTCTACAGTGAGAGGGAGGGGAAGGGAGAGGTTTGGACTTGGGTAGGGGTTTTTGTAGGCAAGAAACAATGGTTC
This sequence comes from Mesoclemmys tuberculata, assembly GCA_007922155.1. Taxonomy (NCBI): domain Eukaryota; kingdom Metazoa; phylum Chordata; order Testudines; family Chelidae; genus Mesoclemmys; species Mesoclemmys tuberculata. Next base: position 24,417,825 of record ML675610.1, read on the forward strand.
AAGGGAGAACACTAGATTTTGTTAACAATAATTCAAGGGAGTATACCCAGAGTGGTTTTGTTTATGCTGGACAATAGGAACTGATCATTCCTGGCTAGGGGTAGTGTTCCCTCCAGGGAGCTCACAATGCAATCAGGTAGATTCAGTGTTTTGGATATCAATAAAGGATCCATAACTAGAACTAGTCTAATAACTGCTGAGCTGGGAGTGCATACATGTGGGTTCCTTAACATCTGGAGCAGAGATCTCCCATCATGCTGTGCTTCCCTGCTTCACTGATCCCAGAGTTCAGGGTGGTCCCTGCCTGGAAGCTTGGTTGTCCATTCCTTGTGCTAATTGAGATGCCCCCTTCTTATGTCTTGAATGTAGATGAGGCTAGGGGAGTTGCCTTAATCCTGTCACCCTTGTTTGGAGGGGGGTAGGTGTGTCTCCCACTGCCTTTACAGTGCTTTTGGTAAATCTGTCTCTGGTCAGGTCTGGTTCAAGCAGGCGGGGAGAGGGCTCAGGTGAGTCAGACAATAGAGGTTTTGGTCCCTGGTTCCCAAAGAACACAGAGCTGACAGGTAACAATTGTCTTTCCATCTGCAGAAAGGCTACTGCTGCCAAAAGCTGGTTTAGTCATTCAACAAACACTCATTCCAGGTGCTTACCCAGTGACTTACATACATGATTTGGTTTTCTTTAAAACTTGGCAGCAAGTATGTACCGCTTAATTTGTTTCTGAATTTAATTTAAACTATATTAATGTATTGCAAGTGTAGGCCTTAACATAGGCTCTCAATTTCAAATGTACTCTGGCAAACTGGTCACTTCCCCCTGGTGGGTCTCGCGTGTTACCTTCTCTCCTTGGGCCAGGGCACCTCCAGCTAGCCCATCTCCCCTGGCTGTAGAGGAGCTTTGTCTCCTGGCCTGGAAAGGAACCTTCTCCTCCAGCTGCTCCAAATCGTCTGGCAGTTTTGCCTGCATTTGTTTCCTCCCCCTCCTTTACGGAAGGCAGGGTTTAAATACACCTGGCCTGGCCCTTCATTGGGGCCAGGTGCCTCTAATTGCTGCTATGCTCTTTCTCCTGCCTGCAGGTAAAGGGTTTTTAACCCTTTAGGGCCCTCTGCCCTGACTTTATCACAGTACCTTTTAAATAGATTTTTAAAAAACTGCATTTAATTTAACTAAAGAGAGATTTGAAAAGGGGGGAAATGATTATCCATCCTGGAGAGTACAGACACACCAACACTTTCCAAGAAACTTTATTGTGAGTGGAAAACACGTTAGTTCTGAAATTGTCTGTATTTGCATACTAGTGCACATGACTGTCCCATGGCGCATCAAAACCTCTGTGCCCAGAGACTTCCAAGCCTACTCTCTCTGCAGTTTTTGAATACATAAAGTACTATCATACTAAGTAGTAATATATCTAAGGAAAAAATGGTTTAAGACTTAACTTTTTAGACAAATACTGGAGTTTAATTGGACCAGAAAAAGGGGGCAATTCTAGCTTTGGACAAACTGCAACATAGCAATCCATTTTATTTATTTTATATGAACAAAACAAAAGCCTGCACGTTGATTTGTCATGAAAGCTGCTGAAGAGATCATGGTGCTTGCTTTCTGTTTGGAGACTAACGAAGCTGATATGTAACAGAAACTATGATGACCATTTCTCACACAATTGATGGCAGTATTGAGTAGCTATGGATATTTTCTTATTTTATGTATTAATTAAAAAGCAGACTTTCAGAAACAGTCTGGTAGTCATTTGGTCACTGATCCATGAAGGTGATTCTCAGTTCTCAAAGCAGACCTGCATTAGCTTCTGTGAGGCTCAGAACAGAAGGAGCCTGTGTGATCCAATTACAGGAATGGGCCCTTTCGTTGTTTTTGTATTGTAGGCTGCAGAAAGGAAGCGTTGGCTTGGCTGAGTCAATTTTCTATCTTGTCAATAGATAATGCTTGTAATGTTTGTCATTAGGTTTAATGTTTTAGCCATATGATGGTCTCCTTCAATTATAAGGCCCTGATTCATCAAACTATCCCTGTTCAGCAAAGTGCTTAATCACATGCTTATCTTTCACTGAATTTAATGGGTCTTGAACATGTGATTAGAATTGAACATGTACATAAATTCATCCCTATTCAGCACATCATTTAAGCAAATATGTAACTGTTTTTTAATTGGGGCCTAAATCCTCAGTGACAGAGAGAGAGAGAGAGTACTAATGAGAAAGGACATCTGATTCTCTCAACATTTTTATTAATTGAAATTTAATTAAAATTAATCAAATCAAACAGTAGCCCAAACTAACTACCAGTTTGTCAAGGAGGAGAAAGACACCCTGCTTTTTCTTTTATGTATAATTCAGTTTAAACTCAGCTGTGAGAAGAATATTTAGTTTATTAATCTTTTAAAGTACCATTTTGTCTGTCTTTGAATTGAGTGTGGCTTTAAGCCAAGATGCAGTTACTTCACAGGATTCAAGCAGGAGAGTTTGTTTGGAGCTAAAACTAGACAGAATGGTTTCTTTAAAGATCTTTAGTCTCTATTATGGTGTGCATTGTAAATGAGATATGAAAAAAGAGGGAGGGGAAAATAAATAGTATGAAGAATTTTGTTCTTTTAAGAGTACAGTAATTCTTCCACATTTGCTCTTTATTATATTAACACCACAGAATGATACTAATGCAAGAGAAAATAAAATTTTGGGGTTTCTAAAAAGTGGAGTAAACATCCTAATATTATGATTCAGTTATAAAGTTCAAGAATGAATTTGAACATCTGTCCTTACAAGTTTAATTTAGGGCTTAAGTGATGCTTGGTGTGGGCTCTCTGCGTCTGGGTGACATTTCACTGTAGGGATAAAGGACCTGACTAGTGCTACATGAAGTTAATGGAAGCTGGACAAGGTGTTCAGTCAGGTGTGAGGCTGAAAGATGACATGTACCCTGCTGAATATTACTTCATAGCAGATAGTTCCAATATTTTGAATTTCATACTTCACAAATTCTTTAGAGCACTCTTGAAAGCAAAGAAGTTTGCTTCTGATGGTAGTTCTAGTTCAGGTCAGGATACAGGATCAATGTTACTGGGGAAAAGTAAACTTCCCATTCTTGTGTGCACTACAGTGCTTTTCTTTTCATAACTTCACAATTGGCTCGGACTGGAAATTATTAGTGGGAAGCCATGGTGCATATTAAGATGCATACAGCAGTTTAGGAAATAGTCCTCTTGGAGACCAAAATATAAAGCGATTTTGAACTTTAGTCTTCGCTGTCAAGGCAAAGTAGTATATAATTAATTACTTCAGTAATCTTTGCACTTAAATAGATTTTATTATTTACTTGTTCAATGAAGAGCTGCTGATGCCTCATAGAAAATTTTTAAACATTTTTTTTTTAAATACTCTTTCTATTCCAGACACTTTCTGATTGCTTTTTCTGGTTCTTTGTTGCTGAGGATATTTGCATGATTTTTGTTTGTGAAGTGCTCATCTGCTGTTCTTTGCTGGTTTTTTCTTCCCCGCCTCCCCCCCAGCTTCCTTACTTCTCTTCTTACTCCTTTATCACAGTTGTTTCTACAGCAACTGATTGTGATGGACAGCTGTCAAGACTCTTTCCAGGTGCAGTAGTTACACATTTAGGAAGTTTAGTCCCATGTCTTTCCCTGCGTCCTTAACAGAGCTTTAGTACACCACGCTCTGGCCGTGAGGTACTTCTCAGATCCCCAGTTGGCCAACAAAACAAACTTCATTGGGAAACTCACTATACTGCTAAGGTTAATGTGAGTTCTGAGGAATCAGGCTATAATTTGTGAACACAGATTGAGGAGCCATTTTTTCATCCAGATGAAATATACTAATTCAGTATGTTTCTCTTTGAAGTCTTTTGTGCAAACATAATCCTGTATACTGTGGCTCAGAACGTCTGGGTTCAGTTCCTCATTCAGACACAAAGTTATGTGACTTTGGGCAAGTCATTCAGTCTTTGTGTCTAATTTCCCTATGTGTAAAATGGGGATAACCACACTTCCATCACCTTGCTAGGGTATTGTGAGAAGAGATTTATTAATGGTTTGAAGCTCCTTGATGAAATAGTGTGGGAGTTGAAGGCTATATATATATATATGTCAGTCCACTCTAGTTATGTCAATCAACAGCATTGCTGCTTTCTTTGAAGCACAGGGCAGAGTGAGGTGCCAGTTGGTAATTGGGACAGTACTTTATTTAAATTGTGCAGCTGATTGTCTGCTTGGCTCCCCACTCCAAGAGAAGGATTGAAGTGAATTATTGAGAAGAGGGTACAACAAGTATCTCTCCAACACAACTGACTATTTAAATCTCCGGAAAATGAGGAAGTGTCTGTTAAGCTTTGTGGCTCTAGTGGGATCATACACAAAAAGGTAATGGCTAAGACCTTTATCCCCATTCTCACCCCTTTGTGCTTGGTAAAAGGGCAGGAGTGATAAATTGGGTTTCCAAAAACCCATTTCCAGCTGGGAGAAGAATTCCTCTGGTGCAGGAACTAAGCATTCTTTAAGGCTGCATTCCAAGGATTCTGTAGCGAATTGTGAGATAGGCATTGGAGACATCAGGCAGCAGGAGGCAGGGCCACAGTCCTCGGAGAGCCCAGGCTCAGTCGGATGAAAAGGTAACTTAAAAGACTTCTTAGTCTACCCTCTCTTACCTTGGGATGCAAGTTCAGTATTGCACATCTAAGAGGTGCAGCACAGAATCTTGCCCTGTGACACGTGGTGGAGATAAACAGGGAGAGAGGTCATATTCGCTATGTGCCTAAAAGGGCGCGATGCTATAGACTTGAATTTCAGTGGCACCTGCATTCAGCAGTGGTGGATTTCCCCTAAAATAAGTAGAAGTGTTTCAAAATATTTCCAGCTCTTCAATATTTAAAGACAATTATTCTTTTCTTTGGATTAAGTTTGATAAATATATTAAAATTGTTTAACACATTTTGCTTTAAAATGAATGACACCTGCTAGATTACTATTCTTTGACTCCACAAGACTTGTTGATTCTGCACACCTATTAACTTTATAATCATTGTTAAAGGCTGCGGAGATCAATTACTAGTGAAGGTGAAGCAGGTACCTAATTGCTGAAACAGTGGTTCATATGCTAACATGTTTATCACAAGTGATCTTTATAGAGCTACAAGGCCAATAAACACTAACAAATACAAATGCAATTTAGATATGAGGAAATAATTTCTTTTCCATTAGATTTTCAGCCTGATAAATATTACCATGATTTAATGCCGTTAATAAAAATTAAGTCCTCCCAAAAGCAAAGTAATTGTGTCAAATGACCTTATTGAATCGTATGCGGAGATGATGTTTCATTTGCTTCCAGTTTTGCTGAACTGTGAGTGTCTTTGCTCCAATGTCCCTGATAGTCTCGAAATTGCTATTGTGGGGATCATTTATTGGCATCACAATTTTTTTAATTTAAGGCTTCATGCACAATAGATGTTTCACAAGTTAGCGTACAAGGTAATAAGTACCTGAGTATTTAAGCCTTTGGCCTTTGATGTACGTCATATTCCTAGACAGAAATACATTACATAAACCACAAAGGCCAACATACACTGGCTAATAAGGACCATCAAGTAGTTCAGAACTCCTTTTCCCATTTCTGGTCCTAATGGCAGTAAGAAAAATACTTCTATTTAAGATCTTATAATTATAATAGTCTGGACCTTCTAGCGATGGAACAAGTGATTATATAAATTAAGGTGAGATGACCAATACAATGGGATCTGTATGAAAAAGAGCAAATTCTCTCATCTAAAAGGAAGAACTAGAGGATCACTATGGTCTTGTCTAGCCTTAATCTCTGAATCCATGAAGAAGCTACAAAATTAATATGAGATCAGTTATGAAGTGAGAAAAATCAGAGGAATTCTGAAACTGAAATTAAGGATCTGGAAGATGGGAATGATACTGATAATAGAGTAGTTGACTGACTAATGCTACTTGGTTAATACGAGTCCTTTTTAATTTGCTCCATAGCTTGTCTGTCTGTCAGCACATATGGTAGTTTTTCTTGCCAATGTAATATCGTTCCATATAATCCAAAAAACTCGGAAATGTCTATGCATCCAGCCTGAAGTGCCCAGATTTATACACAATGTATCCAAATGCATTTCTGAGATAAACACTTTTTCAGTCATGTGTGCTGGTAACTTTTAATCAAGTGATTGCTCTGCTTCTAGGTAACTTTAACTTTATTGCTCTTTGTCTAAGTTAGACATAAGACAGTGTTAAAATCTTTTTAAAGACATATGGTTAGTAGACATTAAGAAGTTAGTTAACAAAACACATAGAATGGCTTTCAGAATAGATTTCTTATCCCAAAACATCTGTTAACCTATATCATAGTTATGTTAACATGTCTTCTAATATATGCATTTGTGTGTATAAGTACATATACAGTATATCTGAAAATGGTCAAATTACACAAGGTATTGCCAGTGTAGATATGCCCAAACACAATTCTAGATGGAGTATGAATGTAGCTTTCACATTAGAGAAATCTTTTTATGGCTTCTTACCAGTAGAAACAGAATCACTTTTAGACTTCAATGAACAAGGAGCCTCAAACTATTCTATGTGGTGGGATGCCCGGAAGGCAGACATTACAGGAAGAATTATCTTTTATTCTTCCAAAACAAAAAAAACTCTTTGGGGAAAACAAAACTGGGGGAGACCCCTTTGGATAATTAATATTCAGAATTCCTTAATTTAAACTAAAAGGTAATGCAAGCTAGAAATATATCAGTTTGCTATCTAACTGCTAAGAAAGAATGACTTGTGAAAGCAATGGCAAAAAATCTTTTGGGAACAAAGAGGACAATTTTTGGTATATAGATCAAAGTACAAAAACACTAATTGAGGCCCGAGCTCAGGAAAATGTATTGATCCAGAGAAGTGCTCCAGTATGTGCTTAAAATTAAGCACGTGTATATACACCATTTCTGAACTGGATCTGTAGAAAATAATAGGGGCAAAAATAATTATTTAGTTTTGTGAAATGTTTTTATAAATAAGAATTAATCCACAAATATTCACTTAGAATTGTTTTTACAAATATTTATACCTCACCATAAGGGGTAGATTTAAAGCTTATCCATTTTGGTAGCATTCCCAATACTAAAAATGGGTAATACTTGTAAAACCGGAAAGAGCTTTTGGAAAGCACCTATTGCACATGTCAACCAAAAATGAATTACAAAAATTGTACGAACTTTAAGAAAAAAATCAAAATACATCTCCATAGCTGTCTGGATTACTAAAAGGATTCAGCCAGGTTCAGTAGAAATCTTATTTTTGTTTGAAAAGATCATTCCTGGAAGACAAATTGTCATTTTCCTTATGTACTGATCTGTTGACCATAATATTAAACAGGACAAAAAGTCCAATGAATACACAAACCACAGTTCAATCTTATTGATAAATGCAGAAGACATAATTCTAGAAAAAACTGCCAAAGCACGCTTAGGAAAAATAATTCCCCAGATTGTCTGCTCAACTAAAGGAGAATTTATTCAGGAAAGAAATGCCTTAAACAGTATGTTTCAATTTCACTGTTTAAGGCCAAAAGGGACCACTGTGATCCTCTAGTCTGACCATAACTTTTTTGTTTGAGCTAGACCATAATGACATTCAGTCTTGATTTGAAGATTTCAAGTGACAAAAAATCCATCATATCCTGAGTTAAGCTGTTGCAATGAGTATTTACTGTCACCATTAAGAAAGTACGCTTTGTTTCTATTCTGAATTTGTCTAGCATCAGCATCTCGCTATTAGACCATACTCTACTAAAAATAATACAAAATGGGCACAACCAAATTGCAATATTTTCTCTGCATAGACAGAAATTGCAATTCATAGTGCATAAAAAAGATGTACAGTACTTTAAAGCTCTCAGTTATTTTTCTTGTAGCCTTATTCCCATCTTTATGGGGTCAGCTCTTATGAGTCCTTCTTCTCAGTTCTAGTCAGTCTTAAAGCAGTTCCTCAGAAACACTGCAGCTAATTGTATCTTTCTTATGACCTCTATCCATCTAGTTTTGGTTCTTCCAAATCTTCTCTTAAGCTTAGAATTGGAAGGTAATACCCTAGGTTATATAGGGGGGGTGTATATTTAATATAAAATATGGGGGGGCGTGTCCACACACACGTTCTGTGGTTTTGGTAGTGGCTGGCCACCCAGACTTATCTTACAGGAAAACAATGGGACTTTATCATTGACTCTGTTTTATTTCTGCTGATTTTCATGCCATTTCTTTGAAGTACACACCTCCATCTCTCTAAATCTTCTTCCACTTCATTTTTGCTCTCCTTATAAGCACTAAGTCTTTGGCAAAAATCATGTAGCAGGTTGCCACTCTCTGGATGTTTTCTGTAAGTGCAGTGAGTACCAATGCGAACAAAATGGGGATTAGTGCCAAGCCTTCATGTGGTCTGATTCTTACTAGAAACTGTTTGGGTTCTCTGCTAACAACTACCAAATTATATATCTGGGTGTACTGTTAAATAGATTCCCCTTCCTTGCTCCTATGTCCACATCCCACAGATGCTGTGGCACCTTTTTGAAGCATTTGTCATGTCTCCCCACATGACATTAAGGTTGGCTCCAATGATGAGCCTTTCTTTATCACCTACTGTACAGCAATGTCTGTTCAATCTTTCCCCTCCACCCTACCTTCCCAAATCCTGTTTGTTTGTTTTTGTTTCACATCCCACTTGGGCTCAGAGGCACCCTAAACATTATATGAATCTTTTTCAAGAGCTAGCTTAACCAAAATTATCCTCTTACTTATCCTATCCACAATCACTAGATAGATATTCCTGTCTTTCTTTGTCTAAAACTATACAACTACATTTCTCGATTTCAGTGTACCATAGTATAGTAACTTATAGCGTTAGTCAGTATCTCTTGCCTTTGTTTCCTCCCATTTAGTCTCTTAAACACTGGCAATCTGTTCTTTACTTTTCTTCAACATCTGAGCCAGCTCTACATTTTTGCCAGTTAATGTCCCTATATTCCAAGCTACACATCTTATTTTCTGCACCCTTTTCTTTGACTGCATCCATTCAGAATGCTCAGACCAGAGCACTATGCTTTCTTCCAGGGAATATCTTAATTTCATATTGGATGTATAAAGAACTCATTTTAGGTATTCTTTGGTAAAGTTTTATGGCCTAGTACCAGTATGATCCCAGCCCTCCTCTTTTTTTCATCTGGGCTTGCAAATGGCTGCAGTAGAGTTATAGTTCTCAGTTTTGCAAATCACTGAATGAAAGCACACTATCCTCAACTCTGCCTCTCTTTTAACTAATAACATTGTCTCCCTTTGTACTAAAGAAGGAGACAGTATGGCTGTCCATTTGTCTTACATTTTAGCCTTAGAGATCATGGCCAAGGCATTCTAAGCAACTCATGATTTTTGGATGTCCAGCAAAAGATGCCCATGTGGGACCTGATTTTCAGTAGGCAGGTATTTGGTGTTTTCTGAAAATGAAACAAGGTATGTCAAGTTGGGCATCCAAAAATTGGTAGGGTCTCTTGAAAACCTTGAGCTCTATTCATGGACCTTGCTTTCCTCCCTGCAGCAAGAAGAGGTGGAAAAGGAGAAGGAAAAGGCCACTAGAGATCCCTTTATCAAGAGAGAACCTCCAAAGGCATAGAACTGCAATAGAGACTTCTATGCTACTCACCCATCCATGAGACCAGTGTCAACATAAAGGACAAGCAATGGCAGAGCTTCCCCAACCCCCCTCTCTATCTCTCATGCCCTGTTGCCCTTTTGACTTCTTTGGGCTGTTGGAAGCCATGGTAACTTATTGTAGCCTTCAGGCTGCTCCTACGCTTGTGCACTAGGCTGGCATGCAGCTATTCACTGCATTTTTTCCCCCAGTCTGCATTCTGTGCTGTTTGTAGCCAAAGATCTAGCCCTGCATAGGAGGGAGTATAGGAATAATTTTCACAGCTCTTGAAAACAGTATAAAATATTAGCTAATAAATTAGGGTAGGGGGAAGATGTTACTCAAGTATTAGCTTGACTTTAAAATTTGTTTTCCACAAGTATTCAGAGGAGCAAAGTCCTTACTAAACTTGCAGAAAGTGAAGATGAGTATGGAAGCATGGTTGAAACACATTCAGTTTTTAAACCTGCACTACCTCTGGTACGAATACATGTGATATTGAATGGATGCTGCTTGTCATTAGCAAGCAGAAAGGGTTCTTAGAGACCCTTTCCTAACCTCTAACCTCCATTCTTTTCTTCTTGGACTAAAGATACCATTACTTAGTGACCCTGGTGATGTGCGAAAATCACATGCTAGTAAATGCTATGAAACAGCCAGGGTTCATAAAAACATCCCACTGGAGCCCTGGTGTAGAGGTAATTAAGCAAGCCCTATAAGCAGTTTACTGCGCCATTTGCAGCTAGGACTGTTCATGCACCTGATTATTTAGGGTGTCTGTGACAAGAGAATATTAAACTTTTTTGCACTGAAATCATGTCATGCAGCTAATCATTATTCTATATAGTACAGAAGTTCAGTGGAGGGGGAGAACAAATCAGTTTATTCAATCCCATCTCGATTCTGTAGTAGCTCTTACATTGTTAACTTTCCCTGAGACATTTGAAACCATAGTAGTGTCTTTAAGCTCTCCTTCAGATTAAAAGAATGTCACTTAACTAATTAAGGAACAGAAACAATAGTATCTGACCAGTCACAACTAACCAGTTGTAACCTAATAAAGTAAATATCTAAAAAGGTCAAGTACATTTGACTAGTGAATAATTTAATGACATTGTCATCTGTTTGTGGACATTCTGTGATCAGGAAAAGTTGAGTGAATTATTCAACTAACTGATTAATATTCAAAATATCCTTTTGCAAGCTATGTAACAATTATCCCCATTTTACTGACAGAATCTAAGTTACAGAGGGCCAGATTCATGGTCTGCAGAAGTAAGTGCACCACTATTGACTTTGCATAAACTGAAATAAACTGTTAAATTGTAAATTTGATCCAGGGTGGTTCAGTCCAAGGCTAGTGGTGTCCAATCCCTTTTTCAATCTACTGGACGATGCTACTTTAAATACCTTGTGAATGTATGTAGATTATACTTTATGATTTGTGACTGTGCCTCAAACTGTCATAGTCTCAGAAATAATTGAATTTGTTAATAAATATATTGGAGTAAATTTTTGGTTTTACCTGTCTTGTGGTGCCAAATTTTCAAGTTGAAAGTTAAACTGTATTTTCAGTGTCAGACTTTGGATTTTGTTCTGAGGAAATATAGATCTCAGTCTCTTGTCAATAACTGACCAAATTTTGATTTGGTCTGATGAAGTCATCTTTTATCATGTCTCTGGGGCAGACTAATATAAAAGTGTAGGTAATACTTTATTATATGAAACCAGTTTTTTCTATGTATAATTAAATCATAAATACTACAGTAAACAAATGAGACTCGCTCCACAGCTGGTGTAAATTGGCATAACTCCATTGACTCAATTTACAGCAGCTGAGAGTCTAGCCCATAGTATAGAGACTTGCTCTTTTGGGGGGAGGGATGTGAAATAAGGTGTCAAAAATAGAATATTATAGGAAAAAAATATAAGCAGGAATTTTTATCCAGAAACTTAAGTGCTGAGTAATATTAGTAGGTTTGACAGGAATTTTGTGGATTGCAATGGAGTCAAATGTGGGGCTTAGGTGCCTAAACTTGAAATTTAGGCATTTAAGTCTGGGGTTTAGGTGCTCACTTACCTTTGTGGATCTGGGCCATGGTGACTAGAAACAATCAGTAAAATTCACTAACTACAGATAGTATTTCCTTTTTTAGTATATTAGTTTTTAATGCAAAATGTGATTAAAATTTACTTTTTTCTAGTCTAACATATTTAAGGTAGTAAATAAAAAAGCTATGTTTTTGCATTTTTTAACTGAATTAAAATTCTCATCCAGCTAGAACTTGATACAAATCATAAGTGAAAAATTAATCTAGTAAATAAGAAATGCATAATTCACCATTTGTGATATAAAAATGTAAAAATTAAGAATCTAAATAAATGTAAAGTTAAGCTACATTATTGCTTAAATAAATATGTATAGATGCAGCATATTCTCCTGGTCAGCAAAAAAACCCCGCCAAATTTAGGATGAAGGCTATATTTAGTTGCAAATTAATGTTTTAGTGGTTACCAACCAGTGAAAATCAACTTTATTATGAAAATAAATAAACAGTTGAAAAGCAAAATAAGATTGAAATCCATGTTTTCTGCTTGCTAGTTTAAATTATGATTTAAATCAATCCATTCTGTAGCTGAATCAGCAGAAAACGTATGATCCAGATGTCTCAGCTGGTCCTATGCAATGCTTTTTACTTGAAAACAACTCTTCTGCCTTTTAACAGGGTGTCCTGTCCACTTAAGAGCCAGAGGCTTGGGTCCAGTCAGCCCTCATCAATTGTTATACCCAGCTGGAAAGGAAGTAAGTGATTCTAAAAACCAGCAAGCAATTTAACTGAGGGGTATAGCTAGAAGCTGCAGCAGGGAGCAGGTGAAAGAGTTTTTTCATCTTTTCTATTGGCTCAGAGGGCAGGAAGAGATAGTACCTCGGGTCAGAGGGACTGGGAGGGGGACAAGCCTGAGAACAGGGTCAAAAAGTTTCCTTACTAGGAACCTATGTGAATCTGCACAGCCAAGAGAAGGAGGACTTTGATGCTCCTGAGTGAGGAGAGATGGTGTAAAACTGCAGATCCTCTGGGTGGAACTGGGAGATCAGAAATCTGATTAGAAGAAACTTCATTTTAAATCTGAGTGGAAAAGATTTTATTTTAAATTCATTTGGTCTTAATAAAGTAGACCAGCAATGGAATTTTCTTATACCTTTTGGACTGTGTGTAGTTCTCAAGGGCCCCTAGAAGGGGGAAACCTGTCATGGGATGCAGAGTGATGCCCCACACTGTAACATGCCTCTTATATACCTTCGTACGTTTCCCTCTATGTCCTAATCCGCAGCTGGTTTGAATTGTTAATGATTCTTAAGTATAGCAAGAAACTTTTCAAAGATACCAGTGATTATTTTCTTTGTCTTTTTAAATTAACGTATTTTTAATTTGTTCTACGTTTTGAAACTGATATGGGGCAAACCAACCATGGAACGGAACACACAAACATTCTGAATCGAACAGAACCATAAAGGTGTCCTGTCAGTTGATCACTGTCTGTAAGATCATATTGCTTAGGGCCTGTTCCTACCCTTATGAGCTAATCCTTCATCCAACATGTCAAATTCCCACTCCTTTGCTGTGGGAACGTGGGACTTTCAGGATCATATGTAGGGGGTGCCAGTAGTCTTACGTATGCCAAGCCCAGCTCTGTGAGGGTCTTGAGTGGTGGTTACATGCAGCAGGTTTTTTGGGCAGACAGAGTGTGTGGGGAAAGGGGACACGGGACAGAAGAAAGGAGTGAGGAACAGGTGGTGGGGGAGATGCACAAAGGGGGTTGAGTGGGAACACAGAGCTCCTCCCAGGCTGCAGGGTGGAGAGTGAGCGAGCTCCTCCAAAAGGAGTCAAATTTTTTATGCCCGCACATGCTCTAGGGAGTGTTTCTGTATGGATCTGCCAGTTGTTGTTTTTCCCCTTCAGAGCCACAGCAACCCAAAGGCTGCATAAAATATTCTCGCCTTACAGATGTTTGTATTGGGGTGCACTCTCCTGGGCATCCAACCAGAGGAGGGCAATTTCACATTGCATCTTGAGGTCCATAGGAGCCCAGCTGGGAGAGGCTTCTTAGGAGAGGCTTCTCAGGGACCCCCATATGTCCTGGCCAAGCCCCTCTCTCATGCCAGCACTGATTACTTAAGATTGACTTAACCAAGGCCAATTCTAATATTGGAAAGGAGGTGAGAGCACTTGAGTTTCTGCAGACGCCTCCAGATGGTTTCACTAAGTGCTTCCTGTCTGAAGTTTTATGATTATTTTGGTATATTTCTCATAGTTCTAATAAATCTTTCAAACCATTCTTTCCTTTCTCTTAAATAACACGTTGCATTTCAAAAGGTACTTATCCTATATTGTATTATAGTTCAAGAGTCTCTTTTCTAATATGCCTAAAGTTTATTTTACATTACTACAGGAAACAGTGAAATGTGACTTGTGCTTTATTTGAAAGGTAAACTATATTGAGTTCTGCACCTATCTCCTTTGTACCAATTGATAAGTCAAATGACCTGTGGGGAGAAGAGGCATGGTGGAGTAGACCCTTACTGTGATAGTCTCTACAGACACCCATTCAAATCTCTATCATCACAAGTGCAATTTTCAAAGGTGAACCAACCAACCATAAGAGTTTACTTTCTCCTGTGAATACAACTGTTTCTTTGTATTTCAGTGTATTACAAATGAGCAAAATTCCTGGTATTTTGGAGAGTATGATGGTTGCAGTTTTGCGCCCCAGCTCACATTGGAGAGCACTTACATGTGTGGTCCTATAATCCTTGGCTTCAGTGCAGCTGCTTGTGTCAATAACTGCTCACTAATGTGAGTAAATAATTTAGAGATTGAACCGTATTTTAGCATATAGTAATTTCTGGCCTCCTGCACTCCCACCTCTGAATTCCTTGGGTTATAGCATAAATGGAATTTTTGTTCCCATATAGCTATCATACAGAGGACATGTTTACCAACAGTCCCCATATAAGAGTATATATACTTAACAGGGAATGGTTGTGCCATCTCAGATACTGTGGAGTCAGAATAAATCTTGATTTATTTATATTTTTGTCAGTCTTTCTATTTTTTGAAGCCCCATGAGCTAAAACTAGTGGCTACTGTTTAAAAAAGAAGCAGTTTTCCACCATTTTTGTAATTGGCTTCATTATCCATAGCCTGATCCTGGAATCACATATATTTTGGGCAGATTACTGTGCCAGCAGAGAGAGCTTTGTAGACACCTGCACAGATTCAGTGGCATTTCTTAGGTATGAAGAACAGATCTTATTTGAGAGACCAGCAGAGAATGCTTGCCTGGGTTGGAATCCTCATGACATTCTACAAATCACTTTTACCATTTTGCTTTTTCTCTAACTGATGATGCCACACTGATAGTGTGCCTTGTTTTATTTAAGGAATATTCTGTAAATTGTGGTAATGCTAATTACTTACAAATAGCAGCTGTAGAGGTCTAAATGACAACAATACCATAAAAGAAATTTCAACTTTTTATGTTGTTAGTTGAAGCCTCTAGATTTGATATCCTCCTTGTAATAGTGAGTATTTGTTAGGAGAGAGGTAGTTAAGAAGGCGTTTATGAGCTAACCTTGAAGCATTTAAAGTGTCCAATAACTCAAGTACAGCATGTAAGATCTGCTTAAAAGATGCACATGTTGGATGTCTGGAATGGAAATGTCTTTCTACCAGACTTCCTTGCATCCAGTCTTTTGGAGCAGTAGGCGGGTGACAAAAAGCTTAAGATTGTAAGGTTTTAAATCATTATAAGTAGTCTCTCAGGAAATCTTGATACATTCTCACTCTTGGCATTGATTTCTTCACATATAAACTGCTGACAGAGACAAACAACTTTTCTATTATCCAGATGATATGGGGCCAAATGTATCCCTGGTGTAATGTCATTGACATAATTTGAGATAGGCTATGGAAATATTTAACCTGTTTGCTTTTTAGAAAGATTATACTTCTAATTCAGTTGTGTTGTTATTACATAACTCTTGGAATTGACTGTCACCATTAATACAAGCCATTAAAACAGTGGATTCATAGTCTGGAAAAATTATTTTTTATGCTCGGGACAAAATTCAGCTGTGAATTCTATTCCTGTAACTGTGAACAGAATTTGTCTCTGGGTATTTATTTCATGTAAATTTCTTCTTGGACTTGTCTGACTTCACTCCCAGATGGGAAAAAAATAGTTTACAACAGTTGACCTTTTTCTGTTGCCTTTAAAATATAAAGGTTCAATGTTGCTGTGTTAGTCCCACGATATGAGACACAAGATGGGTAAGGTAACCTCTTTTACTAGATCAACCAAAACTGTTCTGAATAGAGACTGGATTTATAGCTTATTACAAACCATGTATAACCCATTAACAACTCCTTTCAGCCCCCACTTCTTCCCTATGATTGGAGGGGTGTTAACAGGCCACTTCACTTTGAATGACCCTTGCAATATGAATCAACTCCTTATGATAAACAATCTACTTCTTTTTGCATTTAGTTGGGACCCTGAGGCTATGTCTACACTGACGGCAGCAAATGTGCCTCTGTGAGATTGATTTTATCCAGATTGGTTGAGCGGAAGTGGAAACCTGCTCAATCAACCCGGAAATCGATGCTACTAATCCACTTCTGCCAGGTGGAGTAAAGCTGCATCAATGGGAGCACATTTCCTGTTGGCACAGAAAACTGAAGACACCAGGGTAAGCAGAAGTTAGGAAGTCAATGGAAGAGATGCAAGCTACTCTATGTTTCCCATCAGCTGTCACCAAATTTAAATGTAGTCTGAGTTAGTTTCCCAGACCTGAAGAAGAGCTCTGTTTTAAACTTGAAAGCTTGTGTCTCTCATCAATAGAAGTTGGTCCAATAAAAGATATTCTCACCCATCTTGTTCCTCTAGTATCTTGGGACCATCATGGCTACAAAAAATCAGCATGATCTTTTTTAAAAACACTTTTTAGGAATTAATGAACTCTTGTCTAGCCTTTGAACTGAGTATCTATTTCACTTTTTTTTAACTGAGGACAAAATCCTTTTGCATGGTTTTTCCACTGGAAAATGCAACTGTAAGGTAATTGGGGAGGAGTGGGTCACAGAGGCAGGTGATTGGGTCATATAAGTACCTAAGATTCCTGTCTTTTAATAATAATCAGTGATGACCAGGCAAATAACACAAGCTTTTAGGCAGAATTATCCATCACTTGATGTCCATGGCAAGCATGGATGACCTGCACCACATATCTATCAGTTGCAGGCTCCTGTGCCTTTTTACCCCCCACCAAAAAAAATAGTTCAGTTCTTACAATCCCTAGATCTATTCTAGACTATTTCCCAAAATAGCTTGGGCATAATTATTTAATTTATTTGACGTACCATCTTCCCCACGATAACTTGCTCTTTGCTTGTTTAAAATTTGTTCTTTGCATTTACTGTGATTAAAAACAATCTGAAGAGCCACTGCACATGGTAAAATGAAATAAGCTTCACCACAGAACACAAAATTAAATTCCCTGATCAGGGAATTGAACGAACATGCTCATCTACCACATTATGTTGTTTATACCACGCTCATGGTGATTCAGGCAGGTCATCTGCTACGTTGCCAAAACCTGTGTGGTAAATAATAGAGCATGAACTGCAAGGTCTGGTTCTGCATACAGATTTGTAAACCCCCATGGCTTAGAACTGTTTGAAAGTTGGAGTTTTGGTTTGTGCCTATAAAGAAATAGCTACAGTACTCTGGTGTGTATCCACATACTAAACCTTTCCACCAGTGGTATGCACTGTTCAGGTCCATGATTTTGGTTTCAGCCTCATCTGTACATTAAAGCAGTATGGGAGGAAAAAGCATATGGCCCACCTTTATAGTTTAGATATGGGTGAATAAATCACCTGTAAAAGCTTGCAATCAGAGATAAATTTGAACTTTTCCCTAAACAGTATGTGTGAAATCTAGTCACACATCCAGACCGTAGCCATTAATGGTGGGAAGAAACTGCTTGAAACATGTACGGGTTGAAAGACCACACCATCATTAACTTGACTCAGCATTACCTTTATTCTGACTAAGCTGGCATCAACAATGACTCCACTTTGTAGTCTCAGGATTACAGTTTGCCAAGGTGTGTGCATTTGCCACTCGGCTCTTCAGTCTTTCAAATGCTGTCTGTTCTGATGTGCCCAATTCCATTCTGTCCCTTTTTTTATGTTCATCTCCTTGTTGAGATGGTTACTGTTATGTCAGGAATAAATTTGTATAAGATACTGGCTCACTCTGGGTGGCTGTGCTTCACTTATCACGTTCATCTCCTCGCCGCAGATAATTATAAATTGGATGTTGTTTAACGAGAAATTACTAATTTGTTCATCCAAATTGTAATCTGTTGAAAAGTCTGCACGTGATGCGGAAAGAAAGTTTCAACCTCACTATGAATAATACAGTGATAAGCATAAAGCAGAAAAGTGATTTGGAAATACAGAATTTCTGTACTGATTGGGCTAACGTGTAACCAGAAAAATACCTTATAAGCAATGCTAGGCCTAGACTGACTTTTTAAACCAACTTTATTCACCGGATGTAACTGACCCTAGAAAAACATGTATAAAGGAAGGTGATAGATATGTGGATATTAGGGTTTAATCATGATCTGCAGACAATGCAGAATGCTTGCTAAGAGGTATGGTAGCTGGTCAGGTATCATCAGCACCATTTCACCTAAGCCTGCTCATCACAATGGTGTTCAAACTTATTTTAATATTTGTTGTTGTGGAGACAGCTCCTGAGATGTATAATGGAAACTGGTCATTCACAGGGACCAATTTTTTTTATTGAGTTTTTTTCTTAGAGCATGTTAAACCTCTGTTCTGAATTTTCAAACTACATTTGAAACAGAATTCATACTGCACTAATGAGGCAGTTTGAAAATAGTGCAATACAAAATTACACTTATTTTAAGAAAAACAGCAAATATCATCTTATGGTTGGTGTTCTTTCCAATTTCTTTTAAAATATGTATCTTTTATAAGTTTAAGAAAATAAGATAGAATCTGTGAGGATTGGATGATCTGCTGGCTGAAGAATGGATAGTGGGATAGATGTATAACTGTGCCCAGTAGTTATGTTTAATAACTAAAACATGAGGTTGATATTTATGGTCTTACTCCTCATGTTGTGACCATTTTTACTTTTTATAAAGTGGCAGTAAAATGCTATCATTCTGATATGCTAATATTTCTTAACATTACACGGGTATGTATAAAGGTGTGAGGTGACAGTCTATAGCTTTCATTTAATGCTTGAATTGCAGCCTTTCCCATGAAAATGTGGAGAGAACCTGACAGGTGGGTTTGCCTGCTTGTAGTAACACTTTCTATTTTGGGATCAGAGATGACATTCCAGTTGTAATAGTCCCTAGACACGGAGGGTGGAATGATTTTTATGGTAGGAGTGCTACAAGCCATTGAACCACACTGTAAACCCTATGTCTTGACATAAAACGGTTTGTGTAAAATAGAAGCCAGTGATCCAATGGCATCTTTGTGCTGTGTGGTGAACAGCATGCTGACACCTGCAAGTTATGACCTAATGTGCTGATACGAGGACATATCTTATCAGTTTCATTTAGAGATCAGCGGTGGCATAGTTGGTTTCAATGTTGTATTAAGACAAGGTGTCAAGATCACTGTGCTGATCTATGACTCTGTAAATACTTGGTTGGTAAGCTATTGTAGCAGCATGTCCATACAACTGTCTATTTTCTCATATATTAGATGACTCCCTTTTCACTCCTCTGTTTATTGCCTTTCCCCTTTTTCTTTTTTCTTTAAATTTATCTGGATTTTTTTTTCATCTGAATGGAGTGTTTTGAGAAGGGTTACTTATTGACTGCTCGGAGCCTGCCGTCCTCGATTTATTCGCAGAACAGGCAGAAGAATTGCAAGTTTCCATTCAATTATTGGCCTCCTTGCTGAGACTGTCAATAATGGTGCCAGTTATCCAGATCACAAAACAATCACATCTGTACTGAGAATTGGACTGAAAATACCAGACTAATTTCACATATGCCACTTGTTGAATAGTCTGACTTTCTTGATGTGTAATATCATTGCTGCATTCTGTTATCCATTTCCTTACAATGCTGGAAACAGAGTGGGTAGTGGTTCCAAGTTTCTCTTATTCTCAGATTTGCAATTTGTTCATTGTGATCAGTAAGAAGTAGATCCTAGATTATGTGTACTAGTTGGTGTCTCAGCTTATTATCTAGAAAGTCCTCTTTTATTAACCTGCCAAGGTGCATATATGAGACACAATAGGTAACAAACACCCAAAATGAGGATGTTTATTCATCCATTAAAATTCAGTGCGATTAATTCAGTCAGTGTAAAGAACTTTCTATATCTGCAGTTTCATGATTCTATATTTCTAATGCAAATAACTTTTCACAATAAAAATGGAGAGAGACATTCCACACACAATTTTGTAAGTAACTGTGTGATTAAAATGAGTGACCTTCCTTGAAATGAGACCACTTAAGAGGCACATGTCTTCTATGTAATTTAAGAAGCTCATTTGATGTTGTCTGCTTGGTTGTTTAACTATTGGTGCTTAAAATATCCCATGTACATATAACCTGTGATATCATTTTAGAATTGGAGAGTTGGTCTCAGAAATGTTTTGTTCATAATCTCCCTATTGTGGAGGTGGTCTGTAATAGCTCAGTTTTTTCATTATTATTTTCCAGTATATTTCTCCATCGCTCTGTAGTCAAAATGTAGGTCCCTAAGAACTGTAAACACTTGACATGTAAGCTTTCTACACAAGAGAATTGAACCATCCTTGATTGACCTGGTGAGATGGTACTAGTTTTTAGCACAAATAGTTCATTCTGACATTAGTTACATTGATTTGTGTCCTGAAACACTGCAGTTTTGCGCTGTGTCCACACTGCAATACTCTAAACCTCTGCAGTTCGCACACTGTCTCTGGGAACCTATCCCAGAGTTCCCAGCAGAGCTTCCACATATGACGGATTCCAGGAGACTGCAAAAGCAAAAAATGCATCATGGGATGACCATCCAAACTGGTTGTGTGATCTATTTATGAAGTTCACACTGGAATAAACTCAATCCAACTGAACCAGTATTTAACATAGCTGAGAGCAGATACAATCTGGCACAAATATAAATTGTTTGGAGTTGTTTTAAGCATAACAGAAGGATCATGAAGTCAATTTTTTTATAATGTTGTTGACAAGGTAATAGAACCATTTCATAATGACTTGTATTATAGTGAGTGGAGGGCTCAACAGTGAGAAGTCCCCATTCATCTATACAGTTTACAAATATATAATAAGAGACCATCCCTATCCAAAAAGTTTAGAATCTAAATAGAAAAGACAGAAAATAGTGTGTGTGTAGGAGGGGTGAGGGTGGTGAGGGAGGGGGAAGAGGAAAGTGATCCAGCCATCCTGCACCTCTTTTTTTGATTCCCTCTTGTGTACATCTTAGCCTCCTGATTATTTTTTATTGCCAGCCACAGACCTTTTGGAACATAATATTTTAATGCTTTTTGTTTCTTATCCAGAGTTCTTTCAATGTGTGTTGATTCCAGATAAAAATGTTACATTTGTCAAATGAATTCTAAAATATTCTTCTGTATTTAGGATGCTCCTTGTTACCCTGTTGCTCTTAGCCATTATGAGGCTTATGCTTGAGTTAACCCTGTCCTGCAGAGAAGTGAGAGCATGTCCTTCTCCCTGATACATAGTGGACTGACTATGCTCTGTTGCTCCATGGTTAACAGTGAACAAAACAAGTTATGAGCAGGTGTTATATATTTTTATCAAATATAAATATTAAGAAGGGATGGGAGAATTAAAAAGGATAGAGTAGATGTCATATGGACAAGTACCAAGAGGGTGAGAGTAGTCAATCCTGCAGATAGTACGACTTGCTTTAGCTGTTACCTAGTTTGTTAGACTCAGTGCTTCTACCAGGGCTACACCCATGTCTGTAAATCAACTGAGGTTCACTTAAAAAAATTATACTCTCTACTGCTTTGGATACCAATCTGGGTTTTTAGAACTGCAAAGTCCTCTCCTGGCATGTTAACCTCATTCAGAACATTTGCTTATAGGTACATGAGTTAAGAATTTAAAAAAGTGAACTGGTAAGATCAGGTCAACATGACTTCTTCTAGTAATGAAATGAATAGCTCACATTATAGTCAGGTTATCCATGACAGGAATAGCAAAGCATCTGAGAACACATTGCTCATCCTGTAGCCAATATATCATTGAAGAAGCTTGTGAAAATCATCTCCAAAGGCTGACATGTGAACTCTTAAGTTAGGACTTGCTCCTACTTGTTCTTCTCAGAAATCTTAAGCAAAGAAAGGAACTGAAAGTTGTTCAAGGAGTTGCTGCTGATGCTGTGTCCAATTCCTCAAAAAATTATTCTTTATTTTGTTTCCTAAGCTTCTGAAGGTTCCTAATTTGCAGTGTGTAATGTATGTCTTGCAATTCAAATGCAAGTTGTGCAACTGTCAGCCATAGTGTGACAAGCACGCAAAATAAGGGTTTTGATCATCTTGTTAAACTGGGCATTACGCGGCAGCTGGTCAGTCATATTCTCAAAGCTACCCTTGGAATCTCCAATGAATATTTGTGCTTCAGATAACTTAATTGATCAAAATCAATTTTGATGTTCCAGAACCTATTGGGATGGGTGACTCAAAGAAGCTGACTTAAAAGGTTTCTCTCTTGTAGGCAAAGGAACTATACATAACTGTTGTATGAAATTCCACTGAAGAGAGAGAGAGAAGTTTTTTTAAGCACTATTCATACATTTTATTTCTGTTCAGAAAGATGTAATTCCATCTTGTAGTCACATCATGTAACAGTTTGCTGTTTTGCCACTCAGTTAAATTATATTCAGAGCCTGAAGAAGGCTCTCTTCTGGCAGTTGACACTGCCAGACATTTTCCAGAAACCCACTAGCTTCAAGATGTGAAACATGTCACATGTAAGTTCTCCATCCTTAACTACTTAGCAATGTCTGCACCATAGCCACTAACAATGTACTCTGTTTACATGCTTGATAAAGAAATCCATTCTTTTATTGTTAGTTGAAATTCCTGCAGGTTGAAAACTTTGACCTTTTTTAAAAAAGGGCTTTCAGATGCAGCAATGCCATTTTCTGGCCACACAGGAAAACAGTCACAAAGGCAATGGGTGTGGTTTAAATAGGCCACAGCTTTATTCACATACAATATTTGAGAATACTTAAGAATAAATTGCAATGTGCAGGTCATCATTTCCTTTATCATTTCCAAATATTTTGGAGGTTTGCTGTCAGCCCTTCCCAACATTGTCCTAGCCAGCCCATTTCTGGCACGCTGCTACCCTTCCCTTGTATAAGCATGAAGGGGGCTGAAGAAGAAGAGAGTAGTGGCTCCCTGCAGTACCAGACATTAGAAGCCTGGGACCCTCCTTCTCTAGCTTCCTTAAGGGCTGTTTTCCTTTAAATCCTCTTCTAATCCATTGCATCTGATCAGTGTCCCTTCTATAATTATCTGCATAGGACACTTTTCACTTTTCTGGTTATTAGCTGCAACATTTTGACCTTGTAGCACTGTGGGGAAGGCAACCCCCCCCACCTCTTATTGGCTAGTGTGATGGTAAGGGAAAAATTCCTAACCCTACCCCAAGGAAAAAGGGTGATTAGTTTCATGTCCCCACAAATCATGAAGAAACCTCGTTCTTCTCTGACTAAATGAGTGGGAGGGTGAGTACTGCCAGCCAGATACCAGTGTAAGAGGGCTTCTTCAGAACCAGCCAGGGGTAGAAATACCACGCCCACCTCCAGTCACCTGGAATGGCACTGCTGTGCCTCCCATCTGGTCCAACTACTTCCTGTTCCTCCTTGCTCCATCCAGGTTAACCTTCCCTCTGTCACCAGTTCCAAAAGAAGTCCTTACGGATAGAGCTGTGCAAATCCACAGATATACACAGATATGGTTGTATTGTTTACCATTTTTTCAGGTTGGCTGTGGATCCAAATTTTTGTATCCACTCAAGGCTTGAACAGTGAGAGGGTACTGGTGTGGATGCAGATGTATATATAAAAGATGGACTGCAGATCACGGTTCAGATACAAATTAATTATTGCAGATGCGGATGTGGATCCAAATGTTTGTATCCATGCAGAACTCTACTTCTGGGACAACAAACTCTTTTCATCTGCCCAGCTGGACAAAAGACCACCACATACAGTTGTGGTTAGCACATTTTCAGTGGGTCAAATATCAGTGCTAGACAAAGCCAAAAATAGTCCATGAACAATGATAGTCAGCTAATCCAGTGTCCATACGGTCAAATGTACAGCTCTTCCCTCAGCCTTTTTGCATGCCTATATGAACAAGCTTGTGACCTGATATATATTAGGAGCTGTATTGGAAGAGAAGAAGTGACATCTCTAAGGAATTAATTAAACTCTGACTCTTGCTCCTTACAAGATGTGGTAGTATTACTAGTAATTCATAGTGGAGGTCTTTTGTATCTTCTTCAAGTAAAGATCAGCATAAACTAACAGTACCCTTGTCCACAACCTATATTATATCCATTTTAGACCAGTATATGAAGCAGAACAAATTCTGCCCACACTGTCAATCTGCCTGTCACATCAATGGCATTGTCTGGTCATGATGTGGCCTACACGGTTAAGCCTTGTCTATACAAGGAAATTGACCCTTCGCTGACAGCTGGGGCAGAAGATTGTTTAACTGCAAGTGGCGACAAGACCAAACAACGTTTAGCAATATTTCAGAAAATGTAGTTGACTGCTTCTCTATAGTGGAATATACATTCAAATTTACCATCACTTCTCTACCTCTAGTGAACCTCCTTGTGTGGTAGCAATAGTGGAAGCAATTTAGTCAGGCTGCTGGCATCTTAACCATATGTCAAATAAATCTGTTCAGGATTAAAAGACCAGAGGACTCTTGTGATTTGCCTACACCAGAGCTCCAACCAACCCTACTGATACGAGAAATGTTGAGGCTGCTCTATTCTGTTTCCTAAGCACAGCACTGAAAACATTCCATTGCCACCATTAGCTGAAAATAGGTGAAAAACTAAAATAAAATTAAATAAACTGGTAAGAAATAGAGTGGCAACAGCAGACCTAAACATTAAGATGCCTAAATTAATAATTAGATACATATTAAAAGGGATGAGGTAATTGTTTACAGTTTAATAGTTTGGTAATTTGGTATGTGTAAAATGTTGGCAGATAGCCAAGGAGAGTGAGATAGCAGTTCCAATTTAGCCTATGGCTAGTATGTTGGCAGGAAGACAAGTGTGGACTGGAGCCAAGTAAAACTAAGTGAGGGTCACTATACCATACTAGTAAACAGACCATAACACTGAGATTTGTTATGTAACAATTTTGATTGACAGCCAGCTTTAGCAGTTGTAACTGGACTATAAGTATGTACCAATCAGAGAGATCAAAGGTGACTGGAAGATAGAGTGTGCTAATGACCATTTCAGATTGGCTTGTTTCCCAATCCTGACCATGGCTGGTAAAACTGAATAAAAGGCAGGCAGTCAGCAGGCAGAAGTTGGTTGGTTGGATAGGCAGGAGCAGGAGAAGATGACAGTTGGGACAAGAAGAGAAGATTAGGGCCAGAACTCTTTGTTTTAGTGGCAGAGCAAGTAACCATGGCAAGCAGCAGCTGTGACAGCCGCCGCAAGGAAACAGCAGGAGTGGTCCTCCTGATTCTCTCAAAAGCCCTGTGATAGGCCTAAACTGTGAAGACACCCTCAAAAGGCAGTGATAGCATAAGTGGGTTGCGTCTAAATTGAGTAGCTCTGTAAATTTCATGGTAGCTTTGTAATACAGCATTGTAATAAATAGGTGTACAAAGTAGGTGGCCCAGAAATTGGATAGCCTTAGGGAGAGCAAGCAGATGTGCCTCACATTTTCCCTTACATATTCTTCTGTCCTGAAAAGTAGTGGTGGCCCAAGTGAGTGCCATTATTAAGAGTAACTTTTTATAAATTATCAGAATCTGTATAATGCAGGATAGCATTGACTTGCTGAACATCACAGCTAGCGTACACAGTATTAAAGAGTACAATGATGTGTGCAGAATGACTGGCAACATATGGTAGAATGGAGAATAAGTGGAAAAAGTGCATATTGCTCTGATCTTAACAAGAAGTTAAGGAAGATAGGCCAAATACAGGTCAACTAATTTAACAATTTAAAATATAAAATTTTATGAAACCAGAAACTGCCTGGATTAAAAAAAGGAGCACAGGACATGTCTGTTTTAGATTGGGAGGTAAGAATATAACCAATCACACTAAAAAGTGGTGACCACAGTGGATGTTCTGGTTAATTCAACAAATATATACATAGTATCTAGGTAACATAATGGAAGAAAAGATGCAATAAGTGGTAATACTAATGTGTAGCTGATTGCAGTTTGAAGCTGTGTGACTCTTTTAAAAGACTTGGATTCATACATGTGGATACTGTATATTCTTCAGACTATATTTTGATCTCCCTCACACAAGAGTAACTTCACTTACCTGTGGGGTTACACTGGATTTACATTGATGTATTATCAGAATATGTTCTTATGTAGCTAATATCTTGCTGCATATTTGCAGCTACAGCTCAGCAGCAACAGCATAACAGTGTAACTAATAGTACCGAAAGTGCCTCATCATGTTCCACAGTAAATTTAAGGAGGGATAGAAAGAAAACTCATCCAATATGAGGAGTTCTCATACAGAAATGAGAGTTCTATACAGAAACTCAATGTCTTTGAAAAAAAAGATGCATATAGCAAGCTTTAAGTTTAGATGATTCACACCCTTTCAAACTTTTTTCTTAGTTTCTTCTACCCTGTGTTTTGGTTTGAATAAAGTATTTTTGTCCCCCTCTCTCTTCCTTTTATACCAACTCTGCACCTAAGAAACATTTTTCTTCTTTCTTTCCTCTTTTCACAAAACTTCAGTGTCTGTTTTCAAAAGGTTTCTATTTTTCCACTCCTTCCTTTCAGTTTCTTCTTAGTTGTTTTGTTTTTTGGAGCCCTTCCAATTTTATTTGAGAGAAAAATATTGTGAGAGACCAGAATATGCATTTGCAGCCTATTATGGGTCTTTACCATCAAGAGAACTTGTGCTTTGAATGAGAACATAGACACAATTTACCAACCAGGCAAAAAACCATTTTTTGTCAAATTTAGGAAAGCTTGAGTACGCAGTCTCACTTGAAAATGAGGCTGAATAAGTGGAAAATTAGACAAAATGGGTACATTTGTTCCTACTAGTAATTCCAAATCACTAACTAAAATAATTATATGCTCCCATTGTCTTCCTTCCATTAGAACAGGATTGCTATAATAGTACTGAAGGATGCAATCACAAGAACTACCAAGCAACTGATATTAGAAATTATATGATTATGTAAACTGCAGCTACTGTGCATCAGGGGAAAATAGTGGTTTCCTTTAACATATTGATCTACTTTCCTAGATATCTTCAAATATGTTTTGCAGCACTATTTCTTCTTGTGGAATATTGCTTTCTATTTAAAGACCTTATCTATCTTCGTGGAATTAACGTTTATTTTGAAAAGATGAAGCTTGTGTGTCAGATGACTTCTCATTGAAGAGCTGTCTGAGATTTTAAAACTGCACTACTGGCTTGTGGCTATGGAATATGTCAACTGACTATTGTGGTTTTACTTTATTACACTTTGATTAAACATTCGGCTCATAGTAGAGCCTCTTCATTGACAGTTCACTTGGAAATAGTTAGGGCCACAGACTCTCAGGAGTGATTCTCCTTTGCTCAAAGGCCCTTTCTCATCATTTTGGCAGTGTGAAGGGTCTTTAAAGAGGATATGGGATACTTACAATTTAAGGCTCCTTTACGATGCCAGAGCTTTATATAAGTTCTACAAGGGGTTCTGTGTAAACAAGAATCAGGCACTGGGCCTGGTCTTGAACTTCTTTTGTCAAGCCAGTCTGTGGTGCACCCTCTGCATGAAACGTCAGATATTTCTTCACAGATTCAGCCTTTCAAACCTATATGGAAAGCCTAAGTGGTACAGATTTAGAGTTAATTTCAGCGGACTTTATGGTTGTCATTTTATTACAAATGTCTTTTATTGACATTCTTCAAGGTTCACTTCTCACTGAGGCTTCATCTATGCTGTTTTTGGGATCGGTAAAACTATGTTCATTTATAAATGTGATTTGTGGGTTCAAGGGTTTTTTGTGTTTTACTAAATGGTTATACTTGTAGAACCCTTTGGTGTGGATGCAGTTCAAAAGTGTATATATAACTGTCACAGGGTACTCACTCACTCACTCAGATGCCTCCTTTTGTGATCTCATACCCGTCCCCCCCACCTCCCCATTCTTCCTCTCACTCTACATCCCATCTCTTGCCCCAGGAGCTGCAGCTTCCTCTTTATGACTCATCCCTCCAGCCAAGTCACTGTGGTTTCCCTTTCCAGGGTTAGGAGTTTCTCTAGACCTGCTGTCCAGGCACTGCCACTCTGTCAGTGGGTGGTAGGGAACCCAGGCCCTCCCACTGCTCTGGATTCCAGCCTAGGAACCCTAAAATATGCAGCCATGGTCTGCACAGTCTACAACCTGCTGATCTCTCTCTAGACTGCTTCCTACTTGCCTTCCATAAGCTTTCTCCTCCATCCTTCTCTCTTCCGGGTATGCTCTTTTCTTGGTCCCAGGCTCCCAGCCTTCTATTCTTTCCTTGGGTTTCCTCTAATGTGCAGAAGTGGCTGCAGACTTCCTCACTGGAGCCATTTTTGTTGCCAGCTTCCTGGCTTTATACTAGCCTAGTCCCCACCTGCTCAGCTGAACTCCATCGGCCAGTCCAGGTTGCTTCTACAGCCTAAACTCTTCTTGTGTGGCCTCTATCACTAATTGGCTCCTTTTTCAGTTTCCTTCATTCTTTTGGGTTTGGTGTGAGGTGAACATCCTGTCAAATAATATACATATGCTTTGTAAAGATGCGTGTAATATACACACACCTGTATAAAGCAATTTTGTAGCTGCATCCACACTGGATTTGGGGTGCGGAGAGGTTCCATTGCTATAACAATACCATATAGTTTACAGCATTATGACTATTCTCTGTAGAGAAGGTCTCAGGGCGTATTTTAAAATGCATAAAAAAGATCATTTCTTTTTCCTAAATGCTACAATATAGTCTACTAAAAGAATAAAATATTCTGACAATTTTAAGATAATTTCAAATGCCAGTCACTACTATGAGGTTTGGATGGCAATTTCCATTTTATGAGAATTATTTTCTGCTACCATGAGAAGACATTTCAGAAGCCATCTGCCTTAATCCCTGGAGAGTCCAGGAAGAATTCAATAGAATAGAAAAATGTGGATACCATGTCAATTGAATATTCAGAGATATTTGATTCCAGTAATGACCTGGCCCCAGAAATGTCTTAATTTGGAGTATTTTCACTACATGTCCAACAGGATACATGAATCAGTCATAGCACAAGCATTTATTATAGTTTTTCACTAAAAGTACATAGTATCATGCAGTGAGCTGATACTCCTCCAAAACCTAAGCACAGTGGAGAGAATTAATCATTATGAGTAGGCAAAAAAATCCCC
Source organism: Mesoclemmys tuberculata (assembly GCA_007922155.1). Lineage (NCBI taxonomy): Eukaryota > Metazoa > Chordata > Testudines > Chelidae > Mesoclemmys > Mesoclemmys tuberculata. The sequence goes on from ML675610.1 coordinate 24,447,268, forward strand.
AATCCAAAACAAATAATAATCCGATGTTATCTGATATTGACCATGTATTTCATGTCCATGAGTTTCTGGTGTCCAGAAAGGGGAGCTGTAGCTACTCTGTACTTAAACTGAACCTGACTTCCCAGAAAAAGGCTTAATTTCACACTTAGTTTCGACATTTTACCCCCTGCCCCCCGCCCTCCCCCCCCAAAAAAGTTACTCCCTCTAGAATGTAAAATGTTGTAATCTTTTTCCCCACAGGATTAATTTTTTCTTCAGGGAAACTTGGGGTGGATTTGAGGAGGAGAAAACCAGTGTTCAAGTAGTGGGGTTTTATAATGTTTGCATTGACCCTGGAAATATTCCAAATATTTTGTTATTAGGACCCAATCCAGCAAAACACTAAAGCATATTCTTACTTTTTCAAGTAAGTAAGTAATACCATAGACTATAATGGGACTACCTGCATGTGCTAGTCCTTTCCTGGATCATGCCAGAATGCTCATCGCTTTGTAGAAAAAGAAGTCTGAATTTTTTCAGTCAGATGTCAACCTTAAAATTAAGCTTGTCATATATTTTTTTTTAATTTCAATGGATATCATCAATGTTTTTTAAGCATTTTTTTAAATGTGAATTTTCACAGTTGTGGGGAATTATGGGGTATGTGTCAGCCCATAATTGTATAATGACAGTAGATGATATTTGAAAAGTTAAAGCTTTTACCACCATTAAAACATGTCAAAATCTACAGAGTAAATAGCCTCAGTAACTCTGAGTTCTCAAACAGCATTTTTCATATTTTCCCTATCTGTAAGTATTTGATTATTATTGATTATCAATGGAAGAACGTTTGCCAACATTTACTTATTAAAAATATAATCTTTCCAAGCCTAATTATGAACCAGGATCAGATCCTATCTTTCCAGAATCAGTCTGCCTATGAATTTTACATTTTTTTTTTGGTTGGTCTTGAGGAAAAAAATGCTTTAGGGAGAGAAAGACGGATGGATGGATGGATAGATTTTTTGGAAGCAGAGACGGTTAGAGAGAATTTATTTTTTAAAATGTTTGTGTATATGTAAGTTCCATAATAAGCTAAGAAAGGAAAATATTAACTGGAGCAGGGATATCAGTAAAAAGCACCGGAAACCTAGAAAGAGGGCCATGAGGGGAGCAGGAAGTGGTTTTCCTTCTCAAGCTGGGGTAAAGCTGACCATCGTACAATACTGCATAAAAGAGACTTTGTAAATTAAGAACTATTTGGCATTTTGTTATTCATGTGTCTTTAGTCCGGCTGAAAAAAGCCACTGTCTTTGTTCTTTGTGTATTCGGCTTGTACACAGAAATGCTCTGTGCAGAGCTGTGTAGCATGATGCACTATTTCACCCTCTTTCCACCTCTTTCCATTACCCTTATTTTTCCCTGTGACCTTATACATTTTGTTTTGAAGTAATAAGGTTGAAATCATATTTTGGTACAGTCTCCTAGACACACTTGAAAAAAGTATTAGTCATTTAAAAGTGGACTAGACAAAGTATTTGATAATACAAGTGTAGGGAGTGATTTTGCATGGGCAGAAGGAGGGACTAAATAAACTAACATACTTGCTAGGTCTTATTTTGATTCCAGTATTTTGGGGAGGCACTTCAAAGGATTTACAGAGATTTAAAAAAAAAGAAACTTTTGTTTGCGAACTAGTGAGAAAATTTTTACATCACAGGACTTACTTGTTTATAAGCATCACCCTGCAATATATAAAATCAGCTTTTATGCATGCAAAGTGTATTTGATGATTCTACAAGCTATCTGGGAATGCATGGTAGCATATTAAAAGTGAGATGTCAGCCATTAAACCCTAATTATCTCTTTGGACTGGGAACTGGAGGCATCATGACTACTTGTGTCAAAATGGATGAATAGAAAGGTAACTATGACAAAAGGGAGATGGCATCATTCATCCTGTGAAATGCCTTAGTTCCCTGCTCATTTCTCCCCCCCAGCATTAGACAGAGCACAAGTGCTGCTGCTAAATGTAGATTATATGTGTGTAAGACAAATCGGTTATTATCGAAGTGCCTTGTATAAAACAATCACAGTGAGTACCTTCCTGTAGTCTTGAGTCTGTTAAAACCTCCATTCATGTTGTTGGGAGTTTTGCCTCATTAAAAACTGTGGGAGATGGCCCAGGGTGAGATGGTAACTTGTCCATTCTGAAACTTTTATGTTGCTTCTAGTCTCATGGCAATATTTTTCAGTGACTCCTGGTGACCCCTGTTGAATATAAAAGTCAGTTTTACTTTAAGCTGGTCTGAAGCAAAGTCATAAAACCGAAGGCCCATTTTTTATAAGTGGAACTTTTACTGCCTGGATTGAGGCAGATTTAAAGTACAATTAACTTTTAAAAGCTACAGTACAAGATTTAGCTATTGAAGTAACTCCTCCTTCTCCTTATGCATATGTGGTGTTTTAACTTTTCTGTGCACTACCTTGTATGTAGGAATCTCAGCCAGTTGAGCATTGGCAGATGAGAAATCTTTTACTTCTGTACTTCCTACTTGAATCCTCCCATCGTTCCTGCTCTAGTTTCTCTGTGCCATCAACAGCAATTACTTTTTTTATACAGAACATTGTGTTCTGTTGGTGGGACAGAATTGATGAAACATGTATCCTAAAAGGAATTTTTGAGGTGGCGGAGAGAAATTACTGGGTCGGTGGGGAATATAAGAGGAGGATAGAAAGTGATAATATATTAAATTAATCAATCCCACTCCATCTTCAGATTCCTTCTCTGTGTTTTTTGTATCCATCATTTTGCACATTGTTCCACGTTGTGTCCAACATTTAGATCATGGTAGTTGAAGCAGTGTATTTCCTAGACTGGTTCTTGGCTCACATACCAACAGCTATATGAGTCTATGTTGAACAGCGCCAGCTGCCAGCTCAATCACTTGAGTGATCCAAATTCTTCATTTTCTAACTTGTAGTTAGATGCTACCGGAATTCTCATTAGAGGGCTGAATTTGACCTATTATTGTTTTTGGTATTCTTAAACATATTATGAGCAATTTGAAGTCTGAAAACTGACCTCTAGGATAGTTGTAATAGTTTTCTAATCTGAGAAGTCTTCTTTGGCTTCCCTGTCTCTCTTACTTTTTATGACAACTTCATATTTGGAACACTGTTTTACCATTGATTAGATGGCTGTGAATTTAGCCATTAATCTCTGATGAGGAGCCTTGTCAGATAGTCTCTGGAAACCTAAATATAGTATATCCACTGATTTCCCCCCCCCTTATTTATCATGGCAGTAATGTTTTCAAAGAAATACAGAAGGTTAGTTAAGCATGACCTCTCCTGTCTAAATTCATGCTGGCTATTATTAATCAAACTGTTCTTCCACCTCATTCCTAAAGATTACTTTCAAAATTATCCCCACAGTGGATGGTAATGTAATGGTTTACATTAGTTACCTCAAGTTTTTTAAAATGTATTTGTGGTGATGAGATCTGAAGTGTCCACGCTATCCCTTATTTTCCCCCTATGATAAAAATGATAGTCTCACCTCTCTTACAAAAGAAAAAGGAGTCTGCCAGGTGCCCTCACTTCAACACTGACTATCAGTTATGCTTTCTCAAGCTGAAAAGATTCTATAGTGTCCACCTAGTGCAACATTTAAATTGGATCAAAATGTTTGTAATAAAATGAAATTGACAGAAATCTGTTCGGATTGATTCTAGCCCTAGAAGTTTCAAGGGAGTCTGAAAAAAGGACACCTTTTCACATTGCAAATTCCCAAACTGTAACAACATTTACTCCATTTTTTGGTGGATCATCTGTATTTATAATATTTCTCTAGCCTTTTTATATAACCATACCTTCAAATGCATGCTATGAGTTTTCTAACATAATCAGTCAGGAGAATCTTTGCATTGTACCCTAGGGAGAAAATATTCCTCTGCATTCCAGTGAAATCCTGAACAAAGCTTGGGGGGTGAGGGCAGGGGGGAAGAGATCCCCTCCAAAGATGGCTCAAGTAGTGTCTGGTTAGTATATTTTGGAATAATAATGCTTTCTCTTGAGGCTATTTATATCATGTTAGTGCAGTGAAGTCAACATGTCATTTGCACCATTTGTTATTCTGACCGCTTTGGCTCCACATCCCTTAGTTTTAACACTTCAGTTTCCCACATAAGTAAATGATAGATGCAGTGAATTGAGGGGAGAAGGAAAGAAGACAAAGAAGAAATAAAACCATATTGTTAAACTGTAAGATATTTGCAGATATTTTTGATAGTCTGATAATAATATGACAGTCTCTCCATTTAGGGAGGATACTATATAAGAACCTATCAAGAGACACAGATGGAAAGAGACAAAGGTTCATATAAATTAGAAATGACTTTCAGAGTATTGCCCAATGGCCAAATTATTTAAGTGGCAAATTTTGTGTGCCCAGCTTTGAAACACTTTGAAGACCCTGATTGTCATACAGTGCTGAGCACCCCCCTTCTCAAAAATCAATCCTCTATTAGGTGTTATGTTGAGCACCCAAAATCACTTTTCATTTCTGAAAAGCTTGGTCTTAGTCTGTAAGACAATATATAGAAAAAAAGCCCATAATCACAAAAGATGGATGCAAATGGTAACATTTAAAAAGGGATTTAATAAGGATACTCCAGAGGATGGGAAAGCTGTTGATATGAATGAGAAATTCCTTTTAAAATATTAGAATCTGTTGGTCATTTTTAGTTTTATTTTTTTAGTGCAGTGGTAGGTAGACATTTTATAAACTGCTAGAAAGTAACTTCAATGAAGACTAATTAGCATATATGTAGCAAAGAATATTGTTCATAGACCAAAGTTGTTTCTGGTGCTTTTACATTTTGCTGTTGATTGCTCTTTCCTCTCTGAGTCTGCCAACCCACTCTGTTGCAAGATTTCATTTCCTTCCCAATGCCACTTCTACTATTACAATATACTTTCCCCATTCCATTTTGCCCCTTTGTTCATACCTTTAACACAGTAGCTTCTTCCAGAAAATAGTTTTCTGAATCTGTCTCCCTCATCCTTTCTTATTGCTGTAGAATGTAAACTCTTCAGGGCAGGGACTGTGTAAATATTTTGTAAATAAGTAATAATGAGTCATTGTCTTTTATTTACCTTGAATTATATATGTTCTGCTAACTTCAAGTCCTTTTGATGTCTTTTGTGTCCTACATCAACCATCATCAATAAACATTTAGTGTTGGCTCTTCGTTTCTACATAAATGGAGTACCTATGGCATTTTGTATGTGGTATTAAATACATGGTGAACAGGTCTGTAAAAAGGGACTGGATGGAAGTGCATGCAAGAGGCCAGGACAAGATCTATGCATCATTTAAGGCTCACTTAAGATATGGTGTGTCAGTTAAGTGGTACTACAGTAGTGCATATCAAGCTTGTGCTGGCACTATGCAAAGGGGTGACTTTGGCCTCTACAAAATATCAATGTTCCTGGTATTGACATGGCAGTTACCTGAGTTTTTCTAGCAGGAACAGTCCTGAATGAATAGCTAGCTATGCTTTTCTCTTTTTAACTTGGGCAAGATTATGCTTAAACTTATATGTGCATTGACACTGTGTGTGTGCGAGACGAGCATACGTGATCTTTCTCCCTAGCTTTCTTGCATCTCTTGAGCTTGTGTGATGGCCAGGTGGAATTGCAGCCTCTTTGAGTTATTGGGGGAGGGGGTCAGAAGTTGCTGCGTCCCTACTATCTAGAGGCTCCCCAAAGGAGTGGAAAGAGACAGTCAGGGCCATGGGCTCTTCCTGCAACTCTGTGGTGACAAAAGAGTAAAATAGTGGATTTTCTATCTCTGAGCCTCGGTGCTCCTTCTGGACCACTGTGGCTCCTTGATGTGGTTATGTTTTAGTTTTGCATCAAGAGATCACTGTCATGTACAGTGAAGGAAAATGGGCAGTTTAAGGATGCCACATTTGTGTTCACTCTAGGTGTCCTAGTTTTTTTCTTTTTTATAGTTTCCTGTATAAATATTTATAAATAACTCTTCATTTCTGTCCACTGGATTTCATACATACAACTTCAGTTAGCACTGATGGCTGTTTTGGCCATAAATCTTGCACATCAGAATGAGCATGTATTCATACTGATTATTTTAACAATCATTTGTGGAGCTTCTTAAAGAACTATTTTTTGGAAAATTGAGTGGTAGTGATTTGGCAATTGAGCATAAGGTCTCAAATTATCTTTGATTTTTAAAGTCATAACAGCTTAGCTACTGTATTTGGAGGGCTTTAAAACAGCTTTTGTAACGTTCATAGCAAATGGCTTAAAGTGTGATCAACTCTGAGAAGAGACTGTGTAAAATGGCACCTGATTCAACAGGCTTGATCTCAGTTATTTGCTTAATTTAGCAAGAAATTAAACTTTTACCCCTCCTAGCACTGTGGCATCACTGAATCAAGGAGATAGTAAACAGTATTGTAACTGGATTATATTGTGTATAATCAACAGCAGTGTTTAGAGCTCTGTCATGAGACTTGCTGCTCATCCTTGCAGAAGAGTGTGCAGGCATAAAGGAGACCCTTTACTTTACTGCACAGGCTATCCCATCACCAGAGTCTGCATGGGGAGAAGCAGCTGCCTATTGGTTGTGATTCTTCCTATCATACAGGCAGGGGGTGTGTAAGAGAGGGTGGCAATGGAGAATAGGCAGAGCATATTGGTGTTGGTTTGAAGAGTAAAGAAATCTATCTCCCTCCTCTTTTCCCCCTTCCCCACCCCCAAAGAAAGAAACAGGTGGTGGGTGTTTGAAGATGATTTCCCTTTAGAGCAAGGATGAAGCAGGGACCTGTTTGTGAGGAACTGGGTCACAATCTGGTTCATACCCTTATTACAGAGCCCCTTAGTCAGGCTAGACTGGAATCTTACTATCAAGATCTTAGTGAGTTTGAAGCAGTTACACCTGTGGAACCCATTTAGAAGCAAATTGACCAACCAAGCTTTTATTCATAGTGGCTATTTGTGAAAAAGAAGGAACCTCTCTTGACATTAAGGTTGAGTTGGCAGGAACAAATAATGAACATCACAAGGTAATTTTTAGATTCTCTTTTTAGAGTATACAATACTCTAAGAAGAATTATTATTTTACTCTTTGAATATCAACTCAATAAAAGTCACAATATGGATCTGTTGTCTTCAATTCTAAACATTTTTGCTGTAGATTATTAATATAATGTTAGCTTCTCCAAGTCATTTATACTGGCTACTCCCTAAGGATGAGTTATTGATTTATTCCATGCCCACACCAAGAGGTGCATGTGTGTGTAAAATTATAGGACAATATTTAACAAGTAGCAAATAATCTCTTAGGTCAATAACTTCTACCTATGCTATATTTAAGTTAAATCTGATTTTCATCTTTATTAAAGAAAAATGGATCTTAAACTGTTTGATCATTAGCACTTTTAAATGTACTTTTCTTTACATTTCAGTTTTGACAACAAATTACAGAAATGTTCAAAAATGAATAAACCTCTTATGCAAAGAGATAGAAAGCTTTTAGTCTTTTTGATAAGTTCTCACATACTTTATTTTTTAAGTCAGAAAGTTAATAATTTTTGTTCCTTTCCTGGTTTGGGTGGTATTGCCATCCAGGATCAAATTCTTCTATTAATTATTCATGTCCTACACAGTGGGCATAAAAGGGAGTAGCACATGCATAACCAAAATAAGAACTTGTCCATTAGGTTTGATTTTTTTTTTAAGTGCAGCACCTATTGGTATGTGTATTTAGGAAACTAGATTTGTTATTCAGCTCAGACTTTTGAAACACTAGTGTACTTGCACCACTGAAGAAGATAGAATAACTGGCCTTTGCCCCCTAGTTCTACTGTTGTTCTAACAGGCATAAAACTATCTTCTGTGGTCTGTGAGTGTATTGTTATAATATAGCATTTCAACAGATGATACATTACAAAGTACTTTCTTCAGAGAAACTACTGTAGTCAGCCTTTCTGTCAGATGTTTGCAGTTCCTATTTCAAAGGTGGTAAAATGAGCAAAAGAGGGAAATCTGTATCTAGAGTATTTTCTTTTGCCAACTTCTATGTTTGATGTATGCCAAATGGTGGTGTGTTTCACAATATTAGGCGATAACAGTATTTCATGAAAACTTTATTGGGAATGAGGCACATTACTTTCATGTTTTCTCCATTGTATTTGTGATGATGATGTTTACCAATCAGATTTATGTAAAGTTTCTACATATCTTCATAGATCAGTTAGGATTATGCTGAATCATTATGCACTCATTTTTGCTACCACACAAAATTATTCTTGTGTTAAAATAATTAAGGAGATTTGTCTCAGTAAGGAGTCAAGTTTTCTTGTCTCATTCCCTTTTCAACCTCATATATTTCTAATACTACAATATATGTCAGGGATGTTGGTTGGTTTCTTGATATTTACCAAGATTTAATAAACAGACTTAGGGCATGTCTTGACTGCAGTGGCATTGATTGAGTGGATCTTTGTAGACCCGCTCAATCAATGGGAGAATGTTCTCTCATTAACTCAATTAGTCCATTTCCTCAAAAGGCGGAAGGGAACATTGAGTGTTTGTGAAGATGTTGCGCCGCGGAGATGCAAATTTGTCAACATGAGATACACTAGTTATGTAATGTTACTAGTGAATCTCATGTGGACCCAGTGTGGCAGTGTAGACCAAGCCTTAGAATGCCTTTTAAATAATAATTGTAAATATTGCTATCAATTAAATAGGATATTTACTCCTTAATAAAGGAGTAACTAATATATTGCTGTTCATACATAGGTTATAAACATTATAGAAGTTAACAATGGAAAAAAGTTCACTCTTACTACAAATGAGTAGATACAGAAAAACTATAGAGCAGTGCAAAAGGTCCTAAACCTTAGCTGGTATAAATAGGCAGAGCTTCAGTGAATTTAATAGAGCTATAATAGTTGACACCAGCTGTAGGCAGGGTGGCACAATCTCATGATTATAAACCAAGATTTTTAAAAAAGGATTAGTGAATTTTGGATATATCAATTACTGGGTGCCCAACTTGAAATCTGGTCCCTTTAAGGTGCCTCAGGTGGGGCACTCAGAGACTGATGCACCCAAATATCATGGGTCACATTTTGAAAATGTTGGCTATTTTGCTTAATTTTAAATTTGACATAGCGTGAAACTTTGGGGGCTAAAAATCAGCAAGCAAGCAGTACACCACCATTTCTCCTTTCCTGTCTGAAAAGTACAGTTCAGGTTGGTCAGGCTAAATAGGATGAAATAAGCTTGATTTTATCACTGTATTAATGAAAGGAACAAACAAGCTTAACCTATAATTCCTTGAATTTTACAGCAGATACACAGATAGGAGAATTTCATATAAAGTCTCCGCAAATCTATGAAACACTGCTAGTGTCATTAGACTAACTTTTAAGAAATACAACCTGTTCTAGTAACAGACCCCATTAAGGAAAGCTCCTGCACCTACATGGTTCTTTAATGAGAGAGTGGGATTCTCTGACAACTTGGAAACACAGAATTAAACTGCTGCACAGTTTTATATTAATGCCAACATCATTAGTCCCAAGGAAGCAACCCTGGTAATTTCATTTTAACATAAAACACAGTTCAGGGAGATGACATTAGAATGTTCAGTCCTTAACAGAATGAAACAAAAGTTGGATGCTATCCATGTGTTGTCTGAAGGAACTGAAATTCCATGTTGTGAGCTTGAACAAAACACTTACTGTATGGAAGGAAATAGTGGATAGATAAGCAACAAAAAAATAAGGTCTTTACAAGCTGAAAGAATCATTAATGTTGGATAACAAGAATTAAGAAGAAAGATGGAAAAATTCTGGGGAACTCTAAGTACTTAAATTAGGGTTTAGAAAATGTCCTTCAGTGATGAATGGTATTTAATAATAAAACTATGTCCAGGCTGTTCATGTTTGAGTGAAGTTATGCAGAAAGCTTTTAATGAACAGTTTCCTACTTCAAAATATATATATTTTTCCTCCTACCTAGTTGGAAATTCATCTGTGAAAGAGAACTTAAAATTATTTTAATTATTTAACTCTGTTACAGACCATAGAGTGTTAAAGTTTACATCATGAGAGAAGCAGAGAACTAGTAAGTGATACAAAATGCAGGAAAACTTTACTTGTGAGGTTATTTATTTTCATCTTTCAAAAATAGAATGGACCTCTGCCATGCTCCTTGTCATCATCTACATCTGTGGAAATTGATTGTAAAAAAGCTACCAAGCAGATCACATCCCCTTTGTACTCACTTGATCCATCTGTAAATGGCTATACAAGGAGCCAGGAAAGGGATAATCAGGCTAATTGATTTTAGAGGTTATTTGAGATTTTTATATTTCTGGAGCAAGAAGTTTAGGCTCCGGTGGAAGTTTGGACTCTTCTATATCCATGTAGATGTTTGGTGAAACACAGCCTCCAATAATCTTCTTATGTGCACTAATCTGTAAATATCCTTTGTAATAAAGGTAGGTATAACAAGTCAGATTCTTGAGCCTGAGACGCGCCCTGGAATGATGGTTGCAGAGAGGGACTTTGGAAAGAATTTTAAAAATGCAGAAGTTAGGGCTTGCTCCTACGTCTACTGAAATCAATAGCAGAGCTCCCATTGACATCACAAAATTAAGGACCTGGTTCAGCACCATCAAACTGCCTAATTTGAGAGGTTAAAATATATTATTTTTTACTTTGATGTGAGATAGTTGTCTGAACTTCATTGTTGTCTCTTCAATTTTTTTCTATCATAGGGTTTTATACTGCCTCCCATCATTGTTGTCTCTGAGTGTTGTCCATGTAAGAACAATAGCAAAGTCCCTAGTGGACCTTTATAGACTCTCTTTTTGTGGTTAAAGCTCTGCAGGAGTTAGGTGGGGGTTTGGCGGTTTTATGGGGTATTTTTTGGGAGGGGGATTAAATTGTGAGGATCACTTATAAAGGAAAGGCTTTATCAAAGATGAAGTTTTGGAACATTTCTTGAAGCTGGTCAGACACAGAACTCACCTGTTCTCTGGAATATGGCTCCGTATCCAGATCTCCTTGGCAAAGAATGCTTTGCCTCCAGCTCTCACATGTATGGCTCTGGGCTTTGTGATCTTTGTGCCAGAAGAGTGCAACTGTCAGTGGTTTGTAGACTGAAGTTCAGTCTTTGATATATTTGGGGCTTGATCCATTACTTTCTTTGAACTTTTGAGAGAAAAAGCCTTAAACTGGCATTGGAAGCTGACTGAAAGCCAGTGGAGGGACTTGAACACAGGACTGATGTGCTCACTGTGGCCTGAGCCATGTAGGTGGGTAGCCCTGTTCTGTACCACCTGGGGCCTGTGCCTATTCTGCAGTCAGCTTCAGCTATGACGGGTTACAGTTCTATAGCCTGGAGGTGATAAATGCATGGATTACTGTGGCCAGGCCTTCATATGGGAGGGGAAGGGGCAAGGTTTCCTAGTAAACTGGAGGTGAAAAAAGGCATTTTTGGAAATAGATGCCACCTGGTCATTAAACTTAGTGAGGAGTCAAACAGGACCCTGTTTTGAGGCTTTGCATCACTTTGACAAATGAGGCTGTATGCCTTTGATGGAAGGCGTGGGCAATGTCTTGGCCAACTCTTCACAGCATTTCTCCTTTCTGACCAGCATCACTTTTATCTTGCTGATCTTGATCTAGGGTTCAGCTTGAGCTAGCTGCTATTCAGTCCCTAACTAACCCCATGGAGTCTCATTATCTCTCACAGTGATCTCATGTAGATGTTAAAAAGAAGTGGGAATAATATGGGACCTTGCAGGTGAGAGCTCTTGGAGAGGAGGAACAGTTACCAATCACCACTCGGAGCTTTGCTGGAGAAAGTGACTGGAGCCATTCTAGTTCTAAGCCATTTACTCCTGCTGTGTTACATAGCTATGCTAGGATCTTGTGGTCCAATGTGCCAACAGCTGCAAAGGGGTCCAGCATTGTGAGCATGGAGATCTTACTTGTGTCCATAGCTCCAGTTTTTCTCTGGAAGGTTAATTTATTTATATATATAGCTGCACAGAATGAATATGTATTAACTGATTAGATGAATAATTCCCTGTACTTACACTATATGATCACATAATTTTCTTCTGTTTATCTTGCCTTAGAGTTGTCTTGTTGGCAGGCATACTGTTTTTAGAGGTGAGGAAGATTATAGGATTGGATATTACTGAGCGAAACAAACAATTTACTGACAGGTAAATGTGGGCCAAATCCTGCCACCACTGCCAATACTTAGTAGTGTGTATTGTGGTGGTCTGTCAGATGCGCCATGAAATATATGCAGCACAAGATGCAGTCTTCCATCACAGGGCAGATTGCCATATGCCAAGCCCACTGAGTGATGAGATGCATTTTACTGCTCCACTCCAGTAATACTTGCCAATGGTGTGTGTGCGCGCGCGCGTGTGTATTCAGTTGATTATGTTTGCCTTACAGATGTATCCCTTAACATGATACCTAGATGTATTTAGTAAGGTCTCTTTTCCAGCTACCCATGCTGCCTTTCATTGTGGTTTGCGACCCTCTATTAGCTGCCAGGACACTCTGAAGTGCCCTAATAGGATGCCATCTGGTTTTTTCACACTTCAGTGCTTCTATGCCCATGTATAGTTTTAGTACTGTTTTCTTTTTTTGTACACCATGGTAAATAAGCACAATATTTGCATAATGATTAATGCTATTAAAAGAAATTAGTGGAAGTTTTCAAAATTGTATATATTTTTTATGCTGCCATATGATGGAAAAGCCCAGTGTTAAGGTAAATTGTTACCCCTCAAATACAATAGTATGGTAACTGTTGGTTAATGTTAATCTTTATAGCTCTATAGAACAGGAACATTTAATAATAACAAGACAATCAAGTGTGAGAGTTATACAGTACAGTTTATGTGTTTCACTATGCTCACCCTATAACTGTGGCTAAAAATTCCCTGTTTATGAATTATTACACCATAACGTGCATATTAGCATGTTTAACTGCTTTAGAATATCACAAAGGAAAGTGAATGGAACCTTCCCAAAGATTATGTAAATTGCACAGTACAAACATAATGCGTGCAGGTTCATGATGCAATATACATTTAATGTAATGAAAGGAATCTTGGAATTTGTTTAAACACACAAAAAAGAGCACCCTATGTTATCAGGCTTTAAGAAGTAGGAAATTAAAACAATATGTGCCCCATTTTTAAGGTAGAGTAAGAAATAATGACTGCTCAATTTTAACTTTTTGTTTTCCTGGATTTCCTCTTCTATAAAGTGATACAATCCAATTTAAAAAGGAACTCAAACAAATCCTGTATGAAAATGACAGATCACAGTAAGAATGACACCTGGTTTCCTCCTGTCTGCTCATGCACTGGAAGACTGGACACAACTAATGTACCACCAAGTCCTATGGGGAATGAAGCTATAGAAATATAATCCTCACATGCCTGCAGTGTAATATCTGCTACATGAATGAAAGTAATAAGAAAATGCCTTTGAAAACTTACTTAGAGCATTCACGGCTGGCAGATGCTATCACATGACTCTCTAAAGTCTATCAAGGAAGTGCAATGTTTATTCTATATAGAATAGGCCAGGAAACTGCAACGATATCTCTTTTAGACCTGTTGGTTAATGTTGACTTTTTATAGGCCACTGGTATATAGAAATCAGTGAAGTTACTGATTTTTCCGCTCATTACTTATTCTAACTGAAGTTAAAACAAGTGGGAAAACTACTGTGTTGCACCATTTGAATACTTTTGTTAATGAGCCACCACATGCTTTAGCAGCAAAGAGAATTCCCGCTACTGACGATGTACTCATGAGTACACCCTGCTCTTCTACTGCCTATTTCTCACTCAGCTGAAGCCTTTCAAATACTCCAGATTTAAAACCAGATTTTGCCCAGCTGCTCCAGAAGCGCACAAGGGGGACACAGCAAGGAGTCTCACCCATTCTTGCATGCCAGTAGTAAGGCCGGATCTCAGTTGCAGTCCCTCCACTAAAGGCTTCTCTCAACTAGAGTCTTCTGGGATGTAAGGCTACTTTTAAAAAGGTTTGGAAAGGCCAGTAAAGAGCAAGGAATATGTGACTCCATCTCTCCTCCCCACTAGCCGGCAACAATCGCTGCATGCACAGTGGCTTGGGGATGGGGCTGCGGAGAAGTAATTCTTCCGACTCTGAAATATTGTTAACAACAAACGTGCTGCTTCCTGAATGTTGAGGAACTTGGAGGAATTCTCCCTACTTGAGTCAAAATTCCTCCTGGGGTAGTGCATCTTCACACCTCTCACAACCTGGTAAGCAAACGCTTCACTTGAGTGAAGATAAAAACGGAAAGCAGCCCATCTGTCTCCTGAACTGTTGGCAAAATAAGCTGTAGAGCAGCAGAAATGCAGCTCTTTTGAAGTTCAACCAGTTCCAAACTTGCTGTTGGCCACACGCTGCTGGATTTCCAAGGGAAACTATTTTCTCCCCCTTCAGGCCACTGAGTGCCACAGCACCTCAGTTACACATAGACTTCTTTCATAAAGTTCCTGTTTATTTAAAAAGCTAAATTAGGAGAATTTTTCAGCATCATATTTGTGTGTCTAAGCACAAACTAAAAGGTAGTTCAGTTCCGGCTTCTCCATTTCCTTCCTTGCCCACCCTGGCAAGCATTTTGAGCTTCAGTTTGTGTGGTTTGTGTGTGGTTTGTGTGTGTGTGGTGTTGTTTATTTGATTAATAAATATTCCAGAATGGCTGTAAGGCCTGATCATTATTGTCAGTGGGAGCAGGGCTCAGCCCATAAAATGCTGACAGATTGGGGGGAGGGGAGGAGTTCTCTTGCTAAAAGGACTGTTCCCAAAAGGGCTCAGAACACATAACTTCCATCAAAGTCAATGAAGCTGAGTTCCTCAGTCCCTCACTGGATCAACCTTCTAGTGACTATCAAGAACAAAAACAGTAAGGGAATATGGATGATTAAAACTTGAATACCTGGTGCCATACATTTACATGCTTGACGATTAGTAAGTAGAAAATTAATGTGCTGATGGTGTTATCTAAGTAAAGTTAAAAGTTCTGGGTAGCATTTCTCTATTGGCTTGAGTACCCAAACTCTTCTTCCTATTTCATGATGGGTATTTTTAGAAGTATTGACTGACAAATTTGATTGCCTTATTGTGAATGTACTTATTTTCCTCCAAAGTAAGTTGTAGCATAACATTCTGGGTTCTTTTAAATTATTTTGTTCAGTTAAGTGACATGTTGTAACTAGCCTTGGAATAACTTCAGCTTCAGTGCTGCTCTTACATTAAGAATAACAATTTATAGTGGTTCAGTGGAAATATTATCTTGTAATGGATTACATGATGACATTTAGGGCTTAATCTTACACTCCTTGAAGACAGTGGCAAAACTGCCA
The DNA here is from genome assembly GCA_007922155.1 of Mesoclemmys tuberculata. Classification (NCBI taxonomy): domain Eukaryota; kingdom Metazoa; phylum Chordata; order Testudines; family Chelidae; genus Mesoclemmys; species Mesoclemmys tuberculata. Next base: position 24,462,727 of record ML675610.1, read on the forward strand.
TTGATGTGCTTATCTGGATGTCCAAGACCTTAGTCTATTCAAAAAACCAATAAGTTCAATATGTTCTAAGCTGCTATTATGGTACAAGGTAAAGATGATTTTGTCATCTTAGGTAATTTTATAACATCTCTCTCTCACTCCTTTTTACACATTTTTCTCTTGTATTCTAAAAATCATTTTTTTCCTGAATTCTTATAATTTTGGTTGTACTTTTTTACATGTACAAGGCAAAATATACTTTAGTTATCTATTCTTGAACTTAATGATTGTAATTTAAGGGAATGCAGTATTCAGAAAGGGTTCACATTCTTAATAGAAATTACACTGCACTGAATAGCAACAAAGCGTAAAATATCTGAAAATAAATGCTTTGATTTGTATGACCGTCTAGCAAAATAATGCAAATAATGGGCTAATGTTGCTTATTATCAATTTGACTTCATAGTTGTCAATTTCACTAGACAGTCATAATGAACTCCCTGAAGGAATGCCCTTCAGGTCATACACATGGGTAATATTATCTCATGCTAAAACTTGAATAAGGCATTATATTGTTCTAAACTCGTTCTGACTTTGTAAATGAAGGGGATGTATGGTGTAGCAAAAAAGATCTTTTGGTGGGTTTTTTTAGCTTTCAACAAAACTATGCTTATCTGAACAAATATAAAGTGTGCTTTTTAAAAATAAATAAATGAATAAATAAAAATAAAAAACAACCACAACTGAAACAGTTGTTTATAAGTTACATTGATACATTCATTTTGAGAGATGTTGACAGAACACTAACGAAAGGGAGTTACACCAAATAGTTCTTTTGTTAAAATGACTTTAAAACGTTTTTTATTCCAAAGGATCTTAAAGTTTTCCATGCCTGAATATATTCATGCTGATACAAACAAATCTGGAAAATAAAACCTGACCCCATAGCGTGCAGTAGCTAATTCCAAGAATATTAAACTCTGTAGTATAAAATGTTTCATAGTTTCATAATTTTTGTTAATATTGATATTTATAAAGCCTTATTGAATGTATTCTGTGGAATAACTTGTTTTGATTAATACTATTGATCACTTTTCTATTTACGATGTAAACATACAAAAAGGGTTCTAGTTATGTAGCTCAGGTTTTGATGAAGAATGAACAGCTACATTGCCAGACCCAGTTCTGCAGGAAAATGTACTCTTGGATGTCAATATCTGAAATACTAGTTTAACTATCAGTGAATATCATCAAACAAAGGTTTCAGGTTTTATTTTTGGTAGTAAATATCAGCTAGACTCTATAGTGTAGCATAATTAATGTGCTTAAAGTTTTAATTACAAGTAAAACTGTACAGGGAAAATCAGCATGGCAACAGAAGAGCAGCTATACTCTGGATGCAATTCAAATATGTCTGGGTAGTAATAGGAGGCTAGGAGCATGGAGGAATACTGCTCATAAAATGAATCAGACAGCATCTGGCTGGCATATGACAAACAGAATTTTTTTCTTTGTCTTCTCTGAGCCTGCAGATCTTCCCACTTCATGTATATAGTTCAGCAAGATGCTATATGAAGTCAGCAGTTCTGTTCTTTATTGTTATTCCAAAGAAAAAAATGAAATCACTTAATTTGCCATTTATTAGATACATATCACCAGCAAATATTGGACACAAATAGATTAAAGGTCCATTTGGGTTTGAATAAAATAAACCACTTATATTTATTTTGAGAATTTTTTTATTTCTCAATCTGTATTTGGCATTACTCAGTAAACAAATTGCAGATGGTTGACAGTTACAAATTGTGCTTCAATATTGTTCTTGTTAAAGAGGTGCTAACATTTTTCCTGGGTAATGTGATACACAACCCAGGGCTACCTCACAATGCAGAAAAGACAGGGAAAGGAGTTTCTTTATTTTTGTTTCTTTGTTTTTCTCTGTTTTTCTTTGTTTTTTGTTTTCTTCAAGATGATATTTAAACTTATACAGCTATCTTCAAATCATGCTGCTAACAGCTGGTTAGACAAGAAATGTTGTGCAATATTTTTAGTGGGCATATTGTATTCAGTTTCTTCAATATGCAAAGTTTAACTGATTCTTTTCTTCTAATATAATAAATAAACCGGGTAGGTGAATAAAAAAAATCAAGCCACCTATGTTCATAATGTTCCTGAAGACCTTTGAATCTCCCCACGAATTCCCAGTAAAGCAGTCTTTAATTTGAGTGAGTCTGAGTGAAACCAATTTTTCATGAATCTTCCTTGCTCATTAAGCAACCCAAACTATATCAAAAGTGAAAGTGTGTATTCATTTGCTTTCTCTCATTATTGGTTTTCAACCTGTGTCATTGGATGTTCAGTTGCACAGTCATTTCCAAACCATTTAAACGACAGGTTTAAGTCCCCATTGGTATATACTTAAAGTTAACTCTAAGCTTAAGTGCTGTGCTGACATTACGGATGCTTTCTTGAACTGGGTGTGGGCTTCTCTCTCCAATTTTTCATGAGTGATCGAAAGCCTCACTTTTCCTTTCTGATAAACATACATATTTACTGAGGCCCAATGGAACCGTATCGTAAAGAAGGCAGTTGGGGTGGGTGCTCCTCTGATGCTTCTGCTCTTCTCTCATGTTGTAGGTTTAGCCTTCAAACTTCTCAGACTCTGCATTGTTTGTTGTACGTGTGTGTTTGTTTTGTTTTTTTAAATGCCAGGAAGTGCTGCTTCCTGTCAAAATTAATCATTTTATATTAATTAATCTTTCACTCATTTTGTCTATTGCATTCATCCTGTGAATAGTAGATTGACAGAAATCCTACAATACAACAGCCTCTTCCAAATGTAGCTGAGACAACTTCAAGAAAACAAAACCAATCACATCCCCTTTTGGCACCTCTATCGTAAATAAGCAGCCCCTCAAAATAGACCATGTAGACATCTTCACCATGTATTTCCTCTCTTTTCTTATATGCTTCTATAAGCAATTAAATGAGTAACAGTGTTGGTAGTTAAAGTATCATAATTGGTGTTTGGGTTAGCACCAACTGAAATGAGAGGAGGAGTACAAACCTCAGGGCTATTGTTTTGGGTTCTCTGCAAACTCACTGGGCATCTGTTATATTGAGTCATGTTTTCAGTCTTTTTTTTTTCTGTGCAACTGTAAGAGTCTGAAATTTTTAATAACAAAAATATACAATAAAAATCAAAGACTCCAGAAGCATTGTGATCACGTTCCCCAATAATCTAACTATTTACAGAGATAGAGATAAAGAATGTATTTAAAAAAACTAACTCATTGTACAGAGTCCTGCTGACACATCTAGTTTTGTTGTGTAGAATACACACAACAGCTCCTCTCACCCAGACAGGCCTCTTCTATACATGGTCTGTTTGAATTTTAACATGTTGTTGTTGTTGTTGTTGTGTGTTGTTTCATACCAACCTCCTAAAATAAGCCACTGTACTGTACAATTCTGAAAAAGGTTTGTCTTGCAACATAACTCAAGTGGTCCCAGGTTTCTATTTTTACACATTGGCGTTGTTTTCTTATGACATCTTCTGACAAAATAGTTAGTAATAGAATGTTATAGTATTTGAGAGTTCAGTGGAGAGACATTAGACCATTATTTATGGGAGCTGTTAACACCTCCCTATAGGATGGCAGATTACTGGCAACACTTAGGGCCTCACCAATACTTTTTTTTCCTCAGTAAAATTTTGAAATTAACTTTGCTAAATGCCATCCTCTTTCAAAATTTTAATTTTCAGCAATGATAATGGGTATGAACTAGCTCCTACTCCATCTGGATCCTCTGTTTTTAATTTTTACTTGTGTGGGCTCAATCTTGAGTAGAGATCTGAGACTACTTTTAATCAGAAAGGTGTCCATGAATTTTTAAAAGACCTGTTGTCAGTTTTTTAACTAAACTACCATAGAATGTTGTTGACCCCACAGAGTGCCAGCAGCGGTCCTCCTTAGGTTGCTGCAAATTTCAGAAAGATGAATGGGACAGTTTGCACCTCTCGAAGCTGGTATTTCAGGCTGTCTGCAAACTCAGAGAAGCATCATTGGCACCTAAATTAATGTTTTCAAGCTTTCCTTTACATCCAGGAGGGTGAGAAACACATATTGTAGCATAGAAAGGTGAGATTCTAATCTCATCATGTGACTCCAGGAGATCAGGCTCTAGGCACAAGCCTGTCGTGCCTGTGCCTTAATCTTGCCCTTCCTACACAGGGCAACATGGACTTTTCTTTCAGCCACAGGTGTCCAAACCAGTTTGCAGTAACATATTTCACTGAATAGCTAATTTAGCCAAGCATGCACGCTCAGAAAATCTTCCCTTACTTGAGTACTTCTCAAGCTTAGGGGAAAAAATGTAGTGTGCATGCTCAGTGTGCATTTTTTTTGGGAGGCTCATCATTCATAACACTATCTTTTACCAGTGCAACCAAAGACAGTTCTCTTGATACAGAGCTATTTTCCTGCTAAATTTCAGCTTTCAGAACCTTAACTCAGCAGTTTCAAAACACAATCCTGGCTGTTTCAGCTGCAGATGTGCTCAAGCTTCCAAAAAAAAATCACCTTTATGCAGATACCTCCTATGAATAGCTTCATATGAAAAGAGAATTCTCTGTGTCTAAAAATGGAATTGGAATGGAAACTCTAACATTGCTGCCCCTTTTTATATTATTTGCTGTCCCCCATCCCTGTATCCATACTCAAATAGGTTTCTGTACATGGATGTTTTTGTTTTTTCTATCATATTCCTCGTAGAAGAAAGGATTGTGTCTTATTAAGGTTCTGGAGTGGGAAATCTGTATTCTGTTTCCAGTTATGACACGGAATTCATCTGTGAACTTGAGAAGTCCATTTAATTCCTCTTTATCCATGTTAGTTTTTAGTAAAAGGAGACTAATTCTGCCCTACCGCACTGAGATGTTGTTAGGAAACATTCATTTATTAACAGGTGTCTCATGCTTTGATAGTATGATAATGAGACTCACAGAGAAACCAAATAAATAAATGACTTATGTTTATATAATCAAAGGTCAGCTTTTCTAACCTTTCATAAGTTGAAATTCTGGCTCTACTCAAGTCCATGGGAATTTGTTCATTGATTCCAATGGGGCAAATATTTCCCATGTAGTATATAATTGCCTGCAACAATGACTAACACAAATAGCTAAACTTGGCTTTTCCTTTTACCAAAAGCCAAATTCTTTTGGGGATAAATGGGTGCAAGTGAGGATGTTATGTCTCTGGGACAAATATAAAGGGACAGATTTTCTGTTGGCATAATTCCAGTGAAGCCAGAAATCTTTGTCTAAATCTGCAGGCTGCTAACAGTGCTATTTAGCCAAACGGGAAATGAAATAAAACATATAGCACATTCTGGAAACTGTAACTCAATCTTTTTTAAAAAAAACAAAACAAAACAAAAAGCACAGTTTTAAATAAAACTCTTTCCAGTTAAAAATTTAGCTTTTAATCTGTGCTGTGCCACTTCTGCTGTAGTACAAACCAGTAGACAACCTAGAATGCTGTTTGCTTCACTCAAAAGCATGCAACATCACAATATTTTTGGTACCCACACATTTTTAGTAACAATTTAAATAAAATTATTTTTACTCTGTATTAGTCACAATGGGTTGCATTCACACATTTTTGTAATGGAGATTGGGGAATAAACTAATATATGTAGGAGTTTAATTCATTTACTTGTCTTTATGGACCCATAGAGTTCTTGTGTGTCAAAAAGCCATGTGTTGTGCCTGAGAGCTGAGTCTTACATTTAGATCTGATTTAATGGAAGATGTTTACAATCACAGGTAGGCAGAGAGCTCTCCAACTGTAGATCTCATGAGGTTCTTGTGCTTTGTTCTTGAAATGTAGCACACATACTTTAGATGGGAGCAATAAGCATGCACGTAACTTGTGTGCCAGTCTGACATACACTACCTGCTTTTGGGAAGATCATACCTTCTTGAGGCGTAGGCCTTTTATATTAGGACAGCTGTGCGACTAACTTTTGGAGATGCAGGATACCTTAGCACTTGTAAGCAGATGCTTCAGCTGTTACATCAGTTGGGTCTCTGTTTGGCCGTATGAATGACCAGATCTCAGTTCAAAACTGGAAATGTGTTATAATACATTTCCTTTGGTTTTTTGAGATGTTAAATAGACAACTTAATGTTCAATATTAGTTCATTTAGGTTTATGTTATTGATAATGAAGAGTACCTAATTTACAGTATACTTAAAAGGCCTGACCCTGTATTTTTTGCACACTGAAAATTTCCACTATCTTTGGATTTTTGAGCATATGAGTTGTCATGGCAAATGTTGATTAAATCACAGATTGTGATTTGACATTTCTGACTCATAAGGGCTTTATTCCTTCTCCCTTCGCTTCTCTCCCCATCCCAGGTACTATCTTGCATTTGATTTTAAGTAAAAAACTAGGCTATTTCCCCCTTCTCACAACTTAAACACAGATTATTATATAAATACATTTAAACATTAAATCGCTTCCGTGCAGAGATCTTCTGACCTAGATATTCAAAATTGTGCGTGCGCGTGTGTGTGCGCATGTGTGAGCGAGCTGTTACTCTGCCTCATGCAAAGGAGTTAAGACACAAATAGAACTTGTTTATTTTGAAATTGAACTCAACCCTGGCAGTCAGAAGCTGGAAAGGTGTGGGAGAGCACAGAATAGTGAAAGTAGAAGGCAAAGTTTAGGACAGAGCATGTGTCACACTGACTGGATAAGGGGGACCTTTGTGGTGTATTCAGAAGCTCTGATTACTCCCTTCTACGCCAATCTTGCATTAGGGGTGTCACGCTGGCTGGATTGGGGTGGGAGGCATTTATGATACTGTTTGTCATCAGAATATCAAAATCGAAATAATTGATGAGATATGCCATGTCAGGTACTGTTAGGCTATAATGTGCTGAGTAAGATGATGTTTATGTCCATGTGTTATACGTGTAATGGAAGTTATGGATAGGGTTGATATATCTGTATTTCAATTTGGGCTGTTTCTAGGCCACTCCCCAGACAGTATGGCTACAGCAATAGCTTGCTTAACTGCCCATTAAGAGATTCACAGGTGTCCCAGAGGGTCCGGGGCAGAAGCCAGGGATATACCTGATGAGTCACCAGGACTTGCTCATGTGACTCTGGACTCCATTTTGGTTCCTGTGAAATTCCACAAGCAGCATGGCAAGGGCCAGAGGACATAAAAGGCAGAGGCCCGGGATCCATTTTGTCTTCAATCCTGTTCAGCTTTCAGCCACCTATTTACCTCTGGACCAACTCATCTACAACTGAAGCTGTGAAACAAAGGATTGAGACCCATCCAGGTACTGGATGTATACCAGAGGGACTATACAAGCCTGCAAACTCCACAATTCTTTTAGAAACCTGATATATATGGACTTTCAAATCATTTGTATGTATCTGATTGCTTTAATCCTTTAACACTTATCTTATTGTTTGTGCCTTTCTTTTTACAATAAACCTTTAGTTTTAGTTACTAAAGCTTTGGCTGGCGGCATGGTATTTTGGGTAAGATCCAGATTTATATTTGATCTGGTGCTGGGGCTGACCCTTTGGTGTCAGGAGAAACCTTGTGGTAAAGAGCATAGAGTTTAAATAACTAGTCGCTTTACTGAACCTAGTGGCTGATTGGGAGCCAGAGACTGAAATGCAATAAAGGGGGCTGTGTACTTGTATATTGGCTTTTTGGTAACCAGTGTGGGGGAATCAGAAGCACTGTTTGTGGCTGGTTGGGAAGCCTAACTTCAGTGTCACCCACCAGTGCTAAGAGAATCTGCTCTCCTTTTACAGCCTGCCCTGTCCTTGGCATTTTCAGTTGGCTGCCCTAGGCACTGAAGGTCACAGTATGCATCCCATATCTAGCTTGCTTACCTTCCAAAGAAGAAGACCGTAAATCAGAAAGTCACTACATCACTTCACCAGGTATGGGGACATCTCACAACTCCCTGCCATAGTGATTATATGCTTTCCTGTTTATGAACTCAGTCAATTGACCATGGCAAGTAGAAACCTCTAGTGGAAGCTGTGAGGATCGCTTGCTGCTTTCACTGACTGCAGATCCTATGCTAAAACCCTGTAATGAAAAGCCCAGGTATATAAAATCATAGAAATCTATGGCTGGAAGGGACCTCAAGAGGTGATCAAGTCCAGCCACCTGTGCTAAGGCAGGACCAGTAAACCTAGAGCATCCCTGACAGTTGTTTTGTCCAGCTATGTAATAGAGATAATTTTCCTGCTTGTTTCCAGTTGCTATGTGACTAGCCACTTCTCCACAGATTGCCACCAAGTGTCTGGAGGACCATTAATGATGTATGTAACAGCTGGGCAGCCACTGCCATATCAAAAATTGGGGAAATTCTGCTTTTTCTTTAAGGTAGTATGGAAAGGACTGTCTGCCATTGGAATGCCATCCCTAAAAAAAATCAAGGAAACTATTAGTCATTATAGAAGGGTGCGGGCAATCAAATGTCTGAAATAGTAACTGTGAACACAGCTAGTCCTGCAGAAGAAAAATTGCTGGTATAAACTTCAAGGAATTTCAGAGACTGACATGTATTAGCACACTAAGAGAGAAGGTTAGACATCAAAAATAAACAGCTTATAGAGTCCGTTACTAAGAAAGCTTTACTCTACCTGGATTGATGCATTTAAAAATCCACAAAAAATAGGACTCAACCAGTTAAATCCACCAACATTCAAATGGAAATAGGAAGATGTAGATAAGAATTGCATAAATACATCTAAAATGAGGAAAGGCTGTCTGTTGACTCAGTGAAAGGAGTGAAATGTGAATTATCCATCCAGCAAAAGGAGAGAGAACAGTCTACAGCATGTTTCTTTATTAACATTGCTGCATGCATGGAGATTGGTATTTTCCCTTGTTGCTTTCTTGTCCCAACAGCTTGCACCTGATATGATCTCAGACTCAAGGAGAGAGAATCATGTCATCACCGCTGTTTAAGTGTGTGTGTGTATATATAATTTGCATAGCAGCTTTGTACAACTCAAATATATCTTACTAGTAGTGACATTAACATTTTAAATGACTATATTAGAAAATAGCATTTATAATTCAAAGTTGCAAAAACAAATATGTTCAAGTAAGTTTTACACAGTATCAACCAGATTTACATCAGTGAATTAAAAAAAATCAAGTCACTTAAATATCATTTACACTGTCTTGATTTAAAAATCAATCCACACTGTGAGAAATCAAGCAGAGAGAGAGAGAGAGAAAGAAATAAAAGCCCAAAGCAAGACAAAGATGCAAAATACATAAAGGTTTTCTGTCTCTGAATAGACACATGCACCATATTTTTCTGTAATTAAAGCACAGTTCACAGTTCCATAGTTAAATATTGAATTGTGTTCTTCACTTAAAAGCAGAGAGTCAACCATTTGTTGAACATAAGGAATATAGATATTTATTGTTTGGTCACAGAATAATTTCATTTTATTCATTAAGAGAATTTACAAGTAAATATTTTAATTATTTTCAGAATAAAAATTAGTATAACGGGTCATTTACGATATTTACCACCTAGTTTCAGACCATTTAAATCCCAGATTATCTCATAAAATAAGGCTTTTCAAACTTCATATATAGTTAAAACTCATTGATATACTGTGTATAAGCTACATATGAAAACTTATTTTTGGATGAATGCTCATTTTTTGCAGATATACTTCATAGCTGACAGTTTCTGGACTTCAGCCTGGGCTGATTAATAGAATAGAATTCTACAAAGAACAGCCCTCTTTCAAAATGGTTATTGTGGTGTTTTGTTCCCAACAAGAATGAACCCAGACTGCCTTCAGCTGAGATGGCTTCTTGTTACAGCATAGGGAGACACCACTTCAGCTGACATCAATTTGTTTAACTCCGCCTTTTAGTGACATCAAGAAGCAGAAAATGAAAGAAAAAGTTTTTAAAATCAGGCAAATTTAACTTAGTGCATAACACTGTTTATAGTTTTAATCAAAATTGTATATGTATTGTATGGTATCACTGCAGGGTGAAGATGTTTTTCTTAGTGCTTTAGCTGTGTATTGTCATACTCGACATGTCTGGATTTTTAAATTTGGGTTTAACTCGTACTGGATTTGTAATGCCTGTTTTGGGAATAATTACAGCAATTCTAATGTTTTTACCCTTACATTACTGATATGTACTCACAACCTTAACTCCAGTGTAACACCGTTGTATTTGAAATGTGTTTTTGAAATGTTGTTTCTGTTGCAACTACATGTTAATTGTACCAGTAGGATGTGCTCACAGCTAAACTGTGTGATCTTATTGATGTCTTTACTTTCCTAATCCTTGTTTTTTCCATTATGTCATGTCAGATAATGATTGTATGTTGCTTTGGCTTATTTGGGGGAAGGGAGGAGTATTTCAGTCTATACTATAAAGTGCCCAGCAGTAAAACAACATTCTTCTGTACAAGCAGTTTAAGGGGAACTAGGGTTTATGGATCAAGTCGTAGGAAACTTCCAAAAGAAATGTGCAAGTTCCAAAGTGTACTCGTGATGTCCCTTTTATCAAAACAAGGCTGTTTGGACCAGAAGCTTTATCAATTGAGAAGAAAACTTACGAAGGAGAGAACAAAACATCTGATAGTGATGTTGATCAGCCACAAGAAAAATAGGCACTTTTGGTCATAGAGCTTATATAGAAACCATCAACCCAAAAGATGAAAGTTGTGAACAACTGAAAAAAATTCATTAAAATGGAAAGCAACATGCAATCTTAATTATAGTGGTCACTACTGCTCCTGTTTATAATAAGTAAAAGAGTTTACATGTTCAAAAAAAAAATTGAAGACTTATCGATCTCTAGAACAGGGAAAAGAGTTAAAGAATAGTTAGAGAAAAATAAACTCTTTTAAGAGGGGAAAAAAATACTGCAGTAGACTAATCCCTTTCTTTTTCAGGAAAATTCACATTTCACTCCTTTGACTGAGTCAACAGACAGCCCCTATGTTTCCTCTGCTCCTTGATAAAAAGGTGTGATACCTGCCAGACCTGTTCTGCAGATAATTGCCTGCAGAAAAAGACTGTTACCACATGAACTGCCTGAGCATGAGAAAAGATGAGAGAGGTCTTTTCCTTCAAGGAAAATCAGTACTTGATTACACTGGACTATTTTTCAAATTTTTGGGAGGCCAATGCCCTGCCTGATACAAGTAGCAAGTTGGTGACTAGCAAACTGAAGGCCCATTTTGTAAGATGTGGCATTCCAGAGGTATTCACCAGAAATGGACCCCCTCTTTGCCTGGGAAGAATTCAATGACTGCACTCAGATGACTGCCACACCACCTCCTCAGCATACCCACAGAGTAATGTTAAAGGTAAATTATCTGTAATAAAGGCTACGAGTCTGTGACACAAAGCTGTTTTTCTGGTTCAGACTCCTTATTTCCATTTTTGGTATACATATAGGAGTGCCAAAACATTCAAACTCAGGCACTGTTGGGATGAAGGACCAAAACTCTAGTATCAACGAGGGGAGATCTATTGCAGCCAGAAGGATAAGGACACTGCCGAGAGGAGATGGCCAACAATCAGGGAAAGCAGGCACTAGAATATGACAGGTCAGCCAAGGACCTACCAGCCTCAGAGATAGGCACTCTTCTGAGGATCCAGCCAATCAAGAGATTCCAGAAGGAGTCTAAAGGAGTCATGATGCACCTTATGGCAGCTAAGACATATGAGAACTATGCAAGGGGGGGAAATGATGTGAAGGAACAGAAGACATTTACTTACATGGAGGCACAATAGCCAGAGAGAGATCATCACAGAGTGGAGAGACCAAAAATCATCAGGAGACCAAACCCACAGCAAGGAAGGAGACTCCACAGAGAGAAAGTTTGCTAGATAGATGACAGGGAGACAGAGCTCAATCACTCACAGTGTGATGGCATGTTGAGGAAACCAAAAGATCTCAAAGATTATGGAACCAGCTGAGTCTGTGTGAGATGCTAACTTGGCTATGTGCTAGCAACCTATGGCCAAAGGGACATGGGATTGAAAGTCTGGGCATCAGTTATTTATTTTTATTGTTTTTATAATAAAATGTTGTAAAATAGGAAAGATGAATCATGATCAGTAGAGCAAAGATCCATGTTCCCTTGAGGGATTGTTATTGAGTGGACACCAGAGGAACAAGGAATGCAAGGACTTAGGCTGGCAGCAACTGAAATGGATAGAATGGTGCGCAGAAGACACTTAAGTTCTACTTGTTGAACTTAACCTGCATTCTGGATCTCTCTTTGCCAGTCATTGGAGTATGCATGAAGAGCCCAGAAACAAGGGGGATTGGTCCTGGAGGACGTTCCCCTGAGTGTAGGTAGGATTTACAGGTGAGGAGAACTGGAGAAGTGAAATTCTTCAATGAGTCCTTTTGTGGCAGACCAGACTTGGGGCTATATGAGATGGCTTGGGGAGAAAAAGCAGGTCTTGGAACTTCTAGGCAGAAGGTCTGAAGAGTGAGATCCTGGAACAGGGGCTAAAGGAACTGGGACAGAATGGGTAATAACTTTGTGTGTTACTGACCTTTCTATGGGATTGAAGAGCTGCTGCTATTTACTTCAGGGTTTTGAGGAACTGTTTTTGCTATGAAGAATGTCTGTACTGTGGCATGATATATGAATAAAAGGGTTTGATATTTTGCTGCTGGGAGAGAGAAAGGGGAATCTAAGGCAAGTGCACGTATAGTGCTGCAGTCTGCGATTGGAGAGCACCCCAACCAGCAGTTGCCTTATTGCTGTCCCTTTGACTTCTATGGGACTAGTCACATGCTTAAAGTCAGCACATGCATGTGTGTATTTGCATTCATCAGGGGCCAAAATATATTTTCTTCTTAGTAGCATAAAAGATTTGTCTCTTCAAAATTGCTTCAGGGTTAATGAAGTGATTTGGACTTTCACTACACTGACAATGTTATTGTGAAGTTTTTATAGACACAGGCCAATATTTTCAGAATGAGGAGCTCAAAGTTAGGTTCTTAGTCTATTTAGGAGAACAAATTGCATTGACTTCAAACTGCAAATTAAGAGGGAGGGGCATCGCCTGGTGGAAGCATTTCACTTTTCTTTCTTGTGGAAGTTCAATGTATCAGAAGGTGGGGGAGTCTGCAGATATAGCACTGGCTATTTCCTTGTAACTTGTGTGTTTGTTTTCACAGTAAGAATGTTGATGAAGCCCTGGACTTTTTATTAAAGCATAAATGAGTTTGTGTGACACATTAGTAGAAAGAATTCTATATAAAATCTGTTTTTACTACTAATTAAACTAAAAAAAAACACCATCCACTCTAGTTTTTTAAGATTATAAAATGAGAAGTTAAAACACTAACATTATGTAAATTTAAAAAATCTATTTAAATATAACAAATGTAACTTTTTTTTTAAATCTACTCTGATTTTTCAGATGGTGAATGGAACTGGAATGAAATGATGTACAGTTTGATTTAACTTTCTTCCTGAAGATTGGTGGAGAGTTACAGTCCAGTAGACTTAATGCTCAAAAGTAGCTTGTATTTTTATGCATTGTCACATAGTCATTCTGAAATCCTTCTGAGACTTAAGGTTTGATTTTTCTAAATTAGGCACACTCAATTGCACACACAATTTGAGCCAACAAATACTGTAATTGTGCACTGAGATTGGTAAGAGTGCATAGCCAGTAAAATATGAAAAACAACATGTGTGAATTATATTTATGATTCGTATGTGTCATATTCCAAAAATCCAGCCAGTTGAGCAGAAGTATATACTCCCTCTGTGGGGAAAGGATAATGCCTCAAAATAGACAAGATTTGAAAGCTGAATAGTTTTTCTACTTTTTCTGTTTATACATCTTATTTTCCTATAAAGTAATTCTTTAAAAAATAAACAGAATAAAAATGTGTGTTACAATGCTATTGATTTAGCACATTCAAGAAATACTTTGTCCTTAAATCCAAATACAAAAACAGCATTGTGGTACACAGAATGCATCGTGGAAACAAGACATAATGGCAATAGCGATTAGCATATCCCTATCTATTCCACTGAGCTTTACATTTTGTGGTATAATAAAATAATTCAGATATGAAGATAATTAAACAGATTTTTATATTGCAAAAAAGAAAAAAAACAGACTGCATGGATAACGGGCTCTTCTATTCAACTGAAATTCAAAGGTCAAATTTTAGCACAAAAGCTGTTAACCTCGCTCTAGCATAAATGGAATTAATATATGCTTTATGCATCAAGTTTTAATAACACGTTTGGTTACGTAAACTTAATAAACCCCATTTACAATGGTTGTACAAAATGATCAGCACAGGACAATAAAAATGCCCTTTAACATTCCATATCACAGTTTCTTAATCAGAGTTTAGTTGTACTCAGAAAGGAAATTGTCATACTTTTCCTGTCAGCTGTCAAAGTCCTCATTAAAGCCAAGATCATAAATTACACATGCAAGATGGATTCTGGCCTTTCAGGAGTGAAAAGAACATGTTATAGACTGCATCTAAATTATGTTATTTGCATTTGCCTTTATCACAAGGACACTGAAAGAAAATATCTATAAAATGTACACTATCCATAATCCTGTTGTGTTCTGAAATATACTTGCACGTGATTAAGATAAGATTACGAATCAGTGAGCTATGCATATGAATGATGGTTGTTGTAGTATTTAATCAATTTAAGCCATGAAAATAAGCTTTACAATTAAGATACATTGGGGATGAGTGAAAGAAAATATTCATTAGAACGCCATCCTGTGCAAAACACGAAAACTTGTTACTAACTGTAAAAATGAACTATAAAGTATTCATGAAATAGATAATGATTTTTACCTTTGGAACTATCATGAATTATTAGAACTGCAGTACTGTTTGTAAGTGCAGGACCTTGTAATGACAAAAGAAGTAACATTTTGTGTAGAATTGCCTAGTTACTGCAGAGCCACGCAAATATTAAATATATCGGAATTATTAATATGCAGAATCAGGATCAAGAGAGAGACTATCTTTTCATCATCCCTAGGGATTTCACATTCACAATGTCTATTTAGGTCATTGGTGTACACTAGCAGTTGAACTTCAGCCTTGTGGTGTTCCAGTGGTGATAGTTCAAAGATTAGATTTAAAAATTTCTAATGACAGATTTCTGCTTTTGATCATTAAGGTAACATTTGAAAGTTTTATCAGAAAATTAAGTTGTACAATTCTAGTTGTGGATCTCATTATGTAAGAGATCAAAAACGTTTTGAGGTCTAATGAAATAGCTTAATGAATATTTCCATGATTTGCGGCTGACAAAATCTTGTCATTAGTCCTAGAGAATGATTGAATGATGTTTATGAACAATTGCTGAACCATCGTGTGTGTTTCTGTATAATTGCTGGATTAAAGATTATAGGAGATTTTGATTGAATTTAACCCACATTCCATTATTAGGCTAAAGAGATTGGGCTCAAGGAAGAGACCATATGTGACATAGCAGTTCCTCTCAATGCCACAATTTAGATTAGGGGGAAATAATGTATTATTAGTAGTGTGCTTTTCTGTGGGTATGGCTGTATTTTAACTGTATGTACGTGCGCGCGTGCACACACACACACACACACACACACAGAGCCCATTATAAAACTTTGGAAATCTGTATAGTAATGGAATGGCAATCCATTGAAATATGCACCCAGAAATCTAAAGACTCTTAAAAAAAACTGGAAAGAACTACATAATTTTAATCTAGTGCATATTGCTTTCTCAGGGAAGCAATATGCTCTCACTTCAGAAGGCAACAATTAATGCGGACATTAAGTTATAGCTTAGTTGATTTAAGTTGTAATTCAGAATTTTGCCCTTTGATTTCTTGGCCGTACTTTGTGGGAAACTTTGAATAATATGACAGTCCAGCTATGTATTATACATTTCTTTATAATAGTTATTTTCACCAAAAAAAAGCGATGAGATGTATAAAAAAAAGTATCTGAAATATTTTAGAGTTTGTGTTTCTACTGCTTATTTTATCACTTGATGACATAATGGTTCCAATCAATATGAAATAAGTTTCTGCAGAGCTTATCCCACTTAAATCCTGCAAGCAATTTGGGTGTGTGCAGCAGTGTCTTCTGAGTAGGTGTTGAACTACTCTCATCTCTAATAGTGATGGAATGCTTAATTAGGTCGTCCACTGCCACTGTACTTGCTAAAATGGAGTCTCTAATTCTGCCCAAATGAGTTCAGGCTTACGTGTGAGCATACCCCACATCTGTGAATTATAAGATACTGTCTTATAGCTTGCTTTTTGCCATCTAACATCTTTGCACATTCTTCTAAATAAACTGGAGTGGGCTGTCATATCTTATGTTTAGCGACACATTTCTGCCCCAGAAAAAAATCTCCATTGCTGAACTTGAGTCCAATTCTTTCACTATCCTGGATAACTGAAGGAAAAGGTATGGACTAATACTCCAAGGAAGAAAATAGTTTGTTTGCAGAAGACCTGCTTTTCCTGTCTGAAATGAAATTATAAATGTAGTTACCATACTGAAAAAATTTAAAAGCTGGCTAAAAGCAGTTGCCTTTAACTACACAGAAAGGAACCAGTCCTGCCTTGAATGCAGGGTACTGGATTAGATGACCTATTGAGGTCCCTTCCAGTCCAACACCACTCTGAATCCATGAGCAACAAATGAAGTGTTTTCAAAGGAGAGAGAAAATAAAGTCAAGTGGAAAAAATAATTCCAATGCACAAGTTCACTGAGATTCCATGAGAAGGTATAGAATCATAGTTACAAAGTATCAGATTACACCATTACATATATATATGTTGACCATATTTTATTCTAGAAAATGACAGACAAAAGTTTGGCTGTCCTGGAAGTTGTTTAATTGAAAAGATTTAAGAATGTTTGTTAGAAATGGCTTGAACAACTAAATAAATTTGTAGACTACTCTAGAAATTAATAAATTGAACAATTAAAAGAAAAAAAAGGAATTTTAGGATGAGATAAACAGAGATTTTTCTGTTCTTATATATAGCTTCCAAGGCCAGAAAGGACCTGCCACTGAAAAGTATTGCAGAAATTGTTATCGTTGTGGAAAAAGTACACCACCCTTTTTTGGGGGGGGGGAAATAGTAGCATCCCTATTTAAGTATACAAAGTCAAAAAATAAACTTCCAAACTGTTTCAGCAAATTTGTGAAATACTAGAAATCCACAGAACTTAAACCATAATGGGACACCCACAATCTGATAGAAATGTAGAGCTGTTTAATTGGACCATAAAGTATCATTAAAAGGGACTAGAACTGACACATTTGATTTCTTTTCTGGAGTTCAGAGTGAATGAATGGCAATGAAAAATGTATCACAGCACTGATGTTTTGATGTGAAATGAGTACCCTAGCAAATCTCTTGCATGGCCTGGAAGAAGGGGAGCAAAGGAATTTGGATGTTGCAGAAACTAATCAATTAATGCTCAAAGCCCATGCCTCTGAAATGGAGTCCACGTGCTAAGTAGGACTGAACACTGAATTTAGATGTGCTTTGCTTAAAGTTACATAGGCGCCAGTGTGAGCAGTATTTGAAAGAAGCAGACAGAATCAGTAAATATATAGATTGTGGCATGTTACCATACTGTTGAGAAGAAGGATGGTCTTGTGGTTGAGACACAGACCTAGGACTCTCAAGAGCTGGCTTCAGTTTCCAGTTCTGCCACCCTGTTTCATAGAAGGTATGGACTGTCTCTTACTATATATTCCTACAGTACATAGTACAATGGGGCCCTGATCTTGGTTGAGATCTCGAAGTATAATTACAATACAAATAATAATAATGATCCTGTGAATTTTAAGCTGTATTTTGTTTTATTATTCCAACTATACTAATACTTTAGACTAATATAGAGTCTCTTGTCAATTTTCATTTTACCTCTAGTATGGTAATAGCCTAGTCATACAGTGCAAATCTTTCCTGGCTCCTCACAAGCATCCATGCTTTTAGTGTCTGTCTTTTGGAAAGCTTCCAGAGTGCTTTACAAACATGTCTCAATAAACCCTTTTGATGAAAAAAGGGGACTATTTTACTAACTTAACTGAAGCTGTGTCTCAGTTATCTTATATATAAAGTCATTTGCTGAGGGTATCTAAAGTATTCAATTTAAGAGTCCAAGAATCATTGCTTTATACAGTACTTAAAAAGGAAGGGAGATGAAGGAGGGATTTTCTTCTCTATAATGGAGTATTTGCTCCTTTCTCTGGATGCTGTACTAAAGCATTAATTTCAGGTATGACTGCATTGTTGACGTCTTTTAAATTTAAAATTTCCTTCCTCTCTGTCTTCAAACTCTCTTTCCTCCCCTCTCTCACCTCTGTTCCTCTCCACTGAATATTTTACTCCTCAATAGCACAACCAAGAGATTACTGTATTAAAAAGAAACAGACTGGTTCTGGTTGATTGCAACAGAACAGGAAGACTTGTGTTAGTGTCAGATTGCTTGTACTTGTTCTGACCATTACGTGGCCATTGCCCAATCGATGGACTGTGACAAGAATTAAATGTTGATTTTAAACTCACATCTTAAGTTCTTTGTTATATCTGCACTCTACAGAGCAGCAGTCTGAAAGTGTTTGGTTTGGTAAGAAATTGGAGTCTAACTCGTTTAACTCAATTGACTTCATTGGAGTAGGATTTCACCCTAACGTTGAGTGCTCTAGCTTCACCCTCCCAACCATATTCTCTGTCTGAGAAACTTAGATATAATAAAAATGTATCTGTAGAGAAATGCCATTGCTTTTGGAAGACATTAGATTGCATCAAGTAGCAGATTTATGGGGGAAAAAATTTGAAGGCAGACACATCATTCCATTCTGGCCATGGTTGGAAGACAGAATACTGGGCTAGGTGGACCATTGATCTGACCCAATGTGGATATTCTTATTTCCAAGACCGTTAATTCCCCTTTCTGCATCCCTGTTGCTCATTTAAAAATATTATTCTGTGTTCTCAAACACTAACTAGTCTTCAGACAGAACAGTGTGCATATTTCTAATCCACAGAATGTTGAGTATATTTGTTTGCTTTGTCAAAAGAATATTTTTGTGTCTTGGAAGCAACAAATGTCATAAAAAGCATTTCTTCAAGACAGGAGGGAAGGACTAAGCAAATAGCTATCAACAGCTCAGGCTAAAATAGCAAAATCCAATGTAGAAAAGTGCCACCTTTCTTGCCATTTAAAATGAAGATCCTAATTTCACTACAACTATTATTGTTTAATTATAATACTTTAAACTTTGTGCACTTAGATAAAGGCATCTCATAGCTAGTGAAAAATACCAGCGTTCTTCATCCCTAGCACCTATTCATGTTTGCGCTTTATTAATACATTGTTGAGAAAATAGAAAAAACAGCAGCTATGAGGATGTGCTTCTGGTTTGATTTAAATTGATCTTGAAATTGTATTGGTAGTAGGCATGCTGCAAATATAGTTATTTATGTCTGAAGACCACATTTATATGGAAGTAAGATGGTACTAATTAATTATAACATATTTAGAAAATTAACTATATATAAGGAAGTATGCATCTCCATCTAGTGGGGGGAAATGTATTAGTCTGGAGAAAAAAGTTAATCTTTAAGATAATGTATTATGCTTATCTTAAATGAGTGGTTCAAATAAATATATATAAAGTAGCAAACTGTATAATGCTAGTAAGCAGGACTGATAGATTGCTGTAGGGATTCCTTTCCAATTTCTGCAGGGATTCTTAGGGAATATATTCATAAATTTTTATTTCCTACAAAACATGCACTGTATAAATATACTGCAGACCCAAATAGTCATTGTTTTATGTGCTAGTTGGCTATTATGTTTTAACAGCTATCGTATGAAACAGGGACTTATTAACACATACCGGTATATAGCTTACTGAAATAAACTTCCTTTTGATCTGGACAAGATATATTAAAAATGTAATTTGATCTTTTTTGTAAAGCACAGAAATGCCTTGAAATGAGCAACTTATTAATTGGTATTGGTTGCCTAGGTGCCAGTTTCAGTATTTTGAATGCATTTTTGAATGTCTTATTAAGTTGTCCATATTTGAATATCGGACAGAATTGCAGAAATATATAGGAGAATGAAAACTGTCCGGTCTCTCAATTGTCACTTTGTCGGATAGGAAGAGAGTACCACTGGACAAAGACTGTTTGTTTCATTTTCCTAAACTGCCAGTATCAATCAGCCTTCCATTTTTTCCTTACTAAGAAAAAAAAAAGGCTGTTGCTCATCTATTATAATTAGCTGTCCTGATTTTACTAGGGACAGTCAAGATATGCAGGGCTTTGTTTTATATAGGCACCTATTACCCCCCACACTCTATCCTGTTTTTCACACTTGCTATCTGGTCACCCTAATTATAGTATACCCTTGAGTGTATAATAATTGTCATTATTTCACATGTATCAGAAGCAAATCATCTAAAGAATTAATTCTAGTTTCCTTCTTAAGAATCTACACATGGAAGGATATAAAATGCTGGAAAACAGCACCCAAAACTCAGCAGCCTATGGTTGTAGTGTACAAGCACACAGTCTGCCATACCAAGTCGGACTACTGGTCAGTGAAGTCCTGTTTCTTGCCTCATAGGAATGACCTATGTTTGATGCTTCAGAAGAAGATGAACCCCTTTGCTAAGGCCATTGGTCAGCTGTTGGTGGGAAGGAAAATTCTCACCTTTCTCACTGCAAATCAGCTGATTGCTCTTTCTAGTGGAGTATGACTAAAATAGAAGTTGTGACGAGAATGATAATAATGCTAATTCAAATCCACACATAGCATTTAACTCTTCGGCTAAATTCCACCTTGTTGTAAGCAGGTGCAAATCTACCAGGAGGAGGCATGAAAGTCTTCAGAATTTGTTTCTGCTGTTGCACTACAGTTACTCATTCTTTAATGGGTGACCTGAAACAGCACCCAGTTCACACATTCAGTTGTCTTTGCTCTGCTGGGCTAGTGAGTAAAAAGTAGGTGGGGGAGTAGGAAAAGCATGGTCACTGAAGTAAGTAAGTGAGACTTTGGTACATGGGGTCTGAGTCTCGGGAGTTATAATTTTTTATACATTAAAATTGGTCTTTATGGTTAACATGTAGTTCTTTCTCCTCTGTCTTAACTAATGTACTCAAACATCACATTTGTTTATTTCATTATTGATACATGCTTAGAAAACATCTTCATTTTGCTGAAAATTATGCTATATACATCTCCAAACTTTCTTTGCTTGGAGTTTCTTGCAGGAACTTCCATCAGCATCAAGAAACTGTCTCTACTAATGTCACTTTGAACAAGTATATATGATGGATCTTATGAGTGCAATCTGTCATATATAAATTCCTTCAGGTTTTTTTGATGAGCATAGATTTGCCTTCTCTACCAGGAACACAGAGCAGGGTTTAAATTTGGGGAAAAGGTGGAGCAGAGTGAACCCTACACAGCATACACAATTCTGCCTCTCAGGAAATGAGAGAGAACGAACCATGTGTGACAGATGTTGTTCATGTTGATTAATGAACTACTGGAAGGTGTGTATATACTGTGGTGATGCGGGCGATATAATAACTTATATAGAGTAGATCAGAGAGAAAATAATTAAAATCCATTCTAAGAATATTGCTTATAATTTACTCACTGATTTAATATTTTTTGGACAAAATATATGAAAATCCAACAAAAAGTGCTTCTAAAAATACTGCGTGGCCAACAAATTTTATTTCCTTACAAAACCTAAAAGCAATCTGGCTTGTCAGAATGTAATGCAGAAGGTACTCGTCATAAGCAGAAATCACTTCATGAAAAAGAACAGCTGTTTGAAAGTGTAGCTATTGAGCCAGTATTATAGATTGATGTATCATGCACTCTATAATATTCTATGTGAGGTATCACTTTGAAACAAAATTATTAATAGCGTGTTAAGAACATTAGACGGCACCTTCTGAGAATTAACATTTTAAGTGTCTACTTTACATTTATAATTACATTTTCAATATCTTCTGCTGGTTATATTGTAGATAGGGTAAAATGCAAATAAGGGAGTGTGTGTGGGGCGGAGGGGTGGGCCTAGAAAATGTTTGTAAAGCTGTATGGGCAGAGTGAGGTTTTCATATTTATATTTTAAATTAACTTACATTTTAAAGAAATGCCAGAGTATATTGCAATTTAATATGTGCAGCACTGACTCCTTGTGTGGTTGTTAGTGTATTTAGTTTCTCATTTTGGGTGAGGAAGCAACTATACTGCTTCACCATCATTATTTTTGGTTTCTTTCATTGTCCTGGACATATATGAAGAAAAATGAGAAGACGGAAGGAATGTGATTTAATTAGGCTGTAATTTTATTAACTTTCCAGAAATAATTCTGTCATGATTCCTTCCTTAATTGTTTCCACCTGGTGGAGGGCTGCTGTCTGTCCCCCAACCTGGCACAGCTGCTCCCTAGTTTATTGCTGGGAACGCGTTGTCCTTCCTTTGTGTGAGGGTGAAAGGGTTAAGAAAAAGGAGGGTGTCTCCTTAATGTACTAGGCACTAAGAGCCCCACCTCCATTCCTCAGTTTCTCTAGGGGATTCTTTCCCTTAAGACCACTTCCAATTCCATTTCCTTTCAGGGTATCATATCCCTGTGTAATGGCACCTACAGTAGATGCTAGCCATTGGGAGGTGCCAGTAATTAGCTTGGTGTCTCCCTCACTGCCAGCTGCATTCCCAGATATTTAACAGTTCCTTCCCTAATGCCAATCAAAAATGTATGTGATCCTCAGTCATAGAGGTGTACCCTTTGTCCTTGAATAATCCAGGTACCAAATATATTTTTGATGAGTGATAACTGATCCTCCCCATTCCCACTCATTCACACACATTTTGACAATCCTTGATAATCCATGGAGGCCTGGTGACTCCCCATTTTACCCTTTGCTGCAGCATTTGACCAGTTTATAATCACTCCCTCTCAGGAAAAGGTCCTGGATCTGCCCTAAACCTCTCTGCGCCCTGATTATTAAGTCACTCTACTAAGAAAATCCCAAATTGTTTTCACCCACGTGTACAAGAACTATTTCAGATGGCTGCTTCCTCACAGCCACAGATCCTAAGAAAGGTGTAAATTAGTCCCAGAGTCGGGGGTGGAGAGGGGTTCAGATGGGAGGTGGCAGAGATTATAGATGCTAGGTGCTCAGGTCAAAGGTTTACCTGAGCCCCACCTGGGTCCCCCACTATTTGCAGTGAAGCTTCCCCCTGCCAACCCTTAAGGAGCCATTAAAAGAACTATCTTCCCCCCTGCCGACAATCTAGGCAAAGCCCTGTAACCTTTCAGGTTGATGGGGTTCTTTTAATTTCTTTCAATCTGCTAATGTCAGGTAAATCAAACACTATGCACATTAACACTGAAGCCCTCAAAACACTTGCCAAGTAAACCTGCCAAAGTTTTGATGAAAAATTAAAGAGATTCTAATATTTTCTCAAGGTGGGGAAAAAAGTGGTGTGGGTGTGTTGGGGGGAAAGTGGCATGATTAGTTCTCGTATCTACAATGTGCTCTTGGGGCCACAATTCAACTCCCAGGAGTTCCCCCCCCAACTTCAATGGGAGCTGGATTGGAGCTGGTAGTCATATCTAGCAGTTGTTATTCAAGCAAAGCTTCCTTTGTTCTCGGGGACTTGATTCAGCAAGGTTCTTCATGTGCTTGATTTAACTGTATGACTAGCTGAGGTCAATGGGACTATCTATTCATGTACTGACTGTTAGGCACATCTTTCTGAAATTAGACTTTGGTGTGCCTATAGTTTTAAAAAGTACTAGTATGTGGCAAGTATACTGTTCACTCAGTTCTAACCTTTTTAACTTGAGCAAAAGGAACTTGTTTTTTTATTTTTTTTTCAAAATTACACTCCAAACTACAGTGTTCTCTCTTTATTTTTGTATATAAAAAGATATATAAAAGAAAGAAAACTAGTCTTAAATTCTCTTTTGATGCTTTCTCCAGGGAAAAAAAAGAATGGGAATCCAGTAAGTGTGATATTTTACCCCTCTGCATAGGGCAAGGACTTAAGTGTTGCATAGTTGATGTGGTGAAAGTTAATTCTGAAGAGTAAACTTTCAGAGGCTATTGGAAACAGTGGAATAAATCCTTAGTTAATTTTTATCACACAAAACCCTCATTTATTTCAATGGGGGTTTTGCCAGAGAAAAGAATTCAGCATTTTGGCCTTTGTTATCAGACTTTGTAGATGTGGGTTTGTTTGGATGAGAATATTTTCTAATTTTTTTCACTGTTTGAGTATTTAGGCTCTTGGTATCCTTCTGAGACGTTTGTAGTTTCATAGCTTTCCACTTCTCTAAGATCTTTATTGTTCGCTCTCCCTCCTCCCCCACAAAAAAACAAAAAAAACCCTTCTGTGCTGGGGTGGACTGGAAGGGAACTTACGTTGGCTAGTATTAAATTGTGTACATGAGCCTTGCTGAAAGGCTCATTTTTAAAATCTAAGATTAATTTGAATTCAATAGGACTTTTTCTTATTCATATCCAGATTCATAGTTTATTTTTGTTTTAAAGGTATTTATCTTCCACTATTTTAAATACAATGTCTATTGGCATGAATTGGTAATCATTTAAAAATGTGTTTCCAAACTGGTTACCTCAAAAATAAAAACATTGAACTTGACTTCTACAATGAAAAAAGTATATGCTGCATCTAAGTGATTCACTTTAACTCACAGAATGCTGCTCAATTGTTTTTGAGGCTATACACTTTATATGTCCATAGTCTCTAGAAATATGTCATTAAAGTGGAACAATTGTTAGTTATTCAAAAAAATGTGTAAAGTGATAACTCATTGGCACCTACTTTTAAGGTGCTGCATGAGGGATTTTTTTATGTGAATCCTATTAATGGGATTTGCACAGCTAAAAATCCTATTGTAAATGTTCTTTTGTGTGTGTTTGCTGTTAAGTGATTGGTATTCCTGTTCAGCATTTGCTTGTGCATGTAAAACTCTTGGAATAAGGTAATATAGTTCTGTTGCATTTAGTACAAAGGCTTGTAATGCTGGAGGTATACTTAGATATCCCAGGTCAAGAAAACACTAACCTGAGGGAAAAACAAACAAACAAACAAACTTGTAGTGTAGGTGTTAGAACAGATGGTGAATTTTAGCCATAATAGTGGAATGATGGCCCTGCAGAAAAGACTTGCCCTTCGCTTGTAGCTATTCATTGTTTCCCCCAGTGGTTGTAACTAGCATTCAGGGTTACATTCAAGAACAGCTGTTTTGCACAGATTGTAACAAACTTGACATCTGTCTCTTTTCTCCATGAGAAATCCCCTAAATGTTGTTGTGAACTCAGATGAGTTTAGAAGTGATACAAGCACCATTTACCAAGTTAAACAAGTCAAAAATACTTAATGGAACTGGTTAAACATTTTCTTTCTTTCTTTCTTTTTTCGTATCACCCCTTCCTGTATTTACCATTTAAGTGAAGCTATTGTTGTATTGTGTCAGAAATCTGTTAGATGTAGGTAAAAACTTAAAAGGAAGCTTTATTTTATTGTCTTTTAGCATTTTGGGGTGGGGGACCCACAGTGAATTCAATTCTGCAAATTTCAGCCAGAGACTGGCAGTATAGGAGAGCATTGTGCAAGCTTACTCATGTAGTTGTGCCAGTGCAACTCATCCAAATATCCAGTTAGCCATGATAGTTTGGGTTGCCCCTGAGAAGAGACTGAATCAGTATTTGAGTCTTTGACAATATGTCATGTGATAGGAAAACCTGTTTCATGGAGTGCAGTATGAGACCACCAAACTTATTTTTATCTAAGATATGCCTGATGTATGTTTTTACAGGGAAAGATAACAAAACTTGCTATTAAACATATATTTAAGAATTCTAGATTATAGATTAAGAATTCTGATATCATAGAAGTTAGGACTAACATCAGGTAACATGAGCTCATTCTCCTAGTTTGTCTGTGTTTTGAAAGTATTTATGTGGTGGAGGAGGAGAGGAGGGAGAACACAACCGAACACACTGGTAGCCATTAAAAAGTCAGCCTTTACTACCAATTACTTCGCAGTGGCATCTGAATTATTCCATTGTTTCCTAATTGTAAATAAAGTGAAATACTACAATATTTTCTATAGGTAGGGTTGAAAGGACCTGGAGACATCATTCTAGTCCATACCTGTATGCTTGAGCAGGACCAGGTATATCTAGACTATCCTGACAGTTGTTTGTCTAACCTCTTCTTAAAAATCTCCAGAGACATAAGCTCCCTTAATAATCTACTCTAGTACTTAACTATCCTTATAATTAGAAAGTTTTTTTCCCTAACATCTAACCTAAACCTACCTTGCTACAGATTAAGTTGATTACATCTTGTGCTGCCTTCAGTGGACATGGTGAATAATCATCATGATCCAAGAGGATCACCATCCTCTTTGTCACAGCCCTTAAGATATTTGAAGATTTATCAGGTCCCCCTACAGTCTTCTTTTCTCTAGACTAAACATGGCTAATATATTTCACCTTTCCTCATATGTCATATTTTCTAAAGCTTTTATAATTTTTGTTGTTCTCCTCTGGGCTGTCTACAATTTGTCCTAAAGTGTACCCAAAACGGGACAATCTTCTCCTGTTGAAGCCTCACCAGTGCCCGGTAGAGTAGGACAATTGCTTCTGGTGTCTTACAGAAAGCACTCCTGTTAACATTCTCCAGAATATTAGCCTCAATTTGTGATCCATTATAACCCTCAGATCCTTTTTCAGGATAACCTAGCCAGTTATTCTCCATTTTGTAGTTGTGTATTGGATTGACCTTTCCCTTCCTAAATTCAGAACTTTGCACTTGTTTTTATTGAATTTTATTTTGTTGATTTCAGACCAGTTCTGTAGTTTTTCAAAGTAATTTTTAATTCTAATCTTGTCTTCCAAAGTACCTGTAACCCCATCCAGCTTGGTGTCATCTGCAAACTTCTTAAGTGTGCTCTCCACTCCATTATTCAAGTCATTAGTGAAAATATTAACTAGTACTGGACCCAGGACAGACCCCTGCACGATGCCACTAGATGCATCTTGCCAGTTTGACAGGAAACAATTGGTAACTACTCTGTGAGTATTGTCTTTGAATCAGTTTTGTACCCACTTTACAGTAACCACATTTCCCTAGTTGGTTTGAGACTGTCATGTGAAAATCCATATTAAAATCCAGATACAACACATTTACTGCTTCTCTCCTATGCATTAAACAAGAAATTCTGTCAAAGGAAATTAGGTTCATTTAGTGTGATTGTCACTATGTGGAATCTTTAGGTAAATACTTGTTTATTTATTGTGATTAGTGTATGTATATGTATAAGAGAGGCCTCAATGTAATAGATTAATTGTTTACAGTGACTTCAGATTCTGCATATTTTTGTTTTGGGCCCATGTTCTATAATTAATAATAGCCAATACGTGTGCACGCAATATGTGTAGTTGCACATAAATACCAAATTAGTGGTTTTGGTTTTTTTAAAGGCAAGCAGGAATATTAGTAAGAAAGAGTGAAGGAAACCTATTACAATGTGTAAGCAAACCACTTAACTAGCCCATGACTACTCCAGGGTGAATCTGCAGATTTCCAATAAAGTTTATGATATCTGACTTCCTTTATTTATAAATAAGTTTAGGGTGTTTTTAATACATCATCTTTGTTAGAATAAAAGGTTTAACACACACAGGGTAAAGCAGAGTGGAAGGTTTTGAAGTTGATTAACAGGTGTTGCAAGCAGTTGCTCTCGACGGATTTAATCAAAAGTGTATTGTATGCCTTTTTTTTCCCCTCATCTAGGTAAAAATGATGACATACTTTCATTTTTTTAAGAATCAAGACTGATGCTAGGATGTTTTTGTTTGTGTTTTTTGGTCTTTCGTTTTGATATCTAACTTTGAAGAACAGTACTGCTGAGAATGTCTTTTGAAATTCATGGGGGTCCTTAATATACCTGGGGGCTTTTATCAAACATCAGCTGTTGTTTTAAGACACTAAATTCTAATTATACCAGCCCCAAAATAAGGAAAAGGAATATAGTTGTTATTCATCCTCTTCCACCAAGAGGGAGGCACCACGTTTCCTGATCACCTCAATGGAAGTCTGATGTCTTAGGCAGTTTTAATTAATGATATATATAGAATACACTCAAACATATGATTATTTTACAGAAGAATATGTTAAGTGAACGTTAAGGTGATAAAGGCATGCACTAAGAAGTTAAGAAATGCAAGTGTTAAAACTGCTATGCAAGTTTCATTTGACTCTGATGTGGATGTGCACTTTAATTATATGATCACAAGCTATTTTTTTTCCATTCATTAATGGAATTCATTAATGTTGTGTATCATAGTGGCCAACATCCTTATCAATCTATAAATATTGAAGAATACTCTTGGTAGTAGAATGGATTTGGTGATAGATGTCTTACTTGCAATTAGAGCTGGCTGGCTGGGAACTTTTTAAAATGAAGTATTATTTTAAAACTTTGGAAAACGATGATTTGTCGAATCTGAAATGTTTGCAGAAAAAGATCAGTTTCCATAAATTTCCCACTGTTTTTGGAGGGGAGGAGTTAAAAGGTTTCAGAATTGTCAGTGCTGTGTTTTTACACTCTCAAAATGGAAAAGTTCAATTTTTTTAGAAGTCTGAACTCCCTTTCCCCTCTCCCCCGAAATATTTGGTTAAATTGAGAATTGTTTACTTTTGAGGATAGGAAAAAAAATTCAGATCTCAAAATTTCTCATGGGTTAGGAAAACTGTTTCCTGCCCAGCTCTATATTCAGTTAATGGCATTTCTTATGTTATTGTTCTTTTTAGTTATATATATCCACCTGCCTAGTCCAGTTTACTGGTTCCTGTGTGGATCTCAGTTTTTGAATTGTTGCATCTGAGATTTGAACATGTGTAGATGACATCTCTCGAGACTCCTTTATCATGAAAACTAGTGTATCTTTTCCATCAGTTTGCCACTAGAATCTATTTGCACCTCTCTCTTTATCTGCTTTTTCAGAAGCTCCCTGAAGACTATTGTAGTTGAAGTCTGTTGTGCATTTTCAGGATCACTGTCATTTTCATTCTGTGGTGCTGTATGCCCAATAAGTTGTTCTCGAGTCAAAGTCTATCTTCAGATCTGTCAGTATAACTCTTATGTAAGTCAGTGGAAATTGTCTGACATAAACTGGCCGTCAGCAAGCTTAGGCCTGAGATTAGATGCAGGTTTTCAACCATCAAGGAAGAGAAGTTATGGAACATATTTCCAAGGGTAGCAGTGTGGGCAAAAAACTTAACTAGCTTCAAGACTGAACTTCATCAGTTCATGGAGGGGATGGTATGATGATACTACCTACAATGGTATATAGCTGATCTACGACTGCTAGTAGCAAATACCTCCAATGGCCGATAAAGTGACATAGTAAATCTGATTGGACATTGTCAAGTTCCCTCTTTGACTGGACTTTTTGGTCAAAAACTGGGCACCTGGCCACCCTAGATTGGCAGAGACCCTGAGGCTTTTTGCCATCCTCTGGAGCATGGAGCATAGATCACTTGCATGTTTAAATTAGTGTACCTGGTGGAGTCTCTGTAACTCTGTAACTTCAAATCATGATTTGAAGACCTCAATAATTCAGCCAGAGTTAATGGTCTATTACAGGAGTGGGTGGGTGAGATTCTGTGGCCAGCAATATGCAGGAATTCAGACTAGTCATGATGGTCTCTTCTGTCCTTCAAATCTGAATTTGAGTCTGAACCCCTGTATCAGATGAGAACAGCCTAAGTGTTCCTGGATGTTGACCCCAAATTTGAATTTCTTTGGCTTGCAGTTGGGATATTCAAATACACTCATTGGTCTGTGTGCTGCTGATCTATTTTCCATGGCAAAAAAGGATTCTCTGCCACAGCCAGAAGAGATCTTCAGTCCCTTTCTCCAGGACACGATTTATTCTTCCAGCATAAAAGTTAGGTAAAACATTAAAATACAGAAGTTCTCATCATGGGCTACAGTTTCAGAGGCTTTTCCCTATGCTCCTCTGGATGGTGAAAGGAGAGCACACTCTTCTGTCCAATTCCCCCTGCTTCAAGGCCTCCTGAAGGAACCCATCTAACTCCTGAAGCTAATCTCCAACTCAACTGTTGTATAAAGCACC
Source organism: Mesoclemmys tuberculata (assembly GCA_007922155.1). Lineage (NCBI taxonomy): Eukaryota > Metazoa > Chordata > Testudines > Chelidae > Mesoclemmys > Mesoclemmys tuberculata. The sequence goes on from ML675610.1 coordinate 24,492,992, forward strand.
CGACTCCTTCCCAGCTGTGTCTGATGATTCAGCAGGGCTGGCTGGCTACAGGACTTCTGGCCCTTTAAGGGCCTGATGACCCTAAAACTGTCTGAAATAGTATTCTCCAAAGGACAACGTTTTTTAGCTATTAGGCTTTTCAATGTACTCAGGGATTTTACTGAAGGGGGTGATGATGGACTGTGTTCTAGGGTTGAATCTCATTTGATATTTATCAATTTAATTTTGTTCATTTTTGTTGTCAGTGCTCTGAAACAATATGAACTAAAAGGATCTGTTAGCAGAATCTGGCCATGTGTTTTTTTGCTGGGCTTTACTTGTTTACTCTGTATTTGGTTTTTAAAGTGGTTGTTCGCTACTTTGTTTGCTCTCATGGGAATAGGCAAGCATGCTCCACGTATACTATGGCATATAGTTTGTTTGTTTGTTTGTTTTAATTTCATGAGTGCAATTCTTCTTATGATGACTGGTAGGCTTTTCGGTCCTCTGTTAAGCTTTTTGTCAACATACCTCTTTATCTGGCCCACTATATTGGTGATGCTAGTCTGTCTAAAAGCACCAAGGGAGATAACCATTATCTTGGGTGCCCAAACCCACTGATCAGTTAGAAATTACTAGCGATACCTTACTATGTTTTATATGTCTCCTTGCATGGCTTCTATTACATTTTTAACTTTCCGTTTCTTCAAAATAATATAGAAAGAGTAACTTTTATAGCGTTTTATTAAAAATATTGGATGGTTATTTCAATACCCAGGAACTGCAGGATAACACCTAATGCATGCTTTCAAAAGAAAAGACAAAATAAAACAAAAAAAACCCTTTGTCCGTGACATACTTTGAAATGAGGCTACTGCCCTTTTTAAAAATGCAGAATTAATAAGTCACTTATGATCTGGATGCTTAGGAGATTTCTTACTATGTGAGCAATGAATGATAAAATTCTTCCTGGTGAGCTCCCAAAGGAGTTAGGAGTATAGAGAAACTGTTTCATTATTTAATGTGAGAGACAAGTGTGCTAGTTATAAATATTTCAAAATGAATTAGGAGTTGGGCAGGTAACGTCCTTCAACGAATCCTTATAACACGAACCTTATATTTGCTGCATCTGTGCAGTGTCTCATTGTTACATGTGAAACCCTTGTAACACATTTCTTTTTTTTGGTCTTCTCATTTGTTTGATAAAGTAATGTGGAAGTATTCATTTCATGTTTAATACTTCTGTGATATTACACCAATCAATATAAACCACCTGAGACTGCATTCCATTTCTAAAGTTGTTTGCTCACTGTAATAGTTGGGCTATAGCTAAAAGTGAGATGAATATGTTAAAATTTGTTCCATCAGGTAGGATATTTTTCCTATTTTTTTAAAAGTTGTGTGGTTTGCATACAGTAGCTACCCGTATGCAGCCTAGTCTTCAGCACTTTTATTCCAGTCACAGTAGAAAAGTTTAAAGTTCACAGCATTTTGGACTGTGTGTAGGAGGGGAAGCAATTTGAAACGGACACACCAAAGCTGATATCCCATAGTGCTATTTTTAGAATCTTTCACTTTAAAGCACATGCCATACCCATGGACGCTGTAGAGAAGTTGAAGTGAAACCCACAGATAATTTGAAAAGGTTTGCGTAGTGATTTCAATGCCTTCATACTTTGTTTGTGTGACAGAATACAGTATCTTGCATTCACTGCTTGCACTTACCTTTGATATTCAATAGGACTCATGCCCCTAAGTAATTTAGACACTTTTGAAGAATCCAGCTCAGGTACCTAAATGAAGACTTAAGAATCTAAGGGTTTGTCTATACAGGGAATTAGTGCTTGGCAAGGTGGGGTGTAAATCTGCAGTTCTAGCCTGCCGTGAATTAAGTTGCAGCGTCAGGATGTGATTTAAATCACCAGCTTCAATTTAAGTAATTGATTTTAATCAACTTTTCCATTTATACTTGTTGTTTTCTAAAGAAAGGTTCATTCTCATTGGTTTATATAACTATTAAAAGATGTTGATTTACAACAAAATAGACCTTTACACTATATACATTTTATTTAAGGAATTATATTGCTTAATATTTTCAGATTCTTAATTGTACATTTTTAGTATGTGGGAAAATGGTGAACGATGTATTGCTTATTTACTAGATAATCTTTTTGCTCATGATTTGTGTCCAATTAGATTAGGATGGTAATTAGAATTTAATTAAATACACAAAGCATATAAAATGTATTTTTATTAAACAAAACAGCCTTAAATGTTTTGGATACATAAAGTCTCTTATCAAAATGTTTCACATTTACAACTAAATGATTTCTTAAAGTTACAGAAGGATTGACTCTAACCATGGAATTAAATTGATTATTTCAGGTGGACCTGGGGAAAATTTCATATATGCCTAAGTGAAGGTGATTGGAGCTTAAGTTCCTACTTGCCTAAGTCTCTTGACAATGACACAATAATCAGCTAGGTTACTTAGGCTGTCCTTCAAACTTTTAAAGCTAGTAGAGCTCATCCCCTCCCGTCCTCATTTTTATTTATAGACTAGAAGAGAAAAACATGTTTTCTTGCTTTTTCAATTCTCAGATGATTTCTCAACTTCTGAATGAAGTCCAAACGACGAGAAATTGCTGTGCCTGTAGAAGAGGTTACTGCTGTCAAAAGCTGGCTTAGCTCTTCATCAATCTCTGGATCCATGTGCTTAGCTAGTGACCTCCCCCAGTTCAGTGGTGTGACTTTCTTTAATATATCATCAGCAAACATGGTATTGTTTGAAGGGTTTACCTCTAGCCCTTAAATTTATTATGGTTGGCATGATTGCTGGATGATTGTTAGTTGGCAATATAGCAGCAGTAGCATCTTCATCTTTTACACGTTCTTTGGGTTAAGAATATAGATAAGAAAATGAGATAGAGTATGTACTTGATCCATCCACTTCGCTTCCTGCCAACTTTGTTGTCAGATGTTTCTTTTTCAGTATTTCTTGAAGTTCTTTACAAATTTCAACATCAATCTTTCTGCAGTGTGTCCAAGACTAGTAATAGTAAAAATGTAATTAATAACTACTCCTACAGCAAACTAACATGCTAGTTATATTTTTGAACACAAACATTTTGAAACTCATCCAATCCACCGAAATACAAATGTATGATAAGTCTGTTATTTACTAGCATACCAAGTCATGGTAGGCCGTCCATAAGACTGGTGCAAAAATAAATTTACTAGCCTGTTGATCAAGATTGTTCAGACATATTCACGTCCATATCATCATCTTCAAAATCATTGCCTTCTGAGGAACATATTTCATAATGTTTCATTTTGACAAACAGGCCTTCCATCTCTTTATTGTACTGTTTACATTTGGCACGTGCTCCCTTTTTTTTTAACCTAATGTGGTAAGGCCAGGCCAGATGGCTACGAAAGTGTATAGCTGGGCCAGTCTGAGGGCCCGAAAGAGTTAAAAAAACACTGCCTGGCAGACAAAGGGAAGAGCAGAGCAGGGCAATTACTGGCACCTGGGCCCAATGAAGGGCCAGGCCAGGGGTATTTAAACCCTGCCTTCCCTAGAGGAAGTGGTGGGAACACCTGCAGGAAAAGCTGGAAGAAGGTCTGGGGCAGCAGTAGGAGAAAGTTCTCTCCTGGTCAGGAGACAGAGCCCTGCTACAGTCAGGGGAGATGAGGTAGCTGGGGGCATCCTGACAGCATGAGGCAGAGGTAAAGCATGAGACCCAGGAGGGGGAAGTTGGAAGTTTGCCACGCTAAAGATACAGGAATTTGTAACAAAACATTTCCCAAATAGCATCTTTTTTCTGACCTGCAGCCATGGCAGTTTTTTCTCCACTTTCCAGGTGTTGAAATCAAAATTAGAGGCTGTGCTCTGAAGAATGCTCTCAATTTTCCACACAGGGTTCTGCTTTGACCCCAGTGTTGCTCCTTTTGGGCTGCACACTCTGCTTCTTCCTTGCTATAAACCACTCCACCCTTTCCCAAAGAAAAATAGAACAACAAACAACAATACAAAACATCTGCTAGTATAAACCATCTACTTTTTGCATTGCAGTATTTTATTTGTTTAGGGACAGAGAGGGAGGCAGTTGAGAAAGTAATGGGTTTCTCTTTGTATCTCTGTCTCCTGTAAACATGCAAGGGGACAGATCAAGGCAATTTACCTGAAGTGCCCAGAACTGTCCAGAAGCAAGGACTGGTAGTCGCTGAACAGATGAGTGTATTTCCATCATCTGCAGAGTAAGTTTCTGTGATGAGAGGAATCATAAATGTTCATATTTAGAGAACTGAGCCAAACAGAGCTCAGGTAGGGAGAAGCTGTAAAATAGATGTATGATACCACACAAGTGGACTCAGTAGATGATCCTGATTAGATACATGGTGGTGTCTCTTGGAATCTGAGAACAGCTGATGGTCAGGTTAAAAAAAAAAGTAGCAAAAGGCACCACTTAATTTCTATCTGTATTCTGAAACAATATAGTAGTGGTTTTTACCTTTTAAGAAGCCTAGAAGCAATTATCACAAGGAAATGCAGTCTACTTGATGCTAATTGTTGTATATGGTTTGAGCCATAGAAAAATGCATGAAAGACATGTTCGTTAGAACATTGTAAGCTATTTCTCTTAGATGCTTCCATATCTATAAGGAGAGAGATTAAAACCATGAATATTACACATAAGAAATAAAAGCCCTACCTAATGCTTCTCTGTTTGATGTTAGCTGACTAAATGTTGCTGTCGTTCTGTTTGGGAGCTGCATGGAAGATTGATTAATAATGGTGTGATACAGTTCTAGCACAGTTTAATTTGGGTGTGATGTAGTGAGAACCAAATTTACAATACTAGATCAAAGCGAACACTGATCTTCTTGACCTGAACAGAACTGTACACAAGGGAATTGTGACTTGATGGATAAATCACTTAGTTTTATCCTAATTGCTATTGTGGTTTGAAGAACTCAGTCTTGTGAAGGAGGTGAAATAAGCTGAGTTCCCAATAGGCAGTAGTCTGTGTAACAGAACTAGGAAAGTAATCATACGTAATTTGGTGTGCTTGACAGTTATTTGCAGAGAAAAATCCCTGAACTGAGCTAGTGTGAAAACTGAATTTTTCTTCTGTCCCTAGAGGCTACCAGTGGAGGTCAGTGGCAGAACAATGTTAGGAACTGCAGTGACTTATGTATGAACTCTAAGAGAAAATGAAGATAAAATTTTAAGCAGTAGCAACTGGAAAAAAATGGATTCTAAATCCAGGAATTTCAATTCTGGTACATTTCTAGGTTGTAAAAACTTGTATCAAATTTACCTGAATCTTAAGATGACTATACATTTATTGGGGAGCATATTTTATTTTGCTGCCAACTCAGTGTGAACATTGCTGAAACGTGCAACTGCTGTTATACTGCATCTCTGAATTTTTAGAATGTTTTAGTTGCTTAACTCTAGTGGCACCAGATTTAATGAGAGCTGCATAGTTAAAACTTCTTGTAACTTATTGAAAATCAAAGGCTTTAAAGAAACTTTTGCAAATTTGAAGATTTGGTGCTGACAGAAGGTTTTAGGAAAATAATGCCTTCTCTTCGGTTGTCACTTAGAAAGTTTGGCCCAAGTTACCCCATATGCCAAGATTCACTAGGTACAAGAGATGGGAAGTGGAACCATCAGTTTGCAATGGTGCATCTCTATAATTTTCACAGTGTGTCTGGACCTGGCTCATCTGCATAAATTAGAAAATCTTAAGGTATGTCTACACTGCAATTAGACACCCAGGGCTGGTTCATGACCGTTGACTCATCGAATCATAGTATATTAGAGTTGGAAGGGAACTCAGGAGGTCAACTAGTCCAACCCCCTGCTCAAAGCAGGACTCCTGTTTATGGTCTGTAAATTTCAGTATAAACATTTGGTCTTGGGCTGGGCTCCAGGATTTTGTGATGTGGAAGGGTCCCAGAACTTGGGCTGTAACCCAAGCCTGAACGTCTGACCCACAATTAAACAACCCCTTAGCCCTAGCCCTACAAGCCCAAATCAGCTGGCATGGGCTAGCCACGTATTTTTAATTACAGTATAGACATACCCTTAGAGTCTAGTAAGAACTTCAGAAGAGCTCTGTCCAACACTTGTATGGCAATTGAGAGCTCTCCTTTGCTGGGATAATAATCACTGAGTTAAGACTGGACTCTTCTGTTTAGTTTAGCCATCTAAGTTGTACAGAGTGGATATTTATAGAAACTTATTTCCCTGTATCTACCTATCTATTGTCCAGATCTTGTGAGATTTGCTGGAGACAATCAGAAGCAGTGTTAGAGCAGTCTCAAGAAACATTCTGAATTGCGAGTGGCCCACCACAGGGCCTTCTCTAGAACAGAGAGTGTGTGCTTGTGCAGTTAAACTAGGACTTGTAGTTTGAGACAGTGAGAAAGCGATTTGTGCTCCTCTCTGTGACCTGGTCTATCATATGAAGATCAAGAACTACCAGTCCCAGAGTTCCTTGTGCATAGGCAGGAGGGTGGGACAGCTGGTGGGATGGGCAAGGCAAAGCACCATAAAACAGTGGGTGCTAGTGCTGCTGCTGCTTCTGGTAGGATTTGCAGGCCCAAAATATATGAAAATAAGTATCTGATTCACTCCCAATCTGTCTCTCACACCCCCACCCCCAAAACTGAGGTGTCTGGTGATGGTTATAAATACAAATCAGGCAGCCAGAAACGTAAGGAGGTAAAAGAAAGGAAACTAAAAGAAGCTAAAGGACACCAATCTATCCTCCAGTTTTTCAAATCAAACAAGGCCTTTCTGCGGTCCGGCAATATACTAACTAGGGAAGCAGATGAACAAAATCAAGATGAAAATGATTTCAGTATAGAGACTGGGTCTGCGGCACCGGCAATAGGTGACAAAGAAAAGCTGCCAGAACGTGCATCATGTGACTCCCGTCTAATGCTTAAGATAGTATCACCACTAGCACCACCACAGTCAGAAGGTTTACAAGAAGCAGGAGAGAGCAGTGCTACGCTGTCTGATTCTTGGCTTTGCAAAGATCCCGGCTTGTGGCCTGAAACCAGAACCATTTTTTTGACAGACAGAATCTTATGTCGGTGTCCTGACTTCTGAAGAAATGCAGACATTGACAGGCTATAATACCTTTATAATGAACAAAAAGTTACAAAACAGTCAGCAAACTTGTAGGATTGTCAGGCTGGGTGTCACATTAAACAAAAATAGAAGGGAGGGACATTTTCCAGAAATGTAAAATATATAACAGTAATTTCAGAAGTCAAACTCTTTTTTTATGGCTCATGAGATTGTATGTATGGGACGAGGGATTGTTGTATGTGTGTTTGTACTGGGCCCAAAAAAATTATGCGTGGCCCCTATATATTGGACAGTCCAGCAGCACTGTGCTTTTTCTGCCAAATGTTTGGATTTTTTTGCGAAAGGGAAAGATATTACCATATTAGGAAGATATCATCTTTTTAATTAACATGATATTAGGAAGGAGATAGTTGACTGTGGTATGGTAATAGTTTGGGTATGCTATTAGTGCAGAAATGGGTCAACAATGCAAATGTTTTATTTTTTTGAACCATTTACTTTGTAAAATTCAGATGCAGGGATGAAGATGTTCCAAAGCATTTTTAAATTAGGTGGATAAAATTTATGCTGGACAGTGCATGAGAAATTACTTGAAAATTTAATGATCAATAGTTCTTTGTAGATGGCTCAATCATCAGTGGAAAGGACATTCTCAATCATATAGGAGGGAAAAATTGTGGTGTTTTTAATTCCTTTTTCTAAAGAGAATACTTACCTTAAAATACTTATTTTTCTAAAGAATAAAAATTACCTAAGATAAAGGGGCAGCAATGGATCTCGTAGCTACTTTTATTAAACATACTTTAGGCTGCTTTTATACTGCTTCTCTTACAGATTTAAAATAAATTATTTTATATATATATTAAAACTACATATTTTTTAAAATAAGCAAATGTTTAATTATATTTAGTAGATGAAGACTAAAATACAAGCAGATTCATGTCGTTACACATTGGTTTGAAAGATGGGCAACAGTGTTCTTACTGAAAGACACTTAGGAAACCAACAAAGAGGTTGCTGTATGAATCTAGAATGGAAGTGATGATGTGAAAGAATGATTGGAATAGACATGAAAGAGAGAATCATTTTTGAGGTGGTAATAGGTATTGAAAACATAAGAGCAGGATTTCAATAACCAATAATAGTATAATAAATAAATAAAACCACAAATTGATTAATAATTCAGCAATTTATATATATTGGGAGTGTAGCTACGGGTGGCCCATGGTCCACCCAAGCTCCGCTTAAGCTATCTTCCCAACGGGAGCTTTCTCGGCTGGTGGCTTCCCCAAACTTCCTGCTTCCAGTCAGGTGACCAGAAGTAGGAAGTTTGGGAGGTGCTTGTTTGGCCAGCCCACCCATGTCAGCCAAAGGTCCTACCAAAACATTACATCTGGCTATTCCCCTGATATATATTTCCATATTGTTCAATTGATAATGTTTGACTTATTTGAATTTATTAGAGACTTCATAAAAGTCAATGATTGGTTTCATTAGAAAATACGCAATTAGACAGCACACACAAGAAAGGAAATAGTTTCCACAATTTCCATGAGAACCTGATCCTGCAGTGATGACAAGCTAACTCCTGCCTTGTCTTGGTTCTGATCATTGCTTAATGTTTGCTTAATGCTTGCTAATACTTACAGTAAATTTGTGTACAATCCCATTAGTTCCTCTTTGCATATCATGAACAAATACATATTTATCTGGTACATTTTATAAATTTCCAGGAACCTGACAGCCATCTGTTTACTTGTGCCCTTACTGTTAATATATTATGTTTATACATATTCCTGTCCATTGTGATTAAAACATTGCTGGCTAAGGAAAACAACAGGGAACGGTGTTAAAGGTTACTATATCTTTCTCCTAATGATTTTAGCAAGCTGCTTCCTCCTGCCCCCCCCCACACGTTTTAACATAACTCTCAAAGAACAGTGGGAAAGTCTGTCTCATAGGCAACAAAACACAGTTGATAAAATAGGGACTAGATAGTTTGGAATCAGTGAAATTCCCAATTTCTTTGGTTCCTGCAGCAAGCAGGGGTATATGACTTGTCCAGGAGAGGGAATTGTGACTTGGAATGCTTCAAGCTGAATACTTCCTTCTGTAAAATGATTTATGTGTACCTATGCAACTCAAAGTTGCAAGTCCAAACATTCTGCTCGATTAACCTTAAGACCTAACCAGGCAAATAACCAGAACCTCATAAATGTTACAGGAATTAATGGTAATCTGAAATAATATCTTTTTCATAAAAGAGCATGTATGGCATGTAAGCTGTCAGAATGAATCACCGGCAAGAGGGTGAAGCTGCTGCTGCTGCTTTTAGACAGTGTGGTTGAAAGGGAAAATGCATGGAATGGATTTTCTGGAGGATTATTATGTTGACTGGGGTGCCGCCATATTTTTTTAAAAGAAAAAGATGCACAAATTTATAAGTAATTATGTTATAAATAATAGTAACTTTCTTAACATTTAGATTAAGGTCCTGGTTGCCTTACTATTGCCAAGTGGGGCCCTAATCACAATCTTTTTAAGGGAATTAATAGACTGACGTCCCATTGACCTCAGTGGACCAGTTGGACAGTTAGATCAGGCCCCAAGAACTTTCACTTTTCAGACTGCAGTCTTAAAACGGGACTTTGTTTTTCTCCAGCTTAATGTTTATTTCCTAGACAGAAACCATACAAGTAACAGTGGCTACATGAAAAGGAACATATCATATGTTCAGAGGAAAGGAAAATACATTTTCCTGATGTCTTAAAGTATGTGTATGTAATATATGTCCATTAAAACTGCTGGCCCAGGACTTTAACAGTTGTTGGGCAGTGCTAAGTGCAAGTATGGAGAGCTTGCGTACTGAAAATACAGTTGTTGGGTTAAATTGAATGTGGAAAGGAATATTGGAACAAAGCCCCAAAACTTTAGGATTTACACTTTAAAAACTTCTTTAGGGACTTTTATCAAAGATTAATAAATTGTATTTCGCATTCATACATTGTTACTTTATCTCAGACACAAAATGTAACAAATTACAGAATGAGGTATACATTTCCTTACAATGGCATTATTGACAGAATTTAAACATTGTAGTTTCCTTTTTATCTAGTTTTCCTACATGAAAAGGGAGTAGAGATGGGGAAGTAGGGTTATTTTAGTCAATGGTTGTCTAGATAGTCATCCCTTAAATGCACTATCTTAGTTAAAACGTGAAACCTTTTCTCCACAGGGAAAACTCTCTTTCAGATTGCTTTTTAACCTAAACTTTAATAGACTTTCATCTGGAAAGTACACGCATGGTTTATTCTCTGAAGATAAGTGACATTGACTGGGTTTTTTTGTTTTATTTGTTTGTTTGTTTTTTAGAAAGCTGTAAAATATTTTAGGAATGTATAATGTGAACATTGAAGAAGGATTATTACCTCAATTTTATTTAGCAAAACTGTGTCTAATGAAGAAATAAGTAATTCACTAACTAGAGAGTAACAAGCTTGCAGTGTTGGCCTGAAAGCTCCACCCTGTTATCAGATCATGATCCTGCTGAAAAATTACATGTGCTTTGCTGACTCACTGTTGCAAGTGTCTTATTACTCCCACTTTAAGGGAAGTGGAGTGGTGAGAGAGCCAGCCAGCCAATCTATGGTACGGGCTGAGAAGTCTGTCACAATTCAGGGCTGCTAAACCTATATTTCTTCTCATTGGTCCAGTCAGGACTCCTACTCTCAGGTTTGCAGTTCCCCAGCAGTTGCCTTTCTGGGTGGAGACGTACGCCAGAACACTTCCAATGGAAGTCTCCTTTTATTCTTAGGGTAAAAAACATTAGAGAGAACATTAAAAAACAATTAGAGATCTAACCACATGCTAGTAAGCTTACCAGAATTAACCTAATGAGGATTCTAGGAGATGCAGTCCTTCAACAGTTCCCCCAAAAGGAGATTCCTTGTGTTACATCAGAGCTTCCGCTTAGAACAAACACCCAGTCTTCTGAGGCCTCAATTGGCCAAGTCCTTCCAACCCTACCCTCTGTGGAACAGGAGTCTTGTCTGCTTGCTCGAACAATAAGACCATGAGCCAGTTTAAAACCAGGGTAATTATCCAAATCCCCTTTCTTTGTGTGCTGGTCCCTGAAAAATCCAGTTTGAACTAGCATATGTAAACCTTTCCAGGGGGTGGTTTCAAAAGGACTTACATTAGCATTCCACTCCCTACTAGAGAAGGTACGTACAATGCCAGAACAACATACATGTTTGCATTTTTAATACAATGGACCCCAAAGGTATTAACTTAATTCAAGAAACTTTTTCTTAATTCTGTGATGTTTGTCCAGAATATTGTCGGTCTCTCGCGAGGACCTTGAAGGATATGTTTACCCTGCAATGAGGTGTGACTGCAGCATGTGTAAGCATACGCCAACTAGCGTTGATTTAGCTAGCTTGCTGAAAATAACAGTGTAGTTCTGGCAGCACAGGCTGGCTGCCCCAAATTCATACCCAGCATTCTGGGTGGGATTGTTCTCAGGCAGCTGTATTACCATAATTGCCCTTCTGTTTTTAGCAAACTAGCTCAATGTCTATGTGGGGTGCAATACACCTCCCAATTGCAGTTCAATAGAGTGAGAGAAAAGCTGGGAGTAGCCAACTTTGGGACGAAGACTATGGCTGGATTTTGTGTGTTTTACTTTGTGTTCCATTCCTTTGTATTCCATTTGTGAATAAAACCAAACTCCAGGAGTGGGTAAGTTTTGATTTGCTTGCAGTTAACACAAGCTGTTCAGAACTGGGTGGTAAAACTCACTTCAGTGCAGAAGATGTTGACACAGCTTATATAATATGTAAATAACATAAGCCATAGTTTGAAGACTGAATGAGTGCATAGATCTCCTGGCTTTCTGCAGAAGGGTGAATTTTGCCATGGAGTCTTATCTCCATGTATACTAAGTGTCAGAAGAAAGAAAAGGGAAAATAAATAAATAAATAACCTATACAGAAACTGAAGTATTAATAATTCCCTATTAAACATAGACTTGATAGCTCCTTTCACATTACAGTGCATTTATGCCAACATAGTTCTTCCCAGTGAGAGATCAGCTTTCTGGGGGGTGGGAGGGAGAAAAAGTTGCTTGCTATGTCCTTGAGCCTAAAATAATAAATGTAATTAATGATTGCGCTTTCTCCCTCTTAATAGTACTGAGTGAGATAACTTGAGTGATTGTCATTGCTTGACTTCATGTTGAAAAATCATTTTAATTCTTTTTGAGTCATCACAGTTCATAAAGTGGACAGCCTTCTGAATCAACTGATGTTGTTATATAAGAGTACAGATTGAAATGGGACTGCTTCTATTGCTCACAGTATTTTCTAAAATCTATCTTCATATTTAGGCAACTGTGCTTCATCTCGATTTAACTCTGTGTAAAGAGAGAACACATATTGCTTATATAGTTGTGTTTTAGGAAACAATGAGTTTTTGTTACCTTTTGTTTAAAGTGTTGGGCACTTGCTTCTTTGTTGAAAGTTATTGTTGCTGTCAAGGAGTGCCTGGCACAGCTAAGGAGAGGTATATAAGACAGGCCATTGCATTCCACTGATCCTGGGTCAGCAGTGTGCATACCTGATAGGCCCATGTAATTTAGACTAGCTTTCATCCAGTTGGAGTGCATGAATTTGCATAACTAAGAAATGGCTCTGCAGATATGGGTGAGTAACAGCATTCTGCTTGACGGAGACAATTAATTCTTCTTCCTTCAGGCAGCTCTAAGTGATTGCAGTGGTCAATAGTCCTGAGAAGCTGAAAAGGCACCCAGACCACCTCCAAATAAATCATGTCCTTGTATTGGCAGCAGAGAGTGAGGTTGGAAGAGAAGCTGCTCAAAGGGCTACAGTCACCAAGGGATACTTTGCACATGAGTGATTTTTCCATAGTCAGCCAACATGCCTTTAGATAAGGGTCTACCATCAGTGCAATTGCAAAGAGGATGCACTACATCCTATCATTTGGATTTTCATTTTCCCTTAACTCTCATTGTTCCAAACCTGAAGTCATTCTTGGGGAAGAACAAACAGTTTTGTCCCAGGAAATGTTCTGAGATCTTTCTAAAAACCAAACAATTTACTTAAGTACCCTTTTATTTCCCTGTACTGGCAGTTTTGCATATATGTGGAACAGGCAAACCGTCACATGACCTAACAGATAACCAGCTATGAACAGTCATGAGGCTTCTTATGAAGACAATGTTGTAACAACATGACTTCATCTATAACCAGCCATACATAGGTTCAAGCTACTCATTTTCATTGAAGTGTAAGGGATCAGGCAACGTGAGCCTGATAGACCACCCATTTTATTGTCAGGGGAAACCAAACAAGAAAAATGGATCAGTGCTATGTCATATGCACACTTAGGAATTGGATTCAGTTGTCGATTGTACTAGGGTTGTCTCATGCCCAAGAAATTAATGATTCTGGAGTCTGATGACCATATCCATAGTTTTAATTGAGGCAGCTTCAGGGGTACTTTCTAGCACTGAATGAACTCTATGCCGGTTTTTTCTGGAATATGGGAATGTGCCTCTGAGGTCTTCTGTTGTATTTGCATATGTTCAGAAGTTGGTTTTCTAGGCAAACTGAATGCCTTGTCCACATAAGATCCATGTTTTTTCTCATAAAGTTGTACTTTGGCTGGCATTTGCATTTCTTTCCGAAGTTATTCCTACATATCACATTAAGTTAGCTATTTGCTCACCAATTTTATGTCTAAAATCACCTTCCCTTAAGGAGGTTAAATCACCTCATCTTGCTGTAAGGCTGACAAACCGAAGCTATTTGGACAGAACAAAGATATTCAGAAAGACAGATGTTTTATTTGTAGCATATGCAAGAAAGAACAAAACTTGGTCTGAACAGCCATCTTTCAACTCTTTAGGAGATTGGGTAAAACTCCTTCAGGTTAGAAACTCATACATAGGGCAATTTTCAATTAATGAGGAGAGAGGAATAGAATGTTGCATGAAGAATTCTGCAAACATGGGGGTCTCTTCACTCCATTACAAGGTGGCCATCTCATTGACTGAAACATTTGGTCATCAAGTCTTGAAAAGCCACCGTCATCCATCCTTCTTTGATCCTGTTTCTCCTTCTCCTGCTCTTCCTCATTTGTGGATTGCTTGTTAATTCTCAGTCTGTCTGGAGTTAGACAGAATCTGGACATCAGAAAAAGACAATTTTGTTTTTAATTGTAAATTTATCTTCTCGTACCATGGAACTCAGTGGTCTGGAGAAACCCTTTCTTCATTAGGAGAAATTAATGCTCTTGATATGTAATATTGTTATATTTGCTTCAGAAGATATTCTGGCAATCTGGTGCAATTCAGTACGTTCTATACAAAAAAGTACCTGGTTGAGCTCTCTCTCTGAATGCTCTTGGGTATAATTACTCAGAATACTGGCTCTAGCCTGATGGATACCCTGCTATTGGAAGACCACAAGAACAAAGTTGTTTTATTTTCATAGTTAATTCTTCCACCCTTCATTTGAGATAGTTCAAGTATTTTGGCAATTTCAGTGAGGTAGAATTTAGATGAGAAGTGCATCTAGAATCCTTGCTTTCCTAGTTTGAAGAGGCTCATTCTATGTATGTTGAGAACATGGAAGAGTTAGTGTTGCACCAAATACATTTTAGAGCAGCTCTGGTTTGCTGTATGCTAACTCTACTTTTATCCTCAGATTTAATTGAATGGTAAAAAATGCATCCAGCTGTCCCTACAATCCAACACAAAGTCTTGCAGATCTCAATAAAAAGGAATTTAAATGTTATTCAAGTAATCAGCTCATGGCCACTCAACCCAGTTAAGTTGATATCCCTGTTTTCTTGGTCCTTATTAAGTTATGCTAACTCTAATGCTCTGCTTTTGCACAAAACCCAAACCTCTTGGTGCTAGCAATCTGGATTTCCTGATAGTGACTGTTGACACATTACTCACTGGTGCTCCAAAATGGGTAATGCTAAGAAAGCTAAAGTATGATCAAGACATTTTAAATGAATGGGTCTAAGCCTGGAGACTTTGCTCCAGCAAAACTCCCATTTACTTCAGGAGGTCTGTTGCTTGAGTGAATACTGCAGGAGTAGATCCGATACCTTTTAACATAATTATGTCAGAAGGATGAGTTTGCAGTATTAGGAAGAAGAAAAATAAAAGTGTATTAAAACAGTAATCTCTTCCAAGCAGCGCCATGTCTTCGTTTGTCTTGTGCTGTAAGTTGCTGAGGCAGTATTGGTGCTTAACAGAAGGGCAGGGGACAGTATTGATTTTCTATTTTAAGGAGTATATAGTGTCTGGTGAATGAATTACCTTTCTGTGAACCAAATTGTCCCTTCCTACTTCCATTGGCCTTTTATGTGTATGTTTTATCCTCCAAGATGATTGATTTTTAATTCTGTTTGTGGTGTATATAGCTGTATTTCTGTTTTCTATATACTGCAGTACTAAAATGTAAGATGACTCATCCTGGATATTTTAAATTTGTTCATTCTTTGCTGCTTTTTCCTAATCCAAAATAAAAGAATTGTAGGCTGAAAGTACACTTTTGTTCTGTTTAGAAAACATCACCAAAAACTGAGAGAATTATACTTACATGTTCTACCTTATTAAATATACAATTAAAAATATATTGAACTGATAAGCAAGAATATTCTACCTTCAAATGCTGATTTAAAAAAAAATACATCATTTAAAATGACTAGAGCTGGAACTATTACATAGCAGTATAATTTGGTTGATTTTTGGAATCACAAATATAGTTTAAGCTACATATTATTTCAGCTATCTAATATATAGTTGATTGTGTGCTTTTCCTACAGTCATGATATGTCTTATGTGGAGAAATTTACTGTCCCTTTGTATTTCCCGGTATTTCTATTTACCCTTTCTGAGAGAGTGAGAGAGAGAGCTGTATTGTCATGATTGTACTAACAAATTTGGAAACTAATAATATCAATCTATCGATCATGGAAAATACTTTTTGTATTACCTTCCAATACCTGCATTTACGATTCTGTTGACAAATTAATGGCAATATAAACCCTGTGCTGCATTACCATAGGGGAGCTGTATTCTTTACAGTTTGTGTAATGTGTGTACTGTCCTTAATTTTTCCAGGAGAAACATAGTTCCTGGCAGGAACGATAGAAAGAATTATTTTTAAATTCTGTACCTTGATAATATAATCCCCAGCTATCTATTTGATGAATGATGTAAGAGCTCCAGCTTTTTCTGTTTATCTATGGGATTGTTCATTTGGAATGTTTCTTTCTAGAAAGTGTGAGACAATTAAAAAATACACTAGTAAATGGGAGGGCATGCCTCACTGGCGGCCAGAGAGCCATGTTTGGGAGTGACCTCAGTACACTAGCTTTTTTAACTGTTAAGGGACAATACGATTATAATGCCCTGTTTTGCAGTTTGAATGGAAGACTGATGGCTGCTTTGCTTTTGTGATATCCGATACATTGAAAAGCAGTGGTTTCAAAAGAAATATTTCCCTCTTCTAGTTGCTGCATCAGTAGCTGATTGAGGCGATGGGAGATTGGTAGAGGGAAAAGCAAAGGCTGTCTAGAGCCAATTTGTCTACCTTTTTTTCCATTTTGCAACTAAGAAGTTTTCAGAGTTGATCTTTTTGATGAATAAAGAGTTAATAGGAATAGTTTGTTCTGTTAGGGTGTTCAGAAGTAGCAAAGTCAGCATTAAGTAAGATGTATCTTTTCTTAAAGGTCACAGACCTGAGTAACTGCTGACAGAATATATTAAATATATAACACTGATTATAACTGGGCATAATGCCATTTATTTCAACAAATAAGTCACAGAGACTTAGAAAGTGTAATAAGGTTTTGACACCACTCCTCAGTTGAGGCTGTTTGTAAAAGTGCTAGTGATACAGTACAAAGGGAATGAAGCTGAGACTAAATTGAAAATTAATAACTTACGGATCCTAGGCATTTCATAGACTGTCTGAAAAAGGAGTTTTGACTGTATTTCTGAATAACTGCTAGCAGGGTCCCCAAGAAATTTCATCTTCATGAAGTCAGCGTGGCTTCCACGAAGCATAACTTCCTCAGATTCAGTCATCCTTACATTTTATTGATTTCTAATTCTGAGAAATGTGATTCTGAAGGAAGTTCAATGTGACTGAATGTGTTTGGCATTGAGTGTGTAACAGCTGTCCTGTCTGCAATAGGCTTGCGGAATAAAGTCACAAAAGCTCAGTTATGGTAAAGGTGGCATTGAAAAAATCTGAAGTTTTCATGCAGTTGTCTTGTTTACAGCAGGTTTCTCAGGCAAATGGAGTTGTCAGTTATGCATCTACAGTCCAGAGGATAACACTTTTGTTGGTCAGGAAATTGGCTGAAAAGAATGATCCTGTAATTACCGCATTCAACTGGGCCTTAGGATATTTGGGTTCTGTGCCTTGCCCTGCAAAAGACTTCCTTTGTGCCTGATCTTCCTTTGTGCCTGAATGGGGATGATGCTTCCTTCTACCCACATCTGTCTTGGTCAATTTAAATATAATTGAACCTCAGCATTTACAGTGTTACCATGTACCTGATACAATGAGGCCCTGATCTTAACTGAAGTTGCTAGTTCTACCTTAGTGCAAGTAATAATGAAATACCATTTGCAAATTGGAATAATTCACAGCTCTAACAAATAAAATTATTTCTTTCTGTCAGGTTTGATGGAAGAAAGGGAAAAGAATAAACAATTTCTCAGGACAACTTTCTGGAAACTTGCCTACCTGAATTTACCCACTGCTGATTAATGGTTGCAGCTTTGTGGATGCTAATGAACCTGGTTTAGGTGCAAATGTAGGCAAGGACAAACTGCATTTAGCACATGTTCAGAAATTGTAGTTAGAAGGAATGTTTAGCCACAGCTTCTGAACTAGTGCTAATGGGGCAAACAACCTAACTCGTTTTAAAATGGAACTTGATGAGTTTGTGAACAGGATTACAGGTTTGCCTGTGATAGTAAGGGATTGGTCTTGATGAACGAGGCAGTCCCTTCCAATCCTATATTCCTGTGTAACTCTGCTTCTTGCTGGCACCCATCATCTTCCTTCATATTTGTCAAATTGAAACTGATGGTTTCAATGTATACACCCCGTAAGGTGCTGAGTGCCTAAACAATTGCCTCCCTTTTCATTTTATTCAATAGATGGGCTGCCCTAGATGAAAACAGGATGAATTTTTTCAAAAATGAATGTTAAAAATATTGGAAGTAAATAACTTTTAAAATAAACCTGTAATGTAAAAATAAATGTGAAATTATGACAACCTACATTAAGGTTTAAATTTATTATAATTTAAAATTTAAATTAGATACAAAATTATATTAAGGAATCCATGTTTGCTTCCAAGTTTTAAGAAAAGTTAAGCCCCTGAATTAGTGGAAGTCACTGGCTAAGCACCTGGAACAAGACCTTATCAAAGTGTTAGCCCAGCTTTTGACAGCGGTAGCCTGTTCTGCAGGTGCAAAGGGAATATTTTCATTTCAGTTTATTCAACTAGTTCAGATCAATGATAAGTTCATTCAAAGGTAAGAGATCAATTGGGAGGAAAGTTTGTTTTTTCTCTTTCAATCTATGAATATAAACTGAGTGTGAGAGGATGAGATCTACAAGTTCTAAAACTTTGAAGGACAGTTCCAAAGTAGCTACAGATAATATTTCCTTTGAACAAATCAGTTAGTTTTAAATGCAAAACATGAAAAAGTTGAAAAACTTTTTTCATATGTATCTGACACTTTTAAGATAATTTTAATTTAATAAAAATAAAATAAATATGGCTTTTGTGCATTTTAATTTAAATTGAATTTTCATCCAAATAGAGTTTAACATGCAAATCAAAAGTTAATGATCTAATAAATAAGAAATGTATCTTTCACCATTTTCTAACATAATATATATAAAAATTAAGAATTTGAATAATGCTTAGTGTACATTTCTGGTTAGCAAGAAGCAGCACCAACTTTTACTGTAAAGGCAGTATTCAGTTGCAAATAACATGTTTTAATAGTTATCAACTAATTAATTTTTCTTTAGGAAAATGCACAGCTGCTCAATTAATGCAAAACACAATTACAATTGATTATTTCCTGCTTGCTGATTTAAATTATTATCTAAATTGTGGATTTAAATCGAAGAGATTTAAATCAATCTACCTGGCATGAAAGTGTCTAGATTCTGACATTATGAGGTCAGAGTGATAGGGTAAAGAGTTCTCTCTCTGGAATCTTTCTCCATCTGGTCTGACAGAAAGTAGACTTCTTGTCCTTCAGCATACACTGTAAAGTCACCCTGCTTAAAGAGTTTTCCATGTGGGTTAAAGGAAGAAAGGATTAATAGAGAAATGGGGTGTTTTAGTTTTTATAGGCTAGTTTGCTGTTGGTGTAGTCAGATTTGATTTTTTTTTAATCTTGGTTTTTAATAAATTTTACATGTACCTTGAACATTTTATAGGCTGAATAGATTAATAAAAAGAAATTAGTAAAGAATAAGGGACACTAACTTGACAGTGGTATCGTTGAGAAGAATCTGGGGGTTATTATATACAGTTTGAGAGAGAGAGATGTTGTATTAGGTACCATTAATGGGAGTGTAAAACAAGCAAGGAAATAATTCTGCTCCTCTTGCCCCTGACTAGACAGCATTTGGAGTGCAGGGTTTATTTAGGGCAGGAATTTAAAAAGACAAATTAAAGCTGAGTGGAGGGAAACTCAAATGATAGCTGTAGTTTGGTAAATAAAGCCTATGAAGAGTGAATAGAAAAAATCATGCACATTTAACCTACATAAAAGAAGGCTGAAGGTAGAGAAGATAATTGTCCACATGTATAAAAGGATATGCTAAAGTGGACAGGGACCAATAATGCATTAGTTAGTAAGTAACAGAATGCGTAGTGGTGGGATTTAAAAATTAGCATGGATTACACGTTGGGGGCAGGGAAATATACAAGAACAACTGGAACACCAACTGTTTCAGTACAAAGGCAATGAAACACGTGAAAGCATCCTTGGTGTTGGTGTTTTGAGTCACTGAGTGAGAGCCTTAAACAATTTGTTTTCTCTGTCCATTGAAGGTTACCCAGGAAACACAGCCTTTACTGCAACTTGTTGCATGTAGCGTCCAAGGCAACACATCTTCAGAATGTTTAGTTTCCGACAGTCTTTTAGTTCAACTTATTCTAATGAGAAACCAGATATTGTTCAAGGAATCTAAGGTCACATTTTTAATATGCTCTTAGAGTGAGGCCACAAGTTGCTTTAGTATACTCTGAAGATCCATGGAGCCAAGCTATCTGCAGGCAAATTTGTTAGGTTTAAGCAGAGCCAACACTAGGCATAAGCAGACTAAGCAATTGCTTAGGGCCCCGAGCAGATTGGGGGGGAGGGTCCCCTATTAATTATGGATATGTATTGTGGGTGGGGGGCAAAAATATTCCTGATTAGAGCCCTCAATGAGCTAGCTCCAGTATTGGGTTTAAGGGCATGGAGAGAGTTTAAGTAAACCAGAATGCGCATGCTATCTGGTCTCAAGAAATTAGCGTACAAGCTTTTTTTTATTTTTAAAAAGTAAAACTTAACTTAAAAAATGAATTTTTTTCCAGGACTATTCAAAATAATAAATTCTGTATCATTACTGTACATTACTAAAGAAATTAATACATAACAGCTCTCTAGATGTCTGAAACAACAATGGAAATCCATTGCTTTAGGGCTTCTGTTTCTGTGCAATAGCCTTTTCCAATTTTGCCAGCAAGCTAGAGTTTCGTAAGTACAGATGTGATAGAGGAGATGATTTTGAATCCGCATAATTAATGTAAATTACCTCTCTTCATTATATCTGTTTTTCTGTCTGTTGTATCTTGCACATTAACTGTACCTGTTAATGGGGATGCATTTCTCTTTAAGACTTTGACTTATTGAAGGTGGGGTAACATTTAACAAAAGAAAAGCCTACACACATTCTAGCTGTGGTTGTGACCTTCTCCAGTCTTGCAGTCTAAGAAGGGCTGATCTGTACTAGGTTGGACACATTTGTGTTAAACAAAGGGTTCCAGAAGAAGTAGGTTTGGAAACTCAGTAGGTAGCATTCTTCCTTTGATGTTAGATACTTCTGGGTATCAAACTTGGAAACTGTTTAAAGCTCACAGGGACACTGCACGAAAGCATAGTAAAGGAGCCAACATTGATATTGCAGTTGAAATTTTAGGTATTGTAGATAAAGTATAGAGTAATAACCACTGCATTTTCATTTGGGGTGAAGAGCTGTGTGTGTGTGGGGGGGCAGCACACAGGAGAAGATGAGCACACTGTTAATGATCTCCCATTAAAAGAGTCATGGGTCTGCCGCAGTCTGGAGCATGCTCAGATGGAATCTTTGTGGTACTGAGCTGTTAAAATCTAAGCAGTCGATACTAAGCCTGTGTGAGCTGTGATTGTTTTCCAAAGGTCAAGTTTGGGTGGATTTTCATGGGTGGCAAAAGGTATATCCCTGACAAAAAGGCTTCCTCATGCTAAATTTGAAGTCTCTGCTCCAAGGAATGGGGCTGCTAAAGCTTTTCCAAAAAAGATTGCCAGAATTTTTTAATATGGACAAAACAGCCAAGTTTTCCTGAGCCTTCGTTGTTAGAAATGTCTGAATCCATTTGTGTGACATTTTCCAAAATAATCCAGCCTGAGACATACACTCAGCATGTATGTCAGCTTGGCCCAAACTTGGTTGTAAGCGTGTCAAACTTCAACAACTGAAAACAACGTCTTATAATGGGCAGTGTCAGGCAAATTTAATAGGTGGTGCGTAATAATAATGTTGTTGTTTTTAAAGTGTTTTGAGAACCTTTAATGAAAGGTGCTGTGTGTAACTTTATTTTACTATTTACTTTGTTTAATATTCGGTGTTACATTAGCCAATTATAGATAATCAGAAAATATTGATTACCACTATAATAAATTTGCAACTGCATTTTTTAGAGAAATTTAGCAGTTCATGCCAACATAATCGCGATCTGAATCAAACCTAATGCTTTATTATGAACATCATCGGTGCTAGTTTCGGTAGATTTTAAATGTGTATTTTATACTGCATTTGATTTTTCTGCATATCACTTTTACTAGACAAAGATGAAACTGAAGTAGTAAGAGGGCCAATTCCTACAAATCTTTGCTCTCGTGAATAATTCTGTTGCAGTCGAGGGGACTGCTAATGTAAGGAAAGACTTTTGGCCCTGGACTGTTAAGTGATTGATTGGAGACCCTAGTCTCCTTATCATATCCATGTTTTCAATCAGACTGCTCACAGCATGATGTATTTAATCATTTTGAGGATGGGTGGAATCTGGATTTAGATTTGGGCAACTAAAGAAGAATGTTTTTATTTGTTTGTTTGTGTTGTTTATCTAACTAAATGAACTGGCTTTGGTCACCCTCACCAACTCTATTCCCTTGAACTAGAATATGGTCTGTTTTGAGGCTTGACTACAAATAGGTAAGTGACAAGTCAGTGATTTTTTTTTCTTTCTGAAATTGTATGTGCAGTATTCTTTGACATGTAGGGCAGATCTACG
The DNA here is from genome assembly GCA_007922155.1 of Mesoclemmys tuberculata. Lineage (NCBI taxonomy): Eukaryota > Metazoa > Chordata > Testudines > Chelidae > Mesoclemmys > Mesoclemmys tuberculata. The sequence goes on from ML675610.1 coordinate 24,515,706, forward strand.
CTGCATGTAAAATTCAGGGAAGTCAACGGGAGTTACTCTGCATAGCTTGTGTAGATTGCATAATCCCATCTACTTTGTAACATTCCTTTAGCACGCTGTCTCCACTGTGTTGAGCTGACGAAAAATGTGTTCCCGTCGACGCAGTGCTGTGCTTTTGGGGGAGGTGGTTTTATTAGATCAACTTCCAGATCGACTGAGCGTGTCTTCACTGCCACTCATTCGAACCAGAAAAATCTATTCACTGCTGTCAGTGTGTACATAGCCGTAGTGTGAATAAATGATTTGGCAATTCTAATATGAAAAGAATGTTTAAAGTCTGTGTCTATTAATCAATGCAGATTATCTATCCTAATTAGAAATTTACCCATACTAATATATTTATCCTTGCATAGCAGACAGCATGCTCACCTAATTTCTGCTCTTTAAATCCACTAATCTGGACTGATAGGCTTTCCCTTCTTTGGTCTGTCTGCATCCCAATACAAAGAATCACATTAAAGTCTTTCACTCTCACCGCCGCCCCTCCTTGAGAGGTGAGTTCTAAGGGTCCACTTCAGTGAGATTGCAGTTTATTTTCCCTCCTATTTGTACAGATGTTTGATTGTAATGTGGCCAACTTTGGGGTGAAGGCAGGAAGTAGCAGAAAATGCCTGGGTTCTAACTTCTTCCTCCCTACCACTTTCCATAGCAGGATTTTTTTTCCTCTAATGAAGATTTGTATAGTTTACCTTACTCATTGCTGTTTTGGCCTCCAAACCCTTTCATAATTAAGATCCAAACCTCATATACTTGGGAACTTTCTGTATGTGTGCATGTAAAGGTCACCGGGACTGCTTATGAGGGTTGATTTGAACCTGAATGAACTTTTATCAGCCTTTGACAACAGACTCACCAAGACACTTCAAGTTTACTCTCAAAGAAGCTGCGTCATTGCTACTAATTCTTTTATTAGATTCAGGGGGTGTTTTCTAATTTCAAAAGGCCACCCATTGCCTTCACCGTATGGTCCACAGATGTCCTGAGAAGTTGAATGTCAACTTTTTGACAACTCTTGTATACTGCTACAATCTGCATGCCCTGTTCTGGCCAGAATGTTTACTATACATACGATTGTATGGGCAGAGTTATCAAGGTCATCCTCACAGAGGTACCTCTTCAAAGGCCAGCAGGCCTTGGGATTACTGAAAACGCTTCTTGATTTGTGTGAATAGGTCTGTTTGCAATCACGTATGTACATGCAGATGTTTGAAAATGGAGAGTGTACTGGTCCTTGGAGGACATTTCCAGCTGTGTAGGAAACCTGAAATATTTTTAAGTAGGCCCAGCTGTTACAAGAGCTTTAGCTCCAAGATTTACAGGCTTTTGGATTAGGTATTATTATTGGGAAACCTTAATTTGATTTGGAATTATAATCAAGCCTATTCCTACTTCTCTGAAGGAGAAAGTAAAGGTTTTCCTTCCTCATTTCCTGAAATTATCTATCACTCAAAAGATTTTTGTACCCAGGGTTTAAAAAGATCTCAGTAAAAAAATGCAATTTATCTGCATACTGCATCCAATTCAAAGACTTTAATTCCTGAAGAGACTACATTTTTTTGCCTTTAATTTCAAGATAAAATGTTGCAAGATACTTGGTAAGCCCCACAATTTTCCCCTTACTATTTTTTTAAATTTATCATTTTCTTCATGGCAAAATAGATTAATGCGACAGATCAAACTGTACAGTACACTTAAGTCATCCTTTCTACTTCAGAAGGCTATACTTTTGTTGATTTCTGATGACAGAAGGAAAGGATACATAGCCACACAACTCAGTGGTTCAACAAAGTATTAAAGATCTGAGTTTCCACACTGCTTGAAAAAGTGCCCTATGAAAAATTAAGTACAGCTACCACAAATGGGGATGAAGCACTTAATAAACAACCAGGCAAAAGAGCCAAAATCAGTCAGTTTCACAGGATACAAGATTTTAATCTGAAAATCTTTCTTGATCACTTAAGATTCCTTGTAAGCTTGATGCACATACACACCTACTAAAAGAGAACCAACCCATTCTCCCCACCACTGCTTCCATGGCTAGAGGCTATTTTATGCAAAATACATTTGCCTTTCATTTTTCAAAAGTGCAGTCATCTAATGATGATGGACTAGAAAATTTAATTGTCTTGAGACTTCTTTACCATCTTCTAGGAAAAACAAAGTATTGCAGTCTCTGCTTTAGTGATGAATAAGGTTGTTCTTTGATATATCATTTTCATGGACAACAGAATCCATCTCTAGTACCTTAAGTATATCAACAACACATCTCCTATTATCCTGTTCTCTGTAACGACTGCATTTATTCCCTGGTATAACTACATGGAGAAACAGATATCTCAGCCACCATTCTGTGGCAGACATTGGTCAATGCTGATTTTTCTGACTGGGTTTCTGTTCATCTGACTTACTTCTGCATCAGAGTCATGAAGGAAATCAGTATTCCAGAAGATACAACACCTGTGGGAGATACGTGCCATTTTGCCAGAACCAACACACAAGAGGGATGAAGATTTAATTACTCCAGATATATTGTATTTTATAACATGTTTTTTGTGAGGTGGTCTGAACAGTAACAAGGTCGAGATTCAAGTGACAAAATATTGTCGCTTTGAATTCTTTTTCAGGACAGAGCTGAATGTGCACTGTTATAGGAAAATACTGTGTGCCTTATCAAATTGGTGTTTTCCACCTTTCAAATAGATGATATCTTGAGTAATGGTGCACTTATGCAACTAAATAGGGACAGTGTGTTCCTAATGAGACGTTACTAATGCCAGTTCTCTGGAACAAAGAGAGGTAAACATCAGTGTTGCAAGTAATGGGATGCTGTTTGACAGAGGCCATTTTTCGATGGGAATGCTGCTGTTTATATTTTATGCCCATTAGTGTTCATCTGACTGTTCAAAAGTATGAGCATGATGATTGCATCCCTTCAGGGCACAGGCAGGATGCAGGGTTCAGCAACATGAACTGGAAGAAGATGAACAGAGTGACAGGAACTAGGTTCATCTGTCTCTGTCTGCTCTTTGACTTGCACCATCACCTGGCTATAATTGTTACAGATGAAAATGGTAGGTAGGCTCACCCTTTCAACATAATTAGTTGCTGTCCGGAGTGAGCTGCCTTTCTTCTTTGAATGTACCTCTGAAAGTACAGTGAAACCTTGTCCTACTAAAAGAGGACATGGTGTACCTGCTCCCCCTGAATGGTTGAGAACTAGTGTGGATGCAACCTTGCTCAGAAGGGGAAAATGTTTTTATTTGACATCACCCAGAGAAGCAAATTAAATTGTTTTGTTATGGGGTAGTTCAATTTATTTTTTTGAATTGGTCTGTATTCTATTGAAAAATAGAAACCACAAACGTTTTCATTGAAACGGCAAACTTTTAAATGAAAACATCCACATTATCAGTCTTTTTATAAATACAAGTTTTTTTTACCAGATCTATGTCAGTGGCTCTCATAAGTCCAGTTTTGAGGCAGTTATATGTAGTTCTCAGTTTTGCAGAAGATTTAAGAGTGCAGTTTGAATGAAAGTGCAAAAGAAACTAACTTGCCCAGAGAAAAAAAATAGAAATCCGTGTTAGCTTCCCTAGAACCAGAATACTTGGAGTCTTGTAACATTCCAAGGTGTATATCAGGCCTTTTTACAGTGATTATGGAAGAATCATCAGATGTAGCTGAACTTCCCTCTTAATGAAAGCATTTCCATTTAATTGTACTTTATTAATCTTTGCAAAAGTTATTAAGCTTGTTCAAAAGCAATTTGTTAATGGAAGATTTTCTTCTATTCAGGACTTTTTTTTTTTTAAAGTAGCAATTGTTTCTATTAGAAGTGTTTTTGAAATGAGTCTTCCCCTGCAATCATGTTTCTTTATCCCTCTGTAAGGATAATGCTGTTTCTCCTCACACTCACGTATATCTATCTTATTACTCATATAGCCATCTAGCTTTTTTTACATGAAATGAAAGCAGAACAAACAAATCTGTTCAGACGAGCCAAAATGATCCCTTTCCATTTTTTATCCTTCTCTGATACAGATAAGCTGTTCGTCTTCCAATCACTTCCCCTCCCACTTTTATGGAAAAGTGAAAAAGTGCTTAATTTTCATCTTTGGAGTAGTATCAGGGTAAAGAGTTTGTGAGGCCAATAGTCTAGTCATTTAATTGCTCTCTACTCTAAATTTTATTTTAAAGTACAAAGCTCTATATTTGATCTCTGCACTAGACTTCTTATGTGAAGTGTACTGAAAATCAATAGAAGTATCTCCATAGATTTCAGTGAGGCCTTCACTATCAAATATTGTTAATCCAGAATTCTTCAAAGTACCAAATTGACATTAAAAACCAGAAGTTCAAAGATGTGCAGTTCTGATTGTTAGTTACAGTTACTCTACCCATTCAACCTTGAACAACTAAATAAAAGCTGAGAACAGCTAAATATATTGAAAACAAATTCACTTCATCTTTGCATCTTCTGTCCTTGGAGAAACTCCATTTTAACTTGATAACTCGGCCTGGGTGACAGATTTCTTTGACGTAGAAGCAGGCATTAACGTGGTCTTGTCTAAGATTTTTTTTTTTTGCGAAGCCTATAAAACAAAACTTCTTTACACTAAATCACGCACTGTTTGTTCTGTCCAGCTTCATGGGATGAAAAGACTTGCTCTCTCCTTTGGATATTTGCCTTTTAGTGACCTGAGTGTCCATTTGCTGAACATTGAACTCATTATAATACCACAATATGGGTTTAGATGCCAAGTTTTTTGATCTGACAGTGTTTCTCTGTCCTCACTAAGTACTAATTGGAACTAATCATTCCTGATTAGTTGATCTGATGAGCAGAAAATGACATTTCTCTAGTAGTAAATTGGTTTTCAGTGATTCAGATATACCAGTCTGGAGACTGCCCTATAATTAGGACTATGTATTTCCAATGTTTTGTTTTATTTAGAGAAGAACTCTGTAGAAATCCACTGAACCAGAACAGCCATTCTCATGTCTCACTTCTCAGTGGAAAATGCTTTAATATGACTGGTCCATCTGCTTGCTGATTAAAATAGAAAGGGGCAAGTCCATCAGTGCAGAATAGTGTGTATAAATCACAGAGATTCAATTTAGAGGTAAGAAAATGTCCTGTTTACTTTTTAATTAGTTCAGGTACAAAACCGAAGTCGTAGATTGATGATAGCACAATAAGATCTATTTAAACTTTAGTGCTCAGATTTTAGTTGGTATAGAAATTGATATGTAATGTTAATATTGTGGATCAAATGTTGTCCTGAAATACACCTGTACAATATCACTGTAAAGTCTGTAAAGTTGAACCAGTGTAACTCACAGCGAAATCTGGCCTAGTATTATGTCTTTGTTAACTCATTCCTGCTGTAGATCGCTGTGGAAGACTAAGGTTTATTTGATTGATTGGATCCATAATGAATGGTGTCTCAAAGATTTCAATATAAAACAGTTGGTTTCTGATACTTTTATCAATTTGCAGTGATTTTTAAACTTATTTTACATAATTCCTGTCATAGCTCTTTATTTCACTTTGTGAAATCAAACCTAATTACTTTTCAAAGATATCAAATAATTTTCTTTTGTTTATTGACTGCAATGAAACTGCAAGCTACTCAAGAAGCTCTAATGTTTTATTTTGCTTCTGTTTGGATTTTATACCTTATTTATTAATGCAGAAATGTTATTCCTATATGTGTAGTATTAGGCAGGAATCCAAGTTCTCTGCTGAAGCATTGGACAGTCAATGAAAGATCTCCTGTAATCCAGTTTCTTATATAGTATAATTACTTGGAGTGGGATATTCAACAGCACATAATTCCCACAGAAGTTTTTTGAAATGTTTGTTTTCTTGTTGGTAAAGGGTTTAATTTTCCCAGTAGCAATTCTTTTGACACCTGAAGGTTGTGTTATGAAGGTGGAGCTTCTAGTTTAAAGTCTATTGTAATTTTTTTAATCTAGTAACATAAAATACTAAAGTGATAAGATGTTGAACCTTTAATAATATTTAAACTTTCTTTCACTGTATGGTATCAAATTGATGCTGGAGTTTTCAAATACCATGGAAAAACTGATTGCAAAGATGAACAAAAATTAATGTCAATCAAAGTTATTCACTCCATAAATAGTGGCTTCTGTCCTCAGTTTATGAAAAAATGTTACTAATTTAAGTAAATGCATTACATAGAGGGTTCATTCCATTTTTTTCTCAGAAAAAACTTGTAATGAACTCAAGTGGTCTTTCCTGAGTAAGTTATGCATATCAAGCACTAATATGTCCCTAAATTCTGAGCTGGTCTACCTTCCACTGAAGTCTCTTAAGAGATATTCAGCATCTTGTGATATTGGACTGTTGGATATGTAAATTGTCACTTTTGCTAGTAATTTTTTACTATCAATAAGTAATCAAATACTAAAGTTGGTCATTGCTAGCCACAAAGGTAATCTCTGAACAGCCTTCATTACTGACAGCACGCTTAAAATGCCAGCATCAGAAAGAGTATCTGACTGAAACTTCAAAGTCCAAAGAATAGACTCAACATAGTCATATTAGTAGGATATACTATTAGGCGATACAAGACATCTATAATATTTTCTTCCATTTCTCCCTCTGCATTCAGAAGTTTGCAGTCACAAATTACATACAGCTATGTACGTGTACACACACAAATAAGTAAAATGATGGATATAGCCTTTTGTGGCATGTGCCACATGATGTGAAAGACCTACTATGCAACAGCTTATTGGAGCCGACATGTCACTTAAGCTGTAACATGTCTTAGTAAAAACCAAACCAACCAACCACACAAACAAAAATATTCCATCCCCAATGAACTCGTGGCTTATGTCCTGGCTCAGAAAATCTCGTTGTGTACTTGCATGTATATTAATAAGGAGGTCTTACTCAGTTGTGCACTGAAATATTTAAATAAATTTAATAGTATTTTTAATATATATACTTGGATTATGTAACCCTGTAACATATTTAAATATATAAACATGCTGTAATGGGATGATCTAATGCATTGGGATATTGAACTTTAATTCCCCCAAAATACCACAATTCCATATAGTGTCCCTGTGTGAGGGAATTTACATATGAGACACTGTACTGAAAGATGTATAATATCCTCTACCTGCATGGAGAAACTGGAACCACCCATTTATCAGAAATTGTTCTGACCTTCAGTTTGTTTCCTCATGATTTGGTCAAATGAATTCCTTTTGGGGCAGGGGGGTTTATGGGAGAATCCAAATTTTAGTTAGTTAAAAGGTTTGTTTTACCATTCTGCCATAATGAGGCTATCCACAAAACTTTAAACTTATTTAGTTATTAAAGGCTAGTGAGAGTAACCAATCAAAAGTGAACCTGAACACTTTGTATTTTTGAGAAGATGGCCTGTATTCTCACATGTCTAGTTTTACCATTGGTGAGTTTAGGAAAAGTGAAACACATACTTTTCTTATATATGCTTTTTAACATTGAGCAACTGACCTTATACAAACAAACCATAACATATTTCACTGTTTGAGACATTCAGCAGCTAGGATGTGGACATTGAAGTGGTAGAAATGGCAATTTTTGAATTTCCTTTCTATCTCCACTCCGTTGAGTAGTGGACATGCATATGACAGAGGCTGCATCATTTTCTGTCTGTAACTCTAAGGAGATGTTTAGTTCCATATTTTGGTATCTAAAAAAGTGGTCCAATGTTCAGAAGTGCAGAGTACGTACAATCCCTTAGGGCTAGGTTGTAACTTTTACAATCTATCCTGAGTAAGGGGCAACATATAGGTGAACTGCCCCAGGATCAGACGAGAATGAAGTGTGATACAGACCAAATTCCTTCCTTGCTGCACAACTCTTTTGGAAAAGAGTAAGCTACTTTACTCCTTTTCATGGAATGACATACTCTCTAATATATACTTAACCATTGAGTACAAGGAGTGGGAATGGATCCAGGGCTCCTCCCATTCTCTGCCTCTCTACCACTTCTTTGTGCACACTTATTCTCAGGGAATAGTATCAGATGAGTAGGCCCTGCTTACATCCACCACAAAGCCAAGGTTATAAACTGAGCAGGACTTAACTCTTCCTCTGATATGCAGCCTCTGATAAGTAAACGCTGTGACTGTCTAGATTTCAGCAGGAGTGGAAGGTGCCCAGCACTTTTGAAAATTAAGCCTTTTGTTAGTGGTGCCCAAAAAAGGATTTAGGAACTTGACTTCAGGCACTTAGGTTTGGAAATTTTGGCCAGGTCTTTAAGTGTAAAGGGCACCCCTTAACCTGCTGACAAAGACACTGCCTGTGAAGTTATATGTGAAATTGTGGATGATACAGGGTGAATTGTTCAGCGCACTTCATGTCTCTCAGCAATGAAGGTAAAACTACATTACAGAAATATTGTATGTTACAAATTGAATCAAGTAAACATAATTTGTATATGACACAAACCAGGGAGGACAGTGTTCAGTTTGCACTGTAGGTGTGATGATTAGAGTTCTCCATGGTCAAACCTACATTGCCATTTTCAGTAATAACAAAGAGAATTAAATGTTTCACATTTCAGTTCTAAAAGCTTATATAAGGAGTTAGATGGCAATTTTTTCTGGATATGAATTGGTGTGTGCAAAGTATTAAAACTGGCTATTACACTTTTTATTCTGGTGTATCTGTTTTTAATGCCTATTAATCCCATTAGTTTAACAATGTCTTATTTCAAGGAAAGTATAATGTAAATGTAACTGAAAAGCTGGGGGCCTTCTGCTTCCATTAATTCAGTTTCAAATCCAGGCGAATTATGATCTAAAAATAGATTTGCCTGTCTTTGCAGCAATTACCAGGTTCATCATTTCCATTGCTGGAGCCTCCTCTTCACCTGCCCCTCAGTGTGTGTTCTGTTGGTGTGCTTTTCATATAAATGTGTTAGAATCCGTAAAGGGAGAATTATTCAACCTGGGGTGCGGGCCTCCTGGATAGGAGTAGGGCTAATACAAGGTAGGGCTACAGATCATAACAATGGATGCAGGGCATGTGTCTTTCTCCAATTTCATCCCAACTACCGTTGCAGATGTGCTCTAGTGGATATAGTAGCAGGCAACTCATGAAAAATATTTTGCCTGTCATCTCTTCTGCTGGGGCCTTTAACTAAGCAGTCACAGCAGCAGGTCAGACAGCATCCTACCTGTCCAAATAGATTTCCTCTGTTCCTGGAGTATTAAGCTATTCTGATTACCTGGTATAGAACTTCAGGATTTGGGAGGAGGAACATATAGTCAGGCTGCCACAATCATAACGTGTTTGGACCTGTATGTTGGAGACAATGGACCAGAAACTAACACAGCAGATCACTGTAGGAAAGATTAATTTCTCTGCACTTGAAATCCCAATTTGGAAAAAAGAGAGACTTTCTGACAGGTGAGAGTGGTCTGCTCTTGTTAGGAGATTGGGAGGAAAAAACAAACAGGGAGAGTGAAGAAAAGCAAATTAAAAGACACAGATATGCACTCTGATGTGAGGTTACTGTTTCAAGCCTCTAACTTTGATAACTTGTTTTGTGACTTGAAGAAAACATCTTTCCACAATTGCATTAAAATGTGAATGAATGCATTTTCTTTTTTTTTTTCCTAATTTTCTTTTTTATTAAATAAATGCTATAGGTCCAGATACTCAAAGCTGGTTACCACCCTTTCATGTCACTCAGGTGGAATAAGAGTGTTGTAATCTAGATACAAATCCGCAGCAAATTCCCCTGGCATAAGGAACTTCCCTGCTTAGAGCAGTGCCACTGTAGGGCCTTGTATCACTGTGTTCCAGTCCAGCGTAGGAGGTGTGGTGAGTAGGTTTAGAGAAGAGAAGTGGTAATGCTTTCTTCGCCAATGCACCACTGTAATTTAGAGCTTCCCGACAGCAGGTCTAAGTAATGTCAGGGCCAGTTGTGACCCTGAGAATTAAGGAACTGGAACTAGCTTCCTGATTTGATGCCCTCCAAACAGCATTGAGCTTTGATGTGGGAGAGAATGAATCCTGTTGTGATTGATTGCAGTTATAATTCTGATTTGATGGTTTGTACCAGAAGGATGGAAATATGGATTGTCCATCCTGACAATTGAAGAAGGCTCTTCCTTACAGGTACTAAAAGTGAGCAAGTGGAGTCCACTGATTCAGTGATAGCAGGAGACTGAAAAGTTGCTTGGTGTCAGAGGTCAGAGGTCCCTACCCTAAAAAAAGGCTTTAAGTCCAGAAAATATTCTTCAAAGCAGGAAGAACTCTGGTGCTATCTTTTTGTCAAATCTTGAAATTACAAGACTTTTCTTTCTTTACAAGGCTTATATGAAAGAGATGCAAACTTACTCTTTAGTAATTTCCTTCCATTTCTGCCTCTTTTCTGCTCCCTCCGCCCCTTTCTTGGTACTCCAGGAGGTTTTGACAAAGCTAATAGTCAGTCTAGGTGTTGCTAGTAGATCATCCCACATTGACTGTCTAGACCGTGGTGCCACTCAATTTTTAAATTCCTGATACATTTCCCTGTAGCTCAGAAAATGGGGCACAGCCACCAAAATTAATGGGGATAATAGAGACAATACTACATTGAAGGATTCTCCTGAAGACCAAGTCTGCTGTCAAAGGATTTTCATGTTGAATTTCTTGAACAAACTGTCAACTCTTGTTTTCAGTTTGGAAATTGCACACAATGACTATCTTAAAACTGGGTCCATTAGGACTTTGTTTTATGGGCAAAATCTAAGTGTGGAAATAAAAATTATCTTTCTGCAGTAAAGCCTTTAATTCTATATCATTTGGTAAAATAGCAGATGGCAAATCTACCTCCAAGATTAAAGCATGTATTCCTATATTGGCTTTTGTTTTCCTTAAAGTAACTGGAACCAAGGAGCTTGGCATGATAGCCAGAGCTGCCTCCTGGCCAAATCAATGAAACCTAAATATGACTTGGTTTGCTAAACTGCTTAACCTTAGCTGACAACTCTTGCAGCATGGGTTTATGTGCTATCATTCCTTTATCTAGATACTTGATAGATTAAAACTGGTTCTTTTTAAAACCGATAAAAGCTGGATAAAGAGAGATTATAAAGGGTCTGAATTTCTCCTGCCTAAGAGAAACTAAAACCCAGATTGCACCTTCATGCTGCTCTATCTGGCTTAGATAAGCAAAATTCATGAGTCTGTCCCCTCCTGTTCAGAAACTGTCCTGAATGACCTGAAGATTGAAGAGAAGTATCTATATATTATCATTGCAACAGCTGCATTTCTCTGCATGCCTCTTAATTTTAACTCGTTGAGGGTCTGGATTAAATTTTGCATGAGAAACACTGTTTTAGAAGTGTCCAAGTCGGGTCTGTCCCATGACAGAAGCATCAACCGTAGTAAACAACAAGGAATAGTACAAGAATATAGTACTGCCTGAAGCCAGATAAGACTTCTCTAAAATATTAGATTTTCATATGTGACATACTGCTTGCAAATCTGGTGAATGTAATATCTCTCAGTTGGAGGAAAATAATGTGGTACCCTGAAGAATTAGAACAGAATAGCTTTCAAGAATATTTAATTGTTTAATTTTAGGGAAGTGACCAAGTCTTGAGTCTCAAGCCTAGTGTAGACAAGAGTCCTTTCTACTTCAGTAACAGCTGGATTCTTCACATTATGAATTCAAAATTTTTAATTTAAAAATATCCAATGATACCTGACATTCTTTAGTTAACACATTTCAGTGTATGGTAGGGAAATATTCATTCCTTGGTAATGTTTACTATTCATAATGCACACGTGTGCATGCATACATGCAGTCTCTAACACTTTTCTCTTTCTCCAATATTAACTGAACTTGCTTGCTTGTTGGGGATGATAAATGTATTGTTTTACAGGTGTGTTGGTCTTGTTTTTCTTCATGTCTATTTCTGATTTATCTGTGCCTGGAAAATAATTTCTTCTTCTTCGTGTGCTTGCTCATGTCCATTGCACTATACGTTTGTGCACTCCTCCATGCACAGTTACCTGGAACTTTTTTCCCCTTAGCAGATCCTGTAGGGACAGCTCTCATGCCCCCTGGAGCCCCAGGCACATGTTGTGGTATATGAGGCGCTGCTGGTCCTACACCCCCTCAGTTCCTTCTTTCTGCCTGTGACAGTTGCTGGAACTAGCCTTGCTCACAGCAAGTACTATTCCCCTTGTTTAAAAGATTTGTTTGGTATTCTAAGTTTAGTTAAGTATACTTAGAGATAAAGCAAGTCCCTGCAGGGACTTTGCGTGGCCAGGCCTTGCCCCGGTCACTGGGTTTCAAGCTTTGTGCCTCCTGCGGGAAGGACTTCCCACTCAGCAACTCCCATGACTGCTGCCTTAAGTGCTTGGGGGAAGCCCACAGAAAGGACAAGTGCAAGATCTGCAGGGCTTTCAAACTCAGGACTCAAGAGGACCAAGAAATCCGGTTGAAAGCCCTGTTGATGGAGGCAGTGCTCCTCCTGGAGTCTGAGCCGACCCGCTGCACCTCTGTACCAAGTGTGATGTGGGTACAGAGCACCCCGTTGGTGCCACCCTTCACTCAGTACCGCACAACATCGCCGGCACCAAGGAGAAAGAAGCAGCATGTGGAGCGCAGACAGTCCCCTGCTCCATTGGCATGGGCAGGGTTGAGTAGGGAGATGTACCGGACCCAGCCTGTTGAGACTTCTCCAGTGCCTGCATCTCTGGTCAGGGAGCCTTCCCCAACTCCTGGGAGTGGGAGAGTGCCCCTGCCAATGCTGTCAACACTGGAGGCTTTTTGGGCGGGAAGAGCCTTGTTGGCCTTGCCTACACCGCCTCTGCCCACTTCTCTGCCAAGGGGGAAGGGCCAGTGTCACGGGGAAACCCATATTGGGTCCCCCTGAATGTTGGAGATCCCCTGTACCGGCAGGAAGATCTCCCACTGGACATTCTCCGAGGGTAGAGCAGAGCCATTCCCCCTAGTATTCACTCCAGGTCGACATTGTTGAACCGACCTGCCCCAGCACGAGATGTGGGGTCTCCCTCTCAGCACTGACATCGCTCCCCGGCACCGGAGACAGTATATGCCAGCAGGCGACACACCAGTCCAGGTCTGCCAGCGGTGCTCGAACAGCTCCTGTTCCAGATCCCCGGCACCAAGGAGTTCGCCCAAACCAAGGCGGCACAGAACCTGCTCGTTGGAGGAAAACCTGGCACCGCAGAGTTCACAGCATGGAACCCAGTTGCTGGAGCTGGCTCGGTACCGAGGAGTTCGGGATGGCACCAACCCAGGTCACTGAAGGTGTCTGCAGGGCAAGAGACAATGGAAATCATCAGTACCAAGATGATGATCCGGTACCTCTAGCTCTTTGGAGCGTGCCCCCCACTCATCAGCACCACTCACAGCAACAGAAACCATCCTCGTCATCCTCCAGGTTGGAGGCGTTGAAAGGGAGGTCGTAAGGGCACCTGGGACTGAGGACAAACACTGCATTGCCAGTCCAGGTCTGACTCCGACAATGCTTCGGGGTCTCCCAGGGGTGACAGTTGTTGGGCGAATCAACGCCCCACAAAGCATCAGAGCCTGTGATGCAGTTAGCCCTAGGTTGGGCCCAGTGACAATGGCTGCAACAATGACCTTATTGGACCCTATAGGGTATCAAGGTGGGACCAGGGCCCCAATCCATTATGTCATCAGGGTGCCGCCGGTGCCCCCAGCACAGGACAAGGCCCATCAGCATGAGTCCTTGGATGAGGAGTCAGACCCCGTAGAGGGAACCTTAGTAGGTACAACCCTTCACCAGGAGGGGGCACACCCGCAGGCTGCACCTCTGCAGTCCTTTTCCTTTTCACTTGATGAGTCTTCTGGGATCACTTTGCACCACTGGAGGATTTCAGGGCACACCAGGAGCTGCTCAAGAGGGTGGTCTCTAACCTGGGACTAGAGGTGGAGAAGCTAAAAGAGGCTGCAGATAGCTTCTTTAATGTGCTGGTGGCAACTGCCCCAGCGTGAGTGGCCCTCCCAGTCCAAAAAAGGATCCTTAAGATTATGAAGGCCCTGTGGAAAACCCCTTCCTCAGTCACCCCTACATCAGTGGTGGCCGGGAAGAAATATTACGTCTCGGCCGAGGGGTTTGAGTATTTGTTCACCCACTCTGCTCCGGGAACCCCGCTAGTAGATGCTGCTAACCAGTGAGACAGGTTTGACTCCCATGAAAAAGGACAATAAGAAGCTGGACTTGTTTGGAAGAAAGAGATTTATTCCCTGGCAAGCCTTCAGTTTAGGATTGCCAATCGTCAGGCCCTCCTGAGCAGATATAATTTCAACCTGTGGAACTCCCTCAGGCGGTTCACCAAGGTCTTGCCCCAGAATCAGACTGTAGACTTTAATACTATTGTAGAGGAGGGAACCACAGTAGCTGGAGTAGCACTCCAGATGTCTTGTGACATTGCTGACTTGGCAGGCAGGGCCAAAGCCTTCGGCATCTGTATGCGAAGGTGCTTGTGGCTGCAATCCTTGGGTCTGTCCCGGGAGGTGCGACACTCTATCCAGTATCTCCCTTTTCATGGGTCGGCCCTATTCTCCGACCAGAGCAATGCGAAGTTGTGTGGTCTGAAGGACTCCAGGGCCATACTGTGCTCCCTGGGCCTGTACACATCCCAGTTTTCCAGGCATCAGTCACAGCCCCAGGCACAGCGGCAACCGAGGCCTCAGGCCAGACCTTTCCAACCCTATAGGGATAGAAATAGGGGGTTTAGAAGAAGAAATTATCCCCCCAGCTGGTCTTCAGCTTCCCAGCAAGGGCCCTCAGAGGTCGGGCAATCAAAGGAGACAATTTTGATGGTGCACCCGAGGGTGGCGCCCTGACTGCTCTCCTGGATCCGTCCTGCCCCTTCCTAAATAGGTTAAGGCCCTTCTACCCTGAATGGGCAAAAATCATTTCAGACCATTGTGTCCTTGGGATAGTACCAGGGGCCTATGCTCTGCTATTTACATCTACCCCAACCAATAGCCCTCTCCCTCCATCCCTCTTCAGGGACCCCTCTCAAGCAACTCCTCTTGCAGGAGGTGGACACCCTCCTCAGTCTGGGAGCGGTGGAAATAGTCCCTCAAGACAAAATGGGAAAAGGGTTTTATTCAAGGTACTTCTTCATCCCCAAGACAAAGGGGGGAGGTTCTGAGACCCATAATAGACCTCCGTTGTCTAAACAAATATGTCAAATGACTCAGATTTTGCATGGTCTCCTTAGCTTCCATAATCCCTGCCCTGGATCCAGGAGACTGGTATGCTGTCCTCGATCTCAAGGATGCATACTTTCACGAGTCTATCCTCCTCAGCCACAGGCGTTTTCTTCGCTTCAGAGTGGCTGGCTCCCACTTCCAATCTACAGCCCTACCCTTTGGCATATCTTCGGCTCCAAGTGCATGGCGGTAGTGGCTGCCCACCTGAGATGAAGAGGTGTACAAATTTTTCCTTACCTGGACGATTGGCTCATCAGAAGCAGGTCCAGGTCCCAAGTGCAGGACAGCATGACCCTCACTTGCTCTGTGCTGCAGAATGGGGCTACTCATAAATGAACAAAAGTCCACATTGACCCCAGTGCAACACACAGAGTTCATTAGGGCTACCCTGGCTGCTCCCAGGCCAGAGCTTTCCTGCCTGAGCCACGTTTTGAAGGGAAAGTCTCTATCATCTTCCAGCTGCACCGATGCCCCATTACAACAGCCAGGCACTGCCTACAGCTGTTAGGCCACATGGCGGTCTGCACATATGTAGTGAGAGTTGCTCACCTGAGTCTCAGACCGCTTCAGACATAGTTGGCCTTGGTATATGTTCCGAGCAGACACCCATTGGACCAGGTGGTCACATTACCCTCTCCCCCCCCCACCCGGACCCGTCTTAGCCTCCCTAAACTGGTGGCGGATTCCCATGGCAGTGATAAAGCACATTCCGTTCAGGGAACTGGTCCCGTGAGTCACCCTAATTTCCGATGCTTCAGATGTAGGATGGGGAGCCCATATCAGCACCAACCTAGGCACCCAGAGTTCTGGTCAGGGCAGCAAAGGTGCCTTCACATCACTGTGAAGGAGCTGAGGGCCATTCACCTAGTGTGCAAGGTGTTCCTCCGATTTCGGACAACGCTGCAGCCATGTTTTACATAAATAGGCATGGGGGCTGAGTTTCCTCGTAGAGGGATGAAGAGTGCTCTGTTTTGGGATCTTGCTGTGAAGCACGATTTCTACCTGATGGCCTCTCACCTCCCGGGCGTAAGGAGCGAAGAGGCGGATCGCCTCAGCAGGTTGTTTCTCTCCCACCACAACTGGTCACTACACCCAGAGGTGGCAGCCATGATTTTTCCGGAAGTGGGGAGTTCTCCAACTGGACTTGTTCACATTGGCCCGGAACACAAAGTGTCGGAGGTTCTGCTTGCTCCAGGGTTGTGAGACCGGGCCAATTTCCTACACATTCCTCAGCAACTGGATGGGAACCCTCATGTACACGTTCCCACCCATTCCTCTCCTGCTCAAGGTCCTGCTGAAAATAAAGAGAGGCAGAGCGGATGATGTTCTCATCGCTCCAGCCTGGCCGAGACAGCACTGGTTCAGCATGCTGCTGGACCTTTTGATCGCCCCACCCCTGGAGCTCACTAAGTTTCATGAACTTCTATCCCAGGACCATCGTCGCCTTTTGCACCCGGACCTGGACTCCCTGCACCTCATGGCCTGGAGGCTCTGTGGCTGACGGAAGGAGAGAGAGCCTGCTCGGTGCAGGTCCAACAAGTTCTGCTTGGCAGCAGGAAGCCCTCTACACAGGCTATGTAATGGACTAAGTGGAGGCGGTTTACCTGTTGGGTGGAGTCCCGGGGTATCCCGCCCAGCCTCTTGCCTATACAGACAATCCTGGAGTACCTGCTCCAGCTAAAGCTCCAGTGTCTCCAAGATTAGGGCTTTGATCTCGGTGCCCCCTTATACAGTATTCTATACGGATAAGGTGCAGTTGAGGCTGCATCCAGCCTTCCTGCCCAAGCCAGTTTCCCTATTGCATTGTAATCAAGATATTTTTCTCCTCCATGTTTTTTCCCAAACCGCAGAGGTCAGAGGAGGAGAGGAGATGGCATTCGCTGGACGTGAGACAAGCCCTGGCCTTCTACATCGAGCATCCAAAGCTGTTCTGGAAATCAACATAGCTCTTTGTCGCAGTGGCTGACCAGATGAAAGGCTCACCTGTCTCTACCTAGCGCTTCTCCTCGTGGCTTACATCATGCATCAAGTCCTGCTACGAGCAGGCAAAGGTGCTGCTTCTGTGAACCATCACAGCGCGCTCAACCAGAGCTCAAACCTCATCTACAGTCTTCCTGGAGACAGTGCCACTGCAGGACATCTGCAAAGCTGCCACCTGGTCGTCAGTGCACACCTTCATGTCCCACCAGCCATCATCCAGCAGGCGAGAGAGGATGCCGAATTCGGCAGAGTGGTGCTGAGGGAAGCTCACGGGTAACTCTGACCCCCTTCCAAAGATATTGCTTGTTAGTCACCTACAGTGGAATGGACATGAGCAAGCACTCGAAGAAGAAAACAAGGTTACTTATCAGTAACTGATGTTCTTCAAGATGTGTTGGTCATGTCCATTCCACAGCCCACCCCGTGTCCCTGCTGCTGGAGTTGGCAGAAAGAAGGGACTTGAGGGGTCATAGGGCTGGCAGCGCCTTATATACTGCGGCATGTATGTGGGGCTCTAGGAAGAGCCGGAGCCGTCCCTATGGGATCTGCTAAGAGGAAAAAAGTTCCAGGTAACCATGCACAGAGGCGTGTACACATCTATAGTGGAATGGACATGAGCAACACATCTTGGAGAACATCAGTTACTGGTAAGTAACCTTGTTTTATATAGGAGAACAAACATACGTTGTATTATTTGGCCCTCACTTCACATCATCTTAAAGAGAGAGAGAGATCATAAACATTTGTGTCTGCTGAAAGAAATTCAACTGTAGGAAATTGTGCGCAACAGAAGCATTAATGCAATGTAAATTAAATTGGCAGATACATAGAAGCAATCTATTGGCATAAAGTATGCTTTATTTACACTATGAATATTTTAAAATTAAATGCAGAAGAATTGAGCAGACATCTTGAAATATCCTTTTAAATAGCACTAAAGACTAGCAAATATTTGCAAACATGAACAAATCTCAGAGGAATAAGAAATTCTTTCAATAATTATGCAGCTATCAAATACAATTTTGTATAATTAGTAGGTAAGAAGACGTTGACTTTCTAATTACATGACAATTCTAAAGGAAGTTCCCCTTTAATTTATCTTTGTAAATATTTCCAGTGCATTCAGAATTGAAATGCACTACAGTTACAAATTTAATACTCATCTTTGTAGCCACCTAAATCAAAACAAGGAGGCTGTTGGACTGAACAAATGAATGAAATGAGTGTCCTCTCAGTGAAAGGATGCGGGGGTGGGGGGGAATGAAAAACCAGATATAACTTCCTGAAAATGAGATTCTCATATATCACAAAACAAACAAGATTATACAAACATGTATGTTGAGTAGAAATTTGTCTGGAATTCTGTCATAGGGGCATTTGTCAATTGCAACTGGACTGACTTTATTTCAGAAAGTGAGGCATCAACAGTGAGGGCAAAATTAGTGAGAGAAGGGCAATCAGTCAAACTGTAATGGGAGGAGGAGAAGATGAATGGTAATTAGCAGTCAGCTACAGTGAAAAAGAGCTATATCCAGTGGACTTCAAAGGAGAAAAATACGTAGGATTGGAAAGGAACTGTAATGAAAATGGAGTGAGGAGTTCCATTTCACTGCTGTAGCTGTGGATCTGGGGAAAGGGAGTGAGAGGACAGACCACTGAAAGAGAGGACATCAGCAGAATCTGTGTTTGCTGAGAGTGACAGATCTAGGTGACCTCAAGCAGTGGAATGTGTAAGATAAAGAGGTGAATGAAGAGAGAAAGTGGTCCTGAATCAGGAAGTTTCCTGTATATGGAACAGAAGAAGGCAATATGGGAGTTGGAAGGAAATGGTGTGAGAAAGAAGAGAGAAGGGGAGGATGAGATTCATTAAAACATGGACTAATTTACCACTAAATTAATGGAAAACCATCTCGTGGATCATTTAAAAATAAACCGGAAAGAGTACTAGAAAATATAGTGCAAGAAACAATTCTGCTGTGGTGGGTCATGCAATGAAGTTACAAATCTTTTCCATATTTACTTCTTATGAACTTTCCTTTTTATGTGGATTTAATAGAGTTACGGAACAAAAAGGCAGGACAACACCTCTACAATTTGCAGCCTTTCACTGCTAGACTGGGAAATAAATATCTGTTTGCAGTAAGTCCCGTTTGCTAAGGAGCTAATTTTGAATAATAGAAAAAGTTCTTGTACATGACTGTGTGGCTGAATGTTATAAATGTATAAAAAGAAACTGAACTTGATTGCTAACACTGAGAAGGACAGTAGGTTAATTTCTTCATGTTGTGATGCAGAAAAAACATTCTGATCTCAATTTTTTGTATTACATTTGATTAATTTTCATAATTATAATGGATATATAAGGTTAATAAGTGAGTGCCGGTAATGCTGTTTGCCATGTGCCACTGAATAGCCATCTTGAGAAATTTCCCAGGAGAACACTGCATATGGTCATTGCTTTGAGGTGAAGGAACATCTGGGGGGCAGGGGAGGAGTGATTATGGGGATTAGCCAGGACTACAGGTTGCGATGGGAGAGAAGTGGAACTTGCAATGGGACAGAGGTGCATATGAATCAAGAATAGACCCTTGCAAAATTATTTGCCCTCACACCAGGGTGGAATATCTTTTTACCCCAATTATGAATAAAATGTGTTTTATCATCCTTGTCATAGCTGTTGGCAAGTTGTGTATATGTAAAATGCAGCATTTAGATGACACAGAGAATAAAAGATAAGAGTATCTAGGCAAAATGTAAACCTCCACTGTGTTTAACATCATTCCCTTTGCAATTAAGGCAGAGAATTTGTACATCACATTAGCATCCTTGATTAATAATCATAAATTTACAGGTCTTAAATTAGCCTCTTGTTGGCCCCCCTATTGTTAGCTAAATGCAATAGAAACATGGTGATAATTACAAGGAAAACATTAGCACTGGTCTAGTATATTGAGTTTAAAATGTATTAGTCCAAAAGTAAATTATCCTTGAGTTTACTCCATGACCCAAAATAGGTCTTTACCATTAATAAAACATTTTTTTCCTTTGGGTGATTCATTGCCAAACAATGCATGTTCGATGCACAGTCTCATTACTCTGTTTGTTACATTGTTATGATCTGGTCACTGAAATACCCTAAAATTCTCCCTGAAGACCTAGGAAATCATTAATGGTGTCTAATGAACTGCTGTTGCTGTTTTTAAGAACATAGCAGGCAGGGCAGAACAGAGGGATGGTGCAGGCTGTGTGTACCCTCAGATCATTATAGAATCATAGGAATGGAAGGGACCCCGAAAGGTCATCTATCCCAATCCTCTGCACTTATAGCAGGACCAACTATTAGCTAGACCATCCCTGACAGCTCTTTGTCTAAGTTGCTGTTAAAAATCCATAATTAAAATTCCACAACCTCCCTAATCATTTTATTGCAGTGCTTAACTACCCTGACAATTAGGAAGTTTTTCCTAATTCCAGTCTAAACCACCCTTGCTGCAGTTTAAGCCCATTGCTGCTTGACCTATCCTTAGAGGTGAAGAACAACTTTTCTCCCTCCTCCTTGTAACAACCTTGTACTTGAAAACCGTTATATTATCTCAGCTTCTCTCCAGACTAAACAAACCCATTTTTTTCCAATTTTTTCTTATAGGTTGTGTTTTCTAGACCTTCCTGTTGCTCTTTTCTAGACTTTCTCCAATTTGTCAACATCTTGCCTGAAATGTGGCACTCAAAACTGGACACAGTACTCCAGTTAAGGCCCCTAATCAGCACAGAGTAGAGTGCAAGAATTGCTTTTTGTATCTTGCTTACAACATTCCTGCTAATACATCCCTGAATGATGTTTGGTGTTTTTGCAACAGTGTGATACTGTTGACTCATAGTTAGCTTGTGATCCACTATGACACCCATGTCCCTTGCTAAAGTATTGTTTCCTATGGAGTCATTTCCCATTTTGTATGTGTACAACTGATTGTTCCTTCCTAAATGGAGTACTTCACATTTGTCCTTATTGAATTTCATCCTGTTTACTTCAGACCGTTTCTCCAGTTTGTCCAGATCATTTTGAGTTTTAATCCTATCCTCTGAAGCACTAGCAGCCTCTTCCTAATTTAGTATCATCTGCAAACTTTGTAAGTGTATTGTCTATGCCATTATCTAAATCACTGATGACTATATCAAACAGAACTGGACTCAGAATTGATGCTTGTCGGACCCCATTTGATATGGCTTTCCAAATTGACTGTGAACCACCGATAACTAATCTCTGGGAACAGTTTTCTAATCAGCTGTGCACCCATCTTACAGTAGCTCCATCTAGGTTTATTTCCCTAGTTTGTTTATGAGAAGGTCATGCAAGATAGTATCAAAAGCCTCACTAAAATGAAGAAATTCAACATCTACTGCCCCCACCCCCCATCTACATTGTCAAAGAAACCTATCAGGTTTGTTTGACATGATTTGTTCTTGACAAATCCACGCTGTTACTTATCACCTTATTATCTTCTAGGTGTTTGCAAATTGCTTAATTATTTGCTGCATTATCTTTCCTGGTACTGAAGTTAAGATGACTGACAGGTCTGTCATTTCTCGAGTTGTTCTTATTTCCTTTTTATAGATGGGCATTATATATTCCCTTTTTCCAGTCCTCTGGAATCTCTCCCATCTTCCATGACTCTTTAAAGATAATCACTAATAACTCAGATATCTCCTCAGTCAGCTCCTTGAGTATTCCAGGATGTATTTCATCAGACCCTGGTGACTTGAAGACATACTTCATCTCAGTAATTAACTTGTTTTTCCCCCTATTTTAGCCTCCTATCCTACCTACTTTTCATTGGCATTCACTATATTTGACATCCAATCAGTACTAACCTTTTTGGTTTAAACTAGAAATAAGTCATTTAGCACTTCTGCCATTTCTGCATTTTCTGTTGATTCCCCCCCACACATTGAGTAACGGGCCTACCTTATCCTTGGTTTTCCTTTTGCTTCTAATATATTTGTAGAATGCTTTTTGTTACCCTTTATTATGTAGCAAGGACCTTTAATTTTAGTCCTCTGAGCTGTTTTAGTTAACTTTTTAGTACCTGAATTCCAAACCACCCCTTTGTAGGTCATGCCATCCAAAGATGTTCTGAGGCTGGAATGCATTTTAATTATTCCCTTAAAAGGTAAACTGCAAACCTATAATGAGAACTAATTTAAGCCCAAGAATGTCTGACTAGCTAGGTGGTAATAGCTAGGCATAGAAATAAGATTTAATTAATTTTGAAAAATATTTTTCTTTTCTGAGGAATTTAGTGACAATTCCTGGTTCACTAAAGATGTCCCAGTATGCATAATTGTTACTTCATTAATACTAAAAGTGCTATAAACTATTCAGTAAAGGAATTCAACACACTATCTGTGTCCATAATGCATATTACTGCATATTACTCATTTCAGGTATGGAGAACTTTTTAAACACAAGCCAACCCAGCCATTCAGTCTTCGACAGACATATTGATATATCATGTAATTAGATGCTTTGTGTTGTACAACAAACAAATGAAATTCAGAGATGCAACTATTACTGAAATACTGTAAAACAGTTTTCCCCTTAGTTTTAAAACTGTATCTTCAAGGGTGATGAAACCATATATGCTTGCATAATTGTTTGTATCCTGGATATTTATCATAGCTGACATTTGGCTGTATAAAGAAGTTATTTCAAGAAAAGGGCATGAGAGTTTAAAATCTGTCTGATACAAAATGGCACGAAGGTCATGCTAATAACGTTCCCTTAACTCCTGAGATTGTTAGTTGGTTTCCAGGGATCCTTCATTCTGTAATAATTAATTGTATCCCAGGAAGATACTATATTTCGTAATGCTCCTTTTTTTTTTCTTTTCAAGTTGACCTTATGAGGAGAATGTATCATGCTATCAAACTTGGATCATGTCTCTGTGTTGATGCCTTTTTAGAAAGTCAGAGCAGCACAAAATCAGTTAAACTGTGTGGCACAAAAATACATTTGTCACACCCACAGTATTTTAGAAATACAGTTCATACTATATCTCCATTGTAGGGCAGGGCAGGGCAAGGGGCATAGTAACTGCAGCAGAATGGGTACTGCATGCTCTGTGTGCTTCACTAGTGGGTGGGGATGGGGAGGAATCTGCCTCACCCTATCCACACAGCCTATTGACAGTGGAGAGAGATTCTGAGTCCTCCTCTGCTCAGGTAGGAACTCCATGTGTCTTCTGGATGAGGGAAGGCAGCCATGCCTTGCCTCTTTCTTCCATACCCTACTCCTCTGAGGACCCCAATCTCTCTTGCCCATCTGATCAAATAGCCTCCTGCTGGTATGTAGGAGGCTTTGGTTTTCTTCGTTATTTTGGGGTACACTTAAGGTTTGAGAGTGCACAAAGGCCTTTAAGTATATTTGAAAAACACATTTGACTTTAAATAGTGTGCCCTCTAGTAATTTGTGTTAACATCCGTGGATGATGGTTGATTCATTGTCACCGTTTCTTACACCTAAACAAGGTTTATGATTCTGTACAACAAATTTAAGAAAGTAAAGTGCTTATACCCTGCCCACTGTCCTTGCTAAAGCTGAGTGGAATACCATGACCTATTCCTCACCTGCAGGAAGATAGCTGCATGGCTCCATAAGATAAAAGTGGTGGTATTAAACAGGGAGCTGATTCAAAGTGTCACTCTTATCCTTTAGCCACAGCAGCAGAGGCTGCTTGAAAACTGCTTGGATGCTACCAACAAGATACCAGTGTAGCACGAGTGAGTTTTTCTCATCTCTAGTCTATCACACCCATGATCTCTGATTTTGGTTCTCAGATCTCCACTTTTGGTCCCCTACAATTTAGTCTATATAAAAACCGATCCTCTAATCATACCCATTATAATGGTATCTATGTGCTTTGATTTTTCCATGTTCTGTATACATAGAAACGTGTGAATAGGACCTGCTTCCTTCCTTTCCAATAACTGCTTTTTTTGCCATTGTGGCCAGGTCTGTGGAAAACAGGTGAGTATTGTAAAAATTTCAGTTTAGTAAGCTGATGAAGTAGTTTCAATGGTGGTTTTTTAATCTTTAAGTCTGTTTGTTCCTATGTTTTGTAACTGCTTGATTAAAAAAATAGCTACCCATAATCAATCTCTGGGAACATTTATAAATATCCCAATAAAAAATAAAAGTCAAAGAAACTCTAGCCCTCAGCATAGCTGCCGTCGTGACACTAATTCAGGAAATGTATGAAATCCTTGCAACATATGCTGAATGCCAGTGTAACAGACTTGCCTTTTTAAAGGCTAGAAACCAGGGGCTGGCCAGCCTTAGTTCTTAAGGAGGCACACCTGTACCGGGGTTAGATGATCCCTGTCTAAAGAGCAGTGGGCAGCTACAGAGAGTGAATGAATGGAGTAGAGTGCAGAGGCTGCTGAGAGCAAGTAGGCTCCACCCAGCAGAGAAACTTGCAACATGGGGAGTGAGAGAAGGCCAGTTAGTGACCTGACTAGGAGGTAAATGAAAGGACTTGAGACATTCAAATTAGCAAAACAAAAATAGCAAACTGGAATCTGAGAAGCCTAGTGAATGGACAAAAGAAGCCTCTTAAAGGGAAAGCTGAGGCAGGATACTGCTTGCAGGGCCACTCTAATGCCATGAGGAAGACATTGGAGGCTCCTTGTAGAAGCGGCATGTTTTGGGCAAGGAGCCAGAACAGCTGTTAGTTTCCCTGGCTTTTTGATATGACTGTTGTAGCTCCTTGATCTTCAGACGGCACTGTTGTGTGTTCCTGTTGTGCCCCTTCTCCAATATACCCTGGGATATCTTCCTGTAAATGACCAAATTTCTTTTGCTGGGTTGGAGCTGAGCCATAACGGACTCGTCGTCCCACAGACTGATATCTAAGATCTCTGGTTGACTCTATGCTGGAGCATGTTTGGGGCTTGCAGTAGCCATGACAAGTTCATCTACAAAGCTCTGCACGATGGTTGCACAGGAAATTAAAATTAAAATTTTCCTGGGCCATGAGGGGAGGGGCCTTTTCTGGTTTGCATGGCCACATAACAGCAGAACACAAATATCCAGAGCGGTCACAACGGAGCATTATGGGATACCTCCTGGAAGCCATGAATGTTGAATTACGTTACGTTCTGTCTACACTGATGCAAAATCAACCCATGAAATTCGATTTACATGCTACTCCACTTGCGGAGGTGGTTTTATTATGTCGACTTTTGCTGCGCTTTAAGTCGACGGAACTATCGTGCCAGTGTAGACTCAGGCTTTAGGAGATAGACGTAAGTAATGTTACATCGACCTCCGTTGCCAGTGTAGACCAGGCCTAAATGAGCATTAGGAAAACTCAGTCACTAATAGCTTGGTTTGATCCTGCTCTTACTGAACTTTCAATGCCCATTGCAATCAATGGCTATTTTGCCTAAGAGGAGAAGTGGGGGAGCAGATCCTTTTCTATCACTACATAAATATGCAAAGCTGTTCATTTTTAAAATATTTTGATAATATATGTGTATTTTAAAATCTCTATTCAGGAGCTGCATCTGAATTTGAGAATTTAGAAGTTTTGACTATTTTCCAAAGAGTAACATTCCAGAGCAAAAATCAGCAGTACATGTAACAACCATTTAAGCACCTTTCATTTTTGACATTTTTAAAATTCTAGAGGTGTACGTCTGTTCATCTTCCCCATGGGCACTTAACAGCCCTAAATACAGCAAAATTACCAAGGGAAACTAGGCAACACTGCATACCATTGAACAGTACTCTGCTCTTGTAGGTTAATTGTGGGGCATAACTATTGGATCCATATGTCTGTGGACTAAGTGTCCCAAACTCCCAACATAATGGCCATGCTGCAGCCCATAGCATGGGGACACAGTAGCTTGTGAAGTCTGTGTGGAGTGTCTCTCCTGATGGTCCATGGTCTGCGTTTAGAGGGAGGATCCCATTCCCTCCAAATCTGATGGAGATCCCCTGGTCAAAGCCCACCTATTAAGGCTTTGTGCAGAAGACTAGGAGTTGACCCTTCTGGAAGAAGCTTCTTCTCACTGACTCCTCATCTAGGGGAGGCTCTACTCTTCTGATCTTTAAAAACAAAATAAAATCTTCAATAACTACCCTAAACTCTGAAGTTTTTTTTTTTTTTTTAAATGTGGTGATGGAGATGTGCTAGTAGCTGTAAAGTGTCTGTCTGATGGGTATATAAAATGATTTTTAAAAACAATATTTTGTTTAAAAAAATAAGATAGAATAGGAAAGAATGTGACCTAAAGTTGATGGTTTATTTTTAAATAAAAGAGCTAAATTTGCTACGTAGGAAAATGTGTCATTTAGAGACATAGTGGATCAATGTAGGAGAAATTGGTCAACAAAAAACAAAGTGGCTGAATTTTTCAATAACAAAAGCTACCACAACCGTCTCAGCTTGAGATGAGAAACATGCGACTTTGTTGATAGAGCCAGAGTTAACATGAAAAATGGAAGTTTTAACAGCAGCAATCTAAAAGAAAAAAGGTCACGTTGTGTGTGTAAAAATCAAATGAAACCTATTTTTTTAAAAACCTTTATATTGCAACCATTTTTCTTCAATATCTACCTTTTTATTGTTACAATGGTGCTGGCAAAGTTAAAAGGAATAGCTTCTTATGTCAGGCATAACTCAAAGACCTTGAAAATGTATGAGTTTTATGTACAAATATTGATCATATTTAACGTTAATTCATGAACTCCTGCATGTTTTGGACTCTCAAAATTTGCTAACTTGAATGGAATTTTTGGGTGCACAAGGAATGGAATATCTGGTACCAAATGAGCTTATTTTATATTCAATATGAAAGCATAGTTACAGTAGGACTTTTTTATAGTGTACTTGTGATTTTGCATACCAGATGGTGTCTTTAGTTAATTTTTCCAAACGTTTACCTTACACCCACACAAAGGGACATATTTTGTTACTCAATATACTGATATAAATCCAGAGTAACTCCCTTTACTTGAATTGATTTATTCCAATTTAACTGGTAGCAGTATTCGGCAGACTTATTTTTCAGAGATGAAAGAGTATTTAGTTTCATAAAGACACATTTAACTTGAAGTATATTAAAAGTGTTTCTTCTTTATTACCAGATTTAAGGTAGAATTTCTGACTCTGCACAACATTTAAATTGACTCCTACATCTGAAATTATAATACTAAAGTAAATAGCGGAACTACCATAATCAGTTTGCTTACAGTTGCTCTGGAATAAGTTAAACTGGGACTCCTGCAGCTCAGAGGGTCACAGACATCAAACATTTTTCAGATGGATTAAACCCTCTACATTTTAGAGTTGATTTGTTCTGAGTTATAACTATTACACAAAACATCTGCCTATTCCCTCTTACATTTTCTTGAGTGAAATCTGCATTTGTGTAGCTAGAACTGACTCTGTACAGAAAACTGGTGAGAGAGAAGTCAAACGTCTTTAAGGGCAGCAGCACTAACTGATGCACAGACTAGCCTGGGAATCAGGTGACCTAGATTCTGGTCCTGATCCTACTACTGGCTTGTTGTGTAATTTAGCATCTGTGCTTCAGTTTCCCAGTTATAAAGATCTGCTCACGAGAAGTCCTACTGAGGTACAAGGTAATATTACAATAATGGTATAAAGAGAAAAGTTAGAATTTTAGCAGAAAATTCAAGTGTTAATTAGCAAATTATCATTACGGCATTTTTAAAAGGCGCTGGCATATTTTGGGGGTTCTCCCCTTGAAATATTAATTTGTAGTTTAAAAAGCCATTGTGGCTTCTACTTGTAGCCTAGGAAAATGCAGGATACTATGAGAGCTAATAAAAGATGAGACTAAATAACTGAAAATTGAGATCACTAAGTTAATATAAAACTCTGAACATTATCTAATGAATGTACAATAGTTAAAATATTTTATCAAAAAGATGCTTATATAGGCCCTGTCACATCTTACTATTCAACTTGATTAACTTGTGGGAATTGCAATACAATCTCAAGGTAGCACCCAGACTGTCTGCCTTTTTGCAAATTTATTAATGAAGGAAAGATTTAAGAGCTGTATTAAGCACTCCTTAGTCAATGACTTCAACAGGAGCTTTGCCTGACTAGGTAGTGAGTATACACTGAAGAAAATTGCTATAAGGATTAGTGTCTTTCAGTTATTTCCATTGTCCAAAGTCTCAGTATAGTGTTGGAAATTCTGAATTCAGTTAACAAATTACTAAGAAAAATGGTTGGCCTCAGTTTGAAACTAGAGGTAAAAAAAAAAAAAAGTCTGTGGAACTCAATATTGCAGGATATTATTGAAACAAATGACCTAACTCGTTTTTAAATTAACAGTTAAATGAGTAAAAAATAGCACCTACAGTTACACTAGATAGAATAAAATCACTAGAGTTGGAAACCCTTATTTTTCAGTGCTTAAGCCGTTTACAGATTGGTGTGTATGACAGCATTTATTAGCAATACATTGTTCAGCCAGTAGTTGTCTCTGTGTTGTATGTTGTTCCAAATAGTGGTGTTCCAGATAAACAAGGGAGAGAAAGCTGGCTCTGTTGAAGCCTTTATGTATCTACAGTTTAGTTGTTCCTTAAATGCCTCCTGTTTAGGATGACAGAGTCCCTGCGTCTTGACAGAGTCTAAAAAACTTCTTTCCATGTTACATTGCACAATTAGTTTGGCACTGGACAATATATAGCATCCTCTGAAACATCCAGCTTTGGCAACTACTAAAGAAAAGAGACTGAATGTAAGTGATCCGTTGGTCCGTTCTGCTATTGCAATACCTGTGTACCTGTACAACATGTGATGGGACTCAAGCAGATCTCCTTTTACGAACATGCATCCTACCAGACTTAGAGTGAAAAATGTTGTTTGTTTTGTTTTAACTCCATCTCTCTTGCTTACTACTGGATTATCTAATATTAAAACAATAACTTTTAGCTATACTGTATTCCCAAGGCTCTTGCAAAGGTACAAAGCTTATTGACCTTTCATTCTGACTACTCTTTCGTATTAAGTAACTTTTTGTCTTAGCTTATCATCGCTTTTTTCTTTCTTTCTTTCTTCACCCTGTTGCTTTTTCTTAAGGAAGAACTAAAAGGAATAACATCAGTCCTCCATACTGTTGCAGAACCCTCAGACTTACATTTGTTTAAGCGGCAGTGTCACCAGGCCTCACATTCTGTCAAATGGTACGTAATTGAAATTTTCCACCTCATCATGTCAATTTCCTGGAGAATCTGTAACATACTGAAAAAGGGACCAGAACACACCAAATGCATTATTGAAGATTTGATGCTAGATTCTTCTATCTGCCTGAGCAGTGCTTTGTGCCGGAGAGGAGCAGATTAGGCAAAAGATGGCATTAAAACTACATTATGGTCTAGCTGCTTCCCAGCATAAATTGGAACAGCCTGAATGTTACATGTGGTATTAAAACAAATGATATTATCAGTTATGCCCACATTAAGGTAACAAGTTCAGTTTAGGTTCAGGTGCTGTGAAAAGATTGGCCATGAAAACGATTGTTGCATATTTAAGGCAAGCCAGGGCAGAGACACAAGTACCTAATGAGAATCCCTTGTGCATGCCAGAAGATGCTGTGACACCAGCCTGCGGGGTGGCATACATCATAGGTACAAGGTGAAGCCCAGGGCCATAACCAGAGCTGGGCGAGCAGGGCAGTGATCCAGGGCACAAAGTTGTGGGGGTGGCTCAGCCGACAATGCCAGGTAGGGCTTGGGTCAGCAATGCCAGGCGGGTCCCCCAACCTGCTTGGGTTGGGGGTGGGGCATGAGACACCCCTTCCCCCCCACATCCCCTCTGTTAGGGAGAGCAAATGTGCTTCCTTGCCCCGGTGCTAAAATGCCTAATTACAGGTTTGGTGAGGTCTCAGTCCTGTGTTTAAATCTGGACAGTTAAGTAACAGGAATGTGTGTTTAGCTACTGCATGTATGATAGGGACTATGTAATGCACAGGAATTGTGAGCACAGGCTCAGGATAGCAGTTATTGGACTGGACCTGCTTAAAATGCTACGAGAGCCTAATTGGTCTCAAACACAGGCGGGGAATTGAGAATATGAGCCTGTTCAAAAGTGGGGAGAGCTGGGTTTGCAAATGCCTGGAACTTGAGCAAGAGGTCTGGACAGCTGAGATAGTGGATGAGTTCACAATTCGCCTGGATTTCATTATGGCTAATAACCGTATAATAGATGCCAGTAAATGTGTTCTGCAAATTCTGTCTGTGAAAATTCCCATTAAAGAAGTGAGCCAGGTGAAACAAATGCTTTGTAGGTGACTATTCTTCAGGGTGTAAGTATTCTAGCCCTGGAGTCTGAAGCTTTAATTACCACCAAATTACTGGATAGCTTTCTAGAAAAGGAAAAAAGGAGGAATACTTGAACTGCTGCTAAAATGTATGTATATTTAGAACAGAAACAGGCATCTGGTCTCCTGTTGAATCTTCCTAGCAAAACTAAAAATTGTAAAGAAGTTATTAGTCTCATGTGCCAAGGCTGGCACAGGAGTCGGGTGAAGGTGAGCTTTCAGGTTTTTTTACACTGAAATGAGAAGCAACAATTTTTTAAAAACAATTTTGTTAAGAAACGAGGAGTTGTTTTTCTAATCAACTAAAGGTATAGGTCATACTACACTAGTACAGCACAAGAGTGACGGTGTGGGATACCAGTCTATTATACAAGGACCTTACTAGTTATCAATTTCAAAGAGAGGAGCGATTTAAAAGACATTGGTGAAATGTATATCAGGAAGGCACAAATGAGCCTTCAACAGCTCTTAGGCCTCACCCATAATTCTGATTAAGAAAAGATGGCGGCACTACATTCTGTATGGACTATATAAATCTGCAGTTACTTGACATAATTCCTACCCTTTGACTTGACTAGATGAAATGCAGGATGCTGTATGTGGTTCAGTCTGGCATTCCACACTAGATCTGAAGAGGGGGTTAAATAGAAGTGGATCCAAAAGACAGGCTTGTAGACTGTCACTGCCACTTTTGACAGACTCATGGAGAGGGTGCTATTCATGGCTGGACGGTGCCACCTCTGGGCAGTTCTGGGAAATCACTTGGTCAGGCTGACGCTCCTTCCAGTGATAACACCCCATCAGTGCCGCCCCTCTCTCGTTCCAGGAAGCATGGCATTCTCTTCATGATTTAACCCTTAGGTCAGCTCATATTGTGGTTTCCTCTTCCAGGAGCATGGACTGGGTAATCAATATCCCTAATCTCCAGCAGTCTCAGGCTGTCTTCCACTCAGTACTCAAGTGCCACTTCTGCAGTGGCTAGTAGGGGACCTTGGGCCCATACTCACCTCCAGGTTTCAGCTTAGGGACACTACATAGCAGCCAAAGTTCATTCTCTGCACATTGCTATCTTTTCCTGAGCCACTTCCATATGTCCTGGCCCTCCCCGTACCTCTTGGGGTGCTGTCCTTTTCTATCCCTCCTCCCAGGGAGTAACTTTTGGTGAATCATCTCTGCAGTCCTCCCCAAACAGTCCTCCCAGGGAGTGATTGCAAACTTCTCCCTGCTGCCCCCATTCCTTCCCATTTCCTCACAGGTGAGCTTCTCTCTTAGGCAGCTATCCCTCCAGCCTAAAGCTCCCCTGTTTGCACCCTCATTAGCTGATTCAATCCACCTGGCTGAACTCAGCTCTTCCAGGATCTATGTGGGGAGCAAACCTCGTCAGAGTATTGAATGGCATGTTCCACTAAGCCTGTCTACTGTACACGGAGGAATTCTTGGAACATGCTAATATTTTCCAACAACTACTGGTGCCTTCATGGAGGGTCTGATTAGCTTAAGTTTCTACTCTGTTCTGTTTTTACATATATATATTTTGTGGCAAACTGCCCGCTTCCCTGGTGGGTCTTGCACTTTTACCTTCTGTTTGTAGTCAGGGCACTCCCAGCTACCTCATCTATGTCAGACAGCTGTAGCAGAGCTCTGTCTCCTCACTTGGGAAGGAAACTTCTCCTCCAGCTGCTCCAGGCCTTCTGACAACTTCTCCTGCATTTGTTCCCTCCTATTCCTTTAAGGAAGACAAGGTTTAAATACCCTTGGCCCCGCCCTTCATTGGTCCCAGATGTCTTTAATTGCCCTGCTGTGCGTTCCCCTCTACCTGCAGGGCAGAGGGTTTTTAACCCTTTTGGGCCCTCATACCGGCCCTGGTACACCCTTTTAAAGTTGTCCGACTTGACTTTATCAGAATATATAAAAAATACACTCGTTCTTTTGCACATTCATCACCATAGAATGCCTTGCCATAGTGCATTAGGCTAATATTTGTCATGTTTGTTTTTTCATACTCTCCTCAGATGAAGTGTGTAGTTGGTTTGTTTTGAGATATTTAATATAGCAATGTTTGGGTGTGTGTATATGTTTGTCAGAGAAGGCATGGTCAAAAAAAAAAAAGCACCTTGCACTTAGAGTGGAAGGTGGTAAGGTTCTTGTTCATACCACAGTCCTGGGCCACCCCTAAGAAAGCTCTCTCTCGTACACAGATGAGCTTTACCCTTATTGTAGAATGTTCTGTTGTGCCAGAGAAGTGGAGTTGTTGACCATGGTCTTTATACTGGAGCCTTATTGATGTTTTAGTTCATAAATTTGAAACTGGACCCAAAGAAATGGAGACTGTTTCAAAATTAGGAAACATACCTCATGTACAAACTATGGGAGGAATTTCCAGTGACAAAAACAAGTTTAGGTACAGAACAGACAGACTTAGCATGTACTTGTAGATGTCCAAAGCTTCTTTCAAATCCTGGTCTTCCCACAGAAGGTTCTGTGCCAGGGTAATCATCATAGTAAAACTATTGCATAGCTTGGTTGTCAAGGAGAAACAATTTTAGTGTTGCTAGCATGTGATTTGGCATTTATAGAGTTAAAAATGTTTGACCACTCTTGTCTTAATATATCCATGTGTCCTAAACTCCTTTCATATTTGAGCCAGATATTAGTGCTTGTGAAGAGAGTGCTGAATTGGCATAAGAAGATAGAGGATTTGAAAGAGTGAAGTCTAATTACAACAGAAGTCTAAGTTCTGCCGAGGACAAATAAAATCACCACCAGGAAGGAACTTTTGTCAGTAATTAAATGTACAGGCCATTATGTGTAAGGGAGAAAAGGGATGCACACTCCATTTTTTCAATTCCTCTTCAAATTCACATATCCAAGGCAACTGGCCAGGTAGCTGGAGAAACTACAGGGATATGATTTCACAGAGGCTTTGTCTAAATGACTATTTGGGGATGACAGTTGAAAATAACTATTCCAAGGAAAAGAACAAGGAATTGATTGCACCAGGGAAAGTGTGTTCTTCCTGGAGAGAGAGCTGTCTCCTCAAACCTCAAGATTTGCTAAAGTGCAAACATTCAAGCTTTTACAGCTCTAATGGTGAGTGTTTAGCTGGCCTTGCAATCCAAAACTATGGACAGGTTTACCCTACAAGTTTTGCTGGCATAGTTATGAGGAACAGGGATGTTAAAAGAATCCACACCCCTGACTGATATACCTGTGCTGAGAAATACCCTGTGTACCCTTTTGCTGATATATCTTATGTCATTCAAGGAAGTGGTTTAACCCTACTGGCAAAAGGTCTCCTTATTCTCATGTAAGCTACATCTCCACTAGGGGGCTCTGTCAGTCTAGTTGTTTTAACAAAGCCTTTCTAATGTAGACTAGCCCTAGGAGGGGAAAATCCTGAAATTAAGATAGTGTGACTGGAAATATTCAGTCACGTTCACCCCAGTGTGTAGTATCCCTTCAAAATACAAATGTAGGCTTTTTGGTTATAATGAGAGTAATTAACTACTGTACAGTAAATGGGGGGGCACTCTACCCTGTGTTGGTTTTCTCCAGGTTACAACATAACAAGCTAGCATTATTTAATGTATTAAACTTGCTTTCAGTTGAACTTATGTTCCTGAGTTCTTTTGTAACCCTCCGGAGCCCCTTAACATGGGATTTTTTAACAGCACTAATCAGTTATTTAACTTGGTTATTGGTGAAGAGAGTGGTTTCAATGACTTCCATGGTAATGGAATTTTAGCAGCACTATGAGCACTTGTGAAAATTCCATTCCTGAATTTGAAAAGTTAGGCCTTCATTCATCAAAAATATTAAGAGCATCAATTGGGATTCTGTCTCAGTTAGAGAGAACAGGAGCAGAACTGATTGAGGTGAGGTTTTATACATTTTTATCTGACTTATCTGGGCTCATGGGGAAAATATAGTGCTCTGTAGAGTGAGAGCCTTAGAGAAATTCAGGAAATACATATTTTATATGATAATCCCCATACCTGTAACACTTGGTTTTTGATTATTTTGATTGTTTGTTTCTCCAGCAACTGAGAAGGGATAGCCAAATATTAACATCAAAGGCTGGAATGCAGCTGATTGCCTAGAACCCAGACTGTTGGTTTGCTGACTAGGTTTTGAAATGTTTTGAAAAGAAGAGAGTTACTGCCATTCTTAAACTTTGAAAAGTCCAGGTGACACACATTATATATTATGGCCATTGTAGAATATCTGAAAAATCGTCTCCGAAAGAAGATCAGAGAGGGTGGTGGTTGTGTGCGCAGAAGTATAGAAGTGTAAATGTTATACTGAAATCTTGTATTTAAATTTGAATATGTAACAGTCACAAAGAGGTTGGGGGTGGGAGAAAGGGGTTATGTAAGTAGCACTACACACACAAGCAGGGCCAAGTATAGCTAGACCATACCTGGCAGGTTTTTTCCCTAACTTGTTCATAAAATCTTCTAAAGACAGGATTCCACAACCTCATTTGGTAACCAAATCCAGAGCTTAACTCATAGACTCATAGACTCATAGGTCAGAAGGGACCAATATGATCATCTAGTCTGACCTCCTGCACAAGACAGGCCACAAAACCCTACCCATACACATTTATAACAACCCCGAACCCATGACTGAGTTATTGAAATCCTCAAAAGTGAGATTTGAAGACCTCAAGCTGCAGGGAATCCATCAGCAAGCGACCCATGCCCCACGCTGCAGAGGAAGGCGAAAACACTCCGGGGCCTCTGCCAATCCGCCCCGGAGGAAAATTCCTTCCCGACCCCAAATATGGCGATCAGCTAAACCCCGAGCATGTGGGCAAGACTCACCAGCCAGCAACCAAAAAAGAATTCTCTGCAGTAACTCAGTTCCCATCCCATCCAACATTCCCACAGACCATTGAGCAGACTTATCTGCCGATAATCCAAATCAATTGCTCAAATTAAACTATCCCATCATAACATTCCCTCCATATACTTATCAAGCTTAGTCTTAAAGCCAGATAAGTCATTTGCCCCCACTACTTCCCTCGGAAGGCTGTTCCAGAACTTCACTCCCCTAATGGTTAGAAACCTTCGTCTAATTTCAAGTCTAAATTTCCTAATATCCAGTTTGTACCCATTCGTCCTCGTGCCTATATTAGTACTAAACTTAAACAATTCCTCTCCCTCCCTAACGTTAATCCCCCTGATATATTTATATAGAGCAAGCATATCCCCCTGGAGCCTTCTTTTGGCCAGGCTAAACAAGCCAAGCTCTTTGAGTCTCCTTTCATAAGGCAGATTTTCCATTCCTCGAATCATCCTAGTAGCCCGTCTCTGAACCTGTTCCAGTTTGAATTCATCCTTCTTAAACATGGGACACCAGAACTACACACAATATTCCAGGTGGGGTCTCACTAGCGCCATATATAACGGCACTAACACCTCCTTCTCCTTGCTGGAAATATCTCGCCTGATGCATCCTAAAACCTCATTTGCTTTTTTAACAACCATATCACATTGGTGGCTCATAGTCATCCTGCTATCAACCAATACCCCAAGGTCCTTCTCCTCCTCCGACGTTTCCAACTGATGCGTCCCCAACGTATATCTAAAATTCTTATTATTAATCCCTAAGTGCATGACCTTGCACTTTTCACTATTATATTTCATCCTATTACTATTACTCCAGTGTACAAGGTGGTCCAGATCTTCCTGAATAGTATCCCGGTCCTTCTCTGTGTTAGCAATACCCCCCAGCTTTGTGTCATCCACAAATTTTATTAACACATTCCCACTCTTTGTGCCAAGGTCAGTTATAAAAAGGTTAAATAAGGTCGGTCCAAAAACCGATCCTTGAGGGACTCCGCTTAGTAACCTCCTTCCAGCCTGACAGTTCAGCTTTCAGCACGACCCGCTGTAATCTCCCCTTTAACCAGTTCCTTATCCACCTTACAACTTTCACATTCATCCCCATCTTTTCCAATTTAACTAACAGTTCCCCATGCGGAACCGTGTCAAACGCCTTACTGAAATCGAGGTAAATTAGATCTACCGTATTGCATTAACTATCTGTATGATTCAGAATTTTTTCCCTAAATCTTCCTTGCTGCGGATAAAACCCATTACTACTTGTCCTATCTTCAGAGGACATGGAGAACAATTGATTATTGTCCTCTTCATAACAGCTTTTTGAAGACTGTGCTCAGGCCATTCCTCAGTCGTCTCTTCTCTTCACTGAACATGCCCAGTTTTTTTAACCTTTCCTCATACGTTATATTTTCTAAACCTTTCATTATGTTTGTTGCTCTCTTCTGCACTCTGTCCAATTTGTCTACATCTTTCCTCAAATATGGTGCCCAGAACTGGACACAATACTCCAGCTGATGCCTCACAGTCTTTTGAAGAGCAGAACAATTGCCTCTCATCTTACTTACGATGCACCTATTAATACACCTCAGAAATGATATTAGAAGTTTTCTGCAGCTGCATCACAATGTTGGCTCATGTTCAATTTGTCATCCACTACAATCCCCAGCAGTACTACTACCTAGGCAATTACTCCCCATTTTGTGTTTGTGCTGGGATAGTTAGCTGTTGTGCCTTTAATATTTTTTCTGAGAGAAATGATCCGCTTTTCTGCACTCCCTTTCCCCTTAAATTTTCTTCCACTGGGAAGAAATAAGATATAATTCAGAATGAAAAATTGGGGTGTTGAGAAGAACTCCAGTATAAAATAAAATAAAATGGCTAAAAATAGGGAAGCTTAAGTTTAGTTGTCATTTAAATTAAATCTAAGGACGTGGAAGCTGAGAGTGGGATAAAAATCAATATTAGAACAAATGTGATTTCAGCTGAACAGCAAAGGACATAGAAGCTTGGGACAGGAATAAGACTGATTTATGTACAGATGGGATTTAAGGAAAGCTAAGGAAATGTAAGACTTTCAAATAGATTTGCATATAGGATTTACATACTATTATGAACACATTTTTAAAGTGCCAGATCCTATACTCCCAGCACAAGCAAAAAATCCATATTGGCAAGAAAATTGGACCTGATTCTTAATTGCTTTGCAGTTTATGCACTTGGTTATTCATGTGCAAAGTGGAAGTAAAACACTACTCCCATTATAAATGGAAAGCTCTGAGGTGGTGGCATTTTACACCCATTTTGAACAGATATAAATGGCTACAAAAAAGCAAAAAATTTGACAGTTAATAAAGACAATCTGAATTGCCTTTCCACAATCAACTTTACATAATTTAGAATATTATTTAGGACGTATTACTCAACATAATGTCCAGGTTTGTGATGCAGGTAATTTTTGAGTGAGAACAACACTCATTTTCTTTTGTAACCGCTAGGTTCAGTAGGAGGAATTTAAACTTAAAAGTTGGTGCAAACAACAAAACTAAAATAAAACTAAATCAGTCACTTTCATAACTTGTATTTGCACCAGTGGGAGCATAGAACCCTCAATTTGTTTATGAAAAATTAACAAGTTGATGTAAATAAAAATGTTATTTCACTTGTTCAAATGATTGTTTTATATAGTACATTTCTAAAGTTTTCTCAAATATAAAGACATGGAATGAAAAGTACTGAGAGCCTGAACCGTCAGAACTTATTTCAGCACGAAGTTGTTTAGGTGTTACATATAGTTCAAAAGTAGATACAGGGTAAAATTTTCAAGTGTGCATAAGTGATTTAGGAGCTTACATCTCATTAACTTCCAAGACTATGTAAGTTCCTCAGTCATTTAGGTGCCTTTGAAAATTTTACCCCAATAAATGAAGAACATATTGGTAGTGTAAGTTTATTTTACTGCACTTTTTTATCATTTATTTTTCTGTAAGTACAACCACTGTTTATTTTTCATTCTTAGATTTTTTTTCCTTTTCCCTTATAAAGTCACAAAAAGATTTAATAACACAATCAGGAATGATTAATAATTACAATATTATTGTCCTTTTTTTCAAGTGGAAAAGGCCCATAATTTTGGAGCAAAAGGTCTTAGAACTTATTTGTGATGTGACTTGAGTGTAGATTTACTGCCTTCAGTATGCAAAATAGTTATCTATTTACACAAATTATGTTTCAAATCATGTCCATAATTAAGTTTCAGGGACAATGTAGAGGAGTCATGGCAATGTTTCAAATAGCTGATTGAAGGATGCTGGCAGAATGGATGGTGACATGAAAGTGTGCATAATGTTAACTGTAGCTGATGCAGGGGTCTTAGATTTAAATATATATTTATTTTGTTAGGATCCTAGTACAATTAAAAGCTGACTCTGTATCCAGGAAAAAGTAAACCAATGAAAGAATCCTCTTTTGTGTAAAAATGCAGAAAGAGATAGAAAGTACTAAAATATTAGCTATGAAACTCACATGAGCTAGTTTTAAAATGGTTTCCCCTTAAGAAATTCACAGATTACAGACAGACTTGTGGTGGGATGCAGAGGTAGGAAAGTGGATGAGCAGTTGCTCAGAGATTGAGCTGACTTCTTAAAAATCGGGCACATCTACAAAGTAGTGGATTAGGTAAAATTGCAGCTGCAACTGCAAGTAAAGAAGAAAATAAGAAAATGCCCATGACCTTACTCCAAAGTGGAATATGAAGGATGGGTGTGAGAGGAAAACATGAGGAAATTAGGAAGGACAAGAAAGGATGACAAATCCAACCACCAGGCAGCCCAACCGACAATGTACTAGGCACACTAGGAGTAGTGGACCTGATCTGTCACTGGCCCTGGTCAGTGTGGAGAAGATATAAGTAGAATAGATACTGATTACCCAAGCTCCAATAAACCAAGTGCCATTGACAACAGAGAATGAAAGTGAATTTGTGGTTTCAGACTAAAGAAGACCAACACAATTTGGAAATAGATTGGCATGATGCCTATTCAAAGAAATACATTTTTCTACTCTTCTCCAAGAAGGTAGATGGCAACATTCTGAGTATTCCTCTTCTTTCTGCTGTCCTACTACTCCTGAGGTTTCTAGTCCCTCTGTTTCTCTCATCTCTGAAGTCTTCTCATGGCTATGTAGTCCTGAGGTGCTTATGTTAGCTAAATGCCACAGATCCTCCTCCTAGCTTTAAGAGGATTTAAGCAAAAAAATAGTTAAATATCCTATGAATGCAACATTCAGAATTTGTTTTATGCTGAGTCCCGGTGGGATGTAATTTAAATTCACAAATAGACATTTCTGATATACTACTTCCTAGTTTAGCTTGTATGCATGAAATTTCTAAAATGAAAGAAACTTTATTTAATCTACTCCTCAGAAATGTTTAGCTATCATTGAAAACAAAAATGAAACATTTTGAGCAGAAGCAGTGCCTGTGAGTTATGAAATAATTCTGCTTAAACTATTTATTAGGCTGTCATGACTGTTGGCTTGTTTTGCCAAATTGATGACAATACTGCAGTAGTTCATAAGTCCGTTTTGAAGTTAATTACGCTTAGTTGCTAAGTAGCATTTTCTGAGGTGTACTACAAACACATAAAAGACAAGCAAATTAAGTGAAAGTATGTACTACTGGACAAATAATGCAACCTTGAATCAGTGTAATGATGAGTAAAATGGGGAAAAGTAGAGGAACATTTTAATTAGCACTTCAAATACATTTTATTGACTTCAGACTAATAAAACACAATGTGTCCTAGTCAGCACAGGGAATCAGTGTTGCCACTGTAGTGTTAGTTCTGAGGTAAAAAAATGATGCATGGAATAGGTTCCTGGAAGATCAGCTTTTCTGAAAAGCCCTGTTGGGAAAGCAATCAAGATGTTTACATAATGTAAACATGTTTATAAAAAAAAATGTAATATCACATTAATTGATTGATTTTGATCATGTTAATTGTTTCACCAAAACAAACTCATTGTTCTTCCAGCTAGAATAATACTAAAATAAAACTACATAGTGGGTCTCATTTATTGGAAAGAATATGAAATGTCAAGGGTAATTTTTCTTGTGGAGTTATAGCCCCAATTCAGCAAATTGCTTAAGCTCCCATTGACTTCAGTATGCAGCAACAGTCAAAAAAAACTAACAGAATATTAGTAACCATGAGGAAAGGGATAGATAATAAGACAGAAAATATAATAATGCCACTATATAACTCCATGTCCTGCATCTTGAATACTGCCTGCAGTTCTGGCCACCCCATCTAAAAAAAAGATGTGTATATATAACTGGAAAATGTACAGAGAAGGGCAACAAAATTATTAGGGATATGGAACAGCTTCTGTATGAAAAGAGATTAAAATTACTAGGAATGTTCAGTTTAGAAAAGAGATGACTAAAGGGAGATACAATAAAGGTCTATAAAATCATGAAAGGTGTGGAGAAAGGTGGAGGGGTAAATAACACTTCCTCATTCGCTAACGCAACAACCAGGGTTCACCCAATAAAATTAATAGGCAGCAGGTGTAAAACCAAAGAAAAGGAAATACTTCTGCACACGATCAACTTGTGGACATCATTTCCAGGGGATGATGTGAAGGCCAAAAGTATAACTGGGTTCAAACAGGAATTAGATGGAGGATGTGTTCATGGAGGAAAGGTCCATCAAATGACTATTTTAGCCAAATGATCAGGGATGCAATCTTATGTACTGGGTGTCCCTAAACATCTTACTGCCATAAGCTGTAAATTGCATCACTGTAAATTTATCACTTGATAAATTGCATAGCATTCTGGTCTAGATAGACCATTGGTTTGACCCAATATGACCACTCTTATGGCTCAGCGAAATCCAGGATAAAGCTCCCATTGACTCTAATGATGTAGGATCAGGGCCTGTTCCCAAAGGGCTTACTAACTACACTTGAAATCCTTGCAAAATGGGCTTAACTTGGGAAATTCCAGGTAATTTCGATGATTTGCATTCTCCCATGAGCCCTAAGCATCTGACCCATTTCTAACTGCTTTTTCAGTATAATACTTTTATCTGTCTCTCATCTAGTTCAAAAAATTGTGTTAAATAATATACATTGGCTAGCATACATACATATTAAAAATTAAATATTAAGTATTAAGAAAGCAGTTATGTAGTTCAGATTAGCTTGTACATTTCTAATAATCCTGTTCATTTATGTTAAGTATCCTGTAACACCATGCATTAGCTGAGGTAATCTTTGGTTTAAGTAGATAGGAAATTTGTCAGTATCATCATTGTTTTCGTAGAGCAACAGAGAAGGACTAATCCTCACAAACCTATTTGTCTGGGTATAGGCCTAGGAAGTGTCTTCACACCCCTTAGTACCTGGCATACATGTACCCAAAGCAAGGCTAAAGGTGCATCATGACCTGGAATGCATGATGGATTCAGAACAAAGATAAGGGCTACAGCATGGTACCAGAAAAAGACAAGGTGAAAATGTTAATTAGTTTAATCTCGTTTCAAATGATGTATATATTACCTTTTATTGGTAAACAAATAGGGTATAAAAGGATGGCTCTACAGGTGTAACTTTTGTCACATTCACCTGTGTAAGGGGAATATAACATCTCTGCACAGGACTGCTCTTCAGAAACTGGTATCATAAAATCTTCTTCCTGTGTCATATTAATAACCCTGTCTAATGGTAATTTAATCTGAGTATATTTCAGAATGAATCAAAGTGTGGTCAAGCAACTGATGCTACAATTTATCGAAAATTGTATAACATCAGTAGTGCTATCTTACTTTATTTTCTCTATATAGATTTGCCTCAACATGCATGCTTTGACAAACAGTGGCAAAACATATTGATGTTTACCATAAGAGCTGGTAATGATGCTAAAATGAAATTACAACACTTTTAGATCATTGAAGGAATATATTGGACTGCTGCATAGTTTTTCAAAAGAGGTCTGCTGGACATTGTGCTCTGGTGATATGAGAAACAAGTTGGCAATTTGACATGTTATCTGATAATGGTCTAATATTAGAAATGTTTGGCCAAGCGTGTTTGTAACTATAGTATTAGTCAGAATTCTATTTGCTGTGTGGGTTTGCAGTAATACACAGGATTACAAAGTCTTTCATAAATGTGCTGCAGTTGTATTTGCTTGTGTAAAGAAAGAGATTGATCCTTACAAGGTGGAAACAGCTCACATGTCCCACTTCTAAAAGATTGGCATATTGACATGGTAGAAATTACTTCATATCAGCAATTTAAGATTAATGACAAAATTAAAGAGTATTCTGTGAGATAGGTAAAATTTCTCTTTTATATATACCAAAACACAGATATGCAAGTGTGAGCAGCACAAGATGACCAGGGCCAGGTTAGCGAGGTGATATAGCAGTCCAGATCTGTTTTTATAAAGCAACCGTTTATTGTGTAGCTATGATTTCTTTATTCATCTGTGTAGTTACATAGTGTGCTTTTAAAATTGGTAGATTTCTATTTTTATTTTTATTTTTTTGCCATTATATGGTAGAGTAGCTCATTCTGCAGTGTTGAAACTCTAGTCAGTAATGTTACACGCATAAAGAGGGACCAAAATACTTCAGTACTTTCTTAGGAAAAACAAACATTTGATTAAATGAAAAATATGCCTTAGTATGGGCTGAAGAATTGAGCTCATGTTCATTTAATAGATTCTTTACTTAGATGAATAAATAGATATCATTTTCATTTCATGGATATCTTTACTCAGATGAGTGCTACAAAACTCTTGAGAAATGCATATCTGAGAGCACATGTATTGCAGATGTCAGATATGACCTGTGTCTGCGTTTCCAAAATGTTTTAATGGCATTATCATCAAGGTGAAAACAACCCTAGGTGATATGTAGGACTGAGAACTTGTTAAATAATGAAAGATCTGTCTCAACCAAGCTGAAATATCTACTTTGTTCACACCTAATGCGAGTCTGTGATAATGGAAGTTAACAAGTATCCAGGTGATACAACTGGGGTTGCACCATGGTTTGCTTTTTCTGATCTGTATGAAGTAGCATCATGTGTGGCTGGAGCATATAGCAGGAGAAGCTTGTTTGTAAGGAGTAAATCAGTGAGAAAGAAAAATATTATTTACTGGCATATGATTTACCCTCTGTCCAGTATTCTGACGTATAATAAGCCAAGTAAAATGGGTGGCACATAACATGATGGGCC
The DNA here is from genome assembly GCA_007922155.1 of Mesoclemmys tuberculata. NCBI lineage: Eukaryota > Metazoa > Chordata > Testudines > Chelidae > Mesoclemmys > Mesoclemmys tuberculata. The sequence continues at coordinate 24,559,423 of ML675610.1, forward strand.
GGCACTGACACATGTACAATACAGCTGTTCAGAGCTACCAAGCAGATTTCCTTTGGCTAACCTCCAATACATTTTGAAGAGGTTAGGGTTACCGCCGTTGCTTCACAGACAGGGCTGTGCTGTCTATCCCTGAGCAGGTAGAAGAATAGCTGGATGTCATAATGGGTATGGTGTTTGAATCAAAGCTTCTTATTCTTACCTTCTGTCACAGATTGCCACCCCAGCCCTTAAACTGAATGCAATCTCATTCTTACTAGCAGGAACCCACACACATGCCCAGCATTTCTGCTGGGAGATCATCTTCACCAGGGAAACATCCCTGATTTCCCCCTAGTCCTGTCATTGTTCCTTTGGATCCAGCTGTCCAGCCCTGGAGATAGCTGATGCTACTCATGCTCTCCTGCCTTCAGCCTTACTCTGTCTTAGATGGCACCTCCCTCTGCTGCTGCCTTCAGATCTCTGTAGCCTGGGCTATGTTGGGTTTCCCCAATGCAATTATTCACAAGACACCATGGTGGCT
>ML675610.1:24564942-24680225 GCA_007922155.1 Mesoclemmys tuberculata
AGTCAGCGTCTGGCCCCAAACCACCCCACAGGGCTATCTGGCTTAAGGAGATCAGCCAAAAATCCCTCTTCAGCCTTCCCCCAGGAAATACCAACGGCTTCTTTCCAAGGCCTTCCACTGGTCTCTGGGAGCCATCATCCACCTCTTCCATGATTGACTCACCAGGTCTCTCTCCCTCTCAGCGTCTCCCTGATCCTGTATAGTTCCAGGCACGGTCTCACCCTCTCAAATGGCCAGGGGAGCTGGACCTACAACATTTACAGGGGCCAGCTTCCCTGTGATGACACCTTTCTGGATTTTGAGAACTACCTGGAGTAATGGGTACAACTTTATTGAGGCCAATTGCCAGCATTGCAAAATTTCAAAGTCTACCAGTATTCAGCAAAGGGGTCACAATATTATATACACCAGGGATCAGTCTGGTCCTAAGTCACTATCAAAATCTTCAACTTTGTACATAACTGGCTGTTCCCATTTTCAGGTTAGAAGTAGATGAATAGCACTGGTGATACCACCATACCAAGCTGTTTCCTTCTTGATGGCAGAAGAGCAGTTACAGTAGAAATGATGGTAATATTCTCATATAATTTTAGCTTGAGTGATGACCAAGAAACCGGTAAGAATGAGGTCTTTTAGAGTGGCTCTACTGTGCTCAGCTTTTGTGATTGCAGATTTCCCCATTTTCATTTGATGATGTTGAGGTCAAGCTTTTCTTCAACACATACTGCTACTGACTTATGGAAGTATATTGCAGAGTTGACTCTTCACCTGGCTACCGATCACGCAAGCAATATGTGAACATGTGAAATCACAAATCTTGTGATGATGAGAAATGAAATAGATTCGTCAATATTCCTAGACACTTTATAGGATGGTTGATTTAAAATTTTTCTTGTATTGTTCTTTGCTCTTTTGAAAATCAGTGACTTTGCTGTCAACTTTTGCCCAACAAAAAATAAATTAATTGTGCTCAGCATTTCAGTGTATTCCTAACCTATCCACTAAATGCTTGTGTTGGGGGGGAGGAGCAATTGGGGATTTCTTCTTGTCTGAACTTGGCAATCAATTCTATTTTCTTCTATCTATGGTTATATTTAGCTCAAAGGTTCTACAATTCTTTCACAGTGTAGACCAGCCTCCCTTCACTTGTACTGTCATGGGATATCATCTCTCTTCCCATTTGTCATCATGCAACTGTGTGGCAACTAAACAATAATTCACAATTGAACAGTCATATTAGGAGACTGCTTAATGTATTTTTACCTGTCTAACATCAGCAATTTGTCCTTTTTTTTCAAAAAGTTAACCACACTGTGTGCTTTAGCTCTTCCATTTTCCCCCCTTCCATTTTCCCCCCTTCCATTTGCTCAGTTCTTCTCTCTCAACCTTTTCCATAACACATCTCTTTGTCACCTGCATGATTCTCCTCCTTCCCTCATATATCACTAGTCCGTAGTGGAGACAGCTAGGTGGTTCCTTCTCCTGAAACAGGTGCCCAAGTTCTCCTTTGCAATATAGAGTCTGAATGCTCACAAAAACAGTCGAAAGCAAGGAGGATCCTTGTGACTTATGAACCACCAAGCAAGCATTTCATGGACCACATTTTGAGAATGGCTGGTTTAGTTCAAGCATAGATGCAAACCCCTCAACAAATAAAATAAAATAAAAATCCAAGTCACTAAGATGTAAGGGATCAGCCAAATTTCTTTTTTCAATTTTAATTTTTTTGTCTCTGCTAGACTATAACTTTAGTGATGAGTCCTTCCTTGTATGCCAGTCAAATCTGAATCCTGTCCTCTTCCCCTACAACAGGTACATAGTTCAGAACAAAGTTGCTTAACATAAAAATACCCTTTCTCCTTCTTAATAGATTTGTGACTATGAAGGAAAATGTTTTGGTTTTAGTTTGTCTCAAAACCATAACAGAATCATGAAACAAATGTCTAGAACCAGGTCCTTATCCTGATAAAAACTTTGCAGGCTTCTTCTGATTCAAGTTCAATCCAAGTTTATTACATTGGCTAATATGACTACACCTATCTTGGTAATGTATATATGAAATGTTCTGGATCAGATAACTGTGTAGATATTTTCATATAATATTTATATGTAATAGAAGGTTGGAGCCCAGATGTTGTAGGTTGAGCATCTCAGGTAGTGATGCTCTTCTTGCAGTTTGCATAGTTAGTTGGGAAAATCCTCCTACTCTAATAGTATTGCAGCTTTCAGAGAGAGATTTTTTTATAAGTCTAATATGTAGACATGTCATGGCTATGGAGTCCTGAGGGGTAAATGAGGTATAATTCTGGCTAACAGCAATGGAAGCTGCTTCTGGCTAGAAAGGACCTTAGAAAAACATAGCAATTAAATATTCTAGCTGGCACAGGTAGTATGTGGTTGTTCTTGGCATTCCCAGGACTGACGTTTACTCCCTACTTCTAGCAAAAAGGAGTTTTTCTAGTAACTGGTTGTCAGCTCCTTGACACCATGAGTCTCTCAGCCACTCAAGCACTATTCTCTGGGCTATGCCTTTAAGTTAAAAATAAATGTATCCTTACCCCTGAGTCTGTTTGAATTACTCTCCAGTGATTCCAGCCAATGACATTGACTACTCACAGAAATTCCAAATCCTCTACACCCAATGGTGCAATGTTACTGTAATGTTACCTTAAATTACCAATCCTATAAACCACGTAGCACAAGTCAGAATTTACAATAAAACTAAAGTAGGATTATTTAAAATAAATCATAAAGATTTAACTAGAAGCAAGAGAAAGTTATGAAAACAATTGATTACAACACAAAAAAAAATTAAAAAAACCCGCAAATCTGAGTCTACACTAATTAATAGTTACCTTTCATATATAATAAAGTAGATTTCCCTCCTCTTAAAGTTCAGTCAGTTGCAGAGGTGGCTGGATTCACATGAACCAGGATCCAAACATTTCTGAAAGCCCCCAGCTCCTTAAAAGATTTATTCAGTGAATGGATCCAGAGTGTCCTTTCCTACACTCTATTATACTGTCTTTTATCTTTATTCACAGCAAGGGTGATCTCCCGCCCATCCTGACTGGGTCAAAATAAGTCATGCTATTTTTGCATGCTCACTAAATTTTGCCTAATTCTAAAAGCTTGATCCTGATCTCATTCAACTCAATGGAAAAAAAACCAAACAAACCCTTACCATTTACTTTAACGACACAGCATCAAGCTGTAGTTTCACAGCCATATTCCAACTCTTGCTATACTGCACTTCACATAGTCAACTTGCTAAGTAAGGGGATGGTTTGGGAAACCTGTATCATAAAGTCTCCCTAATTCACAGTAATGACCAGGAGACCAAATGTTGAATTACTGAAATTTACAAGAGAAATTAATTATAAAATGTTCTATGTTTGTTTGTTTGATGCATGCAGTGCCATTTAAATTATGATGGTATTTTCCATGCTACTAAATATACTGGTATTTTCTTTTGTGAAAAGTGATGGTATTTTAGTTGTAAGTAGTATACGACCATGCTGCAGCACCTTGTCTAAGCTTAGGTGAGATGCTGAAGGAGACTACAATTGTTTGTTTGTTTGAATGATAGGCTGGTCAATTAACAAATTTGCAATTGGTGAATCTGTTCACTTTGATTAAGTAAAATTACTCATTCATAAATTCAAAATGATAGATCATTCATAATGTTTGCTTCCGTGTTTGCATCATGTAAGGTTTGATGTAATCTTGTTTGGAGTCAATAGAAATTCTCCCATTATCAATAACCAATAATTAGGTGCATGAAGCAAAATGCAGTTTTATGTAAATGATGTGGAATAAAATTTCACCCCTTGAAGATTGCTGCTGCAAGATTTCACTGCAGCACAGACACTTCCATTTAGCGTTACAGTGAAGCAGTTCATATATTTTTGCACCATTGGTTCTCCCAACTCTGAATGGACAGGAATTTCTCTTTCAGTTTAACTTATAAGCAGACACTTTCCATCCAGTCAGAAAAAAAGTTCACAGCAAAGTCAGCATTTCATTTTTTGATATTTGACTTTGATTTTCTTTTAGTCTCTTTTCTGGCCTTCAGAACTGGAAAGGTTAAGAAAATCAAGGAGGAATCTTTTCCCTATATTGACAATTGTGGATTGTTTGTGTAAGCAAAGCCATTCAACTAAGCCTTTGATTCTTTCTTTGCTTTTAAAGGCAGCATGCTCAATTTCAGTAAGAGTATAGCCCACAGAAAAACTGACAAAACTGACAAAAGAGCTACTAAAAACTTTATAGACTTGCTGCCATCCATTTTGAAAATACCTTAGCATGTAAAATACTTCTCTTTAATCATCTAGACAAAAAAACTTCTGAAGTCATATTACTCACATTACCTCACATATGCCAAAAAAAGAAAAGTATGTTTTTTTTTAATTGAAAACCACAGCATTTCTCAAGATTTATAACAAAGCTTAAAAAGAAGATGGAAAATGATTGATAGATTTATGTAATGGGCTTTCAAGGTTATCCTATTTTTATTATTCTGAATAAGCCACCATTACCATTACTTTGTTTGTACAACAGCTCAAACATGAAGATCAGCTAAGTGAAACTGTACTTTACTTTATTTCCAGTTATACCTAAAAGCAAAACTGCATCCAGGAGAAAATAATCACAAATATTATTTTTAAAGGGGGGGATCTTTCAAAATCCCAGTCTAAGTCCTTAAAACAAAACGTAATAAAACTAGAACCATAAGCTCATGTTTACTAGTTTATGAAGAACATTAAATTACTTTTTTGCATGTGATAATAGGGTGCTTTGCAGTCAGAAAGAGCAAATTTTTAAAATATATAAAATATTAAATAAAAAAGTTAAGAAAAACACTCAGAAATGACAGTTTCTTCCAGAAGGGATTTGTTTTGGGTAAAACTCTTTTCTGACAAGAGAAAGAGAGACACCAGACTCAGTTCATAGGTCTAGTATCTTGCTCTCTGCATGCCTCGCTAGCACTCAGCCAATAGTGGATAGCAGTGATCTTCTATAGACTTGGGACTGGCATTTCTAGACTTTTTATAAAACCCAACCCTTTTCAATCGAAGTAAGAATGCCACAGATCAAGACATTGATGAGAAGGAAGGTAAGAAAGAGGTTTCTTCTGAGAGAGAACCTCCCACAAAATAGATATTTGGAATAGTTACTGTTTGAGGGTTTGTATCATCATATGATGATACAGGATTTTAACATTGGGTCAAAACACGAAGACCTTGTTTCAGCAAATTTACTATTGATTTTAATGGCAGTTTTGCTCAGATAAAGACTTCAGTATAGGACTTATGAGGAGAATGTTTCTTGTGGTGATTGATAATTTACTGCCTAAACATAGTAAAAATGATCAACAGTACACCTCTTAAAAGTTTCTTTAATAATTCCTAGGCAAGGTGGGTGAGGTAATATCTTTTACTGGAGCAACATCTGTTGGTGAGAGACAAGCTTACACCGAGTTCTTCAGGTTTGGGAAACATACTCAGTGTCATAGCTAAATACAAGATGGAACAGATTGTTTAACATAAGTAGTTAATATATATTTAAGGGACCATTCAAGCTGAAGTGGCCTTTAACACCCCTCTGGTCCTTGAGGGGAATGTAAAGGGGAGGTGAAGCAGTTTGAGGGAGGGAGGTTGTTAGTGGGTTATATTCTGTCATAATAAGCCATGAATCCTATGCCTCTTTTCAGTCTGTCATTTTTAGTGCCTAGCAAAGATATGAATTTAAGCTCTGAGGCTTGTCTTTTGAAGTGTTGTGCAGCTTTCCTTTGAGGATGGGGACTGATAGGTCATATATAGAGCAATCTCTTTGTCAAAAGTGTTCGCCCACAGATGATGTGGGGTTTTTGTCTCTTATAATTTCCCTTCAGTTCATTTGAGAACATAGTGATTGTCTGGTTTCACCCACATGGTTGCTCTTAGGGCATTGAGTGCACTGGATGATAGGCAGGTATAGGAAACATGGATCTTGAAAGGTTTGTTGTCGGGGTATTGATCGTTGTAGTGGTGGAGGTATGTCTGCATGTTTTACATCTGTTATTCTGGCAGGTCTGGGGCCACTTTCAGTTTGTGTGTCCTGGTCTGTGGAGAGCTTACTTCTGATGATAGGTTTGGGGGAGGTTGGGGGTTGTTTTAAGACAAGAATGGGGTTCAAGAAAAGATTGCTTTCAGGTTTGGGTCCTCATCAAGCATGAGTTGTAGCTATTTAGTGATACCCCATATGGTTTCTAGTGTGGGATGCTAGGTGAGAACTAGGGGTGTGTGGTTGGAGGGGGTTTATTTCTGCACTACAGCAGATTCTCAGGGTATTTGGGTGGCCCATTGCACGATACAATTTACTTCTCTGATGGTGTGTCCTTGTTTGGTGAAGGCAGTTTTGAGTGTGATAAGGTGTATATCCTGGATTTTCTCATTGGCGCATATTCGTGGTATCTGAGTGCCTGGAGTGTAGATAAGATTTCTTAGAATCATAGAGATTAGGGTTGGAAAGGACTTCAGGAGATCATCCTAGTCCAACCCTCTGCACTAAGCAGGACTAACCCCAACTAAATCATCCCAGCCAGGGCTCTGTCAAGGTGCACCTTAATAACCTCTAAGGATGGAGATTCCAACACCTCCCTAGGTAACCTATTCCAGTGCTTCATCACCCTCCTAGTGAAAAACTTTTTCCTAATATCCAACCTAGACCTTCCCCATTGCAACTTGAGACCATTGCTCCTCGCTCCGTCATCTGCTACCACTGAGAACAGCCTAGCTCCATCCACCCTGGAACTCTCTTTCAGGTAGTTAAAGTCTGCTATCAAATCCCTCCTCATTCTTCTATTCTGCAGACTAAATGAGCCTAGTTCCCTCAGTTTCTCATTATAAATCATGTGCTCCAGCCCCCTAATCCTTTTTGTTGACGTTCTCTGGACTTGCTCCGATTTATTCACATTCTTTCTGCAACGGGAGTCCAAAAACTGGAGACAGTACTCCAAATGTTGCCTCACCAGTGCCGAATAGAGGGGAATAATCACATCGCTTGATCTGCTGGCAATGCTCCTACTAATTCAGCCCAATATGCTGTTAACCTTCTAGGCAGTAAGAGCACACTGTTGACTCATATCCAGCTTGTTATCCACCATAACCGCCAGGTCCTTTTCTGCAGAACTGTTTCTGCAGCCGTTTGTTCCAGAGTCTGTAGTAATGCACAGGATTCTTCCTTCCTAAGTGCAGGACTCTCATCAGATTTTTTTTTTTTGGCCCAATCCTGCAATTTGTTTAGGTCACTCTGTATCCTATCCTTATCATCCAGCATATCTACTGCTCCCCCCAGTTTAGTGTCATCTACAAACTTGCTGAGGGTGCAATCCACCAGATCATTAATGAAGATGTTGAACAAAACTCTCTCCAGCACCAGCCCCGGGGACACTCCACTTGTTACCAGCTGACATAGACATAGACTAGACATAGAGCCATTGATCACTACCCATTGAGCCCAATGATGTAGTCAGCTTTTTGTCCATCCTATAGTCCATTCAGCCAACCCATACTTCTTTAACTTACTGATAAGAATGTTGTGGGAGACCATATGAAAGCTTTCCTAAAGTCAAGGTATATCATGTCCACCACTTTGCCCCCATCCACAGAGCCAGTCATCTCAACATAGAAGGCAATCAGGTTGGTTAGGCATGACTTGCTCTTAGTGAATCCAGGCTCAATTTTCCTGATCACCTTCCTCTTTTCCAAGTGCCTCCAAATGGATTCCTTGAGGACCTGCTCCATGATTTCTCTAGGAACTGAGGTGAGGCTAACTGGTTTGTAGTTCTCCGGATCCTCCTCCTTTCTTTTTTAAAGATGGGCACTATATTTGCCTTTTTCCAATTGTCGAGGAGCTCCCCCAGTCACCATGAGTTTTCAAAGATAAAGCCCAATGTCTCTGCAATCACACTGGCCAACTCCCTCGCCACCCTCAGATTCATTGCAACCGGCAATGTGGACTTGTGCATGTCTAGCTTTTCTAAAGAGTCCTGAACTTGATCTTTCAGTACTGAGGGCTGCTCATCTTCTCCCCATACTGTGCGGCCCAGTGCAGTAGTCTGGGAGCTGACCTTGTTTTTGAACACAAAGGCAAAAAAAGTGTTAAGTACTTCAGCTTTTTCCACATTATCTGTCACTATGATGCCTCCCCCATTTTGTAAAGGGCCCACGCTTTTCCTGACAACTTTCTTGCTGCTTACTTACCTGTAGAAACCCTTCTTGTTACCCTTCATGTCCTATGCTAGCTGGAACTCCAGTTGTGCTTTGGCCTTCCTAATTTTACCCCTCCATACTCAAACAGTATTTTTATACTCCTGCCTTGTCATCTGTCCAAGCTTCCACTTCTTGTAAGCTTCCGTTTTGTGTCTAAGTTTACCAAAGATTTTGTTAAGCCAGTCTGGTCGCCTGCTATGTTTGCTATTCTTTGGTTTGTTCCTGAGCTTGCAAAAAGGTTTCTTTAAAATGTAGTCAGGTCTTGGACTCCTTTTCCCCTCATATTAGCCTCCCACGGGATCCCTGTCCATCAGCTCCCTGAGGGAGTCAAAGTCTGCTTTTCTGAAGTCCAGGTTCTGTATGCTGCTGTTCTCCTTTCTTCCTTTTGTCAGTATCCTAAACTCTACCATCTCATGGTCTCTGCTGCCCAGATTACCATCCTGTCAATTCCCCTATCAATTCTTCGCTGTTTGTGAGAAACAAGTGAAGAGGAGCATGGCCCCTACTAGGTTCCTCCAGCATTTGCACCAGGAAGTTGTCCACAACACACTCCAAAAGCTTTCTAGGTTATCTGTGCTTTGCTATATTTCTCTTCCAGAAGATTTTTTAGTGTGTGTGAGGTGGTTACTGGATCTGTGAAGATAAGTGGTGTGATCTGTGGATTTCTTGCATATAGTTTTCTGCAGGGTTCCATTGTTGAAGCTGATTGTGGTGTCCAAAAAGTTGTTGCTCATGTGGAAGTGTTCCAGAGAGAGCTTAATAGACCAGTGGTGGTTGTTGAAGATATGTTGAAAATGTAGGAGAGAGTTTGTCGTCTCTCCAAAGGATGAAAGTATCATCAATATACATCAGGTATATCATTGTTTTCTTTGTGAATTCATCCAAAAATTGTTCCTTAAGGTGATACATGAATAGGTTGGCATATTGGGGAGTCATACTAGTACCCCTGTCTGTTCCTATGGTTTGCACAAAGTTTGTGTTGTTGAGTGTAAAATTGTTATGGGAAAGGATAAAATGGATGAGTTTGGTGATGTGTTTGGGATGGATATCTGAGGGTTGTCAATTGTCTTGTAAATATTTGTGGAAGGCAGTGGTGTCATTGTGAAGGATATTGATGTATAGGGAAGTGACATCCATGGTGTCAAGTATGGGGTCCTGAGGGAGGTTGTTAATGTTGCAGTATTTGTGGAGGAAATCAGATGTATCCTGGAGAAAACTGACCCATTGTGTAGTGAGCAGTTTGAGAATGGTTTCTAGGAGTCCCTAAATTCCTTCAGTAACAGTGCCACGCCCAGATATGATGGGTCTGCTTGGGTCCCCTTGTTTTTGTATTTAGGGAAGGTAGATGTAGAAGGTCCCAGTGTTGGGTTCTTGAGGGATGAGTTTGCAGAGTTTCTCTTAGAGTTGTTTTGGGAAGGATTTGATAATATCCTTAAATTCCTGTATAAATTGTGATGCAGGGTCTTCTTTGAGTTCTCTATAGTGGGTGGTGTCAGACAGTTGTCAGTTGGCTTCATTAATGTAGTCATCACGATTGAGGACTACAATGGTGCCCCCAATAGCTGTGCTTTACATCCCTTCCTCCCACCCAATATTCTATTTAAAATCTCTTTGCAATATTACTAAGGTTAGAAATAACATTAAGGCAAATACAAAGGTAATTTGTGCACATTGGAGCCTTCTCCTTTCTGATATCCTTTCATCAGACTTTCATTCTGCAAAATGTTTTGAGCTTTAAACTAAATTTGATTAAGTAGATTAATATACAAAGAAAATTAAACGAGTGACTCAGTAACATTTTCATAATGTGCCTGTATAATATTTACATTACTGCATTTCATCTCTAACTAGGAGAATTATCCAGAATTACATATTTCTTTCCTACTATTTATATAAATGTTAATGTAATAATCTCATGTTATATATTCAAATGGTACACAACATCATTTCCCATGATTACACATCAGTGATTATTAATTTGTCTTTGTAATGAGGTAATGAAAATGCCTTTAGCATATTTCGAGTGCAGCTTATATCGGAGTAGTTCATTATTATCACTTATTGTTCTGAATCTATGCCACATCCCTCTGAAGTTTCAACATAGGGGACCACTGGGGCAGAGATTATGGGAAGGATATGTGGTCAGAGCACAACATAACTGGGGCAATCCCTTGTTCGTGAATAGCTTTTGAAGTGCCACAGTTAACGGATATAGATGATAGCTGGCCACGGCTCCTTTAAACTGCATCAAGGCACAGATCAAAAGGGTACAACTGATTCCTTGGCGATCAACTTCCATTTGTTTCCATCAGACATTGAATGAAATAGAGAATCTGGCCCAAAGCCTTGCCAAGATATAGGCCATAGTTTTGCATAGGAGTATGTTTTGTCCATTTTCTGATAGATAGGATGCTACACAATTTAGAGGTTCCAACTTGTTTAATCAACAAATGCACAAAGACAAAAACATGCATCAACAGTGTGACAGTCTAAAACTGGCCATCCAGCATGAATTTTAGTGGTTATGCATAAAATATAATGAGGTTATTCTTGTGTCTGTTAAATAATCTATTTAGCCAGGGAAACAGTCATTTCCTGGGGTGAGGAAGCTATTAAAAAGTGAATAGACCATATCTTAACAGGGATGATTGCTCAGACCACAAAAGGGAGGGTCTCCCCTTTGAAAAGATCCAATATGTATAATCCATTTAAGTTTTGTCTTACACAGGTTCAAAAGAATCCTTTGAAATGAACAAATAATCTCTTAAATACTCTTTATGCAACTGTGCATATAGGATGTGGGTAGGAGACTGCTGTACTATATAGCAAGGGATAAATAACAATTAGATGTAGCACAGAGATACAGTTGTGTGATACGTCTTACTGTTCTTTGAGATAAACAAATGAAATAAACGTAATGTGCTCATGACAGAATTTAACACCTGGCTGAGCACAGTAGATCTGAAGGACTGTAAATATCACCTCTGTTCCATGGAAAAGCTTGTGTGAGGAAACTTTAGGGGGAGAGGAGGAGGATATCTAGGTCGTTGTCAATGTTGGTGGGACATACCTTCTCCATCCCGTGCAGAAAAGGTCATGGTGCCTGCGCCAAACGTGATAGATCCTCCCAGTGATTCACAGAAGGCTAGGGCCATTGACACAAGGATTCCACACCAGCTCTGCCCCCTCCTCCATAAAATATAACCGTATATTGCGTTATTTTTACCATCTATGTATGACAGTCTGCAAGTATCCCTTGACCTGGCTACTCTGTCCCCCATGCCACCCATTCTCTTCCCCTTGACACACAGCAAAGATCACCCACTCCATGGAGAACATAAGAACAGCTATACTGGGACAGACCAATTTTTCATCTAGCCCAGTGTCCTGTCTTCAGACAGTGGCCAATGCCAGGTGCTTCAGAGGGAATGAATAGAACAGTACAATTAGGAAATGATCCATCCCCTGATATAACCGCCCCCATGGCATCCAGAAGCTTGTGTGAATGAAGGAAAACAACTTTCCATGTGGCGAGAGGGAATTGATGTGGTTCTATTAGGTACAGTCTGGCCCACATCTCTTTAGTTACACAGGGAATCTAAAAGGAAGGTATGGCTGTGATCAATGAAGCTAGGGAAAGATGCAAGAGCAGAGACAGCCAGAATGCTGCTGCTGCTGCTTGTGAGAGAAATAGATCCTGCTATAAATATAAGGCTTTACACCTCTTTGGCTTAATAGATTGTAAGTAAATGTCCTGCCCTGTGTAGCTAAATACATCAGTGATTAGGTTACCCATGATGAACTATTATTTTTCTCTTGATTTTGTTTGTTTATTCTCTGTCAAATATACCGTGATTTAATTCAACTAGTTAGAAATAGCAACTCTTGCAATAAGGGATTATTGCTGTAGCACATTTTGGGGGTCTCTCTCTGACACAAAGAAGAGGACAGAATACAGAAATATGTCCTGAAATATGCCTTTCAGTTAGCTGTCTTTGTATGTGCATGAGCATAGACAAAATTCTAACTGCCAGGAAGAGTGCCAGATGCCAGATAGGAATTGCCATAATGGATCAGGTCAGTGATCCATTTAGTGCAGTATTCTGTCTTTAAGAGTGGCAAATACCAAGTGCTTGAGAGGAAGATACAAGAAACACTGTCATGTAGGCTGTTATGGAATAATCTGTTGCAAGAGAACGTTTTCTCTTAGTTTCCTATAGAGATTTGCTAATGCCTTGAAACATGAGGCGATATGTACCTTCCAAACCAAAAATATTTTTTGCTGTTATAAATCTGGGTATTTTTGTTCTCCATATAAAAGTCTAATCCCTTTTTGAATCCTGTTAAAGTCTTAATATCAATGTTATCTTGTGACAGTCTTTTCCAATGATTAATTTTGCATTGTGTGAAAAAACATATTTATTATCAGTTTTGAATTTGCCATCTTTCACTTTTGTTGCCCATTCTCTCTCTCCTTAATTGCACACAAACTGCAGCATAAATATTAAGGTTAAAAAGTCAAGCAATGAACATTTTGGAACTGAGGATTTTACATGCTTAAAGCAGAGCTCTCATTGATTTCACTTGCAGCTGTGAGTGCTCCGCACTTCTGTAGATCAGACCCCAGGGTTGGGCAATCAGAAAACGAGGAAAAGACATTTACACTAGTAACCATCTGTGAAAAGTTTGGTTTAAGTGATTTGCCCATCATCACCTAGGAACTCTGTGGCAGAGCCTGAGAGAATCCAGATGCCTGTCAAGGATATGAGCTGGCAGCTCCTACATGGAGCGTAAGTGTGTACCTGGTGTGGTTCATGTATTCCCCTGACATCTGTCCTTTCTTCAGTAAGAAAGAGACCCTGGTGCATACTTATTTATGATGTGTCAGGCTGCAGTCTTTCTTCCAGCTCCTCAAGAACCTCTTACTGATATTCTCACTGCACTTTTCCCTGTACCTCCTGATTTTTGCACACCCCATCTGTGGCCCCACAAAGCTCATGAGAGCTCTTTGTCAATCTCCTTCTGATGCATCAGAATCTATCACATCAGGAGGAGGAAGCTGGATGTGGGGTTCTCTGCGATTGTGGAGCCTATCTCCGGTCTCTTGTTTGATCATTTCTCAGGGCAGAGTTTCTTTGGGCGGTATCCACTGAGTCCTTAGATGCCTTAGAAGAGCAGTGGGCGCTGCTGGGTGCTTTCTGCCCAGTGCCTCTTTCCAGTTCTCTAATTTTCACCCTATGACCTTTATGTCTGTCCCTCTTTTTTCATATGTTGCTCCCAGTATTCATTTGTGACCTGGATTTATTGACTGGTCCCTCCCCCAGCTAAGGAAGGGGAAGGGCTTTTTAGGTATTGGTGGGTTTAGGCCCACTATTTCCCAGCAACCACAATCAGTAGACACCTAGTTTCTTCAACAAATAAAGTAGGGCTTCTGTAGACAACAGCCTTCATTGCTTTACAGCCTTGATTCATTCCAGAGTAGGTCCATTCAGCACTCTGAACATAGGAAAGCGTGGAAAAAAACAAAACAAACACTGTGCTGATGTAATTAAAGATGGTATCATAATGCATATGCACAAGAAGACAGAATTTAAGGTTGTACAGGTAATCTTAATGCTGGCATGTCCTAGCTTTTGATGTTTGACTTCAGAACCTTAATAATGTTCGCTTTTTTGGGGGGGGGAGGGCGGAAGGGGAGGTGAGGGGTTGGAAGAGGGTGTGAGAGAGAGTGAGGCTAGTATTTTTTGTTTAAAAGTGGAAAAAATATAGATTCCATCACTTGACATCATATTGAACCTCAGGTCATCTGCAAGGTTGGAACCTTTAAATCCAACACACAAGCCTCTGCCACTTGAACTATGGGAGTAACTAAGAGCAATAGTAGGTTGTCATCCTCTATGTGGATCTGCAATAGAGGGGGAAGGGCACTTTGCTAGTGAGTATTTGCTGACAGCAGAGGAATGGTGAGACTTAGGAACCTTGGGTACCATTCCAGACTCTGAAGAGAGTGGGTTTTAGTGATAAGACCTTCCTAGCCATTTCTCAAAGGCCCAGCCCCTGACAAATTTCAAGCCCCTGCTTCAGCACATGCACATACTAGAGCTTTCAAAAATGGTCACAAGAATTTTTTTTATCATGGGCAAATCATGTCTAACTTGGAAACATCTGAACCATTTTTGGCTGAAATTTGATGAAACAGTTCAGCCTAATTTCAGCCCAAATAGTTAAAGTTACAAAAAACTGAAAATGGGGCCTTATTATATGAAGTATTGGACAACCTTAACAATAGGCAATGCTACCAGCCTCACCTGTAGTATGCATGCAATCTCTCTTATACACCATTTCTCAGATTCTACCCATGTCTGTGATAGAGAACACATGATTAAGAATATACATAGCAATATTTCAACGTTTTGCAGTTAGGATTTTTTGTATTTTGTGACACTTGATGTACCTTCGAATTAAGTGTAAAGCATTCCATCAAGTGGCTTTTTAGCTGTGACAGACTACCTACGCTATGTCATAGCTCCGCGGAAAGCAAGAGCATGACATTCATTCATTTCACCAAGGGGTGTGCTACTTGTCATAAAGGGACTTCATCATTTCTTCACATTTTGTATAAGCACTTTTCCTTCAGTTGTGTTCTCCCACTCATGCTATTTTTCTGGAAGAGTTGAATAAAATTTAGTTTATTTCCAAATTATACTAACATGGCACTGAATAATACTTGGATTACAGTCGGATCCACCCCCTCCACCTACCTACCAAGCTCAAGAAACCACTTTTTCGCATAGGTGAAAGAGAATCATCCGAATGGCTCTGGTTATAGAGCAGCTATTCAGCCAATGCCGTGTCAATCAAACTGCTCCTTTATCTCTTTTGGGAAAGTCTAAGAGTCAGTGGATCTGCTGTTATGTTGTGTCAATCCTGCTAAACATCTGGAGCTGGACAAAACTTAGACAGAACTGTGCTCTGCATGACCAAACCTAGCTTCTAGGTGCCTAGGAAATTGCTGGGATTCACAAAGCCAGAATTGGGCACCAAGGCTTCCAATACAATTCATGGGGAGAGAATTTTTTAAGACTCTTGTGTGTTCAAAAGTCAATTTAAGTTCAAAGGTCATTGAACCATACAATATCGGGTACTCTATGAATGGTTCTGTATCAATCTTGGAACATGTACAGATATAGCTAGTACATTGTAATGGATCTATACATTGCTAATATAATCTTTTGGTGAAAAAGTAAAACTTCAAATAACAATTTTGGGAGCATATTTAGTAGCTTTTTGCATTGCCTGTTGAGAAAAAATGGAGCTATAAAATATACCTATTAATAGTTATGCAAATAAAGAGGAATCCAGCTACTGGTTATTCTTCATGGTTTGTTTTGAATATTTCAAGTCGAAATATTAGTTAAAATGATAGCCTCTTGTCACTGTTTTAAGCATCCTTCTTGGATAGATGTATTTTCAAGTTAAAATGATTCATTGCAACAAGAATGGAGAATGACTGGGAGAAGTTGAGTGTTAGAAGAACTACTTAAACTCTGATGTAATTAAATCTTATTTGTGTTACTGTAGTGCCTAGAGGCTCCAATTAGGATTGGAGTACAGTTATGCTAGGTGCAGTACAAACATGGGATCTGATCCTGCAACTTAAAATGCTTGAGCAGAACAGTATGCCTGTTTTGATCACTGTTGTCAGTGAAGCTCGATGAGGGCAAAATAATCTGTCTGCAATAGAAGTAGAGCTTGGCAAATGATTGATATTTCAATTTGTGGTCTGAATGTAAAGGTATGAAAAATAGTTGGTTAAAAACAGAACATTTGTTTTGTATTGTTTTTGTTTTTCTTACCCAAACAATAAACAAACCAAAATTATTTCAGGTCAAATTAAACATGTCTCTCAACCCAGCTTTTTTGTTTGTTTGTTTTTCATTTTGTTTTGGGATGTAGTTCATCTTTTTTGTTAGGGGTTTTTTGTTGGTAAGTGAAATTTCTAAATGGAATACCGTTTTAAAAACAAGAAGTTGAAATGAAAAAGTTTCAAAATGGTCAAAATGAAACAATGTTTTGAAATGGTTGAATTAAATCATTTAAACTTTTTCAAATTGTTTTCTATTTGTTTCAGTTGAAACTATTCTTTGGATTCAACACAATTCACAAATAGTTTCAGTGCCCCACAAAATACCCTTTTTGGCAAATTTACTATTTGCTGATTTTTTTTTTATTTTTTTGTTTCTTATTGTGCTGGTTAGAACCTGCAGGTTTGGGGCAAAATAGTAAGACGCAGACTGACCTGCAATGCTTAATGTTTAATTTTAACACAACCGATGAAATCATGGTCCCATTGAGTTCAACAGCAAAAGTGCCATTGACTTTGGTGAGGCCAGGATTTCACCCAAGTTCTGGGTTTTATAAACAGTAAGGAGAAGAGTTCAGGATAATGTAATCATAATAAAAGCATGTGGGTACATAGTACAGCTGGTACACAGGCATCTGATTAAATTAGATATTTAAATACATAATCCTCTGCATTTCCATCTTTTAATATGTTCACTTGTGGTGGTAAATTTCTTTGCCTATTACGTATTTATTTATTTAAGCTGTTGTCTTTTTTTTCTAGTTTCCCGGTTTTGTTTTAAGTTATTATTTTAAAATCCGATTATTTCTCATATCTTTAATTTTAGTATATAACATATTCTAATGGTTACCTTTTTTCTATTTTATATTTATATGAGATCATAATTCCTGGTTCTTCCTCAGGGAGATGCAGAACAAGAGAATTTGGCTTAGCAGGACCTGTAGAAGAGTGGCACTTGCACTTGCACCTTTGTGGCCATATGTCCCCTGGCTATATGTGGTGGCATTATCCCAACCCTCCTCTCCCCCCAGTTGTCTCTTACTGCCTGTGGATGGGGCTGGAGTTCTGTGTGGTCTTAACCTCAAAATTTCTCACTAGTTAAGTGTTTTTTCTAGTTGTGTATATAGTTAGTAGTACCCTTAGTATTTAGTTAAGTATTCCCCTGTGATGCCCTTACCAGGATTTAAACATTGTCTGTCATGCCAGGGAGCAATCCCTAACAATGATCTTCAAACACACTGCTTGGGTGATGCCCATGTGAAGGAGCGGTGTTCAACCTGTAGATTGTTTACAAAACAGACTCAAGTGGCTAGGAACCTTCACCTAAAGCAGTACCTGCTTGAATGGGCCATGCGGCCTGGTTTCGCACCAAGGCACTTGTCAGATCGAAAGTTGCCCTCTGGTTCCAAGAGTGCTGCCTCCTCATGTTCTGGGATAGGCACCTCTCTGAAAAAACAGAGAGGCCATTCCACTTTGAGTGCCACAGAAAAGCTCACACTAGGATCAATTGAAACTGCTCTAGATCGCGTGGGGATTCTCCCGCCTGTCCCAGGAAGAATGTGGACTGGCACAGGGTTAGTGTTGGCACGCAGGATGGCACAGGTGCCTCTAACCACACCATTCTAGTACTGAGTAGGGGAGTTAGAGACCCTATATCGTTGATTCTGGTTCTAGCCCTGGGGTGTGAGTCCAGCACCAACGAAGATAATGCCAGCATTGACTGTTTCCATGTTGGCAGCATATCCGGTGGCTACAGACCTCCTCCATCCTTCCATCCTGACCTCCTTTGGTCTAGGACTTGGCCAGAGCTCATCATTTATAGCCCTGTTGACTGGATGGGCCACTGAATCCTGGGGTCTGTTGGCACAACACCCTGATGTTTCCTTTCCATAGCCTGTGGAAACAGGGCCAGTAACAAGTTTGGTACAAGGGGCCTCAGCACCATTGCAGTTGCACCACAGTTGTTACCATGGCACCTTTCATTGCCTTCATTTCAGCACCATCAGCTGTTTCGGTACCACTGCTGATTTTAAGGTTGATACGACTTCCAGCATTGGTGTATTTGGTGCTGGTGGTACCACTTCCATCGCCAGTCCCTCTTTGGCATCGAGTTCAGGATCTTCCTCCTCACTCTCTCCATCACTTGACCCACATCAGGGACTGTTTAAAGAGCATCATGGGCACCAGGATTGGCACTCATATCATGGTTGGGACGGGAGCTCCTGGCTCACCATCTGCTAGCCATCAGTGCCCATCTTTATCAGTGCACTCCATGGAATCCATGAGATGCTCCTTTTTTGTGGAGGTCACACTCCCCCACTTGCTCTAAGGTGAAATCTCTGGGTAGTTCGAAGGTGCCCCCAGACAGGTTGGTGGGAAACATCATCCACTCCTCATCCCTATTCAGGGACCCCTCTCACTAGATACTGTTCCTAGATCAGGTCCACGTATGCCCCTTCTCATTCTACAAGAGCACAAGCTATGTCAGTAGCATTCTTAAGTGATGTCTCATTGTTTGATGTTTGAAGGGCTGCTGTGTGGTTATGTATGTTTACAAACCATTATGCCATCTCCATGGCATACAGTACAGATGCCAGCTTTGGTCCTGCAGTCATTGTTTAAATGGACTTTGAGCCCCACCCCGTTGGGGGTACTGCTTGTGAATCACCTAATGAGAATATATGGCTGCATGTACTCGAAGAAGAAGAAACGGTTACTTACTGTCACTGGTTCTTCAAGATGTGATGCAGATGTGTATTCCACAACCCACCCCACACGCCCATCCCTCTTCATCAGAGGGTAGTCTCTGGGCATTCAGTGCAAAGGAACTGAGGGGGGATTGGGGTGGTGCCATCTGGGGTGGTGCTACACCTGAACTGATTTGGTATTTCCCAGTATATCGGCATGTTGAGATTCTGAGAATTAGGTTCATTATATAAGGCAGTATACAGGTTCTAATGCTCACAAATAAAGACATCCACAGCTTCACTGATGAACACTAAAGGCTCTTTCTCTGTGTGGAGCTCTGAGTTATTGGTAGGTCAGAATTTCATGATTAAGCTAACAGAACAAATTGAATTCATTTTCTAAAAGAGATGAATGTGAGCAGTGCACAGCAATGGGAGTCCCAAGCAGGCTCCCTGTGGCAAGTTGATGTATAACTTAATGAGAGAAAACCATTAGACAATGAACAAGAGAGGAGACAATGGGCACTGGGAGCTTTATTATGAAATCACAACTGAGATACTGAAAGAAGTCGCCACCCAGGTGAGTGTACTGACTGCTAATTCAGAAGAGGGTACTACAGTATGGGCACAGATGACTAGACAACCGCAGAGCTCACTTTCTAAATTCTAATCACTTCTTTGTCACTTAAGTACCCTGACTGCTTTATAGAGTATTCCCCTGACTCCTGAAATCTTGGATTTCTTCCTTCTTTCTCAAATAATTCTGCCGAGGAAAAAATCTCTTCAAAGTTTACAAGCAGCTAATTAAAGTCCTATTATGTGCTGCATACCAAGACATATGATCTGCTCTTTTCAAGTGCATGGGCCCCAATGTTCAGGACCATCTAGACTTCAGGGGAAAAGAGTTAAGGTAACTTGATGCTGTCTTTGCAGCCCACTGTTTCTGTGGACTAGCAGAGGCTACCTTAGCCAGAAATATGGGTTAGTGTAGCATAATGGGTGATCTAGCTAAAGCTTGGTTACTTATGCTTCCAAGGATGGTGGTATTCCCCACATTAATGCAAGGAACACTTGTGTTCAACCAGTAGGTTTCATTATAACTGTGTATCCACCTAACAGAAGACAGGCCAGAGCCTGCTCCTAGCTGCAGTGGGTAGTTTTAATGTTCTAATTAGTAGTTTGAGCCTTTCATTGCTATGTGAATGCTAGCCCTTTGTGCTCTCCAGCTACAACCTATACCTATACATACTCATAGCAGCTGTTCCACACAAAGAGGGGTCACCACAAACTGCATTAGACTGGCCAGCCACTAGGAGCTGGTGGGACCTGGTGGTCATGGTTGGGGATGAATTTAAAAAAAAGAAGTCATCTGTAGAAGAGTAAAGAGTTAAAAGCTGTACAAATGGTCAGGCATCAGTTACAGGGAACAGGGTCATGGCATGGGCAAACCTTGTTTCTGCTAATTGGTATGAATTGTAGTTGGAGTCTTCTTTTCCTCCCTTCCTGGCCATCTGTGCAGGGGATGAGGCTAACAAAATAACTATCTCCCCTCCTGTGCAAGGTCTTTGGGGGGAAGAGGGCCTTATCTCCTTTCTCTTCCTTTCACACTGGTTATTTTAAAGAACATTAGTATAAAGATAATAGGTTTCAAGGTAATGCGCCTTCGCTCGATAAGGTAAACAACAAACGGGCAGGTATAATTGTATTCATTATTTAGTTGTTTTTATACTTTTATACATTAATTTTATACTTGTTAATGTAACCACAAAAAGGTCTATGGAGAGTTACTGGAAATGTATACATTTACATACTGTTATGGATAAAAGGATTGTGAAGTAACCTCCTCGTTGCTCATTCACAGTGTCGAGGTGGAACGAGCGGGTAATAAAGGGCAGCCGCTGACTCAACTAGCTCCTGCGACAACCTGTTTATTTCTAACAAAGTCCTTCTGTTCCTTTGGGTTTGGGCTGTATGCCTTCCTTCCTGCCTGCCTACTCTGAACACCTCATATGAAGGAGCAGTGTGGAAAACTGAATGTGCTGACTTAAAAGACGCAGAGTTTTTGTGCTGATTTGTTTTCTGCTCATGTTTGCAAAGGAGAAGGCGCATAAGGTGTTTCATTAATAGATCATGGAACAAGAAATGAACCAAATGACCTATCGTGGATAAGGCAATATACCTCACTAACTTATACTGTATGTATATTCTGAGGAGGAACACATGCATTTTAATTCTTGAACAAAAAATATTTTATGTATTTGAATTTCAGTGGTAGCACAATATTTGAGTTTTCTTGAACCGCACTACCATGCCTGGTGCTAACTGCCAGAAGCTTACAGAAAATAATGGAAACGGCCATGGTAGCACTGTGTCGGTACAATACAATCACAGCTAGTTCACCACAGTAGGAATGTCCCTTTGATCTCATCACACTTTTCACACTTGTATGTATTTAAGGCATGCAAATGAGAGGAAAAGTATAACTGCAGAGTGAAAAGAGAGGCACTGGATTTTCGGTATATGATATTGCATACAGAAAAAATAAACCTACGTTCAATACATGGTAAACAAAGAGCAGGCGAAAGAAGCACATCTGAATAGATAAGAAACAAATTCTGGTAACAGGAGGGAGAGGGAGAATAGGACTAGCTAGAGCATTCAGAATAATCCTATTTCAAATATAATCAGGAAAATAAACCAGAGTGTGGAAAGCAATCACTCCAGCACAGTGGCATGTCAAGGGGAGAGACAGAAACACACATTAGAATAGCAATGCTTTATGCCAGTCCTTCCATTTTAAGAACCTATTTTCAAGGGTTTAAAACTCACCCATACACATTTTCTCCAGGCTGAAATGTGGCATAAATGGAACTAGCCTTTGAGCACACTTTTGTTTTACCAGGGCTTCCGAATAATATATTATACCATTTTTGACCTCCTTACTGCAGTACAATTGAGAAAATAGTTTCTTCAACCTAACAAACATGTTGCTGGCATAGAACAGTCCCCTTACCTTGCACCCTCTGTCAAAGTGTCTGTATTTCAACAGTGAGTGAAATAATCTCAGTACATACAGTCTGTAAAGCACAAAAAGAGAAAAGGTTCTGTATAATGTCAGGTATTATTGTTATGGCTGATGTACTTTCCTTGTAAGTCCTTGTGTTCCAAACAAATGGATAGGTGTTCTGCTGACAGCTTCTGTAGGGGACAAACGCTTATTGCAGGAGTGGTAAAGGAACCGAGGAACACAGTTATGGTTCTACTAAATATGCAAGTATCCAAAAGAATGAAATGGTTGAGTCTTGGTCTAGAAGATAAATGCTTGTTTTATATAATGCATAGGAAAAAGCACAAGTTGTACAGAGTGTTTAACTGGTAGACTGAAAGGACTCCCTGGGAACAGTTCTGACCTTTCAAGATAGATAACACTTCTTAAAAACTTTCCTAAATATAGGCCAGATTCTATAAATGCTCCATCTGCAATCTGCAGTATAATCTATTGATGAAGTATAGAAGTAAGACAGCGTTTTCACCAAATCTGGCCCGATGATAAAGACAAAAACCTGGGAAAATACTTGGATACTTGCTCCTGCTTTCAGCTATGCCACAATACCAAGCAATAGAAATATGCAACTAAATTATTCCTGTGCTGCTGTCTATTAGCACATACTGCATTTCAGTATATGAGAAAATGTATCTGACTGTAAAAATAAGGCCTTTGTGTTAGAACGTTACTTTTCCCCTTCCTTTTTAATACTCCATTTAGCATTCATTATATTTCCTTGCTTTTGCTGCATTATGTCATAATGTAATTTCTATGTTGATGTATTGAAATGGGGAGAGGGCTCACTTTTAAAGTGTGAAATCATTTTTGTAAAGGAATAAAGTTTGAAAATGACTCATGGTAGCAATCACACACCGCTCTAGATAAACTCTTAATCTTTCTATTCTGCACTAATGGGGGGGCCTGATCCTGCAGTCTTTAAATATAGCACTCCCACTGAGGCGATGGCTGTGCAGCATGTTTAAGATAGACAGCCAGAGTCCATAGAGCAAGCTATAGAGTTTCAAAAGTGCCTACTGGAGTTAAGAGCACAAATCCCACAGACTTTCAATATGACGTGTGTTCCTAAATCACTTAAGTGCTTTTAAGAATCCCACCATAAGGATTTGATTCCAAGATTGTATGTCATTCTTTTTGAAGTCAGTGGATCTACTCGTGTGCTTAAGGTTAGGCATACGCTTAAGTACTTTGCTAAATCAGAGCCAAAAAATGCAGATATAAATTAGAAGTAACTGCTACTCAATAGAGGTTGCATATTTCTGGGAGAATGCTCATCGACTTATTGGCATGAACAGCAGAGACAACATAAAGTTGCTCAAACAGTCTGCTTTTCTTAGGTAGTGTGGCAATCCTGATTACCCTTTAAGAGCTCTTCCTGTGAGAAGGCACTTGTACTTGAACACAGATGAATTTTCAGGATTTAATTTTTAATTTAATAATTAAATCATGAAATTTGCTGTAAGAAAGTCGGAGCAGGACTGGAGCCCTATGGACCATGTGGCTGTAGGTCCTTAGAAAAATACCTGAATTTAATGCGAGACAAATAAGTGAAGGTCATGCTTATTATAGTTGAGAAAATAATTCATGATGAACAGTTTATTTATTCCATTTAGCCTTATGTTCCTTCTTATGGAATTATCCATGAGCTGATCCGTGTCCTCAAATGTTGTCATTATTTGACAGTGGACAAGGAATGACCAATTTTGGGGTGAGTGCATAATCACTCCTGCCACACAAGCCGCATGCATACATTTTTAACATTTGTTTTTCATGACTATTCATGGAATGCAACTTTGGATTTCTCTTTCTGCAAATATTTGTTCCAGTAAAGCTAATCCCTGTTAACATTTACTGAAAGCGAACCAAAAACAGGTGTGTTGGGGGAGGGGGAAACATGGCCAAAATAAATTCATTTAGGGTTAGATTGTGTCTCTAGGCAGAACCCTGAATGGAGCCGTCTGTGTTGGAGAATACATAGGGACAAGGGAGCAGATCACGTCTAGCCCACACACTTTCTACTTACTTGTTGGAGAGAGCATGGGAGCACTGAGTGCTTTTTTCCTCTCCAGAGCCAGCATATGGGTCAATGCTAGACAGCTGTGCAGGTGGGTGGGTTTTAAAGCCTTAGTACCCTGTGCAGCCACACACATACAGAACACAATCTATTAAGTGTTCAAATGAATATTCAGGAAAGCTGCACTACTCTATTCACCCAGCTCCTAGTCCCCGGTAGCCGAGCAATGGATGCTACAAACCAGAGGATAAAAACAGCTACTAAATAAACAAGATGAATGTCAATGCATGGGTTGTGGTTTTAATTCCACAGTGAGGAGAACTTTTAGAGTTTAGCACTCTCTTCTGGCACGTAATGAATCACAAATGCACTTTTGTATATTGTAAGTTCTTGCCAGCATCTCTTCCTGAAAATGTCTTTATAAGTAGGTTCATGCTTTTTGGCAAACTTGTTTCTATGGGTTTATAACTTGGCAAACTGTGCATTTTTAGAATTGCCACAGGGTGTTTGTGCTTCTCAAATGAGGTGGTAGGAACATAAAATATGGGATGCAGCAGAATGAAATGCAATAATGTTTCAAACTTGGTGCTGATTCTCGATGATGATCTCACTGCACGTTAAGTGGTGGGGCCACTGTCTGGCTTGTAGGAAAAAGTGTGAGGCCCTTTTAAGGGCTCTATAGCCGGAAGATGAATTGCTGTGGCAGTTTCAGACCAGATCAGCGGCAGTGGGGAGCTGGTCCACGATCATGCAGGAAAAGCCCTCTTTTACCTGGACTGGACAGAGCAATACCCACTCTCCCAGCCATGAAATAATTAAAACACCAGGTTTTATCACAATCTGCTATGGTCATTATATTAGTCATTGCATTCTCAGGGGGCTGGGAAAGATTTTTTCCCCTCACTGCTAGATTGCCCAAGGCAAGGTGTGTGTGTGTGTGTGTAGGGTGCTTTTCCTTTCCCACAGCATATTGGAGGCTTAGTTGGAGTGGACATGAAAAGGGAGTTATGCTATGATGTTGCAACTCGTGTAAGTGTGAGGCAGTACAGGTGTTTTGTAGGGAAAGGATATGCTGATCAGATAAAACAGGTTTGGAAAGGACATGAAGGAGGTACTGTTTAAAGGGGCAGAAACTGGAGGCTCAGGGCTCCCATGACTGTTAGAGCAGGATTCCGATCCCTACCACCAATTTTAGTCCCTTTTAACTCTCATTCAAAGGCAGAGCAGATGGTGAGGTCACACCAGTGGGTTGGATGGGAACCAGGATGGGTAAAGGAGGAGCCATACCCCTGGAAAATGATTATTACCTACATTGTATACTTTTACACTACTGGGTACTCTAGGATATTTAGGAATAAAACTGCAGCCTAATAAAACCACATCCAGGGTCTCCTGCCCTCCTTCTGGCATAGTCGGACAATGTATTGTATGTGCTTCCCAACAATGTTTGTTTCTGTAACAAAATTAATTAATTTTATTAAGACGTTTACATCTCTGGTCAGATCAGAGACCTCATTCTTTGCCTAATGGAGTGTGTAAAGTTCATACATAAAACATTGATTTTCTTTTCTCCAGTTTAGAGCTTTGCTTTCAAACTGTTTCATTTTTAAACATTTCTGCTGTATTCCGAGATGTAATCCACTGGAGAATTGCCAAAGAAATGAACGTATTTTGTATCCACAGATTATTTTTCATGTAGAAAATCAAAAGTGATACTGTTTAAGGCTGAATAATATGAGTGCATAATTTAATTTCACCAGTAGCACATTTTGTACATGACATACTTTTAGGAATACAGCAAATCTCATGGTAGTGTCTATTTTAATTTGCTGAAGTCACCTGTCATAGGGATTGGTCCAATAACCATTGAAATTCATCTTTCCATTGAGTTCAGTGGGATTTTGATCAGGCCCTTAAAATGTCCAATAAAATCATATTGCCTGTTTTTCTGTTATTAATTGTACTGTGTTATATCTCCACTTGGTATAATAATCAGAAAAATAGTAATCCCTTTGTTGGCACTTACTATATTTCACTATATTTAAGTACATTTATCTCTGTCCTGCATAACTTTCCTCCCCAGAAATAACACACTGTATTTTTGTTCTTACTTTGTATTCTACAAGTGAGATTTGCAGAAAAGTGACATTATGGGGCCGTGCAAATGGCTTCATAATTGTCTTTTTTAAAGTTAACATCTCAAATATATTTTTGTGCTACAAAGTCTGAAAAATGTTGCTTTGCCCATCTTAGTGCATATGGCAGCATTGGATTGATTATTCAAGGAGCAGAGAGAGGATTGCAAAAGGAGGCAGCTGTCCTGCAGAGCAAGCCTCCTCCCATAGTCGTAGACCTTTTTAGGAATAGGCATAGGAATGAATGTTTTCTTTGGCATGTTCTAAGCATTCAGCCTACCGGCATTACAGAGATTAAAAACAAAATATCATTACATAGAAACTGCTGTGTGGATTAGCTAAACGGTCCAAACAGACCAATACCTTGTTTCCAAAAGTTGCTAGTTGCTCATACCAGCTGCTTCAAAGGAAGATGTAAAACTACCATGGGAAGTTGTCTTTTCCACAGTGTATAATCAACTTGTAGAATTCATTGTCATGGATATTATTGAAACAAATAGTTTAGTAAGATTTATTTGAATAGGAATAGTATTTTTCTTAATACTAGCTAGCTTGAAAAAGATATGAATCATCATGCCTCAGAACGGAAGAATCCCATGCACAGCTACAGACTGGGAACTGACGAGCTAGGCAGCAGTTCTGCAGAAAAGGCTCTGAGGGGTTACAGTGGATAAGAAGATGGATATGAGTCAGCAGTGTGCGCTGGTTGCCAAGAAGGCTAATGGCATATTGGGCTGCATTAGTAAAAGCATTGCCAGCAGATCATGGGAAGTGATTATTTCCCTCTATTCAGCATTGTTGAGGCTGCATTTGGCGTATTCTGTCCAGGTTTGGGGCCCCCACTACAAAAAGGATGTGGACAAGTTGGAGAGAGTCCGGCGGAGGGCAACAAAAATGATTAAGGGCTGGAGCACAAGACTTATGAGGAGAGGCTGAGGGAACTAGGCTTGTTTAGTCTGCAAAAGAGAAGAATGAGGGGGGATTTGATAGCAGACTTTAACTACCTGAAAGGGGGTTCTAGGGAAGATGGAGCTGTTCTGAGTGGTGGCAGATGACAGAACAAGGAGCAATGGTCTCAAGTTGCAGTGGGGGAGGTCTAGGTTGGATATTAGGAAAAAGTTTTTCACTAGGAGTGTGGTGAAGCACTGGAATGGGTTACCTAGGGAGGTGGTGGCATCTCCATCTTTAGAGGTTTTTAAACTGCAGCTTGAGAGAGCCCTGCCTGGGATGATTTAGCTGAGGTTAGTCCAGCTTTGAGCAAGGGGTTGGACTAGATGACCTCCTGAGGTCCCTTCCAACTCTAATATTCTATGATTCAGGACATATGACAGTTGTCAACTGGAACAGGAAATAATGTTTTTATCTTGTGATCTAACTCTGACTTTTGGCAAGGAGTATTATGGAGTGGAATTTTGCCTTCCTGTAAAGCAATAGATAGGGTACAGGACAGGGTGTCATATTGTTCAGATGTGAGGATTCTTGTAATTTTAATGAGCTTTCATGTCAGGGACCCTGTATGCTGTTCTTTGTCAATTGCAGGAGATCTGCGTATATTGTGTGGCGAATGCATTTATGGGTTACTTTGCTTTTGCTTTGGAGAGGCCCTTGAGAATGCAAGGTTTAAATAAGTGGGGGATTTGTGGGTAGGAAACAACAAAAACAAACAAACAACCTGGCCTCAGCAGAGTTCCAGACCTGAGACCTCCATCAAAGGCAGAGAGTATTTCATGATTCAAAAGACATTGGAGAGTTGTGGAGATTAAGATGGGGGCAAAAGCAATTGGCAGACAATCCGTTTGTTTGGAATTTCAGTGGGTGAGTGCAGGGTGCAGAGAGTAGATGTCCTTTAGGGGATGAGGAAGGAATTGAACATTAGGCATATGGAAGGATGAGGAGAGTATCTGGTTGGGCTGGGAAATGGGAGTGAGTAGGATGAAAAGCAGAGAAGGGGGATGACTTCCACAGAATAAGATAAACTTTAAACAAAATCCACAGAATGTTCTTTTGGTGAAATCATTGACCTAAGAGTCAGTGTTCTTTGGAAAGTCACTTCACCTCTCTCTCCCTCCATTTCCTCATCTGTAAAACGTTGATGATAATACTTATCCATATGTGTAAAGTACTCTGAGATCTTAGAGACAAAATACCATATAAGTGCAAAGTAATATTATTAAAATGAAGATACCTACCTCATCGTAGTCTTGAGGCTTAATCATTAACATTTGTAAAGCATTTCTGAAATTAGATGAAAGACTTTGCAGTAATGAATAGCACTTTCTATGTGCAAGTGTCTTCAGCTAATGAAAAGAGACAGAATTTCAAAAGAACATAGGGCATGGGGGAACCCATAAAGGTCTTATTTATTAGTGGAATTTGGCATGTTATGGTACCTGGACACCTTTAGAAAATTTCCCTCATTGTCTTCAGGTTTCAGATGTTTTAATACCATCACTAAATTCACAGAGAGACCACGAGCGATAGCAAAATTATCTGCCTGTCTTTTGGAATGATTAGGTAAATGAATCATTGCTAATAATCTGAAGGTTTATTGATCTACATTAAAATAAAATAAATACCAGGAATAGTCTGTTGTCTCATTTTTGTAAGGAGACGGAGTTGATTTAGTAGCAAAAAGTGCAGTGAATTTAGCTGCTTATATGGGCCAGACATATTGCAAAGTAGCCAGAATAACTTGCCTGCTAAATCAGAGGGATTTAATCAACAATCCTCTTTACACAGATTCTTCATCATAATTTTTTAGCTTCTGTAGACAATTTATAGGAACATATTATTTTATCTTCAATATTTAGCATCTTTTATATTATTGTATACTTTTAGAAATGTATGTTTATTTTCTTCCTAAGGAGTGGACTCAGCAAATGTATATTTAACTGGCAAAATCTCTGATACTCTGTTAAATTCTAAAACATTATACAAATATAAATCATATTTCACAGGGCACCAATAATGTGAAATTGGAAAGATTGTTAAATTGCTTAACACCCCCTGCATATCTTAACTGTTTAGATTTATTTCTTTGTTTCAGGACTGTTTATTTGCACTTCCAGACGTTAAAGTAAATGTCATGTAAAGCTGTATTTTTCTGAAGATAAGCTACTGTATGCACAGATGTGGCTAATCTATTTTATATACTACTTTTCTTTTCCTAAATCTTCTGGAGCCTTAACTGCTTGAGATTAGGAAGCAGGTATTTCAGATAATAGTTTAAGATTTAAAACATGCTCAGATTCCAGTTTGGCTTCCAAGGTTAACTCAATGTCATACAAGAAGAAGTCTTTAAGGATCTTAGTATCTACACTGCAAAGTTATGCAAGTGTTAAGGAGTCAGGTTTGCCAGGAGACAAAGCAAGCACTTTTATTAACTGCACAGATTGCCCAACACTCTGTGATTCAGCTTAGGTTTCTGGAAGCATCTAGGCTTGGACAAAAAGTTAATGTACTCATTCCCCAATGTAATATAACATCATTTCATTAACAAAGTCACACCCTACTAGGAACATGATATCTCCCCTTACTGTCATCTATGCATGAAGCAAACTTATTTTAAGCAAGGAGGTGGCAGTACTTAAAATGATTCTTCTCTGAAGAGTGGCTTTAAAATGGCACCTTCTTACTGTGAATATATCCATTCATGATATGTACTCAGAAACTTATCTGCTTATTTTAGAGATTAAGACAAATTTAATCTTTTTATTTTCACTTTTTACTTCCTTTAGCACTGAAGAACCAACACAGCTAAGACAGAATAGAAGTCCATCTCTCTTTTTTGTACACCCATGGCTGTGTTAGGTCATGTACTTTGAACATAATAATCAATTATACCTGTGCAAACTCATTGAATGAAATGGGATTTCACAATGTCACCAAAGGCATAATTTTGGGACAGTGAGGTTTCACATTTGTAGAGCTGATTATGCCCTGGAGTTCCTTTATTATAAATGATCTATGAGAAGAAAGAACCCAGCTTGACTGCCAGGTACCACATGGAGTTCGAAGGGCTGCCAATTTGAAAGAAAACACCTATTTACTTGGAAATGGACTCACATTTTATATAGAGTTTGGAGACAAAAACTTTTTTTAAAAAAGGAACCCAATGATGCCATTTTTTCTGAGTCTTTTTTAAACTTACAAAGTGTGGTGTTACTGTGTCCTGGGCTCCTTCTGAGGATAGTATAAAGGACTTAACAAGGAAGACATTCCACACCAAATATGCACAAATATGCCGTGTGGGTCCCAAAGTGGGTGAGATACTGTCTTTTATTGGACCAACTTCCGTTGGTGAAAAGAGGTAAGCTTTTGAGCTTACACAGAGCTTTTCTTCAGGTCTCAGCAGCTTAAGTTCTTTGAACCTCCATAACCCAAACTTATTTCAGTTTAGATAAATATTGATCAAGTATGGTATTTTGGGTTATAAAAATGAATTAGCTTAGTGTGAGAAGTCTCAGTCTTGTGTTGTCTTCTCAAGCAGTAGTAGGTTCATATATAATAGGTCATTGGCTTAGTCGAATGTAACAATTCAGTGAAGAACATATGCATATTGTCTTATCTCCAGGAATGTAATTTATGGAAATACATAGATTTTTACATTTTTTATCAGCGAAGACAATGATATGTTGAATGGAAAACTGAATAATACTTCAGTTCTATCACATCCTTTGTACAAATTTTTCTGAAAGTTGTCAGACATATCTGCCTTTTAGCAGATTCACACTTAGAAACATTTTTCTTGATGCTTATAAAAGATGAAGCAGAAGCTGCAAGATACACTACCAAAAGGCTTAATTTTTTACAAACCCCAGTAGTCTATATGACTCAAGAAATGTAATTACTCTTAAGTCTTTATTTAGGGTTAACTAGTTAATGTTTTTCAGGTGCTTAAGGCATGACTGCATAATTATTTCAGGAAGATGAACGCCTGCTATTAATTCAAGCGGTAAAATATTAGTGAAGATACACAAAGAAAAAATTCAATTTTATTATATTAACTTTTTAGCAAATTATAGTACGAAAGAAAAAGCGTGGGCATTTTTAATAAAATATTTTCACATAAACATCAACTTAAATGAAAAAGTCATGTTGCTATAATATTTTGGATAATTTTAGACATCTTGGACCATATCCCCCTGGGAACCAAACTATTGATTTAATTAGCATGAAATTCTTGGAGTTCAAATCTTACCATATTTGTAGGGCATCTTTATTTTGTATCTATTTACTTTTATAAGTGTGTTGTCATAATGCATAACATATTGTTGTCTACATAACCTTAGGCACATGTATTTTCAGTTAAATAATCCACGAGTGAAATTTGTGCCTTTCATATCCCATGACAACTAAATCAGATTTTTCATGATAGTAACTGGAAAAGGTGGGATTCTTTAAATAGACATTGAGAGTGAGAGATTAGATATAGTAAGAAGATTACTTACCATCTAATAACAGTTCTTACTATTATTGAATACGCATTAGTCCTTCTCTTCAGAGGATTCAGATATGTGCTTCCTATTCAGAGAAGCTGAACCTAAAATGTGCTAAGTCAGTGAGAATTGCAGGTGGTTAAAATAAGGCCAAAAGTCATCCTTAGTAGTGATACAGAAAAAGCCAGTTGTTCAGGAATAGGAAATTGTACACCAGCTTTTAAATTTTTAACTCAAGCATTGTATGCCCTCTGAGGGTCACTTACATATAACATAAAAAACCCAATACGCATCAAATTAATCATGTTAATATTTACATTTGACAGAAACTGAACCATTTAGAGTGAAAGAATAATCTGGGCATGTAACTCATTTCAGTACTTGATACATGACTCTTCTAATTAGTGAAGAGGGAAAGGCTATTTATCTATTTATGTCTCACTGGACTTCTTTAAGCAATGGGTTGAAAAAATGCCATTGGAGTTACAAATAAGCATTGCTAAATAAATAGTTAGGTCAAATTACATAAAACCAGTAATTAGTTATCAATCTGTTAGTTTTAAGAAACAAAAAGGTTCATGAAAATTAGAGACTAAGTGGGAGAGGTGATACCTTTTACTGGACCAACTTCTGTCACAGACAGAAACCAGACCTGAAGAGGAGCTCTGTATTTCTTGACAGCTCATGTGAGGGAATACAGACTCATGGAGTTTCTAGTCCTCTACAGTGGAAGAGTGCATGCAGGGGAGCATTTGCCCATAGGTTGTGTGACAGTAGTGATCCAAAGAGATATAAAGCTCCCATTAAGAAGCAAAATATTAGCATATTTGCCTGACCACAGGGGCTGTTTTAAATGACACCATTTTAAAACAGAGAAAAGTTATGAGCAACTCATCCTTTTATGTCATCAGTTTCCAGTCACATCTTAAATTTCATCTTGGGCGTATTTTTGGGAACTCTGCCGAGACATCTCCTATTTTAGTCCATAACCTTATATTATGGCAGGATTGATTTGATTAGAGGCAGACAACAGTAATCTTTTTTTAGCATTGTGCTAGTTCCAATGTTTTGATGCCAGGAACACAGAAAGTGGGGTCAGTCTGAAGTATACAGCTTGGATAAAATTATATTATTAATCAAGACATTAATAATATCAATTACAGACCTTCTACATTCTTGCACCACTGGTTAGTGAACACTTGTAGAAGAGAGTGCCAAATTTCTGACAGCGTCTATTCTGTAAAGGAATGTCTCATTGTCTTTTAAAGCTGCCTCTTTTCTTCGGGAACAAATAGATAAATAATGGGTGTAGGTCCTATCCTAGATCTCCAGCATTAATATTGACTATCAATTAATACCAATACTGACATTATTACAGTTATATAGTTAATTGCTTTTGGAAGTGTTTTACTGGAGCAGCTAAAAGATTAGTAGTATAAGGAGACAAACTTCTTTGAAAACAGGTCACATTTCAAATTAATGAGTAGTTCCCATACAACTTTCATACCTGTACTGCAAGTGATTCCATTTCTTTCTAGTTTTCAACTGCCTTATGTCCATCTTTTAACTTAACTTTTATTTCAGAGTTCATTACTCATGAAACACCTTCTTTTCTTCTACTATGGCCTGCTGAAATTAAATATTGGGTCTTTTTTTAATATACAGTTTGTAATTCTAGTAGAGAATACTTTCACTTTTTGTAGTTTAACCAATTGAATACGCAGTTTTCAAAATATGCCTTGGGATCACGGGACATTAAATTATCGTATCCAGTTTAAATGATTAAGCATTCTTTTTTAGCCAAAGCAGCTGATTAAAAGTGACTTTTTCTTTTTCTTTATTGCCACTTTGCATATGACTTAGTAATTGTTTAACCTATTTACATAAGGCTTTCAAAAGCTATTTGCATGTGGCTTTGCTAAAGATACATTAATTGCATTTGAACCTTAATTGATTTGAAAGGAATAAGAACTTTTTCACCTGGAAAACTGAGTTTTATATGTGTTGGCCATCTGTTTAGCTGCATGAGTACGATTTTGCATTAGAAGTACCAAGAAAAGTTAGATCTGGGGCATATTTATGTTAGCTGATTTTCAAAGATAAAGTGCAAGACTTTAATATGCTTTTCTTTCAGAATACCTAAGCAATGAATCTACTTTTAGGAAATGGCTACATACATAGGTTTAAACACTGCAATGTTAGAGCATGAAACATACTAGCTAATTGACTCCATTGTGTGGCTCTATGAACCGTGCCTGTGGGAAAAGATTTTCAAAAGAGTTGAGGCTGAGATTTCGTGTGTATAACACCGACAATTGAATCTGGATATTCAGAGGGGTTCATTTCTCTTGTAGGAGCTTAAAAAAGGTTCAGATTTTCAAGAGTGTTCAGAAATCAGCAGCTCCTTTTGTGACATGACAAGTTCCCTAAAGAACTCAAAACCCAATGTTTTGAGTCCTTTTGAAACACTGGTCTACGGAAGCTGAAGTGCCACATAGGTTAAATTCAGCTCTTGGTAATGTTCATTTATTCCCCCTAAATATGGTCTGAGTTTGCAGAAAAAAAAAGTTGGGCTCTAAACAACTTTTAAGTATTGATTTTATTAACATTATTTTACTTGTTTTTTAAATATTTTTTCAGCAATTAATAGATGTAATCTAGTTTAAATGGTGTATGTGTTTGTGTTACAAGTATATACAGATGTATGAATGCATGTTTGTGTTCACTACCTCCAACTGATAGCCCACTTACCAATGAAGAATTGATCAGGGACTACTTCCATCTTTTAATTCTGGATTAGTCATGATCTTGGCAGGTGCATCTTGTAATGCGTAACCCTAAATTGGCTGGTGAAATTCTGAAAAGAGGCAATAGTCTAAAGGAATGGTGTGTAACCTGTCAACGACAAAATCTTGTGTCTTTGTCTGTTTGGGCCTAAGGTTACATATACGTATATTAGGTTAATTGACCACGCATAAGACAATTCACCCCTGAAATTAATTTTCTTCCTTCTAGAGGGATTGAGAACAAAGCTTTTTGTTATTTTTTAAAGGCTGACCAAGTATGCATATTTTAGGAAAAGTTAAATAAAAACGTGAGGAAAGTAAATTTTAAAGTCCACTAACTTTTTTCAGCACATTCAACAACATCCAGAACTACAACTCACATTGATCTCAATAAAAATGAAATTCATGCAGATAAATAATAAAAGCTAAGGAAGATTTTTAATGTAATGTAAGCTGATTCAAAACAGGTCTTGCCTTTACTGTGTTCCACTGTACGCCAGATTGGAGAAGCTTCAGCAGAGAGTGAAGGAGGAAGCAATGGCATATGACAATTAGCATTAAAAATTCAACGTTTTATTAGAAGTAAACACACCACAATACCTGAGATGTATCAATTATTTTATTATTTTATTCTAAGCATAGGAAAGTAACAGGAGTGAATTGTTGAATGTTGTCTTTTTTTTATTGCAGCCGTTGTATTAAGGTGAAAAGAATAGTTCTAAAGGGTATAAGAAAGCAGACACAGACTGGAGGATTTAGTTTACATGGAAACTTTAATCCAATGGTTGCCAGCATGTCCTACAGTAGACAGTAAATCTTGCAGCTCCTGGGAGCATTGTATCCCATTCTTTGCCAGTTTTTTCAATAGATAGAGAAATAGCTTTCCTTCGCAACTCTGATTAATTGGCTGAACAAAGCAAGTCCCTACACTCAATTTTATGGATTTTCCCTTTCTGCTATCTGTTTGGATGTAACATGATAACTTTTGAACACTACAACTGATTAATTCCAAAATTTCAGGGAATTTTCTGGGCATCAGGGAAATTGGAATATTGGAAGGAGGAATTGAGGACACATACAGCCTCTGGCACGTGGTGGAGAGCCAAAGTGGGGGCACACAAAACCTCTGGAATGGGGGGGAACAGGGGAATGGAAAGGAAGTGGAAAATGGGGGTCCACAGAGCCCATGGCCTTGGGGAGAATGGGAATCCTGGTGTGTGAGGAGGTGGGAGAATGTGCGCACATAGAGCCCCTGGCATGGAAAGGATGGGGGAAATGAAGGGACACAGGGTCCCTGGAGATATAGGGGAATAGGGGATCTTGAATTTGGGCCACACAGAGCTCCTGGAATGTGATGCTAGAGGAATGGGGAACACACAGAAACCCCAGGCATGGGGGGGAAGAATGGAATGCAAGTGCACACAGAACCCCTGTAATGGGGATGGGGCAGAATGAGGGACAATAGTATTTTAGGAGGGAGGCAGGGGTTACACACAGCCCCTGACATAAAGGAAGGGGTGAAGAAGGTTGCAGGGAATCTGTGAAAGAGAAGGGGATTATTAGATTTATTACATGCGCTCATGTCTTATAAAACATGAGGCAACTCAGTGTTCCCACCACTGTTTAATACCATGTTTGTTGCTCCGTTATAGTGTGTTTCCATGACAGCATCTTTCACAATGGTTTTTTTCATGTCATCTGTTGTCCTTTTTTTTGTCTTCCACAAGGTGGTATCCATTCAAGTGCTTTTTTGATATCTGTACAACATGTGCAAATCACTTCAGCTTACTTTCTTGAATCATTGTCTATATAGTCAGTTGGTGAGTCCTTTGTAACACATTAGCGTTGATTACTTTGTACCAACAGCATACAGCAAGTATTCTTCACAAGCATCTCTAATAGAATGCGTACATTTTCCTGTTGCAGGCTTCTAGCATTTGCCAAGTTTCAGAAGTATATAACAATGTGGGCATCACAATGACATTGTATAACTT
The DNA here is from genome assembly GCA_007922155.1 of Mesoclemmys tuberculata. Classification (NCBI taxonomy): domain Eukaryota; kingdom Metazoa; phylum Chordata; order Testudines; family Chelidae; genus Mesoclemmys; species Mesoclemmys tuberculata. The sequence continues at coordinate 24,601,180 of ML675610.1, forward strand.
CATCTTGGTTCTTGTGTGAATCCCCTTATTTTTCCAGATACTTTTCAGTCTTTAAAAACCTCCTCTTGCCTTTCTTGTTTCCATCATCTCTCTATGGAGCTGGCCATCAGCACTGTCTGTGCTTCCAAGATATACAGACTCATTAACCATGCCATAGTCTTCACTATCAATCACATTCCTTCACACACCATCATTGCTGACTTCTCTTTCAATGATCAATATATATTGTTTTTCTGATTCCTAATCCTATTTTGGCAGCCTCACATTTGACATTGGTAGTGGTCTTTTTTCAGGCTATGTGTCCAGCAGGACAGTGTCAAGATTTTGAAGTTTTCCTATATACTCACTTCTTCCTTTGATGTTATTTTTCACATGACAAAATCTATCACAATACAGGGAAGGCTGAGAAATAAGATGTAAAGCTGCCGTTCTCCACTGAATATCTCATACGGATAAGTATTTCCACTTTCTGTCTTCACACAGCATTTTTAACCTTCATACAGAAGCTGGGCCAGTAAAATTATCCTTCCAGGAAGCCCATATTGTCACAAGATCTTCCATAATAATTCTCTATGAATACATCTGAAAGCTTTTGTGAAATCTATGAAGTTCAAGATTAATCTTCTCTGTTAAGCAAGCTCTTTCTCAGTCGATCATCTCAGGGTAAAGATGTGTTCTACACAGTCTTTTTGGTTTAAAACCTGCTTGCTCAATACACTTTTTCATCTGCTATCAATTGGATTCCCTTCAACAGTACACTACAGAACACTTATCCAGTTATGTAAAGTAATGTTATTTCTCACCAGTTATTACACACTAATTGGTTACCTTTCCTTGCTAATTTACATATAACACCTTTCTTCCAAACTATCACACCTTTCTTCCTCTGGGCAAAATTCTTTCTTCCAAACTGTATTACAGAGTTTATGTATTTCATGTACTACTACAACCACAACAGCTTACAGCATTTCAGCAGTGAACTTATCTTGACCATGCACTTTGCCACCTTTTTATTTGCTTAATTGCTTTCTCAGCTTCTACTTCTGAAATTCCTATTAGTGAGATGTTAATTCTTCACCTTCTTCACATCCATCTGTTGAAATTGTTAGCTCTGGTTGACTGAATACTTGTTCCCACCATCATTCCTTTTGTTCTGCTTCCTTTAACTATATTCCATCTTTCACTTCTGTGATACCACTGTGAATTTGAAACTGTGATGACAATTGCTTACACACCTGAAATAGTGTCTTGGAGTCACGACTTACTGATTCGTCTTCAGATTCTCTCACCTGTAGGTGAAGCTATCTTCTCTTATTTTTCATTACTTTTTTCTACAAACTCCCATTGTATCATGTGGTGGTATTCTTGTGTCACCTGTCCTTGCCTCATTTTTAAAGTCTTTTCTTTCCACAATCCATTTCCATGTGTGTGGCTGTACCTACTCTTCTCTTCTTAATTCTCTTGTTCCAAGTGAAGTTGAGACTGCTTCCCAGCAAACATCTCAAAGAAACCACATTGTTCCTCTGTACTATCATTCATTTCCCATCATTGCTGAAATCCATTTGAGAGCTGGATTTTAAAATCCCTCCTGCTTCCTGGGTCAGAAAGTTTCTTCACATCAAATACCATATTTATTTTCTTATTTGAGTGTCATAGGAAATGGGAGGGTGGAACACAAGTAGCTTGTGGGGGGGAGCAGTGATGCAAGAAGTACCTGGTGTAGGCAATGAGCTTGTCCCACAGACACAATGAAGACTTTGTACACTTAGCTGTAAACATATGCTTGGTTGATAACTCATGCCAAATTTATCATTTCAAATTTATTGTGCACTGTAGGGCACTGTGATGGTAGAAGGGAGGGATTTTTGCCCAGTGAGCATGGGCAAGGTTGGGAATCTTTCCTAGATAATTGCATTCTACACAACTTCCCCTGTCACAAAGATCCTCTTCCTTTTACTTGTGTCATCCTCCCTTTCATTGCTGAGTCCTAACTAATCTCCTAGGACAAGAAACAATAAGATAGAGAATGCATGGATGAGAATTGTACGCCAAAGAGCAGGGAATCTGGCACAAAGTTTAGTGTGGTTCCTCAGTGAGAAGCAAGTAGCGAATCAGGTGAGAAGGCCCGTGGCATAAAGGTGGGAGGGTGTCAGGAATCCTTTGCATGTCACTGGATAAAATGGAAGGGACTTAAAGTGGGTGTGGAGGCAGAAATAGAATAGGGAAATGTTGGAATAGGAGAGGGACAGTTTCAGCTCTTCCTCTCTATTCTCAGCAGAATATACTTGACCCTGGAGTTTTAAGATATAATCTAACAATTAGGGAGTTATAATGATGGCAATCACACAGATTTTATCAGCTCGCATGCAAGTAAGACTGGGGCCTTTATCAGCCTTCTGTAACAAATGTAATTGACCCAGGAGATAAAACACCAAGCACAATGTATAGCCCTATCCTACGGAGATCATACTTGCCTCTGACATGTATTCAAAGGGTTAGTCTCCTATTTATACTTTGGAAATACTTGCCAGTAAAATCTCACTGACTGTACTATAATTGTAGCATGTTTAAAAGACTATGCATGTTTGGAAAGATGTTGGGTCAGGTCAGACTGTGGAGAAAGTATCATTAAAGGGACACAAGTATATTTTGTCAGTCAGTGTTGAGGTTCGATCAGCGGTAGCTGGTCACTACTGTGGTCTGAAATGATTTCGTAGCTGACAAAAACTAAATGAAGATGCCTTTTTGCAGCCTAAATAAATCTTTCAAGGTCAAAAGTTGTGGTGATTCAGCATGCTGAGGGGGGACCGGGATGTATTTTGGGAAGGAAATATTGCTTGTAGATCAGGACACCAATAAATGTCCCATTTATCTCATACTACGGATACTCTGATTCATGATGGAAATTCTGGCAGTCTGATCATTTCAAAGATACAGCTTGACATTCCTACAATGTTAATGATTTGGAGCCATTGTATTTTCATGTTTCATGTTTGAAAGTGTAAAATTGTGACCTGGCATGTTGTTTTCTTGTTCTATTTTATAAAGTGATATTGATCTTCCTGACTCCAGTCTGCTAAAGCTTGTGCTTATTTTGCTTTTCTACAGAGTTCTGCCAACATGTGTGTGCTTTGCTTCCAACGCTATTGCCCTTTTAGAGACTTCAAGTAGTAGTTTATTATGTGATGCATTTGCGATATAAATACAAAAATGTTATAACTATCCCAGCATCTGAGAAAATCTATATTTACTTGTTAAATGAGCCAGATTTAAGGCCAGATATTTATAGGTGAATGGTTGGTGCATTAACCTTTTGAACTGTCTCCCCCCAGTATTTATTTAAATTTTATGGTATAGAAAATAGATACAGAAAATGAAATTTAGCTACATATAATAATGCAACAGGATTATCTTTGAAGCATGAAGGGCATTAAGTTTGGATAAAGCTATTTATGTATTTATTTATTTTTAAAGGGACACAGAAAAGCTTGCTACCCTCTAAAATCTACTAAACTCCCATTGTCTCTATCCATAATAATTTTCCTTTATGGTTTATTAGTTAGTGCCTTATATTTAATCCCATTTTTCTCCAGGCATGTGTACTTTTTTCTGTAGGGGAATGAACTAAAGAATATAATTTGTAATAAGCATGACTACCTAATTCCTTAATCCTCTTCATTAGTCAGTCTTCTTACTCTGTGTAATTTTGGATCTTGTAGAAAGTCCTGAGGGATCAGCTTGCATTGTCTTCTCCTACCCCTCCCAATTTTGAATGAGCCCTGAAAATGCTACTTAAACTTGTGAGAAATGATAGGACCATAGCCTTCCTTCCTTTTATGAGGCATGGAAAAGAGTTGAAAGTCTCTAATAGTTTGCAGAAATATTGGGGAAAGGGACATTAGGAAAGGGAAAATGTGGCTAATTGGTATTGTTTCCATCCACCATAACTCCCTCTGCATTTGGGTCTGATCCAAATACACGTCAAATGGGAACGATTTCAGTGGATATTGGATCTGACTTCATAAAGGTGGCAGTAACAACAAAAAGGGGTATACCCTAATTATTTTGGAAGATGTGCTATATGCAGGTTTTGCCCCATGGAATTTACAATTTTGGGAAGTGCAGCGTGAGAAATAGTTACACAAGTAAATAAGCAAAGACAATGATTAAGTGCCAAGCAGATCCAGAAGTGGTTTGAGATAGGTCACCCCTACCTCATGAAAATATAATTTGTATCCTCATGCTGATAACCATCCTATGTTTATTCAACTGACTTAATTCATGTCTGTTGATGCTTCAATTTTAAAAGCAAGTTGCAAGTTACCATCATGATTGCCATTTCTGTATGTCCATAGAAGAGGTTTTCAGATGTAATTTACTTCTATACTGGGGAGTGATTCTGGCTTTAGAAAAAAGAGTAACTGTAAATTGCTGAAAAAATGGTGAAAGGTCCGACTGAATTAAATGTTTTTCTTCCATTTTTGGAGATACTCATCTATTGGAGATGTTTGTCACAGAATATATGATTCTAGAGGCCTGAGGTAATTCAAAATAGAACATTGTGATTCAAAATGTGATATATTGGACAAAAATAGCACGCTTCATGCGGATATTAAAACTGGCATAGAGCAGTTCAGTGACCTGTACAACATTAAAATGCTGAGTCAGTAGCAGAGGCTGGACTAAAACCTAAGGCCCTGTCTACACTTACAAGCCTTCAGCAGGACAGCTGTACTGCTGTAAGAGCGCTCATGTAAGAATGCTCTCCCGTCCACATAATAAAACCAGCTCAGGGAGCGGCAATAGCTTTGTTGGCGGGTGTTTCTTTCACGCCCCTGAGCGACAAAAGTTTTGCCAACGTAAGTGCTAGTGTGGGCGTGGCCTTAGAATTCCGACTCCAATTTGACTGTTACTACCCAACCACTAGGCAATGCTTCTTTGCCTAGGGCAGACCTGTCCCCCTACCATAAATGGAAATTAAAATTTAACCTTTTTCTAAGATTCTGCTCAGAAGCAGAAACAGGGTGGGACCCATAAAGCCTTATAATTCGTAATAATCTCGGACTGAACACAATTGCATGGTCAGAGAAAGAGACTTTTTCAGTCTCAGATCCAGAGTTTATTTCTGCTTGTTTATGGAAAAGCTTCATTTTCTAAGGTTTTCTGTATTTTATTTATTTATTTTAAACTACTTCTAACTTGGACAGATAAAGATCTAATCAAAGAAACTATAGCAGCACTGATGAATACAAATGCAGTTCCAGAATCATTGGTTTTTAACACATATGGTTGTCTGGAACCATAGGTTATTTGTTTATTAATGTGTCTAGCTAATTTCATATCATGCATGCCCGTTCTTTACTTAATTAGGAAAACCTTCAAAACAATCTTTGAAAGGAAATTAATCTTTTAAACCACGATGGAAAATAGAGTGATGGAAACTTGTTAGCACTCATACAATAGCACTAAAAGATTGAAGGGCTTCAGGGGTTAAATGAAAGGGTTTCCAAAGCCAATCTGTTTCATTATGATTGTAGACAGGTTATTTCTCAGAAGTGTTTCCTGGAACCTTTAATTTTTAGAAACATAAACTAAAATGAAAGAATATTTGTGCCTGACGCAATGTTTTTTTATAATAATACCTGAAAGGATTCATGAGGATTGTTTGGCTGTTTCTCTAAATTAAAAATGACTGTTTTTTATTGGATGTTACATTAACTTGAGTTTATATAGTATTTTAATAAACAAATAGCTGTTATGTGAAAAACTATATTTTAAAATGTTTTTTGATTGAGCCAGTAAAGATTAGTTCATCTTCTTAATAATTTATTGATAAATGTATACTGTAAATCATGGACATATTCTGCTTATTGATAATTAGATCTATCTTTCTAGAGAGCTGGGTTTGCTACTCAGTTCACTTTGACTGTTAGACCAGTCATAAGACTTCAGAATTGCTTACCACCATGCACTGCACTGAGTTGCTCGTTTTGAGTCTGATCCAAAGAGCTAACTTTAGAAGTGGATAGAAAATAGACAGTGTGACAGATATGTCAATTTCCTTCCATATCCTTGAAATACCTTACTGCACTGAGTTTAATTAAGCCTTTTTTCTGCTTCTCTCCATGGCATTAGTTCCAGGATTTCCTCTGCCATTGGCTGGATGTTCCCTGCAAACCTGAACCATCCTCTTCTGTCATCAGAATATAGAAAGTCAACTAGCTCTGCATTTGTCCATCCTCAGTGTCAAAATGCCTTTCTTTGCATAGCGGAAGCATCTGACCTTTCTTCAGCTGTTCATAACTCATTTCCCAGTTGTCTTTCTCTTTGCCGTTCCTTTCCTGAAAAAACTGAAGCTTTCCTCTGTGCTTTTCCCTTCTATACTTTCCTACTTGCTTTCACTGCTGTTGGCACTTATGTCAATTCACACTGTCATAGGTCCCACCTCTACCATATAAATCATAGTTAAGGGCAACTGCAGCCGTGTCCTCCTCTCTGCTCCCTTGAGGGCACCCACTCTAGTCTCCCAGTTCCTCAGCCATCAGGGCTCTTGGGTAGAGATCCAGGTTTCTCTCCCTCCTAACCAGAGTTTTTCCAGACTGCACTGTTCCTTGCCTCTGTCATATCTCCAGCAAGACAGTCTGCCTAAACACACCAGCATCTGCATTTTGCTTTCTCTTTGGAGGCTATCAACAATGAAATTGTCAGCAGTTATGAGATATCATACAGCCCTTCATAAGCGAGCAAATTTATTGCTAAAGTATTACACAGAAAACATATTAAAACAATGAAAGAACCTACACACAAGTAAATCATTTAAATTAGCTTCTGTTCCAGATGACTGGAGGATAGTTAATGTGACGTCAATTTTCAAAAAAGGCTTTAGAGGCAATCTTAGCAATTACAGGGCAGTAAGCCTAACTTCAGTATCAGGCAAACTGATTGAAACTAGAGTAAAGAACAAAATTATCAGACACATAGATAAACACTATTGGGGAAGAGTCAACGTGATTTTTGTAAAGGGAAATCATGCCTCACCAATCTACTAGAATTCTTTCAGGGGGTTAACAAGGGTGATCCAGTGGATATAGTGGACTTAGATTTTCAGAAAGCCTTTGACAAGATCCCTCACCAAAGGTTCTTAAGCAAAGTAAGTGATCATGGGATAAGAGGGAAGGTTCTCTCTTGGATCAGTTACTGGTTAAAAATTGGAAATAAAGGCTAGGAATAAATGGTCAGTTTTCAGAATGGAGCGAGGTAAATAGTGGTGTCCCCAGGGCTTTGTACTTGGAACTGTATTGTTCAAAATATTCATAAATAATCTGGAAAAAGGACTAAACCGTGAGGTGACAAAAATGCAGATGATACAATACTACCTAAGACAATTAATTTCAAAGCAGACTGTGAAGGGATCTCACAAAACTGGGTGACTGGGCAAAAAATGGCAGACGAAATTCAGTGTTGATAAATGCAAATTAATGCACATTAGAATACATAATCCCAACTATACATATAAAATGATGGGGTCTGAATTAGCTGTTATCACTCAAGAAAGAGATCTTGGAGTCATTGTAGCTAGTTCTCTGAAAACATCCACTCAATGTACAGCAGCAGTCAAAAAAGCTAACAGAATGTTAGAAATCATTAGGAAAGGGATAGATAATAAAACAGAAAATATCATATTGCCTCTATATAAATCCATGGTATGCCCATATCTTGAATATTGTGTACAGATCTGGTTGCTCCATCTCAAAAAAGATATTGGAATTGGAAAAGGTACAGAAAAGGATAACAAAAATTATTAGGGATATGGAACAGCTTCCATATGAGGAGAGATTAATAAGACTGGAACTTTTTATCTTGGAAAAAGGATGACTAAGGGGGGATATAACAGAGGTCTACAAAATCATGACTGGTGAGGAGAACGTAAATAAATTGTTGTTTTCTTTTTTTCAAGAACTAGGAGTCACCAAATGAAATTAATAGGCAGAAGGTTTAAAATGAACAAAAGGTAGTATTTCTTCACACAACACACAGATAATCTGTGAAACTGTTTGCCAGAGGATGTTGTGAATTCCAAGACTATAAAAGGATTCATATAACAGGGTTCAAAAAAGAACTAGATAAGATCGTGGAAAATAGGTCCATCAATGACTATTAGCCAGGGTGGGCAGGGATGCAAAACCATGCTCTGAAGTGTCCCTAGTCTCTGTTGCCAGAAGCTGGGAATGGGCGACAAGTGATGGATCACTGGATGATTACCTGTTCTGTTCATTTCCTCTGAAGCACCTGGCATAGGCCATGGTTGGAAGACAGGATACAGGGCTGGATGGACCATTGGTCTGATCCAGTAGAGCCATTCTTATCGGTGATTTAGTAAAATGGATTCCAAAGATACCTAAACTTAATTCAATAAAGTTTTTCAAGGATATTGCAAGGAATTGTCGTATCTGTTACAGAGAGTGAGAAGGCAGATAGAAAAGAGCAACAGGTCAAATGTTAATCTATACAGATAGGTTCTTTATGTGTAAGAAATAATATGAGAGAGAGAGAGAGAGAGAGTGAACATGACAGGTGGGAGTTACAGCAAACAGGAGGAAATAACTGATGCGTACGTATGGAATTGGACCAACAGGATGGAGGGATTCACAGTGCTGCAGGCTGGGCTATGGTCAAGGAGAATAAATAAGGAGAAGGAACAAATTTCAGCACAAGGAACATTAACCATGTGAAGAAGAGATATTTGAAACAGAAGTGAATCTCATACACCACTGCCAAAGAAATCTTTCAGTCATTATAGAAATTATAGGTCATATGACACTTACAAAATAGCCTTTGTAACGAGGTGGCTCATGCCTTAAGAGGCACGCCAACCCTGATTACAGGCACACTTGGTTTGAATCAGGCCTTCACCTATAAAGGGCTGCAGGTGGTAGCAGTGAAGGGGAAAGTCCAAGAAGCTGTGGCAGTCTGTAGTGAATGGGGAAAGGTTCTTACAGGGAAGACCCTGAGACAGGAGTTGCCTCAGGCAGGAGCGTGTGGAAGAGAAACCTTGTGTTGTGTGGACTTAAGGATGGAATTTGGGGATTTTGAGTTCTATGGGCAATTTATTTTATATTAATAAAACTAATCCCCAAGGAGCGTGTTATTTTTGAAAAAGAAAAAGCCTGAAGGGAAGGTTTATTTGAACAGCACTAGAGGGGATGCCTGTAGCATCGCCATAGGCCGTAAGTGACTGCACGGGAGGTGGCCTACCTAGTTACAGGCCCCCATTCCAGGGTAAAGTTCCTATAAAGAAACTACTCATAGAATAATGGATGCTCACATGGATTTTCTTTAGGGCACTTAGCATTTCCATGCAAGCTGAAGGCCAAAGAAGTCTAGTTTAGGGAACTGCTCACATGCAAACTATGGTAAAAGGTAAATCTGCCCACAGAGATGTAGAAATCTTTCCATTTCACTGTACTTCGGACAATTTTCTTTGTGATACCTCATGGGATGTCATATTAATTTTATCCAGTATCTACTTTACAACTTAGTTAGGAGAGGTCTGTGACTTAAAAATGACTGATCATTTTTTGCATCTAAATAAAGATTTCTCTTCCTATGAGAGTCAGAATTTATTTTTTACAGAACATCTATATATTGCTTTGAAAGCAGTTTAAAATTCATTTTTTCTACAATTCTAAAAAAGACTATGCTAGTCTTATTCCACAGAGATAGAGAGGCAGATGAACGCTGGTTATAAATTCAAGTGATGTGGGCCAATTCAGAGACATTAATCCATTTAAATAAGAGATCTGCCACCGCCTCTTGGCTCTTCAGTTGAGCTGGAGGTCAGTTTGACAACTGAACAAGGCTATAGTTACCACGCAGGACAGAAATGCCAAAATCAAGCAGCAGAAGGAATGTTTTCTTTTGTAAGACTATCATGCTGCTAGGGTAGCTTTTCATGGAAGAGGTTACTGTACATTAACACCTTCTGCCTTGTCCTAACTCACAGTGCTCTTATTGTTGATGGTCCCTAAGGGATACAACAGAAATTTCAAAATCAGTGCAAGTATTGTTTCACATGGCAGACATAATAAAATACAATGAAAGTGCTTCCCTAGCTTCAGGTAGTTCTTGGAAGTAATCAAACTCTCTCTCAAAGATTTTTTACCAGTTGAACCCTGGAATAAGCAGGTTCTTATGTAGGAGCCATGTAGAAGCCAATGGGAATTCTGCTTGATCATACCAGATGCTCGGATTGATGTTCTATTTAGAATCATAGAATATTAGAATGGACCTCAGGAGGTCATCTAGTCCAACCCCCTGCTCAAAGTAGGACTATCCTCAGCTAAATCATCCCAGTGAGGGTTTTGTCAAGCCTCAGCTTAAAAACCTCTAAAGATGGAGATGCCACCACCTCCCTAGGTAACCCATTCCAATGCTTCACCACCTTTCTAGTGAAAAACTTTTTCCTAATGTCCAACCTAGACCTCCCCCACTGCAACTTCAGACCATTGCTCCTTGTTCTGTCATCTGCCACCACTGAAAATAGCCTAGCTCCATCCTCCCTGGAACCCCCTTTCAGGTAATTAAAGGCTGCTATCAAATCCCCCCCTCATTCTTCTCTTTTGCAGACTAAACAAGCCTAGTTCCCTCTGCCTCTCCTCATAAGTCTTGTGCTCCAACCCCCTTATCATTTTTGTTGCCCTCTGCTGGACTCTCTCCAACTTGTCCACATCCATTTTGTAGTGGGGGCCCCAAAACTGTACACAATACTCCAAATGTGGCCTCACCAATGCCAAATAGAGGGGAATAATCACTTCCCGCGATCTGCTGGCAATGCTCTTACTAATGCAGCCCAATGTACCATTAGCCTTCTTGGCAACCAGGGCACACGGCTAACTCATATCCATCTTCTTATCCACTGTAACCTCCAGATCCTTTTCTGCAGAACTGCTGTCTAGCTGATCCGTCAGCAGTCTGTAGCTGTGCATGGGATTCTTCCATCCTAAGTGCAGGACTCTGCACTTTTCCTTGTTGAACCTCATCAGATTTCCAGTCAATCCAATCAATCCTCCATTTTGTTTAGGTCCTTTTGTATCCTATTCCTCCCTACCAGGGTATCTGCCACTCCCCTTAGCTTAGAGTCATCTGCAAACTTGCTGAGGGTGCAATGTACCCCATCCTCCAGATCATTAATGAAGATGTTGAAGAAAACCGGCCCTGGGGCACTCCACTTGTGACCGGCTGCCAGCTAGACGTGGAGCCATTGATCACTACTCATTGAGCCCTTTGCTCTAGCCGGTTCTCTATCCATTTTACAGTCCATTCATCCAACCCATATTTTTTTAACTTCCTGATAATTACTTAGGGCAAACTTGTTTTTCCTGAATCTGCTTCTGAATGGTGCCCTCTGTGTGAAGTTTCTCCTAATAGGCATTCAAATTATCTGGAATTCTGCCTTGTGCTTTATTCTAGAGCTGTGTGTTATCTGAGTCAGTAATTGCTTATTATATTTAATTGCTGATTTTGAAGGCAGTGTATACTGGGAGAGTTTGAATGGTTCAGAAAGTAGATTAATGGTGGCCAGCACTGAAGTCTTGCATCTGGTATTTCTGCCTGTGCAAGTAAGGGAAATAGGGATCCTACCTTCCAGATTCATTTAATCAGCAAAAACCCAATAATATCTGTGTTGTGCTATAAGCACAACATTTCCCTAGTATGCTGCCTTTAAAAATATTGAATTTCCAATCAAATATCTAGTAGAATGGAAAAGCAATTAAATAATAATTAGAAGTGAAGGTTTTGAGGATTATGTTTCATATCCAGTGTGTACATTTCACTTCACGAAGTAGCTTTTAGAAGAATGTTCCTAGAGGTCCTATGTCTCATTTTCAGAAGGGTCCTGGGAAAGCAAGAATGACAGCAGCTATAAAAAGATAATAAACATAAAGTGTATATAAGGCTACAAACCAGCTCTCATATATTGGCAGAATATTGTCTTAAAAAATGCTGAAGTGGATTCTAAACATTAAGAACTCTATTCTCACAAATGGAGAATGTTTGTGGGATGCATACATGCAGCTCTGGTGTTTCCTAGATTCTGCAGCTCTTTAGAGGCAATAGTGTGTTGGGGAGAACTGATGTGCTAATTCACAGGTTATATGCAATGTTACTGCAAATGAAACAAAGAATGGGGCTTTTTCTGTGATAGAAATATTTTGCACTGCTCAAAAGATCTGAAGCATTATGGTAAAGTTTGCAACAGAGCGGTGTGCATTTACTTATTTTGTGGCTCTAAAACATGCTACATTTACAAAATCCAATCTTTATTTCATTATCTTAAAAAAATTCTTATTTACCTCAGGGGATAGATCCTCACCAAGTGTAAATGATCTATGTCCATTCACATCAGCTGACGATTTGGCCCCATGGTAGCGTTTGGCCATGATAGTGTTGTGTGGGTAGACAGCAGGTAGTGGTGGTGGTGGTGGTAGGGACAAAAAAACAAACACACACAAAAGCACCTTGACGTATTTCCTTCATTCTCCCAACTCTGCTTTATTAGTTTACAAAATAAACAAACAAACAAACAAATAAATAAATAAATAAAAGGGTTGGGGGCATTCTGCTGTTTAGGCTCCAGACAAAATAATATTGGGAAACAAGAGACAATCATTATGCTAGCTACTCTGTTCCTGTCAGTTATCTTCTGTGTACCAAAAATTGCATGCATCTGTTTGTCTTATAGCTAGAGATGAGAAGCTTCTGCTGCAAAAGGGAAAAGAGGCAGACTGATGTTAATACTTAGTTTAAAAGACTCTGATGATGTTAAATGTCGAGTGTCCCATGTGATTGCGAGTGCATCTGTACCTGTTAAATCTCACTCGTAACATTTTTTTCCAGTTTAAACTATTGTGTGGGTCTTTGATCTGTATTAGGGAGTGATGTAGGGTATAGATTTTAGCGTAAGACTCTTTGGAAGGTTAAGCTTGGTAAGCTTTTCCGATGAATTCATTTAGGAGTATTTCCCAGAGCTGCCTGCTAAACTATCTGCATTTATTTATTATGAATGCTATTCAATTAAAAATGTAATTATTTCCTCCATCAAACATATATTTCCATGTATTTTTTAATTAGCTTTCTAGTTTAAGGTGCTACTTTTGTAGTCTTTCCCAAACACCCTTCTAAATATCATCAGGGAAGAACCGTTCTACCTTTAAAGACAATTTAAAATAAATCAGAACATGCTATTTATAAGGGTACCCTATCAGATTTTTTTTTAAAGAGTCAGTTTTTTGTTGCATAAGTGTATGATTAAACTTGATCCCAGGCAATACAATCCCCAAATATTTTTTGCTCTAATTACTTGGGCAAGGCTAATTCAAGGGGCTTGAAGAGGAAAAGTCCTGAAAACTCTCATAGCTAGTAACCTTAACTCTTTCTAATGCCAATATTGCCATAATTTCCTTTTGAGAATGAAATGTCCAGTGACGATAATTTCTTCCCCCTCTTTGCTATGTTTACATGCATTTAATCAATAAACAAAAACATTGCCATCTGACTGCGGTGACCTAATCTCACAATGTTAATGAAGAACAGAGATCACAAACAACCCAAAAGCTGGGCTATGTTAGCATAGGTGCTGATCCTGCAAGCATGTATGCACATGCCTAACATTATGCTAAATAGAATTATTTGTGCATAAAGTTGCTCACCTGTGTAAGTGTTTGCATAGGATCCAGGTCATAGATTGTTCATAGAACAATTACAAATAAAGACTAAAGTTAGAACAAACGAAACTGAACATATCTATTGAATACATTGTTCATCATGAATAGTTCTCCAAGCTCTACCCTTCAGAGATCATCATGTATCCTTAAATTTTTTAACATAGTGATTCCTATGAACGTTTCTATTTTTCTAAATGTCCCACGGCTGCTTTATTCTCTATAAGTCATTGATGACATTGAGCACCTTTCAGCATCAGCATTGAAGAACATTATATCTTTTCAAGTGTTAGGCCCGGTCTACACTTACCTTCCGGATTCGGTGGCAGTTGACGGGAGATACGCAAGTGATGTTAATCACTTAACATTACTTAATCACTTGCGTATCTCCCGTCGACTTCGCTGTGTCTGCTTCACGCACCGTCCACACTGCGCTGCGCTGAAGGGAACAGTACTCCCTTCAGCGCAGCACTATGCCACTTACTGGGATGATTTTCCTGCGTTGATTGCTGGATTGACTGAGCGGGTCTACACAAACCGCTCAGTTGATCCAGAGCGATCGATCTGACGGCGGCGAATTTGCTGCTGTTAGTGTAGATCCAGCCTTTGATTGGCGTCCCTGGTTACTGAAGTGCTCTGCTCATCCACAGAACACATTTAGGATGTGAGGTGGTAGTAGTACAGCAAGTTCCTCATACTTCCTCCTCCGCATGTCTCTAGACTCTTTTAGACTGACTAGTAGTAGATCAGATTCCATATTCATTCAGCCCCTGACCTCTCTATTAGGGCTGTCACAAAAGTTGTCAGTTTTGACTATCACAGAGCTGGTTGTTGTGATGAAAGAGTATTGTTTTAAATATCAGTACTTTTTGGAAGTGACAAGTGTCTTGAATTTGTATTTTCTTCAGTTTATAAGAGTCCAATGCTCTCAATCTAGCATCTTTCAGTTGCACTGAAACTAACTTGAAAAAAAAGTTTTGTTTTTTTTTTATTGCAGAATTTCCAGAGCTCACTGCAGGAATTCCAGACTCATTTCAGATGTAATTATTTACATATTACAAATATGCAAACATTAAAATAAAGATTAAAGAAGGCATAGAACACAATCATTCTAGAACTGTGCCTCTCAGAAATGTTAGAAATTCTTTATTTGAATATGTTACAGAAGAAGTGTTAAATGCACATAAATATATAAAAGTAATTGCTTATTAAGTAGATACATATTCCTGGATTTCTTTGGATTATAATTTTGAATTAACTTTTCAGAAACCGAGAGTTAGCACTGTCTATGTTAAAGAAAGAAAATTAATCTCTTTATGGAAGTTGAAGCATGTGCCTACAACTTCTCTATTTCTAGAAGAAATTCTTCAGAACAAAAATATTTAGTGTCTGATGCTGCACTTACTGAAGTTAATGGGAAAGCTCCCGCTTACTTCAGATGTCTCATGGACAAAATCCTGCAAAAATCCTGCAAAATTGCAGGAAGTTGTAACTGCAAAAAATTTGCAGTTACATTTAGGATGATGTATCCAGCAATACTTGTGTTTTCAAAAACACTCATTCAGGATATCTGGATCATGTTTGTATCTAACAAATTGCCTAACAGTGGTCTAAACACTTAAAGAAACAAAAAGGAGATTTCCTAGTCTCCCTCTGGGGAATCATCCTTACTGTGAGGCACCAGAGGGGAAGGTGGCAGAAGTAGACAATTAGGAGGACCACGCTCCCCTTTTCTTTTGAGCAGAAGACAACTTCTACACAGAGAGGTAAGCAGAAAAATCCATACTCATTTGTGCATATAAGTTACCCATCAATTTTGTGCCTCTTGAGAGCTGACATTGAGTGAATGAAGATGGAAGCTACTGGAGGCTTTCAAGGCCAAATTAAGACAACTCAGAGGCCTAGTAGCACCACTTAAACTAGTAACCAAATGAAGTTCCCTGTGTATGTTCCGCTGCCCTCTGGAACTGTTATCATTTAAGGTGGGGCGCAAACTTCAGAATTAAGATGACTGGGGCAATTCACGTCTCTTACAGATATTGTTTCCTTCACCCTGCAAACTCAGGCAGACACTTGGGTCACATTTTCAAAATATTCTGTCAGAGAGGGAAGAAATATTTTTTTCCTTCCCAATGAAAGCTGAGATTCTGATTTCCTGCTGTGCCTCAAGGAACTTGAGCCTTCAATGCTATGCTTTAATCAAACCCTGTGCATGCTGGATTGGTTCAAGGAGCTCTGCTAAACTGGCTTAAAAAGGAGCCAGCCAAATAGAGAGTTTACCAGTTCCCTTGCTGTTGGAAACCTTTCATGTCCCTTGCATCTCTTCTCTGCATTTCTAAAACAGGTTAGTTTGGCACAGGCTACATATGGGGAAGAAAAATGAATTATTCCATGTGCTAAGATGTTTATGGATGACTGATGTTTTAGGGGGACTTGGAGGTTGGGTTAAAACAACCCCCTTTCAATTGTGCAGGGCTTGATCAATCACCAGACATGGGTTCAGGCAGTAATTCAGTAGATTGGCAATGTGGTGGGGTATTGTGATCATGGTGGTGTTTTATGCCTATAGTGCCTCTTATGGAGATCACTGTATTTTCAAGAGAGATGAACAGTGAGATCTTGTTTGCTTATTTGCTTGTTGAACAGCTAACACACTTTTTGATTTGTTGTCAATTTCAAAAAGTAAAAAAAAAGGTCTTGGGCCAGACTGAAAATGAAATTTTGGGCACATGCAAAAGTTGAAAAAATTAACTTTCGGTCATTGAAAATAATTTCATTTCAATTATGATCTTCTCAAAATGTCTGATATAAAAAAATGAAATTAAAGTAAATTTTGAAATGACAAAGTTCCAATCCAAATTTTTTTTAAAGGCATTTTGAAAATTTTTAAACTAAACATTTCAATTTTTTGGGATATTTTTAAATGATTTTTTGTTTTGGCAAAATCAAGATGAAGTCACAAAACTTTTCAGTGTCACTAAAAATGCATTTTTTTCTTCCCCCTGTTATTTAGATTGCAAAGTCAAATACTTGAAAGGAGTATCTTCCCACTGTGCCCCTGAACAGGGGGATGGATTACTTGGTCCATGTGCTGAGTTTGGGAGGATGTGGGCAAAGGGCAGAATCGTGATCCAGCTGTGTTTCCTCAGTGCAATGTTGTCTGTTTCTTCTTTGGAGGCTGTGTGGGTGCTGCCAGAGGTTAGAATGTTCATGTTCAGTTATTTATGTAACATACACAGATTTCTGGAAGGCATTTGATTTGGTAGTGCATGACATTGTGATGGAAAACAAAAAAAACCTAGAATGATATAAAGTTAACATAGCACACAATAAATAGATTAAAAATTGACTAATCTCAAATCTCAAAATGGGGAAACAATGAGTAGTGCTGTAGGGATTGGGCATTGGCCCTATGATGACCTGGAAAAATATACAAAATCATCTCTGATAAAGTGTGCAATTTACACAAAACTTGGGGGAGAAGGAGATAAATAATGAAAAGGACAAGTCACTGATACAGCACCACCTAGATTGCTTAGTAAACTGGGCCAAAGCAATAATTTGAGTTTTAATATGGCTAAGTGTAAAATGGATGCCTCTAGGAACAAAGACTGTGTAGGCCATGCTTAGAGGTTGGGGACACTATCCTAGGAAGCACTGACTGAAAGAAATGTGTGGGTTGTGGTGGATAATCAACTGATCATAAGCTGACAGTGTGGCTGAAAGGGCTAATGAGTCCTTGGATGTATAAATGGGAATCTCAAGTAGGAACAGAGGTTATTTTACTTCTATGTTTGGCATTAGTGTGACTGCTACTGGAATACTGTGTCCAGTTCTGGTTTCCAGAATTCAAGAAGGATGTTGATAAATTGGAGTGGGTTCAGAGAAGAGCTATGAGAATTATTAAAGAATTAGAAAATCTGCCTTATAGTGATAAACCCCAGGAATTCAATCTATTTAGTTTAACAAGGAGAAAATGGATGACTTGATTACTGTGTATAAGTACTTACATGGGGAACTAATATTCAAAAGGGGGCACTTCAGTCTCCCTGAACTTCCAATGGCTGGACATTTTAAACTAGACAAATTTCCTTGGAAATAAGGTGTAATTTTTTATCAGTCAGGGTAATATAACTATTGGAACAATTTACCAAGGCTCCATGCTGACCGTTTTAAAATCAGGATTGGATGCTTTTCTAAAAGAGATTCTCTGATAATTCATTTTTTGACGTTCTATGGTCAGGCTGGATGATCGCAATGGTCTATGTAGAAGGTCAGGCTAGTTGATCACAATGGTCCTTTTTGGCCTTGGAGTCTATGAATTATTTTGGGATGTGCTCAATTTTTTACTGACTACACAAGTAACAGATGAGAAATAGTGATTTTCAGAATATTATATCTCACTTGACCCTGAACTAAATTTAATGGGATGAAGAAAATCCACGTTGCTGGCCCTCAAGCATTTTTTTCTTCTGGGTTTCAAAGGTCCCCTGGGAATAATGAACACATTTGTGGGGAGGAGCAGGTGAGGATTGAGTTTTTCCATTTTCTTCCCCTGTTCTTCCTGCCATTTGGTGATCAACAATAAAATGCTATCCCTCAGGAGAAAGGAGGAAGCAGAAGAGGAATTGTGTGTCATAAAAGTGTCACAATAGTTCATTGGAGGTGCTGTTTGTCCATCACTCCTTGCTTATGCTTACAATCAGAATTTAGCTCTAGATCATACAACTAACATTTTAGTATTTTATTTTGTTTATATGCTCAGAAATCATTAAAAGACTTTTAAATATAACCCGACAATTCTGGCATGTGGAGTCATCTCCATCTCCCACGCACTCAGTGCCCGTAAGAATGTAGAGACTTGGAAGTGTTTGGTTTTGGCTCCACTATAAGAACTCTTACATTGTTCATCACTATGCAGTAAGCTGTATTGTCTTTAGGTTCTAATTTATACTGGTGATCGTTGATTGTATGAACCTAGTTGTTACTGGAATGATGTTGATTTGGAAATGGAGCCTAATCCAATTTCAGTATTGGCAGGCATAAAAATGGGAGTGGAAGCTGTGTTGACTCTTTTCTTGTCTCCCTTATAATTTTTTCCTCTTTTATTCTATTATGTTTTTTTGATTCATGTGAATATATTACGAGTTGTAAGCAATTTATAGCTAATTAATTATGAATATCATTATTCATCATTTAAATTGATTATCATAGAGACTAGGCCAAATTCAGCCCTGATTTAAAGGAGCTTACTTTTATTGACTTCGATGGAGGGCTGTTTGTTCATTTTAGTCAGCATTGAATTTGTCCCAGGGTCTTATTCACTGGGATGTGTCACTCTTAAACTTAATGTCATTTAACTTTGGAGAGAGCACCAAGTTGGGTCGGTATAATATATTTCAGCTATTAACCTTAATTTTAAAAAATAAATGAAAACACTCTTTCAACAAATTAGTCCTACGTCAAAAGATATTCTTGATGTCCTCTTTCTATTTTTTAGTCTCAAATAAAACTTTTAAAGGTGATTTGGAAACAAAGGAAGTTCAGAGAATATCTTCATGGTATGAAATTTCCTTTGGTTTGCTATAGATACCTATAGTTTGGTATGCTATAGGTAACTCATTTCAACTTTATTTTTTTGCCTTGAAGTGGGCTCCTAGCTGTTTCATATATTTATTCTAGATAATTGTCTATCTTTGAAGCCTATTATGCTCTTAAATGTAATTTATTTTTCCTTATCAATGCTTAAATGGCCGGATTATTTTTTAAGCAAAATTGTATATAGTGGAGTTATTCAGTGCCTGAACATTTGAATTGGTTGAACATCTTTCAGCAGATTTTAGGCTGCTGAAAATAATATAATTGTAAACTGATACTGGACCTGGTCCAATGGAATTCTTTTCATTTACTGTAATGGGAACCAAAGCAGGCCCATAGTTTACATTTTGATTGTATTTTCCTTGAATGCCAAGATACTATAAACTATGAAGTCTCCTAAAGCTCTGTAGTAAGTTCAGTTTTATTTTGCATATGTATGTTTTCCATGGGTGTAATATCTACAGGGTTATAGTCAATCTTTCTACTTGCTTAATATCCCTTCTTGAAGTTCTGCAAGTTATTTGAAACCCTTAGAAGAGTAAACAGAAATAGTTTTGGTTTGCTCTTGTTGCCTGCTTACAGTACCTTTTGATCCTGGTCCTGCACATTTTTCTGCCTGGGCAGACCTCTCACTGCAGTAAACTTTGCATGGACATGGAACAACTTGTGGGATCAGGGCCTTAGCCATTGTCTCCATCATGTGATATTTTTTGGAATATGCTTCTGTTGAATACCGCAGATTTTTGAGATTTATTCCTTTTCCCTGTTTTTGCTCACAGGAACATTTCTGATCTGAGACTTGTATGTTTTTCCATTGTGGTGTTCAATTGACTGTTCTTTTATTTAATCTGCCTAAATTTGTTATAATCCTGTGCTATCTGGTGGTTTCTCCATATTTTCTGCAGTGTTGGCAAACTCAGTTTTTAAGATTAATATCTAAAATTAAGATTTCCCATCATATTTCTCCACAGTTAATAATTTCAATGAGATTCTGCTAATGAGTTTATTTTATTCTAAAACTCACATGCTTTCTATTTATACTAAATATCTTATGGTGGTTTCCAGCTAAAATGTTAAGTGTTTACATGTAGTTTGAATAGCGTATTGTGCTGTGCCTGAGAGTGTCCTTTCTGTAGTTAGGAACAGATGACGTCTTCTAGAATTTATTACACTCATCCATCGAAAATTGTTGTCATCCCACATGAGCTTTCCTAAATCAATTAAGATGGTTAAATCAAATCTCATATCAGATCTCTCTGACCTTGCTTGTCTTCTTGTTTGGTAAGTTGCTTTCAGCCGCTTCGATTGAAGGATGCTACAGTAGATAAGATTGAAATTCTGGTTGAAGTTATTTTGTTAAAGAGAGCCTAAAATTGGGCTTCTAAATACATATTTAGGCATTAAATCAGTGGCCAGATTATCAGAGGTGTTGTGAAGTGCAGAGCTTTCAGCAGCACCCATTAAAGTTAGTGGATGCTGCTGGGTGCTCAGCCTTTCTGAAAATAAGGTGACTTATAGAAATGCCTAAATAGAACCTAGGTTTAGGCACCCTTTAAAAAATACCGTAAAAATAAATTTTAAAATAATTTTAGCGTGTTACTCTTTATATTAAACTATAACATTTTCCTTGCCTCATATATATTTGTATAATTGAGACTCCATAACAAAAGGTGTTGTTTAAGGAATGTGCTGTATTAAAATTGAAATTGTCTCTGCTCCAACACAATAGTGACTAAATTATTTCCTTTTTACTGTATGCTGCCAAGGTTGTAGTTAACAATATTCAATACAGCATTGCCATGGTGACTGATCCAACTATGTTTCAGAATTCATAGCTGTTATTGTACAGACTACATCAGAATGGTCTCTCACATCACTCTTTTCACACGTGAGTCATCTGTAATGTCCCACGGGGCAGAATGAATTCTAGCTCTTCTCATCACGGAAAACTTGATTATTTTAACAGATTTAGGAGCTGTAGATGCTATGACAAAAAACTACCATGTGTACCTACAAATTATACACTCTTTATTCCAGAAGGCACCAGGTATAATCAACTAATAATCTTTACTGATCAACTGAAAATCGCTCTTAGGAATTTCATATCAAGCCTCCATTTCCTGCTGACATATCCAAAGCAAAGATTCTTAATGACTCTTAATGATGAGATGATGAAGTGGAAAGTTATCCTGTACTCTTTAATTAATCCTGAAACTTGATGTCAAGCAATTTAAAACGTAACAAACATCTCTCAGTATTTTAATACTCTGGAGAAGCAACTTATAATGATCCAGTAGTCCAGCCAATATGAAGTAAAAAACTAATCACTAAATCAAAACCTCACTAGAGTTTAATTTTTTGTTTATTGAGACTGCAGGTGTCGCATATGGGACTTGTAGATATTTTCACAAACCAAATTGCAGGCAGATGATCAAGCCACTTACACACTTGGATGGATGACATAGATTATCATTAGAGCAATTGAGACTTCATTCATAAGGTACAATACTGGGGAAAAAAGTACTACATCATTTCATGGGACATCAGATTTATCAAATAAGTTTTTTCTTTAGACTTCGAAAAATTCAGGACTAATTGTATAATGCTGTGTGCATATGAGAAAAATATAAGAGAGAAGATTATGAAAATATAAATAACTAGATAACGCTGCTGTGTAAAAAAAAAAAAAATGGAGAAAGCCACACTCCAACTTAAAACATGAAATGTGCTCTGAATTTCTTACAGGATAACTTAGTTGGATAGGCCATCAATTCTACTTGAAATACGTAGAGAGAAATCTAAACCCATCCAGCTCTCAGAAGGAAAAGTCCCCATGGAGTCTATCAAAGACCTTTTCAATGTCCAGTGGAATAGCTTATTTCCCGTTAAGCCCCTCTGAAAATGCTGAATGAAATAGAGTGTTGGCAAAATGGGGTTGTTTTTTCAACTGATTTTTAAAAGTTTTTGATTATTAGGAATGAAACTGGATAATTTAAAAAGCACTCAGTTTATCTAATAGGAAGAGAATCTACTCCTTGTTTTTAACGCTCAAATTTTGGGCCAATTGTGCCACCCTACACATTTTGAGTAATACTTTACTCAATAAAATTTGAACTGATTATTATAGAAAGTGTCTATCTACCGTACTTAGAATGGGTAAGATTGGAACAATCAGGGTTTTAATGAACCCTCTTTTTATAAAGTATTGATACAAATTTTAGCTAGAAGCAGAGAACATGCTTTTGGATTTAATTCTAGTGTGGAGCCCCTTCTTTCCCTGGGACTTTGATCATTCATTCCTTTTCTAATAACTTTTTATTTATATAGTGCCACAATTGTGTTAGGTGCTTTAAAATGTAGGAAGACAGATCCCTGCCCCAAAGAGATTACAATTATGAAAGATACAAAGGAAGTGTTTGTTGTTTTGTTTTTTGTTTGGTATGATATAATAATGATGATGTTAGTCTCCCTTGGTGACTTTTACTTTACTAGCTCTTTGATGAAGCTGAAAAACTATCTGTCAGCTGTGGAGTGGGAGGGCCTGGGTCTCCTATCCCAATTGCCTGAAAGGCTGAGGCACCTTAACCAGGGAAAACAGGGGGGCGGGGGAACGACGACACGACACAGAAATCAGGTGTGCCAACTGCTAGGCTTCCTGGCCCTCCAAGCACCCTGTTACAAGCTGATAATGCTATCATCTTCTTTCCAAAGTGGGGAAATGCTGGAGGCTTGCTGATTGCATTATAGAAGCAAGCCTACAACCTTGACTAACTTCTCTCTGAACTAAAGAAGTTACTTCTTGTTTTTCACTAAGGCTCATGTAACTTTTTGAATCCATGAGACCTTTCTTTAATTAAGCTCTATTTTGGACTGGAGCTTTCAAAATAGAATTCTTCAGCATAGATACATGTGCTTTATAGCTGTGTGATCTCATCCAGTAACTGTTCAGTTCACATCTCTCTTTTTCCAACCTATAACCTTATAGGTCATTTGTATAAAATCCTTGCTGAATTAATCCTAAAAATGAGTCAACAGTTTCAGATAAAAATAAGAACCAGTAAGAAACTTTGCCCTAAATTCAAAATGATTTTGAACCATCTCATGTATAAAAAAGTGCAAATAACATTCCTTTTTATTTCCTAATTCAAGACAGGATACAAAATGGAAATCAAGTATCTCAAAAAAACAACAATCAACCACAAATTTTTTAAACATTTCTAAGTATACTAAAACCAGGAAGTATTAGGAATCTCAAAGAAGACCTGTTTTTTTTTTTACAACTATCACAGAATTAAAAGTTGTAGTTTAAGCATCTGAATTTTGTTTTCTTAACTTAAACTCAGAGTCCTTAAAGATTCTCCCATTGCTACACAAAGTATCATTGGCTTAAAAAAAAGATTGAAAAAGCTAGAGATAATAATGAGAAAAACTTAAAATAGCTCCTGGGTGATCAGGGGATGAAGCCAGATACTTATTAATGTTATCATTAACTTCTTCCTAGTCCAGTGTAAAAGAATGAAAAGTCATGATGTAATAGTTTCCTAAACACAAATATATGCTATTTATATAAGGCGAGTTAATATTTATGATCATGTTGAAGTCAGTGGACTTCTGCTATCAGGGATCTTGACCTGTGGGCCTACTTAAACGGGGACACTCGTCCTTCTGACTGACATTTCATAGCCACCTTGTTCCTCTCTAGTTTGTCCAAAATATGACTGCCAAGTTCATCTTCTTCACCTGCTCCTCTGACTAAGTTACCTGCCCATCTTCCCATTGGCTTCTTTCCTTGATTCCATTTTAGACTCCTTATCCTTACTTTCAAGGCTCTGCCCATTGCTGCCCCTGTCTCTATTGAAGTTGTTTTGACGTTGTAAGCATGAGAGTCATATTATTATGAATTTGCTGATGTGCCAGTTACATTTTAAAGCTGAAAACTAGCTAACTCGTTTTTCTGATTGAATAAGTGTTATAGCCAATATAGAATGGAAACTAATAGAATAACCCCTTTTCATTGAGTCCAAGGAGCTTTAGCTTACTAATTTTAACTCCAGGTTTTTTTCAGTTCAACATTTAACTGGAACAGTATTTCTCAATTCAGGATACTTGCTTATTCTTAACGATCCAACAATTTATTCATTCACCGAGAAGCACATTCGTATACAATCAACAGTTACCAGTCAGATCTCAGACTAGTCTTGAGGCTCAGCAGTTATACCAAGAAACAATGCCAAAATTTCTTATCACACTTCCAAAGATGCATTTGTCTTTAGGGCATTTTTAAGACTGTGGCTACTACAGTTTGAAAAGGAACATGTATAAAATATCAAAAGCAATTTTTGCTGTTAGTGTTTTCAGTTTCTCTTAGGCCAATTTTCTTGGACTTACAAAGGAGTTAAAATGTAAAATATGGTCACTTGATGTCTCACTAGAATGTGTAGACTTAGCAAGATAACCCACAGTTATTTATATTAAAGAAATATAAATGGAAATACAATCTTTGAAAAGAAGTCTCAGCATACTTTCTTATCCTCTTAGCCCCCTGGTGAGAGAGTGCTTTCCACATGGCTGGTCCGGGTTTTGGTTTCACTTAGGATTCTGCTGCTTCTTGTTGGATATGGTCATTTCTCCTTTTCCACATGGTGTATTTGATTTACAAGGAAACAATGTGTGGTTATTATTGTGGGTGAAAAGGTGTGGCTTGGATTTCTTGGCTAACAGGCAGTTTTCCCACTTAATCATTTGGCCAGTCATTTCTGTTTTAGTTAACTTGCAGCTTCCCCACTCATTTCTTGATCCCCTCACAAGGTGCAATGGGCCAGTTTGCACAGAGTGTGTTACTTTTGCTTGTTAACTTGGATTTCTTTTTAGCTAGGTTAGGAGGGAGAAAGAGACTTTAAGTGTATGATGAGAGATTCTTGTTTATAGGTGATTAACAATATTCTCACAACCATTTTAGTGTATATTCTTGAGAGAAAAGCTCTGAATCTAGTTGATCTGTGAGTCCTTAGACAAAATGTCTCACATGATGTGAACCATTTTCTTATTCTCTTTACTTCCTAGGTGAATCCTGTTTTGGGAGAAGCAGAGGTGGACAGCTTTTCTAATTTTTGTGGGCGAGAAGGAATCAATAGTTATTAATCATTCAAGACATATTTTGTCCTATATATCCCTTAGAATGTCCATTTCTCTGACTTCCCTCATGTTTCCCCTCCCTGGTTCCAGTATATCACAGTATATCAAGTATCTCCTTCAAATCCATCCTCAAAAAACACTTTTTTTCCCCTCAGTTGCTCTAAATAACTACATGTTGTATTATGTTAATTCTCTAAAAGCCTATCCCAATTTCCACTGAAGTAAAAAATGCAGAGTAAATTATTGTTTTTTTAAAAAGTGGTGCATACTATGCTTACCAAGCAACTTCAAAACCTTAATCCGTGTATTCTTCTTTACCCCTCTAGTTGCTGTCATCTCTCCCAACACCCTGAATCAGCTTTGATTTATATTGTAAACCATTCAGAATGGGGATGGTGGGCCATACTCTGTGTTTCAGTATAAATCCAATGGACCCCTATGGACCTCCACTAAGTTACTCTCAATTTACACTGGTGAAACTGGGACAGAATCTGACTCCCTGTCTTTATTCTCTATGGACAGCGTCCTACACTTATTCATCACTGTGTTCAAGACATAATTGACGGTATTTTGAGTAGCTGAGCAAACTTTATCATTGTTTTGTTGTTCTTTGTTTCTTTGTGCGTGTGTTTAATGGTTTGATTTTCTTGAATAAAGTGAACATAACTGGGCAATAGGGACCAAATCTATTATAAAACAAAACTGTATGAACCTGACTGGAATGAATGTTCAGCCTGAAACTTAAATGAGTCTCATTCTGAACATACAAGCCAACCATGCTCAAGTAGTATTGAATTTCCTTAACAACACTGGACAACAAAGATTTTGCTTCCTGAATACTTTTGGGTATATCTTATGGATTTTGGGCTGCTGATTATGAAAATCACCATGAAATTTCCCTATCACGTACCATTTCTTGAAATTGTCTATATTTCTTATTTCAATTCATAATTTAAGTCTATTAAAACGTTGCCCACAATATAAGCTGAAAAGTTTTCTATCTTGTGTCCAAGCATGTCTGGGCATGCAGTAACACTGCATCTAGTGCAGGCCACACAACATGCAGTGGGAATGCTAAGGCTTAGGCAGGGCAGATGCTGGCAGGACAGGTTTTAGAAAGGCTATAAAAGCATCTTGCACACATCATTCTATGCATTGCGTTTATATCAGTTTGCATTCGTGTTGATGCACATGCTCTATTCGCATAGCATATTGTGTGTACTCACAATAATAAAGCAATTGTATTTTCAGGAGGATTCATGATAGCAAAATGTCTCACCAATGTCACAACAGCTGCGATACGTTCTGTTACATTTGTGGCGAATATATGCTTAAACCTCAAGGACGGAGCATGACTGCACGTATTAAGAAAGCATATGAGCTCTACTTTGGCTGTAAAATTGGTGATCAGGACAAAGCCTGGGCTACTCACATTTGTTGTGCAACATGCGTTGTCAATTTAAGAGCTTGGCTCAGAGGTATTCGGAAGTCAATGCCGTTTGCTGTCCTGCTGATATGGCGCGAGCAGAAGGATCATGTGACAGACTGTTACTTCTATCTGACCAATGTGTCTGGGTTCTCTGCTAAAAACAAGAAATCCATTGAATACCCCAATCTCCCTTCAGCAATGAGACCGTGCTGCATGATGACAGTCATTCAGTTCCGAAGCCACCAGAGACATGGAGCCTAGAGGAGGCAGACGAAAATGCCATGATGCATGAGCCAGGAATAGAAAATGACACTGATCCAGTTTTTGAACCATTTATGTTGAGTGAACCTCATCTGATAACTCAATTTGAGGTAAATGACCTGGTCAGGGACTTGGGTTTGTCAAAGGCAAAAGCAGAATTACTGGGTTCAAGACTGCAAGGAGGGGGTCTGCTGTAACCAGACACGAACATTTCTGTCTTTCGCAGCCGCCAAGAAGATTTGACACAATTCTTTGGTCAGGTTGATAATCTGTGTCTCTGCACTCTTCACTGTTTGAGTTGCCATCAAGACCCACAACAATGGCATCTTTTCATTGATTCATCAGTGTTAAGCCTGAAAGCTGTGTTGTTACACAACGGCAGTGTCCACCCACCAATCGGCTATGCAGTACACATGAAAGAAACCTACGGAAATATGGAAGTTTTGTTGAAACAATACAGTACAGGAACTACAATTGGAACACCTGTGGTGATCTGAAAGTAGTCGAGCTGCTACTAGGAATGCAGCTCGGATACACCAAGTACTGTTGTTTCATTTGTGAATGGGACAGCCATGCTAAGGAGTCTCATTGCATTAAAAAGGACTGGCCACTCCATAAGCAGTTGGTTCCAGGGCAGAAAAGTGTGGCACATAAACCACTTGTAGACCAGACAAAGATATTTTTGCCTCCTCTTCACATAAAACTCAGACTGATGAAAAAATTTGTGAAAGCGATGAACAAGGAAGGTGAAGGATTTCGATATTTGAGACAGATGTTTCCCAGAATAACTGATGCCAAGATTAAGGAAGGCATTTTTGTTGGTCCACAAATCAAACAGATCATCAATGACAGGCAGTTCGAAGAACTTCTAGTAGGGCTGGAGAAAATCGCATGGAAGGCATTCAAGGGTGTTGTTAAAAATTTTCTTGGCAACTACAGAGCACCAAACTACATGGAACTGGTTGACAACATGCTTCAAGCATACAAAACCATGAAGTGCAACATGTCACTAAAGATTCATTTTCGGCATTCACATTTAGACTTCTTCCCTGCAAATCTTGGTGCAGTCAGTGATGAGCATGGTGAAAGGTTTCATTAGGACATTGTGATCATGGAGAAACGGTATCAGGGCAACTGGAATCCATCAATGCTGGCTGATTATTGTTGAACACTTAAACGAGAAGCCTCAGACATTGAGTACAAATGAAAATCATCAACAAAACATTTTTAGCTCAGTTGAAATATTGCAAAGCGTCAGCACCGTTATGCAATTAAACACATT
This sequence comes from Mesoclemmys tuberculata, assembly GCA_007922155.1. Classification (NCBI taxonomy): domain Eukaryota; kingdom Metazoa; phylum Chordata; order Testudines; family Chelidae; genus Mesoclemmys; species Mesoclemmys tuberculata. The sequence goes on from ML675610.1 coordinate 24,629,606, forward strand.
ACATTCCATAAAAGTCCATTTCCTGTTTCTTCAAATTCCTATGTGATACAAGTAGTCTGAAATTATATGTGTGTTCAGCTTCAAGCATTCTAGCATAATGAAAAAAAATTTCTGAGGAAGCAACACTTTTGAAAAAAATTGTTGTCCAGTGTAACCAATTATTTGAGTGTATGCTGTAGACTCTTCACAAGAAATTAGATTCTTACACCCAGGAGTGTCTTTAAAACCAAGATTCTCCAAATTAAAAAAATTTAAATGCAACCAAAACTAAATAAAAAAAATTGACTGACATAATAAGGTTTTGTAAATTGTAAGATACACAATGAATCAAACTATCATCTTCTGAAATTATTAGCTCGAGTGTAGTTGATTCAAATCTCTTCATGCTTCGCTGAAAAAAGTTTTGTCCAAATTTGGTACTCCCTTATTTTTAGATGCTGTGTGATCATTAGCTAATCATGAAAATGGAGGCAGATGTAAGGATTAGTACATGCCAGTGTTGAATCAGTCCTGAATCCTCACTTGAAGGCAAGTCCTTCTTGCTGCACTCAGCAAGCACTTGTAGATTGGGATGGTGATGGAATAAAATTTTCTTTCAGGCTGTGTAGTGGATTTAGCATTGAAGGGTTAGTGGATCTGTGTAGTTATGTATTCACTAACCTTGCCCCTTCCACAATCTATTCCCACTATTCCCAAAAAACACTGTGAAAGGATTCCCTGGTATTATGCTCTCTGGTGGGACAACTTCCCAAATCCTGTCCCCTCTTTTGCCTGGTGGAGTTGCGTTATTTCTGCTGGCCTCATTATGTGGGTGTGGAGTACAGAAGTATTCTTAACTGAGATCTTGTAGTAGGACAATATCATGACTCTTAAGATACAGAAGAGATAAGAGTCAGTTAAGAGTCTGATAAGAACAGAAATTCTTTATTCCATCCACTGAATACTGAGAACTGCTCTCTAGGAAACACAGTAAGTGAAAACACAGCCTTTGCTGCCTATTGAAACAGCCAGGGGCTTCTATCAATCCTGACCTGGATCCTGTAGTCATGGAAGGGACTACTGACTAGATTACAGATCCCACAGTTCATTTTCTGACTGTCTTTCCATGAAAGGTAGTCCTAGAGACTAAATTCCACTATTAATCCACAAAACAGTTAGACCAGAGACAGCAGCAAGTATGCACACTTCCCCTATACTCTTCCGCCCTCTCCGACCTGCTTGGGTGCTTGTTAGCGACAAAATGGAAAACTGAATGTTTGAAGTAAAATGTTTCATGTATTCTATATGTAGATTCATTTTTCACTAACCTCCTAGAATGTCCTGGACTTCTGTAGAATCTCATGGAACCTTCCTGATTTTCTGAGAACTTCATTTTACTCAAACCTGCTAGAATGTGTCTCTCATAGGTAGGGCAGGGCATCAGCAGTCAGTCAGTGAGATACAAGAAGGAACGAAGTGAAGTGAGAGCCCAGCTGCGATATTGTGAACCTTGTTTTATTGTGTAATTGTGACAAGTTACTTGTGTTTTAAGACTTAGAGTATAAGTAGTAATTAATAAAGGATATATTTAATGAGACACCAGAGATATCAATTAAATCCCTATATACATAACAACACCTCTTTTGCCATGCTTAACACATAATGTTTGATGACTTTCTAAAATTGTGGAATATAGACTTTTCCTTTCCCTAGTACTGTCTCTTTTCCCCTATAGAAAATAAAAGATGATCCTGAAGGAGCCTTTTATAAGTTTAGAGGAAATGAATTTTTTAATTTGCTTATATATGGCATGAATAAATACAGATTTACAGATCCTATCATCTTATATAACAGGGATAAATTATGCATGCAAATTGTACACCAAAGTTGTGAAGTGGGCTACAAGGGGCGGGGCAGCACCAAAGACACTCCTTGTTTGTGATACCATTTGGTCTAGAGCCGGTCCTGGTAGTGTAGATGGTTTAATCTCTCCCCATACTTAACAGAAACGCAGACCATCTGTCAGTCTTCAAACTCTTCCTTGGGTGTGGCTGTATAACCAAAACAAAATCCTCTGATAACATAAATATGATATCCAGCTTCCTCCTCGAGTTTGGTGAGGGAATCTCCTTCAAATCTTCCTCTCTCTTAATTCCTTCTTGAATAAATTGGTATCACCTTGGATGGTTCCCAAATCTGTTAAGCAGGTAGCTCAACATCAGAATTCTGCCACCCTGTTACAAATGCTAATAATTCTGTCACTATCAACAGCAGGCCTGCTGATTGTGGGGTGGGGGGTAGGGAGGGGGAGAGCAAAGTGAGCAATTCTCCAAGGGCCTGGTGATTTTAAGGGGGTTTGGCAATTTTAAAAGGGGCCTGGGGCATGGACAGCAGGATGAAAGCTTCTCCTCCGGGAGGCTAGAGCCATGTATCACCTCTTCCGCCCATGGCCCCCGCCCACAGTCCACCCCTGCTCCAACCCAAGCCCCGCCCTGCTCGCCGCTGTATCGCTTCCCACCAGCCCACCTCCATGCTTGGCCTCTCTACTCTCTTCCACACCTTACTTTCCCCGCTTGACGTCCCCACAGCCATGTTCCTCCTCCCTGGTCAGTCCCCCCCACTGCTGCTTGCCATGTGTATCCCTCTCCTACCCCACTGACCCCCCACCAACTGCTGCTCTCCATGTTCCTCATCTCCCCTCCCCCACCACTCAGCCTTTCCAGCTGTCGCTCACCATCTGTGGAAGTGGCAGTGTGGAAGAGGAGGGGGACCAAGTGATGGGCAAGGGTGGGACACGGCGGTGAGTGGGACGGTGGGGGCAGGACCTTAGGTGGACTGTGGGTGGGGCCTGGTACAGAATGTGGGAGGGGCCATGGGTGTTGTGACTTGTGGCCCAGAGTTCCTGTTCTTGGGCCTGATCAACAGCATTGTACAGGACAGAGATTGTATATCCCATCCAGCTTCTTCTCAAATCCTACTTTATTCACTGCTGTAAAATGACACCTCCCTGAGTGTGTATTTTGACTTCTTTTGCTATTTCCCCACAGCAGTTGATATTATGATAGCAGTGTTTTTCACAGCGTGTTCCCCTGAAAGCGGTATGCCCAGGAATGCATTATAAATGTTCATTGGTTTGCACTGTAATACCCTTGGAAACGTGGGAAGAAGCAGTATTTTGTCAGAACCAGCAGGAAGCAAATGCCTGAATTCTGGTTTCTCTGTAACACACTTATAAACATACCCTCTGCTGACTTTAGTCTGCGGAACAGCTTCATTGGCCTGATGAACAAAGTATTCACTCAGGCATCCAGAGACCTTGAAACCAGTCTTGATACAAACTCTTGCGTGTAATTTAATGTATTAGCTGTTGATGCACAGCAATAACTTAAACATACGCATGCTGTTGTATATTGGCATCATCAGGTTAGCTAATATTTTACATGTCTAAGTGGTTTCTGCTGAAATAAACTTGGATGAGATGTAAAACTTTTTGTGCTGTGCAGTCGCTTCACAATATTTTAGTTTTAATTAAATGTCACACTCCAAATAAGTGATGAGTGAGCTGCTGCTAGCCTAGTAATGGACTCTCTGCTTGACTACCTCATAAGCACAGATTGCTAGACTAATCACTTAGGCAATATTTTCCTGTTCTAATTTACATAAAGGAATATTTTTCTTTTCCTATAAGCAATGCCAGTAAAGGGCAACGATGGCTACGCTGGAAAAATGGGGCAGATGGTCTGATATTTTCTTATTCTGTAAATATTAAAATACCATATGTACAAACTGATTTCATTTTGGTTCCCGGATATAGCTACTATATTTCTATAGAGTTTATTATTGGGTTTATGCTTAGAATTATAAATGTGGTTCAGCATTTTGCTAAAGCTATATTTTATTCTCAAAAGAATATTTCATTCTTGTAGGAAAAGCGTGCCCTATTTTTGCTTTTGACCTTTCATAGCACGGTGTTATTTTCATACCTGTCTAGAACATATTACTTAATATACTGAATTTGCACAATTCCATCACTGTATTACATTTCAGACTATGTTGTGTAAACTAAACACTCCAAACCATATTATTGAGATGTTAAGATGTGTAATTCCTGAAGAAAATTGGCAAGACTGGAAGAATACCACACATTTAAGTGTATATTGGGCTTGTGGGGGGGTAGAGGAGCTCTATAAGTTTCCTCATAACTGGGATACACATCCAGACTCTGGCTTTTTGAGGTTCCTTCAGTCACCAGATTTATTTTTAGTTTGACCTATGGTGAGACTGGTTAACTTGCTTTTACACAGAGTTTGGCTAAACTAAACCTGAGATTTACTTCTCGCCTTCTCTAGTAGTTATTATGGATAGGTTAATTTATTGAGGAATGCTTTAGGTACTCCTGGTAACAAAAATACCCATTATAGACTCAGTCTCCAACTCTTTTCCTTTGTTCCACAATGCTTCTGTCAAGTCACATTGCTTCTAACTGTCCATCTCGCAGGGCCTGCCACATCTCCATGAACTGCAGGGAAGAAGAATGAAATTAGATCACAGTTCTAGCCATGTCAGAGCAAGAAGATGTGCCTATATCTGTATCCTTCCTCTGGCTCCATGAGCATCAGAACCATCTGCAAAGCCAGAGCATTACTTTGGCTTAATAACAGTTAAGGGACTTTGTCACTGGCTGAGTAGGTAGACCTCATGGTTGTGCAGGCTCACTCTTGAGGAGGAACACTGGTCTGAGTGAAAGCATCTCCATGGCCGCTGCCTGACCCCGCTCAGCAGAAACTGAGTAATAGCTCATGCCTTACATGATTCACATTTCCCTTGGCTGGACAAGAGGGTGGTCAATGGAAGCTTCTGCATCCTGAGAATTTTGGAAAATATAGTCAGTTTATTGAAGTGTCTCGTTAGGAGCTGAACCCTTTTGCAAATCTGTCCACAGAGGGTATGTCTATACTGCAGCCAGGAGCCCGGCCCCAAGCCAGGTAGGTAGAGAAACATGCTCAAGCTAGTGCTCTAAAATAGCAGCGTGGCTATTGCAGCATGAGCAGCAGCATGGGCTAGCCACCTGAGTACAATACCCGGACTCTGTATTCAGGAGGCTAGCCTATCCAGTTACAACCTCCACATGGCTACTGTTAGTGCCATAGCTTGAGCATAGCTAGTCTATCTGCGTAAACTGAGTGGCAAGCTTCCAGGTGCAGTGTAGACATACACAAAAGCATGCATCATTGTATCTTTTGTGCTACATTTATTCAAATGTTTTCTTTAGTTTCTTCCAGATGTGACATTTGCTTTTTAGTCTCAGAAGACAAGCTTTTCTAGTGACATGGTTCATTTAGGACCTTTACAAAGGACTTTTTAACATTTTACTTCATTTTATTTCATGCTATGCCATACAAACTTAGTTTCATTTGTACTGTGTTCAGCACAATAGATAAGAGACAGACCTCTTTTCCTTGCTATGAGCTATGAGCTGGAATGTATGGATCTTCTTCCATGTGAACCTGTATGTCTGTGATTCCTCTGGACAAACCTTCAGAGTGCAGTAATTGGGGAATTAAGCATGCTTATTCCCATTTTGGCTAATGAGGTTTGTTCAAGTGCAATTTTCATTTTCTCGCACTGAAAATATGTTATATTGAACATCACTCATTAGTCTTGTGTATGCAGGGGAACGGGGAGGAGGAGAAGCATTCATTTGCTGTCACTTGAGTTAGGCTGGTATGAAAATGCCTGTGCGTACACAACTCAATTCCAACTCCACGTTTTTATTAAGAACTTTGGAGTTAGTTATTAAGAACTAATTGAGATAGTTAAATCCATTGTTTGTGTGCATGCAGCGCTGCTCTGCACTACTTTGGCAGCCCTCCAACTGCTATCCCTCACTGCTTTGTGGGCATCCATTACTGATCTGTCTATTTACCTGTGTGCCCACCACTGCTCTAACATCAAGTTGACTGGATGTCCCCTCCCACATTCAAAAACAGGCATGGAGCCAGAGTTTGATCATTGTCTCCTGGATTCAACTGTATCAGTACTGCTGCAACATTACTCCAGAAGCCTTTACACCATGTCTCGAGCAGCTGGTGGCGCCATGCTGAGATCCTAGACCTCTTCATCTGGGATGAAGTGTTGGTGCAGCAAGCTCTTGAGGCCAGTCACTGGAGCAAAGGTGTGTTTGTCAACATTGCTAGACAGATGTCCACAAGGTGTTAATGTTGGATAAAGAGCAAGCAGCTCCGAAAGATTTACATTAAAACCAAGGATGCCAGGAAACACTCCAGCCTTGGAAAGGTAGCCTGTCCATTTTTTGAGGAGCTGTCCAGGATATTGGGCAATTACATCATTGCTGAATCCAAGGAAGTGTGGGCTTTGTGGCCTCCACTCTGCCACCCCCACCTTCTGAGGATGAGCAGCAACAGTCGTCAGAGGAGGAACATGAGAAAGGCAGTGAAGAGCTCTCTTTGGAAAACTAGGTTCTTTTTGGGACTCAGGACCCTGAGGGCAAATTGTGTAGGAAGCCAGCCTGATTCCCAGCTGGAAACCCAGGCCAGGACTAAGGAGGCAGATCCTATCAAGGAAACTTCGTCATATAAATGTCTGTCTTCACAATTTATTATTATACTATACAGCTGTGCTAACTTGTGTTCTGGGTGCTGCATAGCTGCAGTTAATTTTGGTGGATGTGAGCTAGGAGACTTTCTGAGTCTCCATCCCCACCTGCCTCCTTCCCTCCCACCTTCAGCCCAAACTATCTGTTCTCTCCTCCCTCTACATGTTTTCAAAATGGTGGCAGTCCAGCCAGGCAATTGGCTTCTCTCTCATGCTAAAGCCCTGACTATTAACCAATTACAAGCCAATGCCATGGAGGGCATGCACCTATTTACCTATTTTATTTTTCCCCTCCCCATATCTGTCCTGCCCAATCCAGCAAATGCCTCCCCCATCACCCAACCCATTCCTCTACTCAGAATGGCAGGTGGCAGCATGGGCACCTGCAACCTGTACCCCACTTCGACTCCCTCAGCATATTCAACTTGTGAAAACATTCATTTGTGTGATTTGATTAGTATCATCAGTTTACATGCCATATACAAGGGCATTGCATGCCTGAAAAGGTACTAAGGCTGCAGCTCTCTGCTTGAGTATATATGGCTAGTAACAAACATTCATATAGGAAAAGAAGTTGACCTTAGGGGTAATATAGCTGTATAGCAGTTAATGGATTTTTACAGGCTTACATAGAGAGAGACTGGGAACTGGCTTCAGTCAATCAGTGGAGAATCCAGTCTGTTTTTTTCTGCATCTTCAGTATGTCTGCAGGAGAGAGAAAGCAGAATCTAAGACAGAAATGTTGCTTGAATTTGGTCTGGACATACTGTGGGATAACTGAATAGTCATGGAGTTTGTTATAGCTTGCAATTCTCTTCCACTTCTACAGCACTTCCAGGGGGGACTATTTTGGTGAACAGCTTTAAAGTATATCTCGCTTGTCTGCCCTTAGCATTTTTGAATAAGGCTATTCTTTGCATCCAAATCACCCGCCTCCATGTAATGTCATTGAGAGTCAGGACAGTCTAAAGGGGATGTAGAGGAGATTACTATCCATCTCACCCCCAGTTGCCCCACACTAACCTTTCTGACCCCATATAAACACCTCCAAGGCAAAACTGCAAAGCCAAACTGGGAACATAATTCCTGACTCCTCCATGCCCACCCCCAGCCTCTCAGTTAGTACAACTACTAACCCAAACAGTATACACTACCCACCAAAAATCCTACTTTAGCTCTCCTCATGTACGCACTGTATCTTGGAGGTCCTGAGATTGGGAAGAATCTCAGGGAGGTGAAAACAGAAACGCATGTTAAAAAAAATGCTATCACAGCCTCACTGGAATAAGAACAATAACTGCTTCTTGGGGGTTTTTTGTCTCTACTCCCCCAGCCACGGCAGCTGCAGCACCCAGACCCTCAAAGACAGGGCCTTTATCAATGGTTGGAGGGGCTGACTCCACCTGAGGGGGAGAAACCGAGAATTCAGAATGCAGTGTTCACAGATCTCACTGCAGACTCCCTCCTTCCCCTAATAATTGAAGACAATGGAGAGGCAGAGGTTGTATTTGAGGTTGGCGAGGGAAAAAGACAGACAGCGTTGCCATGGAAAAATACACTATAGAGAAAGACAGGAGCATACCGTGATGGAGGCAATACAAAAGCAGAATGTTCTTCTACAGCTCATACTGCTAGCGGGCCCACAGACAATTCTGTGCCTTCAACCAGGACCCAGCCATGTTTTTCAGCCCCTGGACAATATAGGGTACCAGAAACACCAGTGTATGTTCCCTGCTGTACCTCCACAGCCATGCTCCCAGAAGCCGCCGTTCCCCACCTTGGCGTCAGCTCAGGGCAGTGAGAACAATGGCAACTGAGATCTCAGCTCTTTCAAGCCATCTTGTGCCCCCGATAACTTTGAGACCTGACACTCAACACCAGAAGGTCTAAGAACAAGAAGAAGCAGAGGCTAGATGTTTACTTGTATGTGAATTGGAGCTTCCCCTCCCCCCTTGTTGTTTGTTGCCCTCCCTTGCCCAGTCACTTCAAAGCTGTGTTTGATGTTTTAATTGTGTAATTCTGATAGATGTAGAGTTGTTCATTATGGATGATATGTAACAGTTTCTATTAAATAGTGTTGCATGTTATGCCAAAAAAAAAACCCATACGTTTGGCATAAGTTATCACAAAGGGACAAAGTTATAAACACAAGATAAAAATAAGGATTGCCACAACATGCCACTTCTAACTCCCATAAGAGATAGTACTGCCCATAATACATTCCCCCCGCTACCTCCAAGGTAACAGCTGGAGGTACAGCTTCTCTTTTTCAGACTGAGACTGAAAGTAAGAGCAATAGGCATCACTATCAGTATTACCCTATTTGTTTCTGATTCCTAGGGGATGTCTTGCTGGCTGCTCAAGCCTCTGAACATATTTCTGCACCCCAGCCTCCCATCCATTGTTAAGGCTTTCATCCTTACTCCCATAAATGCTGTGCAGAGTAAAACAGGAATCTGTTATTTTGAGCAAGCTCTTTTTTTCCCCCCTCCTGCAGCTTTCAACCTATCCGATAAGCATAATTTTCCTTTCAGGCAGCCAAATGCACACTCCACTGTCATAGTTTAATAGTTAATAGTTTAATTTGAGCAATTGATTTTGGATTATCCGCAGATAAGTCTGCTCAATGGTCTGTGGGAATGCTGGATGGGATGGGAACTGAGTTACTGCAGAGAAATCTTTTTTGGGTGCTGGCTGGTGAGTCTTGCCCACATGCTCAGGGTTTAGCTGATCGCCATATTTGGGGTCGGGAAGGAATTTTCCTCCGGGGCGGATTGGCAGGGGCCACGGAGGTTTTTCGCCTTCCTCTGCAGCATGGGGCATGAGTCGCTTGCTGGTGGATTCCCTGCAGCTTGAGGTCTTCAAATCTCACTTTTGAGGATTTCAATAACTCAGTCATGGGTTCGGGGTTGTTATAAATGTGTATGGGTAGGGTTTTGTGGCCTGCCTTGTGCGGGAGGTCAGACTAGATGATCATATTGGTCCCTTCTGACCTATGAGTCTATGAGTCTATGAGTCATTCTGCAACGACTGAGGCAATAGTTAAACAATTTCTTCCTTCTGCCCAAATGTCCTGTGAATGGCTTCATTAACCAGGGAAGCACAGGATAAACTGGATCTCCTAGGATAACCAGAGCAATCTCCAGATCATTAAAGTCCATAGTGATCTTCAGGGCAAAATCTTTTATTCATTAAGGTAAATTGAGCTAATTTGTAAAAGGTCTTAGCATTTTGTGGACCTTTCGAGATCACCCTATATTGATGTCTGTAAACTTGCCATGGTGGTGAGCCAACTCTTGGAGCAGCAGACATGGAGAGTAACTGAAAATGCAAGTGCAATGCAATTTTAAAAAGAATTCTAAAAGTATGGGTTTAACCATTTTAGCTAACTAGTTAATCTCTTGTTTCCTGCGTCTTGTTTGTAGTCATATGTATAAACATATAGTATCTTGATTTATTTTGTCAGATCAGAAAGTCTCCCAGCTTTTTCAACCAACTGAGTTTAAACTTGAGTTTTTACAGTCTTTCTTATGGTCTGATTGTTTTTATGGTTTGCCAAACACTGTAATAGGTAAATATCAAATGGAATATTTAGACTAGCACATGATTCAGCCTGAAATAGGCTGTGTTCTTGCTGTTTCGGGGTCTGAGCACTTAGACTTTGAGCATTTCATTATTTTATCAATATTATTAATGTAGTCTTCTGTTACTGTGGGAGGGCTGTTGGGAAAAGGTTGGGCTTGGCATCGGTCTCTGAAAATGGCTTGGCTTAAGTTTATTTTTATAAGCTCAGAAAAGTGGTTCCATAGCTGAGGATCCCTCACAGAGAATACCTCACATCCAGCACTCAAACATTAGATTCTTGTTCAAAACAACTGAATAAAGGAAAAGTAGTTAGGTAGATAATTATGTAAATCACCCTCCCCTCCCAGTTACACATTAAAAACGTAGGATACGTTTTAGAAGCAGTTTTGGTTTATAAATGTTTTAGGCCACTGTTATAATTCTATGAAGGGGATCACTTTCTCTTAAATTACATGGGTTATTAGTCTATAAATTCCATTGTGTTCTGTGTCTTTCCTTACCCAAGCTGTTTATGCTGCAAATGAGAACCTGAGGCTTCCATGTGTCAGCTGACTCAGGTTCACGGGCTCAGCCTGAGGGGCTGTTTAATTGCAGTGTAGACATTCGGGCTCAGGCTGGAGACTCAGCTCTAGGATCTTGTGACGGGGGTGAGTGGGGAGGTAGGAGTCCAAATACTTGTACACACCTGTGATATGGATGACTCAATCATGTGTTTCAAGACAAAATATATATGTATTGAAAGGACATTATCTAATATTTTTAAAGCCCAATCACTTTGTAATTATCTTGTTTATAATAGTCTCAAAAATGTTTAAATAAAATTTCCTTTAAAAATTTGGTCCTTTTCCATCTGTCAGATACTTTACTTTTTTCTGTTTCTAGTAGAGCTTGAAATTAATATGGCTTTTTCTTTTGGTATTCCATTCTGGTGCGTGTCCATATGTAAGTCAAATTATGTGGGCCAAATTGATTTATGGAGTTACACCTACTTACACTAGGATTCAGTGTGGCCCTGTGTTCATCATAGTTTCTTAGTTCATTTGTGCAGTCAGTGCTGCATCTGCAATAATCAGAGTGTAAAGGATCAGTTTTGCTTAGGTCCTTCATACAGAGTGGCTATGTATTTGAGGGGGGGGTTTCTCTCTCTTGGTATCAGAGGTGTGTGTGTGTGTGTGAGAGTGAGAGACAGAGAGTACTTAGGATCTCCAGCAGACTCCCCATCAAGTTAACTTTACTGAGATGTCATATTTTGGGTCTAAAACATGATCTCTGAATTACTCTTAGATTTCTTTCCCCCCACTGCTACACATACTCTACTTTGGAAGATACTATGTTTAGCTGACACTCTTCACCTTTTTTATACAGTACATATCATACTATATGTAGGCATCTTTTAATTGATACATGAAAATTGTATTCATGCTGTACTTAAATTGTATTTTTCAGCTCTTCTACAAGTGACAATTTCACTGAGCAAGGTAGAACTTAGTGTGGGTGAATCCAAATTCTTCACATGCACAGGTATGTATTTCATTATATCTCCAGGTGTGTTTTGCTAAATTTTCAGGTCAACCTTTTCCCAAGTTTGAATACAATTAATTGATTAGAAATATTTACACACAAAAATATATTGTTTCAGTATTTGCATTGAATACTGCTTGCATGTTGTGATAAATAGCAGGTCCTGCTTGGCTTCACATAATGTGTGCTTTCAGTCTACAGACTGTTGATTTTAGATGTCAAACAGACTAAGTCACTATTTTGAAATTGATTTCCATTAGTATAAACTATTTATGTATGTTAATTTTTTTACTTGGTTAAAATTATTTTACTTGTCTAAACACTAATATTAGAATGAATATATAAGATCATAATTAAATCATTTTAGGTAAATAGCTAATGCATAAATTAGACATAGCATGCTGCTCTGAAGTTACACGTGAGCGACTGTTTCAGTATCCAAGAAAGCATATGTAAACTGAAAAGTTGGAATTAATTTCTTTCATAAAATCAACTTTTTAGCCAGGGAAAGATTTAGCAGAACTTTAGAAAACTTTGCCAAGTACGGTATATTATTTCTCCAACACGGGACCTGAACCTGAAAAGTACTGAAAAAATTTCATGCATCAAAGATGCTTTCATGTGGGTTTTGATAGGGGTTTATTTTATCATCTCTCTAATTGAAGGTGTATATGGGGTCGTTAAGAGGGTTAATGTGGAGATGGCAGGTGAATTACTAACACCATTGAAGTCAGTAGGAGTTTTGCCAGGCTTTATTCTGTGGTGTTGAGGTAATTTTAGTATGCTGCTGACATCCAGCTTTATGAGTGAATTCTGGCCCCATTGAAGTCAATGTCGGTTGAGACTTCTGCATAGGGGAGACAGTTACTTTACTGTTGTGGATTGGATTGAGTTACCTGCTGGAGTTATGGATCTGACTGTGATTTTAAAAAAAATCAAGGGACCTGGACTCTTTTAAGTGTTTTATAAATCAAATTAGTGACTGATGTGTTCAAGCCCTTCTCAAGATGAGGCCAATAATTTTTTGGAGGGGATAATTTTATATATAATGTAAAATGTGCATTTAGAGCTATGCCATCATTGTGGTCACAATTATCCGTGAATCAAGATGAGAATATTCACATTTGTATTGTCAGCATGCTTAATCAATAGTCTGTAAACAATGTTTCAGTTTTTTGTGATAACAGTGCGAACTGCTGGATCTTTTAAATGTTATTAGGTAAGAGTTAATTATTCTTTTCAAATGACTCATTAGTGGAATGACTCAGACTATTCAAAATATTGCACTGCGATGTCCTCACAAGCCTTGTTAACAGCTGCTGTTAACTCCATTCAGCCAAAAGCAGAGGGCCAAATCAGGATCCTGTGTTGGTTCTGATGGATCCTGTGTCCTTCCCCACTCCTCTGTCACTGGGAGTCATCTTAGGTTCACTGGCATATTCTCCGGTTCAGTCAAACAGGTCCACTAAGCCTTTTGGGAACTCTCAGCTGCCACTGCTCATTGGGGCATGCAGCCTTTTTGAGACTCTCCATGGTTGACTGTCAATCACCTGCAGAAACCAGTCCCCGCAGTCACAGTCAGGCTGGCTTTTCACATGCTTGGGAGGCTCGCTGATGTCATTCTTATAATCCATCGGGGCAAGAAAGTTTATAGACTCTTCTCCCTTTGCTGGGGTGTGATCTGATGTCACATAGCTGCTATACAGCAACCTCTGTGGAGAAGTAAACCTCTCCTCTTAGGGATTTTACTTGTACAAGACTGGGGATGGTGTGCATAACTCTGTGATGCAGAATGTGGTAGTACCAGGATTTGATACTGAAACTGGCCCAATGTTATCTGAATATGTAGCATATAGTTATATTAGAACAGATTTGTGCCAACCAGTCATACTGTTGGATGGGCTACAATTTATTAACAGTGAGTTTAAAAAAAGAAAAACGTGGGAAAACCAACTTCAACCAGCTGGAAATCAGATAGTTCTGAAAAGCATGATAAAGTTCTAAGGACTGTTCTTTGTTAAGCCAGTGGTTGCTCACCACTTCCTGGCTCACTTAAAAACCTTACTCCAATGGCAACTTAAAAGTAGAATGTAACCATTAACCATGGGGAAATGCACATATTTATTCTGAAATACAAATATGTAAACATTTATCTGATTGCATCTATAATATTGTGTAATGTTCTTACTTTTTTTCTTTTTTTCCAAAATGCATTTGTTCTCTAGCCTATTATTTTTTTTAAAAAACTTTTAAACTGGCAAAATGAAGTTGTAATCCTTGTTCAAAATCTGTTTCTTTTTACAAACATGTTTATTACTATGGCAGCACACAAACCGTGGTAATTTGGCACATAACCAGAAACTTGCTTTTGGCTCAGATGGAATATAATCAAAACACATCTGAGAGAGAAATCAGTAGAGCAGGTCAAAAAAGTGACAGTTTCTGGTTTTTTCATCTTTTTTTGAAATTTGAAGATAGGCTGGGACCAAGAAGAAGAATTATGCTAGTATATGGACATTAGATTATATTGTAGAAGAGGGAAAGTTCTCTGATTTTGATCTTTGAATCTTGTAAAAACATTTTTTTTTAAATTTGCGGCAAAGGTTTAATCCAAATCCTTTTTTTCTAAAACACCCACAGATGCTCCAAACAGTTACTGGGCAGTGTGGACATTTTGGTGATATTTGGCTCAGCCAGATATGTAAATATTTTCCTAATTCCTATTAATATCTCAGAATAGTTAAATTATGGCCATCATACTAGCTGTCTTCTCTTTTGTCCTTCTTATAACTTTTGTTCCCCCTACAGGCAAGGCAAGTTGGATATTGCAAAGAAAGTACTCAATGAATGTTACTTAGTGCCTAGCTGAACTTTACTTTTAACATTGCTTTTTGTAGCGATTGGTGAACCTGACAGCATAGACTGGTACAATCCACAAGGAGAGAAGATTGCTTCTAGTCAAAGAGTGGTCATTCAAAAAGAAGGTGTTAGATCACGGCTAACCATTTACAATGCAAATATAGAAGATGCTGGGATATATCGGTGTCAAGCAAGTGATGCAAAAGGACAGACTCAAGAAGCTACTGTTGTTTTGGAAATTTATCGTAAGTGAAACATAAAGAAAAAACTAACAATAAAAAGAGAGGATCTATTTTGAATTCCATTTGCTATAGAGAAAATTAACACTAAATAAATAAGTATCCTTCTCTATAAATCTCATTTTAGGAGCAATAGATTGCAGTCAAGTATATGTATTGTGAAAAACCCTTGAATGGAATTGATATTCAGAATACTTTAGTCCAAATACAAAGTCTTATCATGAGGACACACCATATATACCTGTCTTACAGAAAAGACAGAATGTGTTTGTGACAGAGGGATATTCACCAAAATAAATCCTCTTAAAATCATCAAATTGTGCATTGATTTGAAGTGCAAGAGACACAACATATATTGTTTAAAACCACTTACAATGAAATTACTTTTATGTTAATCTTTTCCTGTTTTGGGCTGTATAAGGAATTTATGTGACATAAAAACTTATATGAGATATAAAGCTTTAAAAGCTACCAAAGTACTATTATTTTTAAAATAGAGTTAAACAATTAATGGAGGATTATTTCTTCAATGTAAATATACTACGTTATACCAAAATGAATGTGTAAAAACATCCTTTAGAAACTTTGTCAAATTGTAACTGACATGGCTTTAAAAAGTGCAGAATATTGAACTGAATTCTTTACATCAGTTAGAGATATGTAGTATGCAAAATGCATTATACAGCAGAGGCTTAAGGCTAAAACAGAACCAATAAGAGGGGGCCATGTTGTGCCATTAGTATTTAAGCAGATTTCCTTATTGATTTGAATGGTGACTTTTGCTTAAATATTCATGACAGGATATGGTTCGTGGTCAGGCCAAGACTTATGAACTGAAATATGACAGATAAATGCCAGATAAAATAGTGAAGCAATGCAGCTTTAAAGGTACAGCAAATACCAAATGATAGATAATTTTTAAAATAAATATAATTGATAAGCCATCATTCAAGCTGATCATGACAGTTACAAGCAATTACATGATGGTTGCAAAGTTGGTAGTTCAAAGAAAGGATTTCATATTCTGTAGAAGTTATCATTGGTATGCATAAAGCTGTCAGACACTATACAGGGACACTACTGTGCAAGGTAGAAATACTCTGAAGTATGTCAGGAAGAGACATGGTAATTCATTTTAAAAAATAGTTCTCAGGATGGAACAAAAATAAATCATAGAAAGTGAGACATTAGATATGAAGTTTGACATAAATGTTGCCTGAAAGCTACCACATTTAGGGCTAGATTATGTGTTGCAGAGGATCAGCAAAATGGAAATTATTTCCTTTGGGGTCTGATCCTAAACTCATTGAAGTCAGTGGGAGTCTTTCCATTGATTTCAGTGGATGTTGGATCAGTATATATGCATCATCTGCACAAGAGATGCACCTGATAGCAATCTGTGCTCTGGGTAGCACATGTGTTGCTTAGTCCTGCTCTGACATCTCTGAGAAGGGAACAGGGATTGGTTAGCAGCAGGCAGCCCTACATCTCAGCTCTCTATCTTCTGTTAGAAGGAGGCACATGTTTAGGCACCCTCCCCCATATTAAATGAGTTGCATAGAGAGAGGATGTGTCACTGAGAAGCAGTTCCTCCAGAGTTCCTCCTTGTGCTGTACTGTTCCACAGTGGTTCCTACACGAGATGATGGATTGAATGCCACAGTCTAGCCCTTGAATTATTTTGCAATAACAGCTAAAATTACATGCCTTACTCACATAGTTGAATACTTACTCATGGTACTTATTACCAACCCCAAATATTCAAAAGTAACGAATCAGACCTTCAAAAAAATTGTCACATTAGCTACAAATCACAATCACTTGCCTTCAGCAACTGGGGCTTGATGAAAAACACCAAATAACGAAGTCAATAGGCCTAATCACCTGAGTGAGTACTTACAGTATAAGTAAAAGTTCTACAGTTAGGCCCAAAACTATTGAAAGCAAGAAGAAAGTAAGAAATTGTTTTGTATATTCAAACTGAACAGATTTCTTCAAAGACTCTCATGACGGTGTCCCACAGGACATTCTCATAAATGAACTAGGAACATGTGGTCTAGATAAAATTACTATAAAGTGGTTGCACTACTGGTTGAAATACCACACTCAAAGAATAGTTATTAATGGTCTAC
Organism: Mesoclemmys tuberculata; assembly: GCA_007922155.1. NCBI lineage: Eukaryota > Metazoa > Chordata > Testudines > Chelidae > Mesoclemmys > Mesoclemmys tuberculata. The sequence continues at coordinate 24,646,535 of ML675610.1, forward strand.
TATCAAACTCAGAGGGTATACCTGGGCTCTGTCTTGGGTCTGGCACTGTTCAATATTTTCAGTAATGACTTGGATAATGGAGAGGACAATGTGCTTATACAATTTCAGGATGACATAAAATGGGAGGGATTGCAAGCACTTTGGAGGACAGATTCAGAATTCAAAATGATCTTGATTAACTGGAAAATCAGTCTGAAATCAACAAGATGAAATTCAATAAAGACAAGTGCAAAGCACCATAATTAGAAAGGAAAAATCAAATGCACAAACACAAAATTGGGAATAACTATCTAGGCAATAATACTATGAACCAGTTACCAAAAAAAAAAAAGCAAAACAAAAAACTGCTAATATCATTCTGTGGTATATTAACAGGTATGTTTTACTTAAGACAAAGGAGTTAATTGTCCCACTCTACTCACCACTGGTGAGGTCTCAACTGGAGTATTATGTCCAGTTTTGGACACCATGCTTTAAGGAAGAGGTGGCCACATTGAAGAGAGTCCAAAAGAGAGCAACAACATTGATTTTTTTTTAAAAAGGTGGTTTAGAAAACCTAATCTATGAGGAAAGATAAACAAGCCTGTGCATATTTAGTTTTGAGAGAAGAACACTGATGATAAGTCTTCAAATATGTTAAGGTCTCTAATAAAGGGGATGCTGACCAATTATTCTTCAGGTCTACAGAAGGAAGGAGAAAAAATATTGGGCTTAATCTGCAGCAAAGGAGATTTAGGTTATATATATGAGGAAAAAAATTCTAACAGTGAGGATAGTTCAGTACTGGAATTGGTTGTGAAATCCCTGTTATTGATTGTTTTAAAGAGCAGGTTGGAGAAACACCAGTCAGGGATGATCTAGGTGTACTTGGTCCTGCCTAAGATGTGGTGGTGGAATGTACTAGATAACTTCTTGTGGTCCCTTCCACCCCTACTTTTCTATGATTCTAAGATATCTATAAGATATTATGGAATCATTTATCAAGGGAAATAATGGAATTCTCATTATCAGGAACATTTATGCCTAGGCTGCCCAAAGCCATAGCAAGTACACTGTTGGAACAGTCCTGTACTGCATTCACAGAAGAATGAACTGGCTTTTACCTCTCTAATTTCTATGATCTGATGATGTGTTCAGAGTAACTGTGCATGTAACCTGAACTGCAAAACAAAGCTGGAAAAGCTTGTTAAATTCAATTTTCTTTCTTTTCAGAGAAGCTCACGTTCCGAGACATAATAACCCCACAAGAATTCAGACAAGGAGAAGATGCTGAAGTGGTTTGTCATGTTACTAGTTCACCTGCACCTGTTGTCAGCTGGTTGTATCGAAATGAGGAAGTCACAACTATTGCTGACAGTTAGTATTTTGGTAACTCTTTAAGTTATATGTTCTAATTATATATTAAAATATTACTTTAAAAGAAACTGTAATATAAGAAAAGTAGTAAAGAGTTCCTAAAAGTAAATTTTACTTTTACTTATGGATATGTTGCTTCTCCATCATTTGAAGCTTTAAATCAAGACTAGATATCTTATTAAAGGATATGCCTTCAGTTTCACTTTGGTTTCATATTAACAGAATAATCTTAAAGCAAAATTCAGCCAAGGACTGTCAGCCTGTTTGTGAACAGTTACTCATATGAAGTTACTCCCTGAAGCCAGTAGAGCTACTTGAGTGAGTGAGTTCTCACCAACTTGTATAAGGGTTGTACAGTTGGGTCTGCCGAGTTTTGCATGATTTTCAACATAAATCATAAACCCTGGATCATCTTCTCTCTCCCATGCCTTTTTGTTCTCATGGGATATGATGTATTAAGTGGCCTTCAGTGTCTACTATGCATGCCTTGGATGTCTTTAGGAGGCAGCTGGCTGTCCCAATACTGTGTTTTCTGCCTTTGTGGGGCCACAAAATAATTATATAACTCACAATGCACAGAAATATCTCTGGAGAGTTATCTGCCTACCTGCCTTTCACTAAATGTTCAAAAATGCAAATTTATTTTTGCACGTCCTTCATGCTGGTCATTAAGATATACGTTTTTAATTCAAAATTAAATTAAAGTTTATTTAGTGCAGTGAAAGTATGTAACTGTAGTGTCACTAGGGTATGATTACAGCCAAAGAGGGAGATTAAATATACCTATTTGATTTCTTATTGTAACAGCTCAGGCAAGCCTGTGCTAGGACTGACATTTATTTAGGAGCTTTCAGGTTCTTGTGTCCATGGTACAAAAACTAGGCAGATTTTTAATTTAGTTTGCTTGTGTTTAATCCCTGCCGTTACCCCCCTAGTCACATGTGCAGAGTTCCTGCCTTTAGAAGAGAGATAGAAATTTTTATATATAATTCAGTTTGTGAAAGAAGGTGGAAGTCACAGGATTTTGGAAGATAAGTACTCTAAGAACTAAACAGTAGTTGAACAATTAAGCAAGCAGCATTTTCTCAAGGTTGCAGTTTGAAGCTTACATATGTGAGATTTTCTCCAAAAAATTGGATTGGCTACAGTACATTAATGTAATTTGTTTTTGCATTTCTGTTGTTCCAGTTACCAATCAACCTTGTTTCAGAAGACTTAATAATAAAAAAACCTTGAGAATTTTTTTCTTAAAAACATTAATTTTCTAAAAATCTGATTTTTAGACATATTTCCATGCTACATTTCATTATGTAATTTTGAGTTTGTCTCATTTTCTTTTAAGATGTGACAGGACATAAAGCTGTTCAGCTATTTGAGCAAGTAAATACAAAGTGTTAGGATTTTAAATGGTTTATAGTTGAAAAACCAATTTAAAAAACCCAGTAAAAACAGTTGTTTCTTTATCCTCTGATCGGATATTGGGATCTCCTAGCACAGGCTGCTATACCCATACAAATTCCCATTAAAATTCGGAGGGGGATTCTGCATGGATTTAAGCTAGCAGCTCCTGATGTAGGAATTGGTGCTTTAAACAGTATATAGCAAGAGTTTGAGTTATTTGCCTGTTCAGAGTATCAGTTGGATATACCACCTGGCATGTTGGGGAAGGGATTATTTTCTAGTAACCAACTAGGTAATACCAATTAGATAATACCTAAAACTAGATATTAACTAAATTCATTAAATGTTATGTATAATAAAAAATAGTTTATTACAGAAATAAATGTGCATTCATTTTAATTGTCTTCTTCATTTTTGTTCATAGAAAGCTTAAAATATAGAATAGTTTGACATCTGCAATTGAAAGGATAATTTCCGGTTATATTATGCATCTTTTTTATTGTGCACTAGGAAGCAGCTTCCATTTAAAACATTTTTAGCACCTGCATTGTGGAGAGAGATACAGTGATTAGCTTTTTAGTTAAAAGTGAATATATTTCTGCTGTACATGTGGCAAAGTGAATAAACTTCTAGGATATGATTTAGCACAATTAATTATGACTATCTAGGCTGTACAAAGTCTTGGCAGTTCTTAGTGCTTATACAAGCTCTCTGCACAGGAGACTGATCTGCTCACCAGAAAGGCAAGTTTTTCACTGAACCAGAAGTGAACATTTAAAGAATTGTTCCACAGGGAAGTGTAGAGCCGAGTGGGAATGGCAACCGCTATTTCTAAAATAGCATTGCTTCTCCATCCAGGGCTAAACCCTGAGACAGCTGTTCAATCCTGAGACCTATAGTCCTTCTCCTGTTCATTCATGAAGGGAGGGAATGAGGGACAGAAGGGTCAGCTGTCCATCATGCTTTGACCAGGGAAATTAAATAAAATGACTGAGGAGACCATGATCTTGGGAAAGAGCCCACACTCCATTAGAAGATTCTGTCTTGACTTGATGTTGTATCTTTAAAGTTGGATGTAAGAGTTCAGTAGTTCAGCACAATGTAGAACTATCTGAGAATGTTCTGTGAGTTCCTGTAATGTCGATCTTTAAAACTTAATTGTCATGAATCACAATACCATTGTACAGGCAGCAAGAGCTTGGTACTAGAGATGAAGGTGTCCTGCAATGTTTTTATAGATCAAACCGCATTCTGTGATTTAATATACTGATACCACATTATTCTTTACATGCCTTTCTAGATCGATTTGCGATGTTAGCAAACAATAATCTCCAGATTCTTAATATCAATAAAAGTGATGAAGGAATATATAGATGTGAAGGAAGAGTGGAAGCGAGAGGAGAAATCGACTTTCGGGATGTCACTGTTATTGTGAATGGTAAGTGGTAAAGTGATGTTTCTGAATTTGAAATAGGATCTTGCTTTGATTATAACCAATCGTATAAAAAAGGTTTATCATCTTCTAAGAAATCCTAATTAGGCCTCTTATTGCAGAATGAACTCCATACTATAGAAATTACATTGTTTTTCTTTAAATAGAAATTGAGTGGTTTACAGTTTACAGTTTGTACATTGCGAGGTTTATGTTATGTGGGCTTTTGCATTTAATATAATTAATAATTTAATTATATAGTTAAGCAGATTTCATATCTCATTTAATGATATAAATGTATGAAAATGTTGTGTGTAAATGTAAGTCTTTTAAAACAGTGTTTCTCAACTTTTTAAGTAGCAAGTACCCCTAACTTCTGAAAATTTTAATAAGTACCCCAACACTCAATTTTCCACTCTGAGAAATACAATCTTTTTCCCCTTTATTGCTGGACAGCTGTATTTCTCATAAAGCAAAAGAGTTCTGAGTTCTGCAGTGCTGTATGCCTATGGCAGATCACAAAACATCCTGCTCTCCTTCTTCCTCCTCCCCTTCCTCCATATAGGAGCCAAACACGATGGCCTGATGGGGGGTCACGTGGTGTTCTCCTCACACAGGCGGGAACTTGTGAGGTATGAGCAGGCGCTAGCGGCCCGCCAGAGTGGATAGCAGAGCTCCCCATGGCTGTACTTGCGGGGGAGGTGTGGACTTGGGGAAAATCACAGTCTGCGTCCCTCTTCAGCTTTTTATACTGGTAAAATCTGGGGCTGTCATAGCTGTCAATTGCTCTGCTCAGTCAGAACAGTGAAATTGACAAGTATGTCTTCAGGTAGAGCCCGGCTCCCGGACTGGGCAAGCTGCTGGGCTCTCCGCCTGGATTTGAGCCGGGGAGGGCAGCTGCCACCTGGGCAAGTTGCAGATGGCTGCCATCTGGCTGCCAGTCCAGGAGGTGGGTAACTGCCACCCAATCTGAGCTGGGGCAGAGGAGGCTTCTGTGCAGGATGGGACCCGGGGATATCAGCAGGGAGCTGCTGCCCATCTTCAAGCCAGGGCGCGGGAGGCTGTTTCTCGGCTCAGAGCGGGCATGGGTGGCAGCCACCCAGCTGTGAGCACAGCATTCAAGGCGCAGGAGGCTACTGCTGGTCTTCCACCTGGGAGCTGGGACCAGGGGGTATACAGGCGGCAGCTGCCTGGCTTCCGAAAAAGCCAGTGGCTGCTGCCCAAGCCAGCAGCTGCCGCCCAACTTCCCAACACTGGGGCGGCTTCTGTCTACCACTCAGCTATGAGGTGGAACTAGGTGGGAAGCCGGTGGCTGCTGCCTGCTTCCCTTCACTGGGTTTTTTGCTGCTTACTCCCTGCCTGTGTCTCATGTACCCCAAGGGATACGCATACCACAGATTGAGAAACTGTTTTAAAATAAATATCCTTCACAGGATACAGCCAACCACACCCAGATGAGAGTTCAGATTATAACATGCAGTAATTTAGCTAGGTGTAGATCTTTCAGTACTTGTCATATGTTCTTATAAACCAATTCATTTTATGCAGTTATTAACTTTCACTGTATCACAGGGTTTTTTTTTAATAAATTGCCAGTATTTAAAACCTGGTTAAACACCATCGACATAATTTTTAACTGTAGGACTACATCTGAATTAACTGGATATGTCATTGAACATTGCCACTATTATTTAAGTCATTATAAATTTTAACAATTTATTATAAACCCTTTTAACAAGCAATATGAAAGTGCAAGCAGAAAATTGATTATGTAGGTTGACCTGACTTTTAAAGCACAATAAAACATAAGTGAATGTGTCTCTATTCACTTGTTGGCTAGCTAGGTTCTATGTAATTTAGGTATTTCTATTATACAAGCTCCTTTGTATCTAAGTGCCATTTCTAATATCTAATGTCTTGTGTCTGAATGGCCCTGCCATGCAAACTCTTACTCACTTGAGTAATTATTCAAGTATTGACGGCTGGACTGCTTGTCTCAGTAAAAGTTACTTGTTGCACAGGCATTCCTTAATTCCATGGTAGTAAGCAATAGCTATGATATTTAAAAGAAGAAATCTTTTTATTGTGACTGATAGTGCACAGAAAGGGAATGTGAGGGTAGAAGATTGTATTGTGCCTTATGAAAGAGTATGGGAGTGTGCTCTGTTTAAACTGGGGGGTCCCCACGGGAAAACGCTTCGCTGTGCTTCCTCTGTGCACAATACTCTGAGTCCTGGCTATGTGCAATTCCCATAGCCTAGCCTATAGTATTTACTATATTACAGTATTTACTGTAGGTACATCTACATTTGAGCTGCGAGGTGTGATTCTCAACTCACATAGACTAATCCACGCTAGCTGTGCTCGAAGCAGTGCACTAAAAATAGCAGTGCTGCTGGGGTTGCATGGGCAGCAGCTTGAGCTACGTATCCACCCAGACCCACTGTGTACATACATAGGCAGCTATCCTGAGCCACCACCTATCTTACTTGGCTATGCTGCTGTTTTTTAGGATTCTAATTCGAGCACAGCTAGCCTGGGTAAGTCTGTGAGAGCTGGGAAGCATACTCCCCTCCCCCTGCTCAAATGTAGACATACCCTATATAGCTGGGTTTCACTTGCTTGGAAAAAGAAAAAGAAATGCTCTAGAAGAGAATAAAAAGCTTGACAGCCTATAATGGCCTGAATGCTCCAGGTATCCTTGAGTGTTTCACAAAGTAAATGAAATAAATGCTGATAGTGCAGTGACTGGGCACAGAAATGGAGCAACCATTAGGCAGTGAGTTCACCCATAGCATGGATATGGGAACATAATTTATCAAGACAGGTAATTGTTGGCCTGAACACTGAGGTTATCTCCTCATTTTGAAGAGGGCAATGAGATCTTTTGCTTCCACCTGGACTTTAAAAACAGATGGAGAGAGGCTGTGTCTGGCACAGTATATTGGATTATAAAATGGAGGGCCAAATTCTGACCCTGTATGAGTGAATGGGGTCAGTAAAGTTGCACCTCTTCTCACTCAGTATGAATCTGGTCCAGCATCTTTAACAGTGACCACTTCTAGCCTTGAACTCACTGCTATGGTCCAGAGGCAAAAGAGTTACCAACTGAGCAACGCTAAAAGCATTTCACATTGTAGAGTGATATTGATTAAGGGCTTGATTCTCCTTGATATTGATTCTCCTGCTTGATTTATCAGGATAACTGGCTTCTGTAAGATGAAGCTAAGTGTATCACCTCTACTCCCAAATGGCATTTAAAGTAACATGAAAAATAAATAAAGAAATAAATTGCAATGCCACCTAACAAGAAAGAGAGATATCTAGGAACCTAATTCAGCGAAAATGCATCAATTTTCTATGCCTATAAAACCTTCCTGACTGCAGCACTATGGTACCTTCCCCTCTACCATAAAATAAAAGCAACTTTGAGGATAGTCAGATAGTTACGATAATAATAAAAAAGGATAGGAAAGAGCTGTGCAAGAGAGTTTTTGGTGATAGACACTGTCCAGCTTTGGAGCTTTGTGAATTCTTTGATTTTATTTTTCATGCAGTTTTAATTGAGCTTCTCAAGGAGAAGTTCTGTGTGTCAACTGGGGAACAGAGTGTGCAGAAATGGGTGATACTGTCTTCAACTCACCGTTTCCCCCTTCTTCTTAATCATCCTGACTTCCAGCATCTTTCTGTTCTGCTTACATAGGGTCCCTCCCCATCCTTTGCTGCTGGAGTCTCCTGCTTGTTTTCTAGATCCTTCTCTTGACATACCCTCCCAGTGGCTCCTTGGTCATTTGAATTCTTGCTGGTAGGGAGGGGCCAGAATGGAAAGTGAATTGGTAAAGAAGCCAATTTTTAAATGGAACAAATTGCATATATATGGATTTCTCTAAGGCATAATTCTTAGAGTACTTCAAAAAAATTTGGAGAGTGAGAGCAATTCTTCAGGTGTTAAATCACCATAAAATATATAAGTATTAATTCACTGTAGTATGAGATATTAGGAGCAAAAAAACCCCCCAGATATTAAAGTCCTACATATCAATATGATTGCCACTTCATAAACACCTAAGATTCACAGGCACACTGTTCATCATTTTAATGGTGGTTACAGTATCAATTTTATATTAGGACACTGGAAGGCTGAGGTATAGCACTTGGTCATATTTCCCTATTTTAAAACATAGATGTGTCTTGAGAATATAGAATTTCCCTCATGGAGGTGGCTGCTTCCATGCTACTTTCCATGCTACCCTGCCAGAAAACACATACTAAGCAGGACTGGGCTGTGTTGGTACTGGATAGCCCTTAGGGAAATCCAGGAAGCTGCTTGAAGTGTTTGTAATTCAGGAGGTGCTTCTTGTCCCTCAGAGTCAGTTTTGTGATAATTTATTCAGCTCTGTGTGTGTAGCTTACAGACAAATAAATTGTGATCCATAATAAACAGTTTCCCAATATGGGATTAGGATTTACTGTAGTATTGAGAAAACTGTCTTTCAGAGGAGGTACAAAACTTAGGTTCTGATCCCTTGTGACCTTTAAAGATTCCACAGTGCTTTTCATAAGAGCAGAGTTGTTAAATCAAGTATCCCAAATGAAATTTTGGCCCAGAAAGCAATCACATCCTACCTACCTAAATTCCCCCTTCAATTTCACTTGGAAAGTATTTTCTTCATCATGTTTTGGTTTAAAATGTTGTGTAGTGTTGCTGAGTGCAGTTGAATCAATGCTGAATTTCAAGAAGGAGGTGGATAAATTTCAGTTGTATGGTGGTTGAAGGGATCATAATGTAAAGATTGTTTGTGAAGTGCTTTGGATTCCTTTTGAGATGAAAATTACTATAGAAATGGAAGATCATTCTCATTGGGAGGATTAAACGAAGAGTCAAGAACTATGATTCCTTAAATTAACAATCGGATATTTCCTGGCAAAATAATTTTACCTTTCAAATTACATTCAAGTAAGGAAAATATTTAGGTGTTGACAATAAATTGAAAAATATGCTAAGATTTCAGGAGTGGGATATGCTATCAAAAGTAGAGTTTAAAAGTTTTTGCTATGAAGAGTGTTTAACAGTCTCATTTTACACACAGAGGGCTGAACTAAAAGTGCTAGATTGTAGTGGAGATACAATAGTTGTATCTTGCAGCTAGCAATTTAGGATTAAATATTTGTATTAAATGGGATAACTGCAGAGTTTGGCAAATGGGAAGAGGTGATGTGGGCCATAAAGGTATCTGTATGGACGTATAGGCCAGGTGGGGATTGTGAGTTTGACTAATGGGAAGCAGAGGGGACAAGATTGTGTATGGTAACAGGAGCAGGGCAGGCAGCAGTGTTTCACAGTTGAAAAAGGGGTCTTTAGGTGACATTCTTCACTCAGGGTAGGAAAGTTCAGAAAATGGCTTAGGGGTGAGTGGGTTAAGGTGTGTGAATGAGAGGGAGATAAAGGGATGGTTTGGCAGAAGGGCTTGTGATCAGATGTTCGATGGGCAATTGAAAGTGGGGTATTGATAGGGCTCTGCATACCACACGGTACCTCTTTGTTTAAACAGTTCTGTAGCTTGGCACTGTAGATGAAAAACGAATATTCTGGGCTTTAAGGTCCATTAGTCCTTCTGGCTGTTGGAAATGCAATGTTCTTTTGTGATTTTTTTTTTGAATTTTTATTTTAGTTAATTAATTTTAATTTTTTCACTCCCAGTTAAAATTACTAGTCAGAAGACATTCAACTTTGGGTATCCTTCAAGAGCTGACAATACATTTTTCAGACCCTTCTAAACCTTCAGGAAATTGACAGACCATAAATCAAACGTGGGTCCTGTGCATTATCAATAGGGAGCCTGGGATATGTATTTGCATCTCCCTGAATATCCAACCACTGCATAGGTTAGAAGCGCAGATGGTAATACCGATTAGCTCCTCATCCTATTCTGAATTTTATAGAACTGTAATACCTGTGGGTCCAATCCTATGAGGCAGTGAGCACCCTGAGCTGACACTGGCTTCCATAAAAGTTAAGGGAACTCAGTACCTCTCAAGGCTCAGGCTCCTGCAGGATTTGGTCTTTTGCTGACATACAGAGATCATTGGACCAGATCCCCAGCTTGCATAAATCAGTCAATCCCCATTGGATCAATGAGGCTTTGCTAATTTACATCAGCTAGGAATCTAACCTGGTATGTTTAAACATAAATTGTGGGCTCTTAGTTTAAAATGTTCTGGTGACATAAAGTATGGACATAAATGCTTGCTGTCATGTGTGAGGCAGGCATATGGAAGAAGATATGAAGAACACATTTTCAAATTAAAAACATACAGCATGTCATTTTACTTCACTTCTTGACTCCCATTCCCATGTACATGGGGTCAGAGTGTGCACAATTCTTCGCCAGTCCTTCTGGTCTATGGCACAGATTCATAGGTCTTGGAGTTCCAGTCCTTTTTTCTTCAACTGACCTCGACAGAGACCATCCATGTATCCTTGGTCTTCCACATCCTTTCTTGCTATCATCTTCCTATGCTTTCTTTGTTCATGGTTTTTCTTCCATTCTTACCAAATATCCAACCCACCTCAGATGCGTGCTCTCCATCCTGTCTATCATCAAGAGTCCGAAGTTCAAATTCCCTCTAATTTATTCCATATGCATTCTATCCTCCATTTGCCTGCCATTCTCCGTGGTATATTATTTTCTACTACCTGTGTCATCTTTTCATCCATCTTCATAACACCTACCATTTCCAAGCCATACATCAGGCAGGGACAAACACACAAAGCATATACTTTCCTTTTCAGTTTGCTACTTAGTTGCTGGTTCCACACTACTACTGACACCTTTTTCACCAACTGCCATACATACTGGGTGGATCTTTTAAATTCTCCAGATCTCTCTGTAATTGCACTATGTGTACTTGCCAAGCACACACATTCTTTCTGCTGATTCAGCTTCTCTGTTGAAACTTCAATCAATTTTCTCCCTTCCCAACTTGCATAACTTCATTTTTTTTGGTATTTACTTTCAAACCACGGTCTTTGAAAACAGGTGCCAGCTTTGATACCATGTTTGCCAGTTCCTCTGGGCTGTTGGCCAATAGGGCCAGATATTCAGCATACATTTGTTTTTTCTGTGTCTCCACAGGTTTATTTTCCTATTAATGAACTCTATAACTAGAATAAAGACAAGTGGGCTCAGCACACTGCTCTTTCTCAATCCCACTGTCATCTCAAAACTCTTTGAAATTCCATGTATTGTTACAACCATAACTCTTGATGCTCAATGCAGTTCCTTTATCATATCTACTTCTTGAAGCCTCCCTTCCATCCATCTCAATATTCCAAACACTGACTTGTCCAAAACCAAGTCATATGCTTTCTCAAGATTAATATATACTATATAGCAGTTAAGTCCTCCATTTATCATTCTTTCAGACTTCTGTCTCATTCAGAAATGAACAAATGCAGCCAGTGAAGAAATTATTTTAGAAAACATCACTGTGATGCAATAAAGAGACTTTGTATTCTGATTCTGTTATGCAGGCAAAAAAAATGATATGTTTATTACTATTTCAGGATTGGTAGTGGAGGAATGAGCAACTGACAGGGAGAATGAAAATTGCATTGTAGTGTCATTTTTGCACAAATCCTGGGGCAACACAAAGGAGCCTTAAAACAAGCCAACAGGACAACTAGGATTCTCTCTAGGTTGTGGCCAGGTCATCTCTATCCACCTGGATGATTCATGGCAGCCAGAAATGTTTCCTGAGACTGTTGGCAGCTAGTGTAACGTAGAACATCCGCTGTAAACTGGAGGACCAGGGTGGTGTCTGGCAAACAGAATAAGGAGAAAGTAAAGTGGTTTACATCACCCCTTAAGCTGTTTCAGGCATGCATAGCAGTTTTAGCCCAAATAGCCAAACTTGCATACCTAAAATTAGGTAACAGCCTCTATATTTAGGCACCTAAATGCGGATCCTGATTTTCATAGTTTCTGAGCACCTGCAGCTGTCACTGACTTTTTAATAGGAGATGAATTTTGGGTATCCACGTTTGACATTTTCGGCCCTCTTGTTTAGTAAATTACAAGTATTTAATAAATAAAACACCAAACAAGCCAACCAAAGTCATACTAGAGGGCACACCACAGCTGGATAAAATATGTGGATATAATATTTACCTTAGCAGTAACTGATGCCTTACAGACTGAAAAAGGCTTCTTTAACCAAAATGACGGAATTTTGGGGGAGTGGGGAAATGTGGAAGACACCAGAACAGGATTTTTAAAAATTTTATTCAATATGTTCTGCATCACTGAAAAATAGAAAATTCTTGCTTTGTAACTATGACATAAGGGGAAAAATAATCCCGAGCTAGAATGTAAATAGTAGGCTCTCATAGTTTGGGTTGATAGTGTTGCAGAGATGATTCCCTCAGTTTTGGGAGAGGATGAATGGTGTACCTGTTGAAAGACATTTCCTCCACACCCAATCCCATAGTGGCTAGTGGAGAGAGGAATTGCAGTCCTAGAGGAGATTAATTTGAGTGTTAGACTGATTATCATAATGTTGCCTTACTCCTAGGTAGAATAGATGCAAATGGCAATATAAAATGAAGAAATGACTTGAAACCCAACTGTATCTCTTCATGCTAGCAGAGGTCAGGTCACTTTCTTATGGAAGAAATAAATCTATTTAGTATTTAATGTTCTGGCCACCGTGGGATAACAGAGAGCCTCTGCTGAATATCTTGATAGCTTGGTTCTCAAACTACATTAAAAAATAAATAAAAATCCTCCCTTCTAATTTATGAAGAGAGGAAAATGCAGTGAATCTCCTGGGGAAAAGAAAAAGTTCTGTAATATATCTGTGTAGATAATTGACAGTCAACTGTGGAGGTTCCTTGCTGTGGGAATACAATATTTCTATGTCCAATCATAAACATGCTACAATAATAAGTCTAACTTATTGGCATATTATTATTGCACCTTTTGAATATCTCATTTCACGAAACAGTGCCCAGAAAAATAATACAGTACTTCAAGTGATGGAAAGGGCTGATGTTATTGTGCTTTTGTAGTTTGCATCTATGACCAGGAGGACAGTATAATTGGAACTATCTATCTGAAGCCAAAATCTTATTTATCATCTTCCTGTCTTCAATAATTATATTCAAATATTTGATTATGGGACGCATACCTTTTCTCCAGAATTTTATTCATAGCATACTGGGCCTGCTTTTTCTGAAATGTATTAAAAATAGAACATCTGAAATGTATATTTGCACAACAGCATCTGGTTTCACTTTGATTTACAAAGAGACAGGCTCCCTCAGAATATAGTGCACCCAGACGGGTTGGCGTCATTGAGTAAGTTTGGAGCTTTCTTTTTCTCAGGATTCTTCTAATACCTGAAAAGATGTTTATGTACTTTTCTATCATTTATGCCCAGTTTATATTGTACAGGCATGATGGGGCAAGATGAACAGTTATCTTCACATGTCATTCTGACACTTGGCAATTTAATTACAGTCGACAGAAGGCAGTAAGGGCCTCATACTGTTCTCTTTAAAGTCAGTAACAACAGACCTGTTGACTTCAACGGGAGCAGGATCATGCCTAATATTCTCCCACTTGTTCTGTGGGCTAGGGTATGGGAAATATGTAGGACACTATAATACATATTTTAGGATTTTATACTGTCACCCATCAGTGTAGTATCACAAGACAGTTCTGTGCTGAACTTGTACCTTAGATTAGCATTAGAATATTTTAGTGGCAATTTATTTCAGTATGATTACTGAGATATTTCTTACTTATCTGGGTGCCTTTGACAGCAGGGCAGGAATTTGGGACTTCTGCTTAACAAGAATTCCTGAGAGTAGGGCGACCCGTTGATCTTACATCACATTCCATCCTTCAGTTCCTTTATTTTTCAGGTTTGGAAGTCAAAATTGCATAGAATATATATAAAAATATAGCAAAAACACAAGAGGCCTGTAGCACTTTAAAGACTAACTGTGACAGGGTCAGGCCTGATGGCTACGCCAGGGTGCTGGAGGGCATGGATATCAGCCCCAGGCTCAGCAAAGCCCTGTGCCCTGTCCCCCCCCCCCCTGGTGACTCAGCAGGGGGCCTGATTAGGCAGTTAGGCCAGCTGGGGCTGCTTAACCAATCAGGCCAGCTGAGGCCAATCAGGAAGCCCCGCCCCAAACACTCAAAAGCCTGCAGGACAAGCAGTCAGTTGTGGAGTGAGGAGTCTGGCGTAAGGAGGTGTGGAGTTTGGAGAGTAGAGTTTGGAGTTTACAGTTTATTGATTAGAGTTTGCAGTTTGAAAACCTGCAGATTGGAGTTGGCAGTTTGGAGTTGGCAGTCTGCAGTTTGCAGCCTGCAATCTGCAGAAGCTTGGAGTTCCCACGGTTGCTGCCACAACAACGGAGGCAGAGGACCCATCTGGGGAAGCAGGGAGCGGACCACAGACTGACCCAAGGGAAGGTAGCAGGACTCAGGGGCAGAGCAGGCCCCGTCTCCTCCCCACCCCCCCAGCTCACCTTCCCCCAGCTGCACCACCGGCCAGGCCGGAAGAGTGCAGGACCCACGGGGGGCGGAGTACATCTACCTTCCCCCCCCCACTGTGCTACATAACAAATTTAATTTCTGCAGGCATACACTTTCATGGGCTGCAACCCACTTCGTCAGATGTATAAAATATACAATATATATACATTGATACCAACAAACATGAGTTGGCCTAGTAATAAAAACTCCCACTACAATTAGTCACATTGTATTTAACTGGTTTGGAATGAGTTGCTCTTCAACCAAATCAATATAGCTAACGTATAGCTTATGAATCCTGTTTTATGTGTACAGTCAAGCTGTGTGAAAACTATGGAGGTCTGTTGGTCCATCCCCCACTGTCTTCTATTCCTCTCTCGATCTGTGCAGACGTTGGCCCAATTGTACACAGGAGTCATGTTGCTAATGAACAAATGAGCGGAAATGCCTGTTCCACAGTGAAACTTTATTTGCTATTGTTGTCCTTTTAAGTGCATGGGGCAATGAGGCAATGCATAGAATCTAGTTTAGGCTACTACCCTGGTATAAACACTTATGGATTCATTTTCTGGTGCAAATTAATTTTCCCCCTACTTACCACTTATGCATTTGTTTTTGCCTTTGAAAATTCTATGATGGATATGTTTTTGTGTTCACCAGGCCACAGCCTGAACATAGGCCTCGTACCTGGCAATCAATTTTTGCCCTACTTGTGCCTTCTTTGACAATGAGATACAGCCACAAAGAGCAATTTCACCTGCTATTTTAGACCCAAGAGCCAAAATTAATGTCCCATTCCAATGAAATTGTAGGCCTAACTGGCTTACTTTGATGCACATTTTATTCTGATTTAGGCTTATCAAGAAATTATATGTAGGCTTGGCAGACTTCAATTTTTATTTTTTTATAATTTCAGTGGATAACGTCAATGTTTATTTTGAAATTATTTTTAGTTTTTACTCCATTTAAATTTTAACGGTTGTGTGAAATGGTTTACAAATATTTTTTCAATTGTTATGGATTTCAAATTTCACAGTCGTCGGAAATTATTGGGTGTGAAGGAGGTTAGACAATAGTTATTATTGACGGTATAAGCTGACATTCAAAAAGTTAAAGTTCCCTAAATGGCACCCGTGTTCCAGCTCTGCTAATGCCAGCATTATAATCTTTTATAAACATTAAGGTGGGATTCTAAATTTTCAGGCAACACTTTTCTTTCTTTGCCTATGTGTACTTTTTAATTAGTATCGATGTCAGTATTTTTTATTAATTTGTGTGTTTGGAGAAATTGACATTTACGGACATTAACTGATTAAAAACTAATCCTTCTGAGCCTAATTACAAGGAATATTTTTCCTGACACTCTCTCCTCCACAAATTATACTCTCTAATTAGTTTTCATGGATGACAAGGTAAAGATGTATTCTGTACCCATCAAGAGGTGATTTACCATTGGTTGTTTATTCAGTAGATTGGTTATCTTGACTTTATTGTCTTATAGGTGAAATGTTAACAAAATCCAGGTCAACAAACAAAAGTTTAAAAGCAAATATTTGAAAGAAAATATGTTTGATTTGTAAATGTTAGTTTCCAATTAATAAGAATTTGAAGGGAGTTTTGAGTTTGTAATAAATTAAAACATTTTAATTATATTATCTCTTTGAAATATAATTTTCAGGTATCTTTTCCCATTTGCAGACGTTAACTATTTGTATCATCTTGTTGTACCAGTATTTATAGTGAAGTCTTAACAGCAGTATTAAAAATGATTTATGTAAAACAGGACAAAAATCATGCTGTATTTATCTGAAAAGAAAAATGGCTACTAAAAAAGTTAAAAAGAAGGGCATACAGCTTTCAGTATATGTGTTTTGTCAGTTTTCTCTAACTTCTGGGAATAAAAATGTACTGGGTGAAATCCTGGCTCTACTGAAGTCAATGGCAAAACTCTCATTGACTTCCGGGGAGACCAGGATTTTATCCACCATATCCCGAGTCTCAGAAACAGGGAATTGCTCTCCCTGTTGGCAGTGCCTCTGAATATGAGGAAGCTTATTTAAGTGTGTAGGTTTACAGTTGTTCCCGTTAGTCTCCCTCTTTAGTACCATCTTGTCCAAAATTTACCTAATAGGATTGAGACAAAAATAAAGTTACAGATCATACCACAAGATGGATGGGAAGCTCAAATGTTTGCAAGACCTGGGCCTACAAAGGAAGAATGAGGCTTATAATAAAGTTACCTCATTATCTCTTTTTCAACATTTGAAATGATTGAGCAATTTGCTGAATTAAGTCCATAATCCTGAAATTCTTAACTTCAGTGGAGTTTGTGGTCAGTGGAGAACTTGTTGTTTGTCCACAAAGAACTGGCTGATCGCCTGGAGTTCGCTCCTCCTCAATTCCAGGAGCTAGAGCATATCACAAAATAGCTAGAAATTTATCAAACACATTCCTAATATTTTGCCATATAAGAAGTTTCTGTAGTTGCCACAGAGATGTTTTTCAATTGAAAATCGGAGGCAGTGATCTGGCTAAATTCTGGATGTGAGAGGAGGTGGTCCATGAAACAATCTTTGTATTAAAATGAGGTCATATTATGGAAAAGTACTGATAAAAAATAACTGATACAATCAAGTTTTAAAGCACAAAGTATCTCATTTCTAAATATGGTTTATTATCATTGATAATTGTTGAATAACAGGCAGGAGTCAGAAAAGAAAGTCTTTGGCTTAAAGAGAAGGGCTTGATTCTCTCCCATGGGCAAGAAGAGCCTGGGTACAGTGGAGAGAGAGAACTGACAGAAAGCTGTTTGTGTCTCCCTGATCCTCACCCAACAGCCACCACATGAGTTAAAAGTGCACTGGGGCAGCTTTAAATTACCCTACTGACGGCTTTGCTTGACAGCGGAGAACTGGGCTCGGTGGAAAATTTGCTCTTCTATTCCTCCTGTTCTTTTCTCCTCCAATAAACCACCTTCCTCCCCTTATTCTGGGAAGTGGATTTCCAGCACAGGACGTGTGGAAGTCAGGCAGCAGAGGAAAGTGAATTTGGTGGACCAGAAAATCCAGGTCAAGGTCCTTGTGCTTCCCTCTTTAGTACAGTACAAGCAAAGAACACATGCAATTTCAAGTCTTCTTGGCTCTGGAGGAATTCGGATTTTTGATTACCTAGCAGAGATGTCTAACTATGACTCCTATAATAGATATTTGAATTCCTTTTGAGTGTAATGCTTATGGAAATTAAGATTCATACCATCCATCTTAAGACCATTCCAGTAGAGTCATAAAATTCATATCATGAATGGAGATATTAAATTACATCATCTGCTTTATTGTTTCTTGAAACTGCTTTTTATTATGAATATTGGTGAGGTGTTCAGTGCAATTTACTGTTATTTTAGTAAAAACTCCATCATGTCAAAAATGCAAAATATGCAATACTCAGGACACAATAATTAGTTAGAATTTTTTAAAATGTAATTTCAGATATCGATTGTACATGAGGAACTCTATCACAGTGCACCATTTTAAGCTGATGATATTCCTGTCCAGAAAATATACTGTTGTTTGTTTAGAAGAATTAAACATGTTTAATCAAGAAGAACATTATAGGTGACACCTAATTTGAAAGTGCTGTCTCACATCAGTGCATGGTTGTCTGTCAGCTGCATGATTGTGTGAAGAGAGAGGAGAAAAGAGAGACATTTTCATTTCAGGTAGTTGGATTAACAGTAATCAGTATCTCTGCACTGACATACACTACAGTAGCTATGGTCCTTCAGCCACTTTGAAATCTTATTAAATAAAACTGAGATCAGGAGAGTAAGATGCTTGTATTGTTTTTGTTATTAGTTTGGTTCCAAAGAAACCATACACAAGTGTCTTGATAACATTAAAGTGAAATAATTGTGGTAAATGTCTGAAGGAAATGTAACAATGCAAATATCTTATTGTTATTTGATATTGTAGGCAGGCTTCATTTTGTGTTTGTAAACCGAAAGCTTAATAAGGATTGCTCTGTTCAAAGTTTCCGTAGAAGCAATTGAAATTTTATATTTTTTCAATTAGTTTACCTCACATGTATTTTTTTACATTTCCTTCAGTTCCTCCAGCAATTGCTTTGCTACAGAAGTCCTTTAATGCCACAGCAGATCGGGGAGAGGCAATTACTTTATTCTGTAGAGCCACTGGCTCTCCTGAACCTGAAATCAGCTGGTATAGGTAAGTTCAGTTTAGATCTGTATATCAGAAAGATTTAAAATGTGTTATGAATTTATACCATACTGAACTAAAGTACCCCCATTGTGTATATGGCAGTTTACAGGGCATTGCTAAACAAATTAAATAACACACATCTGATCAAACTATGGCTAACATCAAGAAAGAGACATTAGAAAATATTGAACATATATTTTAATATGCCTCACATTAAAGGAGAAACAAATAAAGTTGAAAAACCTATGATTTTAAACAAGGCAACATGTATTTCTGAATTTGGCCATGAAAATTTCAGATTCCAACCCCATATACAACTACATAAAATAGCACAGAATACAGACGTAATGCTATAAACACATGTCCAACACCCAGAGTAACACTATTATAGTGTACCTCAGTACAATGTAAAAGAATATCTATCTTAAGCTGATTTTCATTATCTTTTGTTCTTCCAGTCAAGCCAGATATTCAGTGATAGGTATGGCTTCTCTGTTTTGTGTTAGTTGTTTGATTTCATCGGTTATAAACAGGTTGTGGACACTCTAATCTGTTAAAAACAGAAAACTTTTTGGGGATGTGGAGTATATCTTCCAGGTGAAGTCAGTGAGATTTATGTGGCTAAAACTATGCCATTTTGAAAATTTGCTATACAACTTCTTTAAGGATATCAACTTTTCACTGGTTGCTCTGCTTTTCCTTGCATATCTATGGAACATGCTTACATTCCTTTTGTTTCAATACGTAATCTATTAACAAAGGACACAATCCAGTGCTATGATGTGAAATACCTCAAATTTCTTGTATGGACATTTATTTCTGTTTTGGTCTTCAATAAATTTGTCTCCGTACATGCTCTTTCAAAAGGAGAAAGAGAGCTGTGCACATTCTTTCAGAATGCACTGGACTCTGTAGGGATTCTTTGCCAGCTATCTTCTCTCATTTTTACTCAGTATTTGAAACTTAGAAGATTCTGTTAGAGTAGTCTTAGGTAGATATTGGTTTCCTTTGACTGAGCCTGCTTTATGACACACATTGTGCTAAATGGTGTACTGATTTTGTCTGACATTAATTCATTTGGATTGCAGAAGGTGCAAATAAGTTCCATCTTTACCTAATTCACCAATATAGATGAGAATTCAGCTTATATCAGATTAAACAAAAATAAAATAAACCATGCAAAATCCAAATTCAAAGTAGTATGTGGAATTCACAAAATAAAGCTTCACACTCTGGGGACTTGGTGTCCCTTTGAGGTCATGCTATGTGATGTAGCTCGCAGCTGGGCAGAATTCTCTGGAGTTTATCAGAAATCTGATATCCTGACTTGCCTTACTACAGGAAGAGAATTCACCAGTGGTGTTTTACATTGTCTGGCTATATGGAAAGAAGTAACTTCCCATGGGGTTTTTGCCAGCTCCCCTCTTTTTCCATCCAGCCCCCGCCCCCCCCAGCAAACCCATTCCTGGGACCTTACCATCCACCCCTCCCCTTGTCAGAGGGTTAAGGTGGGCTATAAGAAAGGGGGTGGCTCCCTGCCATACCATACATAGACGCCCCAACCTCTCCGCCACCCATTTCAATCCTTTACTGGATACTTCCTTTTTAGGTCATTTTCCAATCCATTTATCCCGTCACTGTATACTTTTCCTGTGGAGCACCTGCACTGGACATCAACCACAATGAGATGCCAGCAATTTGCTTGTCTGCCTCATCTCCAAACTCAGTTGGGTTCCCAAACATCTCCCAATGCCCTCTTTAAATTGACCAAAATTTGTCAGCACCCAAATCTCACAGGTGAACCACATACTTCAACACCCCCTTTTTATTGGACATAAAATATATGTGACCCAAGTCTTCCATTGCCCCATGTCCTATGCTGAGATTATTGAGTATGCAACTTGCTGGGTTCCAATGATACCCTGTACTATAGCACGTGTCTCCCTTCAATGGGCCATATCATTTACCAGCATCCCAGATCCTGAGATTACAATGAAATAATTAACAGCTGCCTTAATAGCTCAGCCATGCATCCAGAGCCTTTGATCTCTGCACAACTGACAACAACAAACACTGAGACTCCATAGCGGTAGTGGCATCTGTTCACATTCCACTCTGGTTCCTGGTGCAAGCTCCCAAAATCTGTCAAACCAAGAATAAAACAAGGTATCTGCTATGTCATTATCCATGCCATGTATGTTCTTGGAAAGAAAATAGATGTTAAGGCTTAAGGATTGCAGGACAAATGCCCACCCCAACTTTATGACCTTGTGTGATCTGGGAGTTTGGCAATTGATAGTATGTACTACTGCCATGTTGTCACACCAGAAACACACCCTTTTATTAACTAACTCTAATCCCCAAATAACCAAAATGCCAACAAAATGGGAAAAACTTCCAGTAAAGTCAATACTATTACTATTTTGCATCCAGATGGCGGGCCATTTCTGAGCACACCACTTGCCCTGGTAAAACTCCCCAAAGCCCATGTCCCCCGAAACATTTAAACAGATTTTCAAACCAGCCTCCAATAACCATTCCTCCCTCCATAAAGACCTCATTAAAGTGGCTCAAAAACTATTCCTGCACCTTCAAATCTTGCTTCATCTCTACAGTAACACACATAAAATGGCAGGCACAGAACGCCCTCACCAGGGCAACCACTCTGCAGGCAAAGTTAAGGTCCCCCACTCTGCGTCTCTTAGAGTGTGAGTTTCTTGGCTACTATTGCTCTTTGAAGCAAACCGAGTAGCTCCTGACACTTATCCTAAGGGAGCCGCGATATGCCTGACATTTTGTCTAGCTCATTTCCCAGGTAGGTCGATGTAGTGGAAGGCCCTCTGTTTTTTCCTCCACTAGGAAAAGGGTACACCCAGCTGTTTAACCAGAACCTGATATGTGTCCAACAGGTGAACCCTGTTGGACCCTGCCCATTCTGCAAACAAAGAAATTGCCTAAAT
Organism: Mesoclemmys tuberculata; assembly: GCA_007922155.1. NCBI lineage: Eukaryota > Metazoa > Chordata > Testudines > Chelidae > Mesoclemmys > Mesoclemmys tuberculata. Next base: position 24,668,445 of record ML675610.1, read on the forward strand.
AAAGCGTTATTTGCCATAAACCAGTTGCTCGCATTGTTGCCTAGTGCAACATTGTACTACATTTTTAAAAGGCTGAACAGGATACTGCACAGCCCATGGGCATAGCTTTGTCAAAATAAAATTGTCCCTCAAAAGAAAAACCCAAAAGGTCAAAGTCCAACAGATGTACTGGCAGAAGTTGAAAAGCAGACTTGATACCACACTTAGCCAGAAGTGCCCCTGGACCACAGGCCCTAACCATATGCACATCTTTGTCAGTGGAGGAATAGTGAATGGAACACAGAACTATTCTATTCTACTGTTAACAGAGCTCATAGATTCTATGATCAGAAGGGACCAATAAGATCATCTAGTCTGACCTCCTGCACAATGCAGGCCGCGTAATAAACCTCTAACCTACGACTGAGTTATTAAAGTCCTCATGTCATGGTTTAAAGACTTTAAGGTACAGAGAATCCACCAGCAAGTGAGCCATGCCCCATGCTACAGAGGAAGGTGAAAACCCCGCAGAGCCTTTGCCAAACTGAACTGAGGAAAAATTCCTTCCCAACCACAACCTTGAGTATGTGGGCAAAACTCACCAGCCAGACACCCAATAAATACAGCACACCCTTCTGTTATCTGAATCAGCTCTGGTTACGGGCCTGTCTGTTCTTCTCAGGAGGGAATCCTCAATCACGTAGACCTGCCTTTTCCTAGTAATGTGTGATTCTCCAGCCTATCCGCTGTTCTTTCTGGCTGTAAGTCATCTTGTCTACTAGTCTCCTTTGCAATCCTTTGCAACCATTCCTATATTCTCCTGGGGCTCTTATTAGGTGATATCTCCTTTGGCTCTTCCTCTTTTTGTATAGGAGTAGCTGCTCTTCCCTTCTTCCTTGCCATCCCCCCTTCAGCAACCACCTACTGTGCCCTGTCTTCATTTTCCAACTCCACAAACCTGTTTTTGAGCTCTCTTTCTCCTTCACTAGCCCATCTTTTCCTCTGCCGGGTTCTTGCAGTCACATGCGTCCATTGGCCACTTTCCTCATCCAGCATTCTCCCCTCTGAGTTCATTGATCCTGCTTCCATCTGCAGGTCTGGATTTTTCCCTTCAGCCTCATCATTTCTTTGCTCCATCATCTGCTTGACACATCTTCTAAACTCAACCAGAATTTCCATCTGCATCTCCAACCCTCCAATCTTCTCTTCCATCAGCTGTATGAGGTGGCATTTCATACAAATGAAGCTCTTTTGAAGAACCCCTCCAGGATCATGTATATCTCACAGCTTCCACATCCAGTCATCTTCAATGTCTCTTCCATGCTTGAGTGACTACCGCCACCACTACCACCTCTGTATCTGTCATAACCTTTTCTCCTACTTCCTGTCAGTGAGAGAGACAAAAACAAAACCAACCCACCTAAACAGCCCTCAGTGAGCACCCAACTATACCAGAACACCACACACTGCCTCCCCAAACTCCCATTCAAACTCCCGTTTTCAGCTGTTTGCTGGCTCCTGTGCCACTGCAGCTGTGCCACTTCTTGATTGAGTGGCTGCCTTTAAAGGCCCCCTAATTAGGGTCAGCTGATCTCAGTACACTACGCAGTACCAGCTCCTGCAAACTGAAGGAAGAAAAATGGGCAGGAAAGGTGGTGAATTAATCAATATTTTCCTGGAGCCTTCTTGGGGACCAAGCCCAATAGGGAAACCCACAAGTTTTCTATAGGTAATTGCTTGAATGGACCTGCTACCTTATCCTCCTCTAATTCTTGTGTAATCGCCGCCACTGATTTTAAGTTCTTTTGACACTACATGAATCCTAAAGGGGATACGAAATCCAACAGTAATCTTCCCCACCCACCCCAAAAATAAGACCCATGAGTTTTATTAGGGTAATCCCAGAGGAGCACCCTTAACACTTTCATCTTAACTTGTGATGGTGCCCTTGCCCATCGCATTGCCTTTTGCTTGTCCCTCTCCCACTTGTGTTCTGTGCATCGTGTCCTGCTCTAGCTGAGCCTGACTTGTAGATGGTACTTGATCCACGTCCGATTCTGTTTCTCCTCTGCGACCTACCCCAGGGTCGCCTGTCCTGGCTATCCCCACAACTTGTTTGTTGCAGATCAAGCTCACCCCTGCACTCAGCAACCTGCATCTTTTGCTTCTGCGACTCAGTCCTGCCAACAGCATCATCCTCATCTCCTGCAATTCACTGAGACGAACGTCCTGGCTCTGTTTGACCCAGTACACTTTGCAATTGCAGCTGTGCTTGTGGAGACAACCCCAGAAGCAACAGCCTTGACAACCTGAATCAAATCCCTGCTAACTGTTCCAAGCTCACATGCCTGTGTGCTTGCTTCCCCTCTAGCCATCCCTGCCATCAGTCTAGGGGGCTGCCTTTGGTGATATAGAGACCACCCTGGGCTCCACTAGCCCCTGACCCAGGACTAGCCCCTTGCCCTCTTTGCAGGGATCCTATCCCTAACAGCCCACTCCGTCTGCTCTGAACAGTGTTCGGCTCCTCCTCCCCACCCCCACCCCCAGAGGAAAGGGACATTTTCCTCCACCCTAGCCTGCCCACTACAAGAAAAAACTGAAACCCGGTACCCCATGCCTGTACTCACAGCCTAGCAGCAAAGGGGTAGGGATGGGGTTCAGTCCCTTCCCTGTCCCTCCTCCTCCCCAGTAAGCATACCTGACGCTGAGCTATTTCAGTAACTAATTCCTCTTCTTTTTCTGTCTCCACCCTGTTGCATCTACCTGTCCTTTGGGGACTGGGGGAAGAGGGAGAAATCGTCCCTGGGGGGGATTTCCCCCTTTCTCCTGGCTCTCACCACCTTGTGTCCACATGGAGCCATGCTGGCTGGTGCTCCATGTTCCTGGCTCTCTGATGCTACTACCTCATCCTGTTCCATATAAAAGGGGGCTTCATGTACTAGGCTGCCCCTTTTGAACCCTTACACCCATCCAGTTACTAGGTGATGAGTCCGTGTCACTATGCTGGCCCTTTCTTTCCTTTTTCAGCTGTTTGATCTCTCTTCTCCGCCCCTCATCCCCAGCCATAAAGCACTTCATTCAGCCAGCCAGACAAATTCCCCCTTGCTTAAAGGTATGGTGCAGTCATTTTCAAGATGAAAAGGATGGACACAGTCCTCTTGTGTCCCTCTACCTTTAGAATTGTCAGTCTTCAGTGCCATATTTTTAGTGAACTTTAAGTTGGAAGTGTCACGTTAAAATTTACAACTAAACAAAACACCTTCCAGAAAGGCGTATGGAAATAGCCTGTAGATCAGAGGATAGTGAACCAGATCGTCCTTCAGTAGGAATAATCACCGTTCACTAAAAAAACTGGTTGTTGAAAACCTTCCAATATCTCTAGTGGGCCCTAGGAGGCTGTGTGGTCTAGTGGATGCGGTAGTGGCTTGTGAGCAGGAGACTAGGGTCCTATTCCCAGCTCCACCACTGACCTGCATTTTGAGATCATAGAGAAGTCAATTAATTCACTTCTTTTTTTCTCCTCTTGCCCTTTTATGTGTTTTGTCAGATTAAATTATAAACTCTTGAGGGGAGTGCGACTGTCATTGACTATATGTTATTACAATGTCTGCTACAATAGGGCCTTGATCTTGGTGAGAGCACCTAGATGCTACTGAAATACAAATCAGTGATAATAATAGGAGGCTGAAATTCTACACGTTCCTCATTGGAAGAGGCAAACTTGATTCCAGTGTTTTTCCAAATACATATAACCAATATCTTTTTTGATTTCACTTCCATTGACTTATCAGTTTCCTTATCACTCACACCTTGGGTTTTGAACTTGCGTTGCTCAAAATCTGATGATATTTTTCTCCTTGCTCTAATGCTTATCTCAGAGAAATTTCAAAGTGAATTTTAAGTGGAGCTGGGCAAAAATTTTCAGCTAAATTATTTTTTTCAACAAAAAATCCAGATTTGATTACCAAAATAGTTCACAAATTCACGTTGATTTACCCACATTATTTTAGTTGGGGAAAAAGTCTTTTAAAAAAATTGTGATGTTTTCACATTTTCAGAAGGAAACATTTTGATTTCTCAATTCAAATAAACTTTTAAGAAATCTTTTAGCTTTATTTTTTTAAATAAAAATGTTTCTAAAATGCTTAAAATTAAAATGAAACTTTTTGTTTTGGGTTAAACAAAACATTTTCATTTTTTTAATGACTTCAATTAGCCAAAAATTTTAAAAAAATGTATTCAGGTAAATTCAAAACTATTTTATTCTATTTTTGGAATTGCCAGTGAATCGAAAAATCCATCATTCACACATCTCTAAATTCAATTGCCTCATTAGCTTTAATAAGGGCTGGACCAAGCCCTTTAAAAAGTCATTCAGATTTTATTTCTTCTGAAATTAACAGAGCAAGCTAGCTGTATTGAGGAAAACCAGATCAAAATATTTCTCTTTCTTATTGTTTCTGAGAATTTAATTTTAAACTTACGCCACCAAAGTCTTGTCACTTGTAGCCATGTGAGGATGCTTTTACTAGAGATAGGTAGTCAATATGAGGATGCTCGTAGCCAATATGATGATGTTTTTATCAGCGATAGGTCTACATTTAGAACTTAATTCAAACTGTTTCCTCAGCACCACTGCCTTGTTAATGTGGTAGAGACAAGGTGGATGAGATAGCATCTGTTATTGGACCAAATTTTGTTCATGAAAGAGACAAAATTTGAGCTATACTAAGCTCTTGTTCAGGTCTGGGGTTAGAATTTTTTTGTGTTTGTTTTTGTTATTTTGTTTTTCGTTTAATGCTGTTTGCTATTTCAGTTGTTGTTGAAATAATGTTATTTTTAATTTTAGTTTTCTGAAGTTATCAGAAATATCCTAATTAGATTAATCTTCACTCCCCCACTAGAGTGGTGCTATGAGTAGGCTATGAGAAGAAATGTGATCTATTGTTTGGGGCAGGGCCTGGGCACCATGACTTTGCATTCTGTTTTCAGCTATGCCATCGATTTCTGTGACCTTGAGCAAGTGTCTTAACCTCTCTGTGTCTCAATTTATGTATCAGTAAAATCACATAGAGATCTCAAGGTAAAAAATAGAAATAGCAGAGTACTGTTACTGGAATTTAATTACCACTTATGTCAAAAGGAACAGAGGATTGGAGAGTACGCCAAAATATCTACACACTTATGCTATGTGCTAAGGTATCAGTCACTAAGGAAGAAATATTTTTTTACAATACTGGACAGAGTACTTCTGATTCCACAAACTGAAGTAATAACAGTAAATATTCATTTTTTCACTGATAACCGGCACAATTAATATTTCTGCAGAAGTGTACTGGATTTTCTGGGATGCTGGCGAAAGTACGGCTAGCCTGGGCACTGAGCATCCTCCATTACACAGATTCCAGTAGAGTTTCCCAATAATACTCTATCTATATTATATTAGTACTAATAAAGATGGTTCATCAGGAATATCTCTTCATACAGGGCCAGATCAGGAACCCCATTACTCAATGGACTATCCCCACTGACTTCTGTGAGTAATGGGTTCACATTTTATGTAAAATTTAGTATCCATTTTATATGGAATTTTTTGTGGGGGGGCCAAAACTGCTATGAATGAGTAATACTAGCTTGAAAACAACAGGAATTCCACAGAACAACCTTTCCAACTAAATTAAGTATTGTGTTAATCCTGTTTCATTGCTTTATGTTGCTTTAAATTGCTTATATCTCAAAAAAAAATCGTGTATGACACAGGCAAAAACTCTCATCCAGTGGGAATTTTTCTTGGGTAGGGACTGAAAATTTTAGGTCTATTGTGGTATAATCCTTTCTTCCTTACAGTTGACTAGCGCCAGATTTCAAATGAGTTAAAAATCATTTTATCAATGAGATTTTCTTTTCAGTTTCCTACAAACTGCTAAAATTAAGGGTCAAATTCAGCTCTGGCTCAAATAGGTGCTTCACCACTGAAGTCAATTGAGCTACACCAGGTCTAACCTTGTACCAGTAACATTTATCCGTCTTGTATGATCCCTTTGTGATGTTTGATTCAGTAAGCAAATGCTAACCAAACCAGGAGCTTCAGGACTAGAACAAAATCCTCCTTTGTACGATATTTAGTATGATAGAGTTTTAATTTACTGATCATCTGTCTATGCCATTTGTTAATATGGGAGAAAAGTAAACATTCTTTTAAACTTCAGTACCATGCTGGATTGCGTTCATATATAATTAAGGTATTTGAGCTAATGTGTCAGTGTTTCCCTAGTAATTCATTAGATCCCTTACAGATTATAGTTGATTAGGAAGATATATAAGAAGAAAAATCAGTAAGGATTAGTTGTTGCTTTATTTAATATATGAATATTCCTAGTTAAAATTCCATGGCTATGAGGGACTGATTCTTCTCTCCCACAGGTGTAAATCTAGGGTAGATTAATTAAAGTTGATGGAGTTACACTAGTATAAAACCAGAATAAGTGAGTAAAGAAGTCAAACAATGAAACTCACCAAATTTGTAAGATAAGTCTGGTCGATCCTGCAAGCCATACTCATGTGTATTCTCATTCAATACAACTATTTACAGGATCAAGCCCTTTATTCCTTAGTGACAGGAATTAGAATTAATAGAGAAAGAAAATTATCTTCTAACGTGTTACACGTATCTGCTTGTTCTCTAATATCAGCAACAATTTAAGTCTGTCCAATCCGGGAGGTCCCAGTCTCTACTTTGAAATCATCTGGTTGTAGGAAACGTTTGTGATGAGACATTTTGGGACCATTTTTTACCTTGTATCTCCTACTGACATCACTGGGAATTGTGTGAGAATATCTGAGTGCAGAATTAAGTCTTCTATAATTTGCTAAATAGATAAAGTAACACATTGAAAAGGAGATGAATGAATGTCACTGTCAAGTTTATAAAATGAAAGCATCCATGGATTAAAATTTGAGTCAGTTTTAACTGTTATTAAAATAGAAGATATATATATATAATCCTACCAATGGAGTGCTTCTAGCATAACATTAACTTTCCAAAACACAATCTCTATTCTTGCTTAAAATAAGATATATTTGTAATTATTTTAAAATTTGTTTTAATAAATCTGACTGTCAGCATAAAATGAACAGAAAGAAACTAAAAATCACCATGGCCCAGATTTTCAAATTTGGGTGTCTAAAACTGGGCACTTAAATCATAGTTAGATACCTGAAAACACTGGCCTGTCCCACTGAAGTCAGAGAGAGTTCAGCACTTGTGAAAAATAAGGGCAACTTTTATTTATTCATTAAGTGAAGAAGGTGCATGACTGATCAACAGAAAAAACAAGTCAAAGGAAGCTTAGAGTAAACACGGCAAAGTGAAGAGAAATCAAGTTAGGATTACATTCTAATAGAAAAAGTGTACAATATAATTGTGTAGATGCTAGGGTGCTGAAGAGAGTTAGTCAAGCACTGCTCAGCCACCAGAGTATTCACAGTTTGCATTATTTCTAAACCATCTGGTCTGCACATAACCCAGTATCTGGAGGTTTGTTTGTTTACTGAATTGTGACTAGCCAACAACAGCTGAGAAGCAAAAACTAAGAAAAGTTGTTTATGTGCCACTGTACTATATGTGTAAGAATCATGGAACCATTTTTATAAATTATTGCACTAATGTGAACTGTAGTGTCATGAAATCAATTGTTACAAACGATTGGAATGAAAATATTATACTGTTTCTAATTAATTTATATTTTAGAACATGGTAATAAAAATCATGTGGCAATCAGTTCTGAGCATCAAAATACAATCCAGAGTGATTTCCTTCTGCCCAGAACTTGGACACATTCATCCAATTGCCTAATCAAACTATTTACCTCATAGTAAAATCAACTGCTTTCAAAATATAATGCCAAACTCTTCCACACGTTTTTCAGTGTGTTTTTTATGTTAGCAAAATAGCCATGTCCTCCAATGGAAATAACTTTGAAATGACTGACACTTCCTAATCCGAAAGCTGAACATGCTCTTTCAGATTATAGGATACACTGTGTGATTATAAATCCCTTTTTATTCTTCAGGAATGGCGAACTTATTGACGAAAATGAAAAATATATTTTGAGAGGAAGCAATACGGAATTAACAATTAGAGACATCAAAAATAGTGATGCAGGTCCTTATGTTTGTGGAGCAAAAAATAAAGCAGGAAATGATCAAAAACAGACATTCCTCCAAGTTTTTGGTAAGTGTCTCATGGCATATGCTCTCATGGTATTTTGTTTATTTGTTTTTCTTCTGTTGGTTTGTTTTATCACAGTTATTTGATTGCAGTTGTTGGTAATATTTGATATAAAAAGACATTGGGACAGATACTCACTAGATATAAAATGAAGTCAGTGGTACACTGGCAGTTTATGCCAGTTGAGGATTAGGCCCCAATTTTATTTCTAGACATCAATCCATGGAGGAAAATAAAGTATCAAGAGGATGTTATAAAGCATTCCCTTTAACATCCCAATACCAGCTCAGTTTTTTATTTTTATTTATATATTTGTAAAGTGCAAACAACAATTACTGAGGAACAGTAGGAACTGAAATTATAAATCATGAGTTTATATGGCCTAGTGCCCCCAGAAGGTACCTATTGATGGAGCAGCCAACCTTTGGCATTTGTGTTACAAGGAAAGCTTTCCCTGCTGTGGGGCACTTTAACCTTTACTCCTGAATTTGACTTTGAGATTCTCTTATCTTCAGCATCTGCCGATCTACAATTCAGATACAGAACACTGAACTGGCAAATTGTTAATTTCCTCTGGTTTCATTTTAAAAGTTGGCTGTTGGACTGTGAGAAAATGAAGGGCAGACGGAGAGGAAAACCTTGAGAGTAAGAAACAGGATAGTTAGCCTTCTAAATGCAGTATTTTAAAACCAGATAGAACCATAGAGATGCAGGGTTTTTTAATATTATTTATTTAATTCATTTTTGTATAATATTGGTTGGTCTTAACATACTTTGGTTTTTAATTGAGAAAGTTGAAAATCTTATTGCTCTTTATGAACCCCATTCCTCCAAGATGACCTGTCTGGGTGGACCCTTCTGCTTACACAAGTGCAATACTGTTGACTTCAATGGTGTTCCATGTAGCTGGAGTACCATTGCAGACACTAGGGCTCTGCAGAGGTCCTCCCATTGGGATCAGGCTGCAGGGCCATAGTTTGTTCATGAAAAAAAACATGTTGCTCCCCTCAGATGGCAGAGCCCTTTTGTTGGGAGTGCAGAAGGAGGCCCAACAGAGGACTCCCTAGATGAGAGGGAGGTGCTTGGCCAGTGACTTACGCTCACTATGCTTTTCCCACATAACCTGCATCCAGTTGTCAGTGGCAGTCTGACAGAGGGCTGGCCCGTGGGGATAGATCCAGGGGGCAGAGGTGATGGGATAAGTACTTTGGGGGAATGCAGATGGAGCAACGGAGGAAGGAGTGGTCTCTCCTTGAGATGGGCCCTCTCCAGGCTCAGAGATACCACAGCAACCCCTTGTTCCATGGACCCTACCTGTTGGCTATCAACAGCAGGATCCACTGCTCGGCTGGGCAGGATCCATCTGCTCGTCTGGGCATGATGAGGATGCCACCCCAGTTTCTAAGTGGGATTGTCAGCAGGTAAAGGAAGAGGAGGGGTTGGGTGGGTTGAGTTGCCAGTGGTGTCAGGGGCAGCATCGGGGGTGCTTGGCATCCCTCCCTGTTGGGCCAAGGCACAGTCCCTCTGGACATACCGCAAAGTCTGGCAGAGGAAGCACAGAGCCTGATAGGGCACCAGAAAGGCCCACCTCTAAGTTCCCCCTGCTAGCAGAATGAAAGGATGTGGCAGAAGGTCGGGTCCTTACAGCTGAATGTGAGACGGTGCTGAAATCAGCTTCCCTAAGTTGGAGAGGGGAAACAGGAGGGCAATGTTGGGAAGCATGGGCAGGATGGAGGTGAGGACCACCCATACATCCAGGTCCTCCAGGAGCACTGTTTCCTGGGTGGTGCCCTCCAGTGCCAGAAAAAACATAGCTTTCCCATACAGCTTGGAGGTCACCATGTTGGCCAAAGGCCCCACAACCCACACCAATGCCTGCACATAAGCTTTGATGTGTGGTGAAACAATGAATGAAAGGCAATGGACACCATTCCTCCTGGTCAGGGTGGAGAAGAGACCCCATCTGCTATTGATGTTAAAAGAGGAGCAAGCGGCAGCAGTAGTGGCAGTGATGCATAGAGGGGCTGTGGCAGATGGTGATGGGGTGGCAGGCAGCATCACAGCCACCTACACGTATGCTCTCGGGGCTGAAGAGTGAGCACGAGGTGAGGAGCTATGGACCCTGGCAGGGTTGCAGCAGTAGCAGCCGCCACCGTAGAAGGAGCTTTCTAAGTGGGGCTCTTGCCCTTTTATCCTACCATGGCCCTTTTTGCCAACTGAGGGAGCTCCCTTGGGGGTGGTAGGAGTCTTGGCGTGTGCCTGCTGCCACTGCTTGAGTGTGGGCATTGATGGTCCCAGTGGTGGTGTTGGTGGTTGGTGCATGGGGAACAATGGTGGCCTGGGATCCCCCTCTTTAAGTCTCCTCCTCTTCCCCTCACAGACAAGGCTTCTGAATCAGAAGCCTTGTGCAGGGCAAAATCAGGGTCCACCATTGAGGGCAAGTGATGGGAACAGTCACCAAAGGTGGGGGGACAAAAATGATAGAGCGGTGGGTGTAGGGAAAATAGAAGATAACTGATTCTCCCCACTAAGCCATGTGGAATAAGGATGAAAGCACAATCAAAAACTGGGGGTGGGATTAATGGAATAAAGAAAGGGAAGGTGGGGGCTCTATAGGCAGTATTGAGAGGGAGAACCAGCGCCTCTAGGTGCATTGTGTGTTGGGGGCATAGTGATTAGGAGATGAAACAAATATGGAGAGAATCACAAGCACAGGGAAGTGTGCAGGTGCATGAGACCAGGCAAGGGGATGCAGGAAACAAACATCACAGTAGGGATCTGGAGAGGGAGAGTTTGTAGGGGAAGGTAACAAAATAGCAGAGGGAGATGGTTCTGGGTGAGTCAGGGGAGACAAGCGACAAATAATAAGGAGGAAACCCTCGCTGGAAAAGGGAAAGCAAGTAACAAACTGGGGGGGAAGGAACGCACCAAACTACAAGGAGAGGTGAAATCAGGTGAGATGGTGGGGCAGGGGGAAGGGCTGGTGGGCAGGTGGAGTGGAGGGAAATAGAAGGCCCACCAGCTGAATGGAAAGTGAGGGGGGAGTGGGAAAGTCTAAGGGATCATGTAACCATTTTGGGCTTGAGTACAGTCTGTGCTGCACTAATCTTAGGGCAGGCAGGTGGATGCAGCCAGGTAAGCAGGCCAGTAGATGGTTAGCAGGAGCAATGAGGGAGTAGATAGGGCACGGGGAGGGCTCCACACTGCTCCCCTGCCCCCCAGCAGCAAACAGAAGCTTATTAGTAGCTGCACCAGCCTCCTCTTGCAGCAGTAGTCATGGCAGCAGTTGTAAAGTCCCCCTGAGAGAGTCACAGATGTATAGGGAATGAGGCTGGGGATGACAAGAAAGAGACAGGATGGTCTTATAGTTGTGGCACTAGAGAATTGCATTCTATCCCTGCCTCTGTCACAGAGTTCCAGTGTGATTTAGGCAATTCATTGAAACAATAGTTTTCAAAGGCAACCTTATTTCTGGCATTTTCGTGTGTGTGTGTGTGTGTGTGTGTGTGTGTGTGTGTGTGTGTGTGTGTGTGTGTGTGTGTGTGTGTGTGTGTGTGTGTGTGTGTGTGTGT
>ML675610.1:24680235-24696080 GCA_007922155.1 Mesoclemmys tuberculata
TGTGTGTGTGTGTGTGTGTGTGTGTGTGTGTGTGTGTGTGTGTGTGTCAGAATATTCCAGAAAGGTTTTCTAGTGCTCAAGATATGCAATAATTAAGGCCAGATATTCAAAAGTGCTCAGGACCTAACAACTCCCATTTTGACAGCAATGGCCAGATTTTCAAAAGATCTGAGTCCCCAGGGTGCTGAACTCATGAAAATCTGGCCACTTATTTTGGTGCCTAATGAAAGCACAGCTCTTACAAATATCTGGCCTTGACTGTTTGTGCTGAGCACTTCTGAATATCCTGACCTATAGCTTGGATTATCTTTTATTTCCATACTTCTTGCATGACTCAACCTTCTGACTCCGAGACTTAAAAATGGCAATTAAAGTTCTATGTAGAACTGAAGAGTCTACACGCTATAATAAAAGAAGGAAAATTTACCAGTGGCATTGTAAAATATTTAAAAACTTGCAAAGAACAATTAAAGGTAGGATGCAAAATTGATTACAAGAATTTGGTCACTTAGCACTAGAATTGATATTGTATCCTCTGCTATGCTTAATGTATATATTTTATATGCTTTGTTATCTTGTAGAACCTCTACCTTACTATATCAAAAATTTCCTTAGAATGGAGTCCAGTTAGCTACATGATCTATTGGGTGTATTTCAATTATATTCATTCTTCTGCTGTTTCCAAGAAATAAGGGGGAAAGGGGAAGAACCACTGTATCCAATACACATTCCTTATCATAACCTACAAATATCTGCACAATATCTATCACATTACCTTTTCACAACAGCCATACTTGCATTTACTCTAACAATGCCAGCTTTAATTGCCTGTTATTCCTCTTCTCCCACAAGACCCTTTGCTCTTTCTTCCACGTTATCCCTTACACAAAGGAAAAACTCATAGTCATAATCTGTAAAGCCAACACCTATTCTGCTTCTAATCATTCCTTAAATGCTACAGTGCATTCAGAAAACTGCAGTCTGATAATGATTAGGAAGATAACTTCTGATTACTGCTCAGAAGTGGGCACACAGCCAATCTATGCTAAAATATCCTATCCGTTTTTATTCCCTGTCCTCTTGCAATCCTACTTCCTGCTTGTCTGTCTTATCCGCCTGTTATTTCTTTATTCTTTAGAATGCAAGGTCTTTGGGGCAGGGATTGTCATTTACTATATGTATTTAGAGCATGTAACACAATGAAGCCCTGACCTGGTTGAAGCCTGTCATTATTGCAAGATAAAGGTTGAGTAGTAAGTTACAACTCAACACTTTTAAAATCCAGACTATGTAGCTGAGAGTGTAGTAAAAGTTTTAGAATGCTGTGTTTTCTGAGTTAACATGCCTGTCCCTGTGCTCATCAATATCAATGTTTGGATTCATTATATGGGCTACAGTTTTTATTTAATTCAACTATTATTTTTCTGCTTTCCACTCCCCAAAAGATGTCTCTTTATATAAAATCCCAAAATTGGACGATTACAGAACTTCCACCTTTACATTCTGGAACACAAAATATTTTTTGATCATTGCTAGGATTTTATATCTGTTCTGTGTGATGAGGCTTATATCAGGAAGATATCAGAGAAATGTTATTTCCCTCATAGAGGATCTTTTGCTGATAATGAACCAGTGTTGGTAATCTATCTCTGTCATTCTGTTTTCCTGCTAGAGTCTCTCACCGTATTAGTATTCAATACTATCTAGGAGTTCTCATCCAAATTAATGTTTAAGACTTGTGCCAAAAATTTTGTTATAAATTCCTCTGTTGATCCTTCCAAACCTGCTAGGAAACAAGAGTGTTCACTAATTTTTTTTCTGTTTGTCATTTCCAATATTACTGCTATCTGGACATTCCTAGTTACATACTAATTTAAAAGATTTGTTTCTCTCTTTGTCTCATTCCTTGTTATAACTCAGGCCTTGCTCTTTTCAGCCTTACCTTACTGTTCCACTTTTCATTTGTCTACTCTAGGCCATTATCCGTATATATTTCTAAAGAGGTGCCTACCCAAAACTGTAGGTGCCCTGACACTAATTACAAGAGGGCAAGTACTAATTACTGACTAAACCCTATATCAGCCAACAAAACTCAGCTGCCCACAACACTCTCACAAACTCTCTGTCCTCTCATGCAGACCTAAACCCCTTCTCTGCATGATTAGTTCTTGAACATGGGTACTTCAGTATTTGCTTATCTAAAGTAAGTGTATTCATGGGACCAGATTTAAAAAAAAATAAAAATCCCTAACTCTAATTACATATATGCCCATGCTTTGTATCAGTGATGCTTATTTCCTCTCTGAGTCCAGGGCTTAGATCTTGTTTCTTCTTTTGTTGCTTGCAGATCCCACGCTTTCATCTCACCAGGTCACTTGGCAGTTTGATTGTGCCATTCTGCATGTTTGCAGCGCCCTCCATTTTTGCTATTTTCAACAGGTTTGATCAGGATTCCATTTATACTAAAGTCTTGGCAAAGAAAGGATTTGATTACTGACTTCAATTCCTGTTTTTCAGCTACTACCCTCCAGAGGAGTTCTGCTTTCAACGATTGGTTCAGTTCACTGCAAAACTTTCTAATATAGAACTTTTTTCCAAGTCTGTCCTTTTTTAAGAGTGCTGCTTAAAAATTATACCTCAAAGGAAGATGAAATTGCCAGAGTTTACCAATTTAATGTGCAAGAGATCTAGCAAAACTTTCATTGTCATCATGTAGTTCCTGACAGTTGACTTCAAGCAGAAGAGATATGTGGCAATGTGGCAGGAAATATATTACTGCTATTTCCATTCTGGAAGCAGGATAGATTGCAGTTTTATAATATCTTGTTGATTAGCTGGCCTGAGGTTGTTCTTTCCAGAAACAGCAGTGTCCCCGATCTCCTAGCCCTAATTCTTATTAACCCCCTTATCAAAGGATATGACAAGAGCTTTCTCACCCTGGACAAAATTGGGGGCTCTTTTGAAGACATTAAAGAAAAGGATAATCAACAACATTACAGTATTGCCAGGTTTTGTGATTTTTTTTATGAATCTTGCAATATTTGTTATTTTTTTAAAGGCCCACCTCCTAGAGTTATTTGATTATGTGAGATTCTTATTTTAAAAATAAAGTTTCTAGCCCTCATGGTTTTTCAGAGAAAAGCTTGAAAACCTGAATTCTAAAGGCTGAAAAAACACAAAGCAAACTCAACATTTTATAGATATGGAAGCTAGTGTCACAGAGTAGAAAAGGTTCCATATAATCTTCCATGAATACTTGTAGTGGACACTTATGGTTCTATAGATAAAGTTTATGTATTGATAAAATACTACACAGATCTTATCCGATGACTGACCTTGACTGCTCACACAATAGACATTTTTTCTTACCTTTAAGTGCTGTTTCTCTGATGGATGTTTAGTTTCTGTCCCATTTGTGAAATTTTTTTTTCTCATAGGGGACTGTTCATTTTGCTTTCTGCATAAAACATTTCACTTTAATTAAGCTTGAGTGCAAGTCCTCTCTTTCCTGAATATTCTTTAATTCCAGACAGATCACAGCTTGTTAGTACATTTTATTGTAAGTGCTTTAATATTTGTAGCAGAAGAAATTAATATAAATCTTCAGCCTTTCTGGACTGGAATCTCAAGATTCCATAATTTCATTAGTGGCATGTCTGGATTGGCATCAAAATTATTTAATTTCATTGGTTGCTTGTCTAGTCAACAGTACTGTAAGTAAGTATCAATTTAAATAGAGAATGACCTTGTCCAATCAGAGAAAGAAAGTCTTTTCTAGTTTTCCTATCCACAGTAGTCCTGGTATTTCACTGTGGGATAGATACATAGTATTCATTTTGTAATACTATCTTATTATCCTACCTATATAATTAAAAAGGAACCAAGTACCATAATACATTGAAGACCTTTTGGTCAATAGTGAATTATGATCTTATGACCTATAAAAACAGAGCAATGAAATAATCTCCTTTTCTCCTTTTCAAGCTTTCTCCTTCTTCTTAGTAATAATTGTCATCTAGGAATATTCCATGATTAATCAATGGTTAGTCCTTTAAATGTCAGCTGCTTGTATCTAAAATGTCAAACTGAAATTTTTCCTTTTCTAGTGACCCATTGGAAGAAGGTCTTTAAGAAATTTAAAATAGTAGAACCTGTAAAGATCAAAGCTTTTTATTTGTAAGTTTTAGAACATGCATCTCTTTGGGAAAATTAAATTGTTTGTCATGTTATAAATTTAGGAAAATACTCACCTCTAATTCAAATAACTACTTCTAAATGTTGTGGGCTCACAAAATTTGTAAAGTTAGCTCTGTTTGTAAGCTTTTTATACATTTCCTATAGAAAGGGAATAGGAGAGTGGTAGAGAGGGATTATTTTGAGGTTTAATCTTCAAAAACACAGATGTTACCGTAGCCAAAATGGCTACCATCTTTCATTTCTTGTCAATGGGACTGAAGCCACAGGGTGCCCTCGGCCAAGATGGCCACCATTTCCCTACAGAGTTAGCTGATAAAAGTAAGTCTTTCCTTACTAAAGGTGGCCACCACTTCCCATTGTTTCCAATGAAGCAGAAGCCAGCCTGCCCTTCAGTAAAAGGGTGGCCCTTTAATCATTATACATGTGATCCATGTGGAGGAAAGGGGAATGTGCAAATGCAGGACATAAAATGGTGGTGGTGACCTGGAAGATGAGGGACATCAGGGAGGAAGGATGTGGAGGGTGTAAGGAATGTGAGTGGGGACATTGATGGGGAATGTGGAGGGATCAGGAATGGAGATTGCAGAGTAAATAATGACAGGGGGATGTGGTGGGCAGCAGGGAGTTGGTTGTATATAAGAAAATAAAGCCTTTTTTTAACTCAGTTTTCTGAAATGGTAACTGCATACCTTGCAACTAGACCAGGGTTAGCACTTGGTCAAGTGCACCCATTAACAGCCACAGGTAGTTTTAGGCATAGAGAGAGAACAAGAAGCTGTGCTTGGAACAAGAAACTGTGAAGGGAGGGACGTGGTGGGTGAGGAAGGAGACAGGACAGTGACAGAGGAGGGGTTTGGAGAGCAATAGAATGGCAGGTCTCTTACCATAGAAGTTAGAAAAGAGTAACTCTCACTCCCCTCTGAATAGTACTGAGGGACAGGAGAGCATATTTGTGTATACATTTAAGGTTGAATTTTCAACCAGAAAGGAAACACAGATACTGGTGGTGGGAATTTCCCCTTAAAGGTCTTGGGACAGGAGGGGGAAAAAGTCCCACATGGTAGTTTATAATTTTTTACAATCTCATTTTTGGCTTTGATTCGTAAGTTTGGAACTCCTATGGCTGGCAGTATTGAGGTAGCTCTAGATGCACTGTGTCAGGGGTCCAAGAGAGAAGTCTGAGTTCTAGTCTCAGTTCTTCCACTGACTGGTGTTACTTCTGTGCACTTCATGGTTCTTGTTATTGGGCAAGGCCTCCTAGCCTCCTACGCTTAATTTAAAAAGCAGCAGGCAAGTATTATCCACCTCCTTAGTGATACTGCTTTTCTGAAGTAATATCCCATTTTTGGGTAATTGGCTTTGCTATTTGTAATCACTGGACTTCATTCCCCTCCTAAGCCAGTAACACAACCTAATAGTAGTACAACCTAATAATAACCCTAAGGGGTTGGACTAGATGACCTCCTGAGGTTCCTTCCAACTCTAATATTCTATGATTCTATGAATATTTTCTCCTGTCTAGCAAATACTTGTGCAAACCAACAGTAAAATGTGTAACATAGTCACTGACTCATACTGAATATAACAGCATATTGCTGCTATTAGTTATTTTTTTAGCTCAACTGGTAGAAGTCTGTGCTATGGACTGATGGGAAGGTCAGCATGGTTCTACAGGATGAAATTTGCTTTGGAGCATTACTTTTTAAAACAAGGAAATTACATGCAAAACTGTACAATCTCTTAAAAGAATGGTGAAATTGCAAAGTCAAATACTCAAGTGTAAGAGAGGCCAAAATTAATATGACTGGTACAACCATAAATCTGCCTTCTCTTTCATATGCATAAAGGTACAATCTTTAGTTATATAATTACACCCTATTTTTCCAACTGAACCTTGTTTAATGCACAAGATGGGTGACATTCCAAGAATGAACCAAGACTGTGTACTGAATGAGGCTAGAGAATGCATATCTCATTTGGCCTGGAAGTTGGAAAGCAGGAGGAGAATGAAACAAAGAAGTAAAGAAGAGAAAGGATAGTCTTGTGATTAAGGCAGTTGATTACCATCCAAGAGAAGTTCTTTTATTTAGTCCCTAGCTCTGCAACATAATTCCTTTATGATGCTATACAGGCAAGTTGCCTAAAGCAGAATAACAGCTGCAACCAAAATTAATGGGAGCTGTGGATACTCAGTGCCTCAGGCAATGTGGTCTGAAGGAATGAGTGCAAGGCTTTGAATCAGAGTTCATTCTGAGTTCTTATCCTGGCTATGTCACATATTTACTCTGTGGCCTTAGATACATTACTCTGTTTTAGTTTTCCCATCTGTAAAATGGGGATATTAATACACTCCTGCGGTAGGAAAGTTGTGATTTGTTGCACTCCGGTATTTCTGAGCACCATAGAAAAGCCCTTCAGGAAATTAATAATTCATGTTCAGTGCAAGGTTTAATTAGTGTGCAGTAACTAGTGTATGGGTCACATGTAACAATTAAATTGAACATCTGCCTTATTCTTGAAGCACTATCTATCCTATGTACTGAATGAGCCAGGAATCTGTAAAAAATAGTATGTGATCACATAATTAAAAATTGAATTATAATGCATATGCAAAAGAGTGGTGAATTAAGGTTGAAGAGGCAACGTTAATTTTGGCATTTTCTAATTTAGTGTGCTTGGCTATGCAAACTTAATGTTCTTACAATCTTTTTTATACATGCAACATCTTTATAATTCCCCTACTAACTTCCTGCAGAGACACTAAAAGACACTTTTCAGTGAAGGAAACTAAATTAAACAGAATTGAAGTTTGCAGAATAAGCCTTTCTGGAGTTATGATCACACAGAAAAGTTAGGGATCTTCAAATGTTACTGACAAATTTTTTAAACATTGTAATTTTACAGCTCACTTTAATTATTTTCTAAACTTAAAAGAAAAATACGTTGTCTGGGGACAAGAGGTATCGTGTAAAATTTTAGGGGGGGTTGTTTCTTTTGTGGACAATTTGGTGTGTGCATGCATGCATGACTTAGAAATCAGGATTTATTATGGGAAACTGACTTCAGCCTTGACTTTACAGCAGCTACTAATACTGTATAATACATTGGTGCCCGAGGCACTATTTAGAATGTATGGCATGCCATTTAGTTGTTCTCAAATAGTTACCACATTCTGCATTGAGAACTGAGTTGAGAAAATCTGATTAAAAATGCAATAATATTGGAGATCTGCCTCCTTACATGCATATTTTATGCCCCTAAACTTTTCACCATGTCTTATCTTCTTGCTGCATGAATGCAAATAAACTTAATAGAAACAGAATTCATTTATATATGGGTAGTTCCGTATATAAAATTTTAACATGAAACTCTGTTGTATTGTTCCATTAGTCACTGAATTTAATAAATAGGGAAGATAGATAATGGGTGAAATTCTTCACCAGTTTGCTCCACATGAAATCATGTTGACTTCATTGGGGTTACACCAAGGATAAGACTGTAGAGTTTGTTCCAAAATAAACAGCAAACATTCAAAGTATATAAATTTGTCAGCTTGATCAAGTATATTTGACATTGGTGTATATGTCACCACTATAACCTATGTATGCCTTAAAAGAGGCAGTATGCTATTATAACAATAGACAGTAGTGACCACTATAGTCAAAGTTCCAAAATTATCTCCATGATTATTTCTGTTTGCTCATACATTATTTTCTAAACTAGTCATCTATCAGGATAAATGTTTTCATGCTTAGTCTTTGCTTCAAGATGATTTGATTTTTTTTTTTTTTTTGCTTGTGGATGACTGAGCAAAATCCTGAGATTTTTAAATTATGAAACATACAATTGCACTTGTCACTGTCAATGTAATGTATTTAATGTTACTTAAGTGGGACATGGTGAACTGGGACGTACTTTAGTGAGACGTCTCTCAGGAATAATAATAATAATACTAATGATAGTATAATTCCGTGGGTCTCAATCCATGGCCCATGGGCCATTTACGATCCAATCAGCACACAGCTACAGCCCATGTGACATCATCAGGGCCACACAGGTAGTATATATATATATATATATATTGTGTGGATGTGACCCACAATGGCAAAGAGGTATAGAGAGAACCACTAATATAAATAAATAGGAAAAAAATGAAATAAGATGCGTGACTATCTTTATCTTAATCACTTTGCTTATATGTTGTATCTGTTTCCTGCAATCTTTGTCTATTTTAGTATATTTGTTGTTTCTTTTTTAAAAATATGCTGTTTGGGGCAAGAGCTGTGTTTTTACTGTACCAAATGCAATGGGACTTGTATTCTGATTGAGACTTTAGCACACAGCTGCAATATAAAACTGGAATAATTTAGCAGAAGTAAAGGCTCTGGTCCTGGAATGTGGTCTGTGCATGTGGACCCTTGCATCTATGTAGATCCCTACAGGGCAAGAGTCTACTTTCACGGATCTCTTTGGGATCAGGGCCCCAGTGGCACTAACTAGGAGATTAAATAATTATTCCATTGGCCTAGCCATATCTATCTTGGCATTTAGTTTGGCTGAATGCAGTACTCAACCATGTGAAATTTTCACATCCCTGAGTGATGTAGCAAGTTTAATTTAAATTTTAAATGTAGAGCAGGCCTCAAACTGAGGATTGTTTCAGTATCAATGTTTTAAGGCAAAAGTACAAAGGAGCGGAAGTAAGGTTGAGATTTCATCTTGAAAATTTCATCTCTGGACTCATGACTGCGTGATTTCTCTACCTTCATATTTCATTAATACTATTTGTTTGATGGTTTATTTTTCATGGTATATATTTAACTTGTTAATAATGCAAGGTCTGTATTAAAATTTGACCTACATTGTTTTGAAAAGTGAGTCCTACTTTGCAATTAGTTTAGCTGTGTTATCCCATGGATTTTGAAATAGTGCTGCTGATAATCCAAACTGAGTAAATATGAATTAACTTTTAAAACAAAAAAGATTTAAAAATAGACTGGTATATAATTTTAGATGCAGAATGAGTAATGCAATTTATACTTTTAACAGTACAGCCTCAGATAATACATCTTAAAAATGAAACCACATTCGAGAATGGTCAAACAACACTGATATGTGAGGCAGAAGGAGAACCTGTCCCAGAAATTACTTGGAAAAGAGCCATCGATGGAATAACTTTCTCTGAAGGTGACAAGGTAAACCAGCTGTTAATGTATATTTCTACACTATAAGACATAAAAAGTCTAAATATGTATCGTCTTCCTAAGCCTATTTTTTGTAAGAAGAAAACTAATGCAGAAAAAAGATGAATAGACTTCTGTTAGAACTGGAGGATGTTTTATGTATACAAGGTAATAATGCACTGTGGCATGAAACTCCTAATGTTTTAAATGAAAAAAAATGAAAATATGAAACAAGATATGCTGCCGAATTACTAAAGGGTGAATTGTCAAAAATTAGGGCTAAATTTTTAAAGGTGTCCCCTTATTTTGAGTTCTCTAATTTCTTGGTGTCTATCTTGAGACATGTAGAATCCAATTTTTTGAGTGCTGATCTCCAACATCCTCCACTGACACTAGATGGAGCTTTAGGTGCCCAAGCCATAAGTGTCTAAAGTTGGGGACCCAAAAATTGAGGCAGCCAAAAGGAAGGACATTTTTGATAACTTTGGCTTAAATCTTTTGGACCTTTCCTTTATTTCTCTTTTCTATTCTTCTCTCTCCTCATTTTTTCTCTTTTGCTCCCAACTTTCCTTCATATAAATCAGAAAGACTCTTCACCCCACCATAATGGCAATACATTTGTTTCTGCAAAGTTTTATTTCACAGCTGAAGGGGGTGAGAAAGGATAAGATTCTTCTGATATAAACAAAAACATAAATATATGACAGTTATTGGGGGAACAAGAACTGTATGGGAGGGGAGTGATGAAGGGCATAAAGGTATTAGAAAAATGGCACAATTTTGCCCCTAACCAAGTCAACAGCAAGACTCTCACTGATTGCAATAGGAACAGAAGCAGGGCCATAGGAGGGGACTGAGTCAGATATTTAACAATTTCCCTTTCAGTGATTTCACAATGCTGTTTTCTTTCTGGTATTTTTTTCCTTTTTTCATGTACATTTTGGAGTTTCTCTGTTTCATTTGAAGGGAGTGAGATGGCATCTTGATTGGTGGCAAAAATGAAAATATTGAGTACAGGAAGCAGAGCAGATGGAATGTAGTAGCCAATCAGGTTAGAGTTATTTCTATATTCATAGTACCATTACTGAAAAATAACTGTACAGTGATTCTGCCAGACAGATTCACCCAGAACCAAACAGGGTACAGGGAATTTCTGAATGGAAGAAAAATGTACATTTTTGCCCCCTCAAGGGTCTGATCTAAAGTGAAAGGAAAATCATGGACATACTTCCATTAACTTCAAGTGAGCTTTGCATGAGGCTCCTCCTTTACTCCTTGCACTCTGATTGGATGAGATATTTCCATTTCACTATAACCGTATACATGAATATTTGCATTACAGACACACGTAATTTTCTATCACAATCTTTGCAAGCAGTGTAAATTAACACAGAAGTGAAAGATCAAGTGAAATATTTTGAGTCAAATTTTGCCCATGATAACATCCTTCTATTGGGCATATAAAGGGCAAAATTTGGCTTAAAGGGTATGAAATGCACCTTTTTCTTCTGGTGTTGGAATGTACCTTAGGATAGTTTTTCTATAGAAATCAGTGAACACAAGTAGATTCCAGGAATAGCTTGATAACTTTTTGTGCAGTCTGGACCTAAGTATTGTTCTATAGTTCATACAGTATTATACATTCAATACATTGTGTTGAAATTGAAAGTCTCTCCATGTGTCAGCATTGATCCATGTTGCGCCTCTTTTTTGGATTGTGCATCAACCTAAAAAGGTGGTGATGAGCAAACTACACATGCAATGTAGCTGCCTTGACGCACTCCATAAAAGGTCAAAAGAAATTAAAATCGATAGAGTTATACAATTGCCTTTTGGTCTTACCGCTGAATGTCCCTCTTACTTTATTCATTGCTCATCTGGACAATATTTGATGGAGCAGAGAATAAGTCACCAGCTTGAAAGCTTGCCTGTTCAGTTTTGAGTTTACTTATATCTTCCCCAACTCACTTGTACCTAACCTTATCACAGTGACATGATGGAAACTTCATAACCAAGGGAATGTTCTCTCTGTATCGGTTTATATTTACATTCAGATTGTATCCTGAAAAAGAATTTTGTTTTTAAAAAGAGCTTTTATAGATACATTAGTTTTAACACCAAAATGAAACCTTACAATCAGCAATTCTTACCTGCATAGCACAGCTTGTATAATGTCTCCAATAATTCCTTCGTTGAGCTCAATAATTTATCATTGAACTTTGTGGGTATTTATTTAGTCTTTTCAGGAAACTACCTGCACTGTAAATGAGGTAAGCCTTCTCTGTCACCATTCTCTAATGACTAAAACTAATATTGGAATACATTGTTTTAATTCCTTTGAAAAATATATGTACATATATATATAAGTAGAAGCCACTTATGAGATTGTCACTAGTTTTAAATTTAGCACATTTTTTTGGCATAGACTGCTATGGTATAATCACTAGCATAGCCTTAAGCACATCAGCTCCACATTCACAAACTGTGGGCACAAGTATCCCATTACATTTATCTCTCATTGAAAGATTCTAGCTAATGTGTCTCAATTGTCTCATATTGCTAGCAAGTAGGACATTGTGGCTGCTAGCTTTCTTTCAAGTTAGCTATTTCCTTCCTTTGGAAATGATAGAAGTATTATATCATTAGCCAGTTTAGCCTGTACTTGAAAAGAAATATATTTGGCTACAGACTAAAGTCTCTCAATAGACAGTATCATTTTTCCATCGGTAATATTTGTCAGACAAGTCAGCTGTTTCTCATTTTAAAAAAAATGGAAATATGCCACTGTTTCTAGCTTTTTTCCACCAAATTTATTTGTCAACAAACATGCATAATGAGTGAGATTAAAGGACTTCTGGGCTACAAAATCAATCCAATATGTGCTAGAATGTGACTCATGGGCAGTAGTTCTTAATTTCCTGTACTTGTTCTCCTCCGTGCTATTAGATAAGCTAAAAGTGAATGAGGAAAAAAGTTTCAGTATTTTTTTCCTTACCAGTAATAGTGATAAGAACAATAATGGTGCATGCCATATATTTTTGTTTTTTCTGGATCTGGTACCCGCCTCTCTGTCAGAATCCAAACTTTAATTAAAATGTTATTAAGTCGAGTTTTTTTAATTAGGTTCACTATTCTGCCACTGACAGAAGTTTGACTGCCATGCAGCAGATTTTCCAATCTGATTGAATTCTCTAATTGAGAAGGAACAATTGAGATTGAATTAAAAATATGATGATTGCTCAGAATTTCTCATTTAGATTGATCATCACTTTGAAAATATAAAAATCTCATGTTCAGTATTTCCAAACCAAATCTAGTTCCCAAAAGTTTCTAAATGTATTTGAGGAAATTTACAACTGTAGTTACCATCAATAATATCAATTTTGAAGTTGTAGTATAAAAATATTTAACTGTGAAGCATATTAATATTAAAATTGCAGATAACACAAGTGTTGTATAGATGATACAAATAAATTGTGTGTTAAATCATTGATATTTCAGAATAATCTATGTTGCTGTTTAGGACCTAATCCAAAATCCATGGATGTTAATGAAAAGAACTATTGAGTTAAATGAGTTTTCAATCAGGCTCTTTTTTAAGTAGCTAAGCCTATATAATTGCCAGTGAATGTCCTTAATCATGTTTGTGTTCAAACCATCAAAAGTAACATTAGAGTTGACAATGAATTTGGTCTTTATAAATATATTGTTAAGCTGCAAAAGCTGATAAAAGTGAAAAATCTACTTCTCTAGGCTTTATTGCAAGCTTTTGCTGCCTGTTTAACTGAGTCCAGTTTTGTCATTACAGTGCCAAAGCCCTATAAAATAAGTAGCTTACTTACTCTTGTGATACCTTTTTTATTTTACATTAAAATGTTTAATTGAATTTTTCAAAGAATATAAACAAGACTACTACAATTACTATGAAAGCAAAATAGATATGTATGTTATAAAGTACCATTATAATGTACTGGAAAACCAAATTAGGTCCCTTTTTAACTCCTCAGCTGTATAGCTGACTAGCCATTCAAGAGGTATCTTCAAGGTATGTGTGGGAATGCAGTAGTGACGTCTGTGATGCCCATGTGTGGCCCGTAGTTTATCCAAGGAGTCTTTTCAGGTGATGGCCAAGAAGTACATTACAGTCATGGTGGGAGGGAGCAAGGACAGAATCCTATCATGACAAAGAAAATAAAATGGGCTTCTCCTATAAAACCAAACCAAAACTGTGCCTGCATAACAGGTGCACTACAATGCATCATTATTTAAGGAAGGAATTAAGATCATTGTTCAAGATTAAATTGTGTTATCTGATAAAATGCATGCAGCAGCACGTAGGCACAACAGGGGTTATTTAAGAGTGCTTGTGATAGTCTTAGAAATCCCTGACTTCTGAATTTGTTTGCTATTTGATTGACTCTGTTATTTCCACTGTTTGGCCAACACAGTTGTTCATCAATTCATAGATTTTTAAGTTCAGAAGGGAACCATTATACTCATTTACTCCAACCTCCTTCTAATACAAGTCATAGAATTTCACTTGGTGATTCCTGCATCTAGCCCAACTGACTGCAGTTGAATTGGAGCATATTTTAAAAAAAGAAAAAAATTATTTTCTTCTTTGAAAGACTCCATGTGATGGAAAATTTATCACATCCCTTGGTAATCTGTTGCCAATGATAAATTACCCCCCAACATGTTCATCTCATTTTTAGTTTGAATTTGGCTTACTTCAACTTTCAGCCATTGAATCATGTTATGTATTTATCTGCTAAAATGAAGAACTCTCTAAAATCAGGTATCTTCTCCCTTTGTAACTGATTAATTTGCTTCTAAACCTTCTCTTTAATAGGCTATATAGATGAAGCTTAGTGTAAGGCATATTTTGCAGACAACAAATTATTCTAATAACTCTTTTCCGATAACTGTCCAATGTTTCAACATTCTTTTGAAAGTGTGGACACCAGAACTGGCCACACTATTCCAGTAGTGTGATATCTTCATACTCCAGATATCTTCATACTCTTGCTCAGTAGTATTCTCTTAATGCATCCAAGAATCATATTAGCCTTATTTGCCACAGCGCCACACTGGGACCTCATGTTCAGTTGGTTTCATGAATTAAGATCTTTCATATTAATCTTTCATATTAAAGGCCTTGAAAATTTAAAATATTTACAGCATATATTACAGTTATTTTGCATGGTAAAACAATGGACACTATCTTCTTTCTTAGTTCTGCAGAATGAACCAAGATGAACACAAGCTGCAAACAGTACACTAAAAACCCCAAATCCTACTTTATACTTGAAATTTGGCTGAAAGATGGCAGAATTGTATACACTTATTTTGGGTTTAGGCTGAGGATAGCTTTGTAACACTGTAGGATTCTCTGGATTTGATATTGGAGTTGGGACCAGATGTTGGCAAAGTGGAAATTACACCTTTGTTATGGACTAACTATTACCCCCTCTATTTGAGGTCAAGACATTGACCTGTTTTGATTAATTGACCTCAGAGTGTAATGGGTCACTGACTTTCCTGGCAGCCTGGAGAGGGAGAGTACTGACCACTCATTTTATATTTTGATAGCACTTGATACAAATAATTTATCCCTGAATGCCTTCTGCTAGATTTATTCTAATAGATCACCTTACTTTGTAGAAGGTGTTTGTCAAAAAACAGTGATACGAAATATGCTAGAGCATCAGTTGCAAATGTTTCTTGCTGAGTGCAAACAAACAATGTGGCATAAAGAGTTTTTGAAGTCTTATGCTATGGCTGTGCAGAAAGTGAGGATAGGTTATGTTGCCTTCAGCAACACCATAATAACATCTGTGAAGGCAGAACTGTTTCAGCAGATGTATAGTTTAGTTAATCTGGGTTCCTGACACTCAGCTACTGAATTTTGCTTTTATCTCTCTTAAGAATGCTACATTGTACATCACATTGCTCAGATCCAGACAGAGCAGTCAACTATGATTAAGGCAAGTCAATAACTTGGGGAGCAAAGGCTGAGTTTATTTAATATTGGCTAATTGGACAGTTTAAATTTCTGAAAGTTTCAAGAGTACCCTCATCACAACCTGTGAATGGCATCCATGTCCTTTCTGGCTCACCACCAGCAGTAGTGGAGTATTTGAGTCGATTGATGGTTGAAATGAGCAACTGCTCCTTCTGGGATTGCAGGGTACTGGTTTCTTTTAAGAAAGCTACTGTGTGATGTCTGCTCAAAATCATCTCTTCATGCTGACAATCTTGCTAACTTTGACATGTCCAGAATGTTATTTTGGGGGAAAAAATATAAAAAAATGTTGTAGCTGGCTGCTCTAGAGTTACTGTGGTCCTCATACTTCCTTGACCCTAGTCAGGAGTAAGGCAGAAGGTCAGACTAGATGATCAAGATGGTCCCTTCTGGCCTTAAAGTCTGTGAGTCTAAGTTTGCTGAAAAGGTGGATTGATTTT
>ML675610.1:24706080-24910198 GCA_007922155.1 Mesoclemmys tuberculata
ACCACAGAACCTTATACCATACTAACATGTGCAGAACTAGAAGAATTGTTCCACAACAATCAATTTCAATAACCGATTCAAAGTGACACCAGTCCATGCCAGAACAACAAATTGAAAACCTGTAGACATATTGCCACTGGTATGATGATCACCCCCCAACACACCTTTCAAGATCCATGGTTCCTACACATTCTATCACAACATGGACTCCCTCACCTTGCAGGATCCTAGAGCCTGGTTAAAGCCCGAACTTGAATGTCTACAATGCACTTAAACAACTACACAAGCCCAAATCATCTGGCATGTAGCAGCCATGGGTATTTAATTGCAATGTAGACATATTCTCTAGTATATTTTCCAGATCTTAAGTACAACTCTGTGTAAGCTCGAAAGTTTCTCTCTCTCACCAACAGAAGTTGGTCCAATACTAATTATTACTTCACCCACCTTGTCTCTTTAATTTCTTTCTCTACATATATCGGTTTTTCCCACTTACCTTTCACTGATGATTTTCCGTCTTACACTACCAGAGATTTAAAGTAACAGGTTTTCATTTTTAAGCTTTTTTTATGCACCAGCATCTCCAATCATGTCAACAAAGCTTGGAGAAGAATTTTAGGTAACTGCTGCTACAGGAAAATCCCAATAGCACAAAGTATTCGTTTGTGGACTTCTGTGTAAACAGTAACTATCTTATGTTCCAGTGATTTTGATACAGTTTTCCAATAGATGTTGTTTCTTTAACTAAGGATTGATATTTTTCTGAAAATGCATTCAGCAGCTGCAGTCATACACTGATAGGATAGGAGACAGGAGGTAGTATACTGTAAAGCATCACCCAGAAAGTTCTGAAATGTGTAGTCTTTCAGGATTTTACCTTCTGTAGGAGTCCCATTTCCAAAATCTGCTTTCAGCATGGGAGCTGTGCTAGAGTTGACCGAGTGCAGGACTGGGAGTGAGGGAATTTGGGTTATATGCCTGACTCTTCCACTGTTTTGCCATGTGGCCCTTAGTTATTCATTTTTTGAGCCTCAGTTATCTTGTTAAAAACATGTCAATACTTGCTACCTTATCGTTGTTAAATGGTTTAAAATGACATGAAACAGCACTATATAAGAGATGAGTTGTACCTTATTAAGCTTTATCTTTGCTTAGTACACCTACTATTTATAAAGATGATTCTGTTGTTTTTAAAAAAGCAAACAAACAATATAACAGAGAGTAATCTGTCTTTGTCTGAGACCTTGTTGAACCTCATCCTATAATAGGAATCTGCCTTATGAAACCATGAATGCTTTAGGGACCCAGATTTGTGCTTTGGGTCAGTGCATGACCAAGTTTTTATTTCTGTGGTCTTTGGATATGGAATTCCCTCCCCCATGTACATATGCTTATGGCTACATTCCATAAAACTAGCACAGGTGTGCACGTATCCATGTGGTGAGGAGTTACTTACCATGATACAGGACATTGTAGGAGTCATATAGTGGCATATAAAGCATAAATAAATCAGCCTAAATATGAAGAAAAACTTCCTGAAACTATTACGTTTTAGAATATTATTTAAAGGCAAGTATTGGAAACCTCATTCCTTAAGATATCTAAAATTAAATTAGACAAAGAACTAGTACATGTACTGTGAACAATGATCTTGTATTGGCTGAAGGGTGGGGCAAATAACCTAACAAGTTTTTTTTCGTTTTATCTTCAATTTATATAATTCTCTTGTTCTACAAACCCAGTGCAAGTACTTGTAAGGGTATGACACGTCAAAGGTGAGGAAATTAATTGTATGGAGTACTCTTTAATTTGTAGCTGCTTGAGTTTTAACACACCTCATTGTGCATTACAGGCGTCTGATATTAATTTATTGTGTTAAAACCCAGACAGAAAGGATTATACTATTCAGGCAAACAAGATGAGCTGAGGATGGAATTACAATCTACAGACAGAGATCCACCTTAATACTGGGAACAGTTCTTGTGTCCACAGTTCAAAGATGTTGATAAATTGGAGAAGGTTCGGAGAAGAGCCAAAAGAACAATTAAAGGATTGGAAAACATGCTTTATAGTGATAGACTCAAGGAGCTCAATCTCTTTAGTTTAATGAAGAAAAGGTGAAAGGAGTGACTTGAACACGGTCTATAAGTACCTACATGGGGAGCAGAAATTTGATAAGAGGTCTCTTCAATCTGGCAGTTAAAGGTAAAACAAGATTTAATAGCTGGAAATTGAAGCTAGACATATTAATATTGGAAATAACATTTAATTTTTTTTAACAATGAGGGCAATTAACTATTATAACAATTTATCAAGTGTTTCCATCACTGGAAAATTTTAAATCAAGATCGGATATTTTTTCCCTAAAAGTTATCTGCTTCAAAGAGGAATTAATTTACAGGAATGTTTCATGGCCTGTTATAACAGGAGGCCAGACTAGATGTTTGCAGGGGTCCCTTCTGGTTTTATAATCTATTAATCTTAATTTATAATTTCTTTGATTTTCCATTATTTATGATAATCTTAGTATTTCTTTAAACATAACACTTTCTGTGAATATTCACCTTTTTATAGTAATATAAAGAGAGGAAAAGTGTTATTTAGTGTAGGAATTTACATTAAAAATGGAAGTCATATAACATTGCTGTGAATATGTTTATATTAATTTTATATGAAACACTATTGTTTAACCAGTGCACTTCAGTGGCCCCATTTGTAGTTATTGTCTGTTGATCAAAATACATATATTTCTGTGTGTGTTAATTCTGGAAACATCCAAATGCATAAGGAAATACTATAAGACTCCTTTTCGGAGCTTTTATACTGTAGCAAGTAAACAGTAGTTTAGTATGTGTGTTGATTCTGAAAACACATTTACAGTAGGAATATATCTAGTTACTTATGTCCAGATGGCCCAACACATATTTTGCATAGTATCTTTCAGAGTGATTTCAATAGACTACTCATATCATAAGAGTCTACTCAGTGTGAGTCTTGGCAGAATCTGGCCCTTAAAAATTATGGTAGATATTTGATATGATCAATTGTAATAATAAATTACTGCATCTATGCTGTACATTAATAATTTTTTAATTGTCACTAATTTTGACTATTTTGTTTGTTGAAATACTCAAAGCAATCAAACTATATTACAGGTGAATCATTTATCAGGTGGGGGGGCAAAACTGTTACTTAAACTCTTCTATTTTTTTTGACCCTCGTGTAATTTACACATGAGAAAACATATTCTTTTGAGAGTTTTTTTCAGTAACTTTGTTTCTGGAGTTTGGGAAGTTGTAGTCCAAAAGTATTTTAAGGATAAGATAAAAATCACAAAGAAGAATAACATATAATGAAAACACTATATAACCTTAACCATGGCAACATTAGCTGCCATTAGAATTAATTTCAGAATTGTGAAACTTGGCAGTTTCCTCAGTGAAGTACTGATGCAAACAGTCTCTTCAGTTCACTTGTTGTTTTTCTGCTTCTTAGGCTGAATACATTAGGATTGCTTCTTTGAACTCAATTCAATAATAAAAAGCCATTGTGAATCTCATGGGTTCTGGTGCTGTAAACAGATTGATCAGAGAAAATTGTAAGGATGTCCTGCTTATTTACACCAGCAAAATTCCACATCAGTTCTCTGTGCTGTTATGTTGTAACCTCCCCCTTTCAACACGGGACAAAATTCAGTAGTGGTGTAAGCAGGGCTGACTTTTGTTTGAGTGAGTGGGCAGTGCATCCAATATACCAAGTCAGGGACTCCACCTGATCTGACTATCATATATAGCGTACAGGGTCTTTACACTGATGTTAAATATACTGAATTGAGCATATTCAGGAAATCTCTCTCAGCATTCTTACATGGGGTATGAGTTTTCCGTGATCGGTCCTTTCCTGTTGTCAGTCAGTCAGTGTTGCCAATTCTCACAAATCTGTTATGAGTAATGTGAGTTTGGCCACTGCTGAAGGAGGTCTGATGACAACATGTTAAGTTCCACTCTTTATATGGTTTAGGGAAAACTTAGAGAAAGGCCGCACTGAGCTAGAAGACTGTGCATTCTAATCCCAGCATGTCTGTTGATATTTTGTTAACATTTATGTGCCCTTCACAGCCCTTCTATTAACTAAGGCCTCATACTGCTACCTTTAGGTCAGTAATTATCATTCACCCTTTTTACAGGTAAGATAATGGAAAATTGTCACTGCTACGCTAAACATAGACATGCAAATAGAACTCAGGCTTCTAACATAAAAGAGCCAACTCTCATCCACTTTGCCACATTGCCTTTCTCAAGGAACATGCTAAATGCACTAACACTGTTTGGCTCTGTCTCCTGTGCTAATGGATAGATGACTTTCAAAGGTTTATGACTCATTGTTTCATGCTAGCACATGTAGTACTTTACCTCCAGTGGTTTCAGCACAAGCTTTTACATCCAGAGGTCTTGGGTTCAAACCCTGAAAATGATCCACACAGGAGTGATGTTATATATGGCTACTGTCTGTTATCACTGAAACACACCTTGTTGCCAGAGCAGGAATAGAAACTAGGAATCCTGATGCCCAACATTTCATTGCTGTCTAGACGTAATTGTGTAACCCACAAGCAAAGAATGTGATGGGTCTTCCAATATGGGCTGATCCACATAGCACAAGTTATTCCTACGTGTCATGGGGTCCATTCATCGTTAGTGGCACCTGAGTCTGGTCGCTCTGGGAATTAGCTCTTTCCAGGTGCTGTTACCCTCCTCTAGTGGCCTCTTGACCCATCATCCCCCCTCACTCCAGGAGCTGGAGCTTCCTCTTTATGACTTGGCCCTCTGACTAGGGCACTGCATGTTTTCCCTTTCCAGGATGTTACAATCTTTCAGGTGAACTGTTCCAGGCAGTCCACTCTCCGCCATCAGGTCCACAACACTTCCCCAGTGGCTGATGGGGAATCAGGGCCTACTCTCTGCTCCAGGTTCCAGATCAGGGGTCCTCTTATCATCAGCCAAGGTCTCCCCTATCCCATACCTTGCTGCCTTTCCCACCTTTCTGGCTCTACCCCTTCTCTGGGTTTGCCAGCCCAAAATCCTCCTCCTAGAGAGTAACTAGGCTACTCATCTCTAGCCCCAAACACACCTCCCTTCTCCAATGGAATGACTGAAGACTACTTCTCCTGCAGCCCCCTTCTGTGCTCAACTCCTAGGCTTTGTAGAGACCCCTCCTGTTGCTGCTCAGCTCATTTAATCAATTTCTGCTCCTTGGCTCATCTTCCAGGTGCAGTTTGGAGAGTGAATTGGCCCAGCCAGCCACCTTAATCTCTTCAAGTCTGGTATGGAGTGGATACCCCACCACACTATAGCTGAAGTAAATCTGAAAGTTATACATTCAGTACTTTCAGATTTTTATTTCACCTGTAGTGTGGCGGCTGTCCACACCATACCAGGCTTGAAGGGATTAAGGTGGCTGGCTGGGCCAATTAATTCTCTCTCTCTCTCTATATATATATAGACTACATCAGACTAAGGAACCTGGAATAATTGAAATTGTTGGGATGATTTTATATTGCAAAATATTGTGTTAGAAGTAAGTTTGAATGTTTTGTTAATATGTGTCTTAATTTATTTTCAGTATTTGCATTTTGGTTAATAAGAGCTGTTTGTTCAAGAAGGGATTGGGGTGTTTTAATGTAGGGTATGTCTGATGCTGAGAGCAAGATGTGAGAGATTTTTCTTGTGTGTGCAATATCTTGTCTGTATAAACTTTAAAAGGTCTGAACTTGATTGAATCAAGTTATTCATTCTTGAAGGTCTAGCTATAGAATTTATGGAGGACTGGATGCCTCAGGACATTGCTAGTGCACTACTGAGCCTTTCACAGTAGGCCAGAAGTTTGAATTAAAGTCATCTCAATGGA
This sequence comes from Mesoclemmys tuberculata, assembly GCA_007922155.1. Classification (NCBI taxonomy): domain Eukaryota; kingdom Metazoa; phylum Chordata; order Testudines; family Chelidae; genus Mesoclemmys; species Mesoclemmys tuberculata. The sequence goes on from ML675610.1 coordinate 24,711,988, forward strand.
AATTAAAAACTATGCCAATCTAATGGATGTCTTGCCTTATATGGATGAGTTTTGTGGGCTCTGTTCCAGCTCTCACATCACAAATTTAGCACTTTCCTTTGCACTAGATTGTAAACTGTTCAGAGTTGGGATGTCTCTTTCTATGTGGTCCCTTACTATGTAGTGGAATGGGGACATGGTCTTGATTGGTCCCTCTAGTGAAACCTCCTACAGGAGGGCACAAAATCTCATTGTTTACAGTAAAATTACAAAATTTGGTAACACTGTAATTGACCCACACAGAATATATGTCTCTGTCCAAACTGAGTGCTCCTCCGGACCTGTCAGCTTTCTTCCATTTTTTTAGTTTATAAACGTATATGTGACATTTTTAGTTCCGTTATAGCTCCTCCTTTCCCCAAAAGTTCCCAGTTTCTATTAAACGTAAATCCCTCTTCCCAGCACCATTGTCTCATCCGCTATTGAGACCTTGCAGTTCTGCCTGTGTAACTGGCTCTGCACATGGAACTGGAACTTTAATCTCTTACCTAGCAGCCTACATTTGGCTTCCTGGACCTCACTCCTACCTTTCCCTATGTCACTGGTATCTACATGTACCGTCACCACTGGTTCCTCACCAACATTGCACATAAGCCTGTCTAGATGTTTCATGAGGTCTGCATGTTCGCACCTGGTGGGCAATTCAACCTGCAGTTCTCCTGGTCATCACAAACCCAGATAACTATATTTATAATAATCTAATCCCCCAGTACTACTACCTGTCTCTTCCTAATAGTTATCTCTCAGTGCAAGAGGATTCCATTACATCATCTGGTAGGAGGGTCCCAACAATGGGAATGTTTCCCTCTGTTCCAGCTTGATGTTGTCCTTCCCCAAGACTTTTGTCCTCCTCAACAGCAGAGGGTGACAGACTGGGGAACCACTCTATCATGTCCCTGAAATCTCCTCTACATACCTCTTTGTTTCTCTTAGTTCCTCCAGTTCAATCACTCTGGTCTAAAAAGCCCACATTTGGTCTCTGAGGGTCATGAGTTGCTTGCACCGAATACAGACATATGCCATCTGCCCACAAGGCAGGTAATCGTACATGCTTCAATCAGTGCAATAAACTGGATTGCCCCCACTCTGCTCCTGGACTTCTTCCTACATTATTTTCATTCTTGTAGGTGTTTTTAGTTTTGGGAGGGGTTATTGGCCTAAATTTAAAGTATGTGTGCTAGATGCAAATCTCTCTAATCTCCCCTTGCAAATCTCTCCTTTTCACTAGCTCATCTGGTTGTTTAGGAGCTAGCTTTTTAAACACTTGTTTTCCCTGAGCTAGCCCAGCCTTCTCATCAAGGGTTACTAAAGGGATTAGGGATCAAAAGGTAGCAGGCTAGAGCCTTGTTAGTAAACTATCAGTCAAGCCTAGCAGGCCTCTTGGCTCAGCACACAACCCCCAATGCAGGCCACAAGCAAGCAGAGCAACTTAATGTGTATTAACTCTCTTTCTCTGTTTGTGGTAAGAGAGAGTCACCAAATCCACGTCCAAGGGTTGCACTTCATGTGCTTTTACTTCTTCACACAATGAATTTTTATCACAGGAGGGGTTGAGGCCAAGAATTTTGCAAGATTCAAAGAGGAATTGGACACTTACATGTATAACAAATATCCAGAGTTATAATTATTAATGATCACAATTTTTGAAGGGGGTATAAAACCAATCTCTAACAATGGAAGGCAGATTATCCCACATTTGCCTACTGTGGAGCTGCTTGCATCTATCTCTGAAGTTTCTGTTGCTGGCCACTTTCAAACAGGATGCAGGACCACAATTTGAACATGTAACTAAAACTAAGCATGATGTGGTATGCATTAACAAAACAGTTTTAAAAATAGAAAATGCCTTATACTGGGATTAACTAGTTTTTCCCCTAGTGGTAAAAACCATGATTTTACTTGATAAAAACTATCTTTGTGCATACCATGACATCCCAGGTTTGTGCCCCTCCAACTCTGTTCCCTACTCCCTCTGTACTTCCAAGTTTCTCCTGTATTTTACTCCCCATTTGGATATAAGGGGGAGAAGAAGCTGTTACCACTGATAGATGAGTGGGGCAGAGCTGAGTCTTTTCTCATGCTGACTCACCTGTCAAAACCATTGCCCTTTAAGACACTTACAGCAGGCTAGCAAAGGTGAGTGGGACAAGGCTAGGGAGGAGCCATCTCCAAAGCCTCCATTGCAGGTTCATTCCTGTCCAGAAGGGGCCAACTGTTGGGGTGGTGTGGGGGAAGAGCTTGCTGAGGTTGCAGCACTCAGCAACAATAGATCCTGCTTTCTGCTGAATCCTTCAGCCAGCCGAAAGTTCAGAGGGGAAAAAACAGTGTTGGTCCCCATAGGCTGAAAGATGGAATGGGAATTGAGGGAACTCAGCACCTCATGGGAATGTAGTGCTTTGTAGAATTGTGCCTAGGAGAGTTGCCAGAATCAGTGAAGCAGCTGTGGGAGCTTTTAAAATACACAGTTATAAATGTACTGTGCATCTGTGAATGTGGAGGAAGGTGTTACAGTTTAAGTGAACTCAGAGTCATCTTCCCTAAGAGAAGGAGGGCTCTCTTCCCAGGGCTCTCTACATCTTAGTCCACTTCCCAGTTTTCCAAAGTATAACATATTACAAATAAATAAAATCAAATAAAGCAGCTGATATGGCATTTGGACATTTTTTGCTGCTGAGTCTTACCACAGATCCAGGATCCGCAATCTGTAGGACCATTGATATCTTTCTCAGTGTGGAATACTGCTGACATTTACTGTTGTGTCTTTAGTATATTCTGACAGCCTTCAGAAATCAGCATATATGTCAAATCCAAAATATTTATTATGAGTTAAAAAAGAAAAAAAAATCCACTGAACAAACAGATGAGGGCTGGGAGGTGGAATACATGTGGCCACAGTTAAATGTTGCTCTGAATGTATGGTTTAAAAAAGGATCCCATGGATAAGTAAGATGATAAAATAGCTTTATGGTATTTCCGTAATATCATTGTAGCAAGCAGAAAACTGGTCTAGGGCATGTTATCACTACTTTGTGAGTCAACATACAGAATTGTACCATCATATTATGCTTTTTTAAAAGTGCTTTATTTGAATGGTTTCCTGTAGACAGTTACAAAGCATGTGACAGTTTGAGCTTGTCAGTTTTGCTATTGACTTGAGTAGAAACAGCATCTGGTCAAAGTTCCCAATTAGAATGATCCTGCTTACCCCAACTGCTGCCACCGTTAGTTAACACTGGTGATTCCTGTTCACGTGCATACGTTTTACTGATCACTAGCAGCTGGATCCTGGTGAATAAAGGTATTAGAATCTAAACAGGATCAGACCACATGTCTGCCCATGCTTTGGGACTGTGAGCACTTTGGCAGTCTTCCACTAGCATATGGCCTTTCTGACTACTCTAATTTATGCTGGAGTCTGAGCTGGCTTTCGGCAGCTCCAAAGATAAAGGGAGCACAAAGGTACAATATAGCCACCTGTGTCCGATCCTTTTGCAGCCAGAGTATTTTATCTCAGTAACTACATCTAAGATAAGATGTGGTTCTGTGTTAAAAATGATTATTTTTAATGGCTGTACTAAATAAGGTCTGTATTGAATAAGACTTCTGTTTCGTGATCTTATTCCTGTTCATTGTGCTCATTTGCTCTGTAGAGCTGACATCTATTTGAATGAAATTGTTTATTTCAGGAATGGAGCATCTAATGACATAGTGCAGATGATTGAAATATTTTACTCAATCCATTACTTTCCTTTTTATTACCACAGTGGCATGTTTTGCCTAGCTTCTCTGTAAGATTCTATCGCATGCTGCTAATATACTTACCATTATTAGTCATCATTTCTACCTTGTGATTTGCACCTTTATAAGAGATGATTTTGAATGACCAGATAGAATGTTCTTTCTTCATCATTACCCTTCACATTCCTTCATGATTACAAGCAAACCAACGTGCACTCTTCCAAGAACAGCAGCCCAACCTTCTGTTTTATGCCTTAGTGTTTGTTTTTGGTATGTGGAGTGTGCTGTGTCACCTGACTATTCACCCGTTAAAATGTTGCAAGTAACAAAGCAAAAAAGGGTCAATTTATATAGTGTTGTCATTTCTTAAATGCCATCTGGAGCTCTCAAGAATATAATTTTCCTGAACGTATAGAATGTTAAAAATCGACATAGGACCTGCTTGCATTTCTACTTTGAACTCTTTGAGAGTAGCCGCTATTTGCAGATGGAAAGAAAGTCAAAGCAACAAAATGCCTTTACTCCAAGACTAGTTTTTCATGGCTTCCTATGTATTACTCTGTAGACCTTCAATTAATGGGTTAAGTCTGAATAATTTCTCCCATGTGGAAAAAGCAGCTTTCAATCCCCATCAGGAATTTGCAGCTTGCTGCAATAATTGCTATCTGCTTGAAATCTGTAATAAATCAGCTGCTGTTCTAGATGACTCCCAAGGTCTTCCATAAAAATCATTCCGGTCCAAGACTCTGCTGTAGCATAATTCTGATTCACTGGACATTAAGGCATAAGCACATAGCAATACTCTGGAATTTTCTGCTGTTTTCAACAGGTGCATGGATAGAATACATTTACCTGAAGAGTATGGGGAATGTTGTGAATGTTCCATCCAGAAGGGAGCTTCCATCAGCTTCTGCAAGTTGATGGCTGTTGTGAACGACAGCCCTTTCTCATCGTCAAAGGTAGATTCTCAGACTAGGAATTGTTGGTCACCTATATTTGTTTGGACTTCCGGAATTTTATCCTAATCCAGGAACATCAGTTCAATTGGCAATTCTTGTCTTCTATCTTGTTACTTCAAGGACCAGCTTACTGGGCAATTCTGTATCTGCTGGTTGAGATGCGTCAGACTGAATGACTCACAAATATCTGATTTGAAGTTTTGGCTCTCTCGTGGCTGACAATTTAACAGCAACTGAAAGCAGCAGGTTTCCTGACAGTGGTTGTGTTTCCTGAAATCCCAAAGATGATTCTGATCAACTCCAAATATTGTGTCTTCTTGAAAATTCAATATCATGTGTTCAAAACATCAATAGACCATATAGTAATGGGTCTTTGATTTTATAATTAAGAACCATCTGACTGCAGAAAATGGAAGAAAGAAGAACTAAGCATAAAGTTAAAGTGTCTTCTTGTTTTGGCTCTTCTATTGTTGACATCTGTGACAGCTACTTTGGAAGAATTCAGACGAGAAACATTTAAAATACTACAGAGGTTTCTATGTGTTTTCAGGACAATTATGGGAATGTATTTAAGGAAAAGACAACAGTTTAAATACTATTTTCCATCATGATTTTGGTAGATGAGACCTCACATTATTTGTATCCAAAACAACACTGAAACATATCACAGAAGGTGCAAGTGGTCAGTGAGAAATGCCTGATGACTCTATTTAGTGACAGGCATTGAATTATAATAGAGTGGTTATGGGCAGTCATGGTACTTTAATCATAGAAACAAGTTTTAAATGCCAATATGAAAACAAATAAAGTAATTTCAACCTGCCTAGATTTTAAATGTAGACATTTTATTAAAAATCTTGCACTTTCAGTCAAATACATAATCAATGAGCTCTATAGAAGAGAAGATAATCAAGACAATGTCACAGCTGCTCTCACCAGACAAACAATGCTATCAGAGACCAGCCACAGTTGCAGCTGTTCTCACCTGCCACACTACTTGCAGCCAACTCAAAATACACATTCTGGTAAGCATACATTATCATCTCATTTGGTCCAGTAATCCCGCAGTTGGAGTCAGAGAAGGGTTCGATCAATCAAAGTCAACCAGCAACCACACACCCCAAGTCACACCAGTTTCAGCCTGCTACAACTGGGAAACAAGACAAAAACAAAAGAGGTTCCAACCATCACCTCATTGTGCACTATCAGACAACACAAAGAAATCTGAGAAATTAGACCTTTTAATCAGTAACATCACTGCAATCACACCACTGGAGCCGTTCTCTGTTTCAGAGCACGCGATTAGTCCTAAAGGTTGGTTTACACAAATAGCTGGTATTTCCTCTTCCTGGATACTGTTCTCTCAGTAATTTCCTCAAGACCTCTGAAAACTGCATGTCTCCTTCTGGAACACTTAGATGTGAGGTTCTCATCATCCCCACTGCTCTCTTGGGAACCTTGGAAGATGTTTTCCACACAGCACCCTGACAATAATTACTTGCATGGGACACCAGAAATCAGCAGGAAAGTCCAAGAAGCACAGCAGAAAATTACAGGTAATCGATGATATATAAAGCAATACAAGTAATAAATAACAGACAACATTTTCAACAACAATACTTGCCCTTGCAGATCCCCACATGTAACCAGACTAATGTCATCTTAAAGTCTTTTATAGAGTTCACTTGGGGTGAACTGAATTTTGGGGCGGGGGTATTGTATCTGTGTAGAAAACCTAACTTGATTTTTCTTTGGAAAGATTTTTATTTGTTATCATGGCTCTACATAGTTATTAACTTTGAGCTCACTTCAACATCTATAAAGAACGATCTCATTTTGCTCTTGACAATTTATTGTACCTTGAATATTTAATCTCTAGGTCTTTGTAAATAAGGCTGATGGAATTAGATTGCTATCACTATTCAAAATGCTAGAGCTGTCATGCTGTGAGAGGTTAAACTTTCCAGTTCACTGAGTAGGTTTTACGTGTTTCAGTCAGATTTCTTGGGATGGATTGCTCAGTTGAACTCTCATTTATCAGATCATTAGTTTCTGGTCATACTTGACCGCATTTTGAAAGTGTCATAGATCAAGATTTTGGAAATATAGTCAGCATTATTGGATGAGATCATAGGGCCATACTGAGACCTCCCATAAGTGGGATAAACTCCATTATAGCCAATGCCACAGAATTTGTCCTTTTGTCTGGTTTGTTCCTGTTTTTACTACATCAATTTTAAAATTATTTTAATTAAGCTGGTGTATTTTTGAAATATACATTGTTCCAATTTTAGCTTGTTGTGTTTCTGACTCTTTTTTATTGTGTCTGAGTGTACTAGTTGGTAAATGTCTATGGCATGGTGATCCCCTATGTGTGTATGACAGAAATAGAATAAGCCGTAGTAGGGCACATGGAGGGAAAAGGCAGCTACACAGAATATTCTCCCATCTATATATTAGCCTCACTCCCTTCCAGAAAAATGGATTGGGTGGAAAAAGAGGGGTTTTGGCCTGGAGTAGAGAAGAGACTGGGAGGAGCTATGCTAGACAGTTCATTCCCTTCTAAGAATTGTAGAACCATTGCATCAGAAGGAGTTATACAGTAAATTTAATGCATCTTGAATCAACATTACCTCTCTTGTGTGTTCTATGACAGCTCCCCAACATTTGGGCTGTCAACCCATACTTGTGCATCACCATGTATGTTGACTAGCTCCGGCATGCTGCTGTGGCTATGTATGGGTGCTAGGGTCAGACAAGCCCAGAAGGTGCCTCCATGTAATTGGGGGGTCTGCAGAGTTCAAGCCCTGGAAACCATGCAGAAAGATAGTACAGTGATGGGCAGCTGTATAAAAACCTAGACTGATAATGGTAGTGTCTGAACTGTTTTTTTCCGAGCTTGCTTGCCCTCTGTGCTCCTCTGGTGATCTCAGAGAACTGGGGTGGATGTAATTTTTAAAAATATATATATTTGTTTTTTCCCATCTTGGTTTTGTGTAGGAGCAGAACTTTGGATAATAATTACATTTTATGCTACTTTTATGAAAGAAGCTATACAAAAAGCAATTACAATTATCATTTACATTCTTAATTTAATTATTAATATAAATATAATGATTATTTACATTATCAATACATACATTTACTCTCCTGAGAAGAGAACCTTCCATTTTCAGCAATAGGAAATGTTACTGCTATGCCATAATCTATTGCTGATGATTATGAACAATTTGCTTCCTGGAAAGTGTCAGGTGGGGTTTAAGTTCATCTGTTAGCTAATTAGGCATATTAACAAGTTCTGGGTTAGTATCTCTCAGACTTTGATGATGTGTGCCCTAACGTAGCTTTTAAGACCCAGTGAGTAAGAGTTTACTATTATAGCATTGAATAGTAGATCTGGTTACTGTTGGCCACAGTATAACTTCAAATAGGGATGACGTTCACCCTCTGATGTTTAAGAAATACCAAGTACAATGGTCACATTAAAGTAGGCATTTGACAGCAGTTACCAGATAATGATACCACATAGATTTTTCCTATAGTAAATATAGGAGATAGCTGTGGTATTAATGTGGTGTCTCTAAACAAATGCTGACTATTTTAATAGCAGACACTTTATTTTATATATACATTAAAATGTCAATAAACTGAGAGTAAATGAGTAAACTAATTGGTAGTAAATATCAGTGACATAAAAGCCTCTTCAACCAGTACTGTAGCCCTAAGGGGTTAGCAATTAATTTCCTGAGAAACACAATGGAATTGAAATAGCAATGAACAAGATACTAATATATAGAGAGATAGTTATAGATATAGATAGAGATATCTATCTATATATATCTATATGTATTTTACTATTCTTCACTATTCACTATTGATAGTGAATTATTCACTATTCATTTCACTATTATTCAAATGTTCTTATGCTTCTCATTTATATGGCAGAGGGCCTGAATATCAGAGTGCTAGAGTATCAGAGCAGAATATTCACTTTTATAGGCAGTTAGATTTGATGGCCCTGTTTCTAGCTGTAGCATTGCAAAATGTTGTAATGTCTTGATTATTTGTCCATATCTGGGTGTATTCTGCACTCAGTTATACATGTTTAACCCCATTGACTGTAGTGGGTTTGCACAGGTGTAACGGAGAGAAGAATTTGGTGTATTGAATTTATTTAGAATTTAATAAGGAGATATGTTGAACCCAGTGTTTTGACTATTTCTGGCAGTTAGAATGGAAAGAGCCACTGTCCATTAGATAGTATTATAAATAAAATAAACCCCCTAAGGATTAGAAGGGATACAAACCCCCATCCTTCAGGACAGAAACCAACTGATGGAGGAACTTCTGCTCTGAACAGTTGATTGTGTAATTGTTTACTTAAGATTTTGGGAGGAGGGTTGCACCTTTTTTCTAAAAGATTTGGTAGTGACCACGGTTGGAAACTGGAGCCCCAATCTGTTAATAAAAGGCAGACAGTAAAATAATTTCAGCAGATATATGTTATAGAGATAATATAACACATTAAAGTTTTTCAGTAAGATATTTTGCTCTGTAAAATAAAAAAGGTCTTTCATCATAGTTTAAATGGAGTTAAAAAAAAAGTTTGCTTTCTTTTTGCAGACCTGTAGTAAACCAACAGATTTTGCAAAGGAAATATTTTCCTTATGCCACCTCTCATTACTCTCATTACTTATATTGCAATTGGGGCTGCATGCATAGTCCTGAACCAGAATGTTTCCCACTGATATTAAACTCTAACATCAGGTCTTACATCCTGTACATCAATCAGATCATGTTTTCTTTTCTGTTGAACTACTTTACTGCTATATGATGTTGTTAATGAATGGATAGAGCTGTTAACCACTCTCTATTGTATCTGTGACTTTTTTTTAACTTCAAGTTACATTCACAAGTCATAAGGAAGTTTCTGATAACAATTTTAAATGTTAACTAAACACAATCTAATTGCACTTTTCAAGGTAAAATCAGAAAGAGCACTTACTGAATGTATTATAAAATTGCTGAAACACTGATTTTGTTTTAATGTATTTATTAAACAGGAAGAAACTTTATGTAGAATTATCCATTTGTTGTTTATTTCACTTTTTAAAGTAGAATCAGTTCAGCAGCATCAAACAAGTAAGAACAGCCACCAACTTTAACAACACACAAAAAAATATGCCATATCTATAAATAAATTAATTAATCTTATTTTAAACGCACATTTTAAAAAAATTACAACAAAAACTCTATACAAAACTTGATGTATCAAGTTCTTTTAGTGTAGTAGCTTGTTCTCTAGTGACTTTGTCAAGTCTGACATTTGTATCAATGTTCTGGATGACTTGAAGATAATTATATGCATTAGTTTAATATAATTTGCAGCATTTAAGACTGACATAGGAGATAATGATCTTGCTTTATTTTTACCAGTTTGAGGGATTTTAGGGCACATTTCTGCACTGATGTCTATTAATGCAAACCCCTGTTCACACGCAGAATCCCACTGACTTTGATAGGATTCTGCACAAGAAATGAGGTCTGTGCTATTGCATTCTGAGGTGGGATCAGGACCACAGTTTTCTTTATATAACGATTCTGGTATACACTTTGCTAATATTATATTTTGTGTTGATGGGAATAATTCTGATTTGCATGTCATTTTCTTCATTAATTCAGAAAATAATCATGTTGACTTGAGATACAATCCTTCAAACACTAGCAGCCATAATGGGAACATTTACAGTATTAAGTGATAGAGCCCAGCAGCAAGTGTTTACAGGATTGGACCTCAAAGTGCTTTATATGTGGTTTAAAGCATTGTACAAGCATTAACTAGTTACTCCTGACAACACACCTGAGAGGTAAGTATCACATCCCCATCTTACAGATGAAAGAACTGAGACAAAGAGGTAAAGTGAGTTGCTGTAAAGCAACTAAACTGCAGAGCTAGGATTAGAATCAAGGAGTTCCTAACTCCTAACCTTTTTGCTCATTCCTCTGGACTATGTTACTTCACAGAAGTTGAAGTGCCGCTCTCAAATACTTAATAACTTTTTTTCAATGTCCATTTTATTTTTCATACTCTTATAGGCTTGTAATTATATTTTTCTTCAAACCTGTTGTCCCCCCCCCTCCTCCAAACTGGCAAATATTGATTTTTTTTTTCTGATAAAGCAGAAGCCAACCTGTGCCATTGGTTGGTTGGTTGGTTTTATCACAGTTTACTTCTCTGTGATCGTAAGTACCAGTGAAATCCAGTGGTGTCAGCAGTTTTCTGGACCAGTATTTCTCAGCTAATTTATGTTTCTAGCAGAAAAATAAAAATAATAAAAGCTATCAATAGCTGCTTTTTTGATTTTGGATTTTTCTATTTCTCACTGACACAAAAGAGAAATGAGCGAGGCTAATACTACCTACAGTTATTTTTAACCCAGTGTAATTCCATTGACTTGATAAGAGTTACTCCTCATTTACAACAGTGTGAGTGAGATCAGAATCAGGCCCTTTAGAACTGAACAGACAGATGATATGAATTGTAAACTGGTAATTTTGGGGGTTTAACCACTTGACAGTGTTCCTTTAAGCATGTACTTATTCCCTTGACCATGGAGTCTAGAATCAGAGCTTCTATTTTCTTTAGATTTTTTTAAAAATTCATATACTTGACTGAATTTGAAATTGCCTCGTCATTAATATTTATTTCACCATAAGTGATGAGATGCTTTCACAGCAAATACTGTACATTCAGTCATAGTTAATAAGTATGTTTTCTATATGAAACAAATATACTTCTATATCTAAATATAAAACCCTTTCTCTTTCTTGAATCAATGTAAACAGAGCCCAGATGGCCGTATAGAAGTCAAAGGGCAGCATGGAAAATCGTCACTGCATATTAAAGATGTGAAGTTGTCAGATTCAGGGAGATATGACTGTGAAGCTGCAAGTAGAATTGGTGGGCACCAAAAGAGCATGTACCTTGATATTGAATGTAAGTTCTAATATTTTGTTTTCTCTTTAAATTTCTTTTATAAGAAAAAAAAAGTACATTCTTAATGGAAGATGAAATTTTAATGGTAATTCGTGTTTAAACTTGAATTTAAAATACTTTAAAATTGAATAAGTGTCCTTCCAAAGTTAGCAATTCTGGACACATAGGATGAAATCCTGGCCTCAGTGAATCCAATGAGATTTTTGCCATCGACTTCATGAGGGTCAGAATTTCACCCATAATGATGTTTTGGTGGTATCCTACACTTATGACCGATCTTGATAACTTTCTCAAGACTTTCGGGCTGGTGGAGATGACCTGTGAGTACAAATATTTTGGGGAATAAAGTAACAACTTATTGCATCTCAGTCTGTAAGTGAAGTGTGTAAAGTTAAAAAATGTCTGGGATATTCCCCACCTCTCTCTCTATCTGACCTCCAATAAGTCTTCTCCCTTTGTTATAACTGACTTGGAGTTCAAACATATGTGACAATCTTTGTGGGAGTGCTGCTTTATTCAAAGTGTGTGAGTTCCAGGGCTTTATGGGGCAGAGGAATGGGAGTATGAAAGATTTGCCCTTGGGAAAGTATCTGATCCTATGAGAGCAGCAGAGTTCCAGACTTAAGGAAATTTAATGAAAAACAGAGGAGCTTTCAACGTTAGGGTAGAATTGTTAAGAAAACTAAGAATATTTTTCAATAATTTGACTTTCTCCCCTGTGTACCCCCCGCCTGCCTCTGCCATCTCCAGTCAAAAATTTGTTTGGTGGAAGCTTCACAAGCAACATTTATGATATTTGTCCATTGGTATCTGAGACAGATTGGTATATTGGGCATTGTCCAAAATCTACTGAAGTCTATAGGAATCTTTCCATTGGTTTGTAGTGGGAAGGAAGAGAAGATGAGAAATGATGGTATTGCTGTTGCAGAATCCCAGTTGGGTGACTCCTAAAGTAGCATCAACAGAGATCTCACAGTAGGTTGCATGTGCCCCCTTTTAGACAGGAAGAACAATGCACTTGGAAATAAGAAATTAGTCTAAAAAGAGAAATGAAAAATACTCAGACTGAAGAATTGGAGCAAGTAATATATGCTGAATACAGGAGATGGAGAGATTTGCCAACACAAATAGAACTAAACAAATACAGTTTACACTGTTAACAAACAACTTTAATAATAATTATAATAATTTAATAATAATAATAATTGAAAATAGCTTTAATGCAGTTATTCAGGAACAATATTCATTTGAAGACTTCTGAGCTTTGTGAAATACTGTTGTGTTTTTGAGAGTATAATCTTTTCAAAGATGCATTCCTTTAACATCTCAGTGTTGCCTCTCAGTGGACAGAAAGTTTATTTCTTTGTGTTCATATTAATTTAAAATGTTTTTTCATGGTTGCTGGTGTAAAGAACAAAAAATGAATACTCTGATGTGTTCTTTTAAAATCCCACAGTTAAGATCTGTTTTCTTTGTAATACAGACCTAAAGTGAAATGAAATATATTGTTCAATAGAGATTATAAAGTGGCTACTCTTTAAAAAAAATTTAATTTAACTTCTGCTTTAACTCTGTGTTCAAAGTAGGGTTATCCAATTATAGAAGTGGTTTATGTGCCACATTATGAGAAACATATGAGCTACAGAAACTTAAGAGCACATCAGCAGCACCAAGTTAATACTGTAGGGCACTATAACATTGTCTCTAGATGAATACAATAGCATAATGTAGTCAAAGTTCTCTGTCAAAGTAAAAGTTTGGGAGTGATAGCAGATGCCCTAAATTGAATTGTACAGTCTTCCTTCTCATTGAGAGGCAATAGTATGGTAGATTTGCTTTTAACACTTACACAGAACTAATCAGAAGATATTAAAAGCAAAAATTTATTGGCATTTACTGTTAAATCTTGATGTACTTGACTTACTCAAATTAATTTGAAATGCCAGAAAACTTGCTCCAGTTCAAAAGTGAAAAACAGCAGGTTATTGATGGGGTTTTTATTTATTTTGTTTGATACTTAACACATTAGCACAAGTTAAAATGACAACATTTCAAATGTATAATGCATGACTTGTTGTTTTGACCTTACATAGCACTATACGATTAGATGTAATGAATAAGTATTCTGTTACTTTGGCTGTTTTATTGGCTATTTACCCTTCTATGTTAGTTTTTGAAAGGGACTATAATACTTAAGAATGTTTCTGTGAGACTAATAACTGAAGTTCAATATTTATTTCTAGAGCAGGTGCTCTCTGGTAGCAGGAATGCAAATTTCTCCACATTGCCTAAACAATGAAACTTATTCATGATATGAAGGGAAAACCTCTACTGATGAGAAAATAGTTCTGTCTTAATGCCCATTCTGATTAGGCTGCCAGTTGTAATGAAGTTTTTTATCATGGGAACACTTGTCCATGAGCAAATGAACTGAGACCCCAACTTAATTTGCCCAGACCATAAAGCTCTTGTCCTATGATAATGACTTCTACTGTTCTTAGCTGAATTTAAATTGGTGTTCTAGGGATGAAATTCCAATATCAATTCTCCAAGACATCTAGTTCCCATAATAAAACATTTTTAACAAAATGATCTTTTCAAAGTCCTTCACAGGACACTCTTGCTATTGTTTACATACCACAATCTTGTCAAAAGCATTAGCAGCAAAATGTAGTTCTATCATCCACAAATAAATTCCTTCTCCGTAGCTGATGTAACATATCCAGTAGCTGCCTCTTGTTTCCAGCCAAATATGTCTCTTGATGATTTGTGGGCTGGAGATCTCCTTTGACAAAACCTACTGTTCCATCAGTAAACTATGCTGTGTTTCCACAGCAAAATGGTGAAAGGTAATGATTCTTCATGAGATACTGGGAAGTCTATATAGAACAGATTCTTTGCATCGTTCAGATTGCTTAAATTGATCAACTTTTTCAGCAATTCAATAGTAATAGCAAATATTGTTCTTTACACCTCCTAAGCATTTTTAAACATCAATTTACTAATCCCCATACAATTCTTCGAAATATATACTATAATTGTTGTATTACACAAACATTTTACAAATGAAGAAGCTCAGATTCAGAGAAGTTAAGTGATTTACTGACAGCTACAGAGAGATTCTCAGGAATCCCTGAGTCAATGTACTAATGTGCCAATGACACACTGGGATTCTCAGTTTTAATTCCTTGGTTTATATACTAGAATAGCATAATTTTCAGCATGTGCCATTGTGTTATTTTCTTTAAAACCAAAGACATAAGTATACACTGTACTGTAGTTCCTGGCTAATACTAGGGTAGTTCCTAATACTAGTCTATAACCATACCTAATGCCCTTCCATAAATGAATAATTCTTAACATTTTTCCTCATGTTATTTTTCACTATTTGCGTAGTTTGTACGGTCACAGAGAACATGTCTCTGTCACATCCTTACAGTATATTGCATTCAGACATAATGGAAACACATAGCTTTATAGTGTCACTATCTCATTCTTTTATTTTCAGTGACCCCCATCAGAGACTTAAACTGTCAGCATGATTGGAGGAAGATGCTACATTTTATCCATGCTTTCTCTTGGGGTTGCTTTTGATGATAAGAGCAATTGCCCTGGAGGAGCAGAAAAGATGACTAGGTCTGATACCATCCTGGCATGATTAACCCTGCTCCTGCCATTTATCTGAAGTGCTCACTGGCTAGAGAGAAATTATAGTGTCCAGAGTCATTCCCAACCAGGCCTTCCTGCAAGTGTCAACTTCATAGAAAAGCATGTCAAGAAAGTTTAGAGTAAGGTAAACTTAGAAGGGTAAAATAAACTGATTATAGAAGAAAAAATAAATTCCAAAGAAAGATTTATTGAGTTCATTGGCTGTAAAGCTTTATTCCTGTTGCAGTGTCTATTACATACAAAACATCAGTAGAATCTGCATTGTGGCTACTAATACGTTTCCCCTAAAACCTAATATTCCATAGAAAACTTGACTTAAAATATAGAAAGCACAAATAAGAGAGTCTTTAGGCTGTGGTTTTCAAAAGAGCCATAAGTGATTTAGGCATGCATATCCCATTGAATTACCATGAGATTTGGGCAGTTAACACCATAGGCTCCTTTTAAAATCCCACATTATTAAACTAATACAACTTTGTTTCCAAGTAATATATTTTTAATCTCTTTATTTAAGAGGTATTTGTTCTGGAAAAAAAAAAAAAAACGACCAACAAGACTAGAAACAAAGAATTCCTAAAAATAACAACAGAATCCTGACCAAAAGATGGGAGCCTTTTCTGCTCCAATAATGGCACATACTGATTTCTTGAAATGCTTGTTTAAAATAGTTCAAAAGAATAATTAACATTATTTGTAAAATAAAACATACAGAGTCAATTTATAAGCTCACTTACTGTGTTTTCATCAGTGGATGCTTTGGAGAGTAAACAAGCCAGCGTATAATTGGTCATCCTCATGTGACCCTTTAAATACTAGTCGCTTTCCGCCTCTGAAGCTTCCACTGTTCTCATGGTAGTTAAAATGCAACAGTGACAACACAGATAAGGCAGATTACAGATCTATGATATATGACGTTCAAACTGAGGCTTTTGTTTTTCGTTTCGTTTTGTTTTACCTAGCACCATATATTTGAATAGCCAGACACTGAGTGCAATGTGGAATATTTGTTATGCAGCAATGAAATCTGAACATGTGATTTCCAGACAGATGGGCTTCATAGCAAAATATTACTTTGTGGAGGAAAAAAACATAATTAAAACATTGTTACTTTGCAGTAAAGGAAACCTTCGTCACCGTACACATTGCATATACAATGTATACAAATTACATTAAATATCATAATTGAACAGTTTGTCACTCTCGTCTTGCTGACAAAAGACATGGTATTACAACACAATTCAAAATTTATCTGTAAAGAATCTATCCTATACCTATGATAATACCATCCTTAACACATTCTTTATTTCTTACTAGCATTTTTTGTCTGCAAGCTGAATTGAAGTCAACCTCATTAATGTAAGAGCACTAAATTTAAGATGCTGAGCAGATTATCTTCTTGGACCTTTTCACTGTCTTTTATGTTAGTGAACTGTATTGTGTTGCAGTTTATGCAAATTCATTGGCTCTGTGCCATTCTATTTCAAAGCTTTTCAAAGGCATTGCATTACTTAAAGGCAAGTTGAACTACAAATGATGTCCAGCCTAGAGAACTGATTTAAAAGCAATGCAGATAAACTCAGACATGCAGGGTTTAATGTAATAAGAACAAATGACCTAATGTTTGATTCCAATTTCTGTTCCATTTAAGTTATGTTTGCTCTACTACTAATGAAAATTGAACTGTATTGTTCAAATTCAATTTCTTTTCATAGAAACTGCTGCAAGAACTTCCTATTAGTAATTAGTCTTCACGTCAAAGTTATGGTAGGCTGGTTCTATACACTTGTGTTAATAATGGTTATGCTCGGCATCCATCATACGCCAGGTTCCTCAAAAACTTCTATATATTGACATATTGTTACCTAGAATTATAGGATTTGCTATGTGCTAGGCTCATTTATGTTCCTCTTTCTTCTAGTTCATGAATAATTCTAATTTCATACATCATATGATGGTCTTGCAAAGTGTTATATTCCTAGGTCACTTCACTGCCATGACAGTGTAGAAGTAAAGAAGGACTGTTAACAAGATGAACAAATTAGCAAAGATTCTCATGCTGACAAGACATAATATTTTTAAAAGAACCTCAGTGCCAGAGTAGTCTAAGTCCATTTTCAGAAGTGCCTTTGAGAATTTAGGAGCCTAACTTCCATTGACAAAAGCCTTTTGGGCTAGATCTTTAAAGGTATTCATGTACCTTGTGGAATTGAAATATCATTGAAATATGCAAAGAGGAGCCTAGTGGGATTGAAATTAAGGGGAATTAGGCACCTAAACTCTTTTGAAAATCTCACTAGGCTCCTATTTGCCTTTAAAAAGCTGTCCCTATGATCTTAAGCTACTTATGAGCAGGGGACTTAAGATGTGTAAGATGAGTTGGAAGGAGGAAGAGTAAATAAGTATTTTATGATTAGTGGTTACATTTGTTAGGTTAGAGTTAGGGTGAGGTTGATAAAATAGACTTCTTAGTTAAAAGAGAGAAAAAAGTCAGGACTAATCACAGTTTAGTCTTAAAGCTGTAAGACATGCAGGACTAGAGAATAGGAAGGTAAACCCAGAGATATGGCATAAGAGATACTTAAATGATATCAGCTGCAACCAAAAGGACGAAAGTCTCAAAGCATTTTAAAATATTTTCAAATACCCTATTGAATGAGGTATTGAAATAAAATTGACTTTGGTTACGTAGTTCCTTGTCAAATTATGGACATAATTGTTATTTAACCTAAAATGTGATTTTAACTACACTAAAGTAATGTTGAGGTTTTAACACAACAACAAAACCCAGGAAATCGATTGCTAAGATTTGCAATTTTGACTTTCAACTTCCCATTATGCACAACTATAGGAGCAAAAGGAGGAGCTCATTCCAAGATACCTAAAGGGAATTAAAAGGTTTAGGTGCATGATGATAGGTTTGAGCACATTCCATAGAATCTGTAAAAACACTATTCCGATACTCCTTTCATACCTAAGCACAGAGGAAAGATAGTCTTGTGATTAAGGCATGGGTCTGAGTGTCAAGAGATGTGTTCTTAATTCTGCCACAGACTCCTTGTGTGATCTTGGGCAAATAAGTGCTTAACTTTTCCATTCTTTTGTTTCCCCATCTGTAAAATGGGGTTAACTTGTCCCTTTTCCTTGAGGTGCACCAGCGCAGCTGCAGCAGGTACTGTGGCCCACTATTAACACTTCTTGAGGAAAGTTATTTATTTTAATTAGTACATTCATATAAACTCTAACACTGTAAATAAATAAGGTACGTGTTTCCTTTTCATTTTAATGTAAACAGTTGTAATGATAGAAATTCCTAGCAATATGCATTCAAAGAATCAAAATGGATGCCTCAAGATCTTTGAAACCAAACAGTTTTAGTAAAACTACACTTCAAAAAAATGTTGAGAGCAAAATGTGATGTTCAAACAGGGAAAACACAATTTTGTATAAAACTGAACAAGATTACACGAGTCATGTGGAATTAAAGATTTATTAAGAGCTTGACTGGAGAATGCAGTTGCACTGGCGGATCACCCAGGACTGTGAATGGCTCACCGGCTGCAGCTCAGAGTGTGGGCACCCCTGCGTTAGCTCATGGGGGTTTTCTAAGGCCATCCTTTAAATATTTGTTAGGCACTCAGATACCATGGTGAGGAGCTACATAGAAAACTGCAATAAATGCATTAAGAAAGCACAAGGTAAAAATGTGAGCTTTTGCTATGGATTGTTGTTTTTTTCCTCACAAGCATCGTATAATTTTAAAGTACATTTTTAATAACTTATGTGTTAATAATGGTGATTTTCTTTACAAAAAGAATGTCATTTTGGGGAATAAAAAAACATTAATTTTAGCTAACCTTGTTTAAGTTGTTGTTTTATTTCCCTCCCGATGAAATATATTTGTTTCATTCCTCAGTGTGTTTGCCTCAACCATGCTGCTGGTAGTAGGCTATTTTTGCATTTATTTTTCTCTAAGCAAAAAAACCTATTTCCTTACATTAGTTTTGAAGTTGTTCTATTCTATGGATTCATGTTGCATCTAGTTGGCTAAAAGCAATTCCTGATTATGCTCTTTAAATAGAAAAACTTAAATTTGAAGTGGAAAGCTATAATTATAATGTAATAATTTTTTCAAAAAATATAACATTGTAGGTCATTTCCTTTGTCACTATAACTGTGTGTGTGTGTTGCTTATCTTCCGTTGCATTTAAATTAATGCAGCTGACCTGAGTGATATTTTTTAAAATATTACAATGCAATCTTTTTTATAATGTACTGAGCCAGAAATTAATACATGTGACTGAGTTCTTTATGAATTTATGAGGAATAAATCTTAGGTCAACTCATTTGGATTTATAGTCTACTAAATAGTAGGAGTTTTATATTCTAGCGGCCCTTTAGATAACATTTAGATTTTTAAAATGTTCCAGAATAAACATTGAGACATTGACTGATTCCTCCATCAAATTTAAAAGTATGTATTATTAAATTATACTCCTTACCCAAAGTCAATATCAAACTAATGTACACACTAAAAGTCATTATGTCATAACTGAAATATCCTGTATAATGAATAGATGTTTGCGGATTTCAGGATGAAATGGAACTGCATATATATATTACTAGCTAGTTTAAACTTAAACCTGACACATTTCAGTATCTCCATAATGCCGATGAACTCCTAAAAGATAATATCTGAGTAATACTGAAATGTGTTATGTTTAAGTTTAAACTAGCTAGAAATCCAAAATTAAGACATTAGATAATACTTCAAGACCAGAAAATAAATTGTATTTAATTTAATTCTGTTAGGTTTCCCCTCACAGCCCCGAATATGCTCACTATGACAAACTAGTACTCAATAATATTGGACCAAATTCTCCTTTCTGTTATATGTGTGCAATTTACTTTACTTACTTTTATCGAGGTTGTCTGAGTGTAATTGAAGATAGAATTTACCTCATTTAACCTACTTTAAAGTATCATCTTCTAAGAAATGTTAAATTTGCAGCAGTTAAAGAGCAACTAATAAAGTAATAAAAACATCCAGTAAAACAATTTTTGAAAAAAGGGGAAATCTATTTTTTCCCATCATATGTGCCTCCTTTGCATTTCCGAAAACATTCAGGGTTACAAATATTAATTTAAAATACTTTATTCTATTCTGTTCATGTTTTAAGACCACTCTTTTTATCATGGTATCTAACTCTTTTATGCATAATTCCTACTTTTTTCTAAGATGATACTACATGTTGTCAGAATATGGTACTTAGCTACCTCACGTAGTTGTGTGACCATATTTAGAGCAACACAAAAATAGTAAACATTTTCTCAGTGATATCTCACTGTGTACTGTTCACTATTTTCCATCATATTGAGATATCTATTTCTACCTTGAAGTTAATCATTTCAATTTTATACATTTCAAATGTTAAACAAAAGTACTGAGACAGCTATCTTGGGCAACTGGATTCATGGGGAGAAGACACACATGAAATCAAAAAAACCATGGAGCCACTCGTGAATGTATAGTGTTATATACACAGTCATACATCTAGCAAACAGGACTAAAAGAATCCTGTAACATATTGCTCTTTGATTTCACGAAGAAGCAGTACAAGTACCTGCACTGGATATTCTTTGTCAAGATTCCCCACTTCATGGTCTGATTGAGGCAGATAGCCAAAAGCACTGAGTCAACTGCATTCCACTGAATGGGAGCGCATGGTGGCCCAAATTAGAGTTGTCTCTTTTTGCTGTGGGACTGTTCTCATTCAGTATGCCCATGTCCTGCTAGAGATCCATGGGAAAGCCCAGGATTACTAGGAGTGAGGTTCCTTATAAGTGAGGGCAAAATTGTGGTATGTGACACTAGTCACTCTCGCATGCCCCTTAGAAGGTTCTCTAAATATTTAGAGAGAGAAATTGTTTGTCCTCCTTTAGTTCCTTATGACTCTTCCCTGTACTCTTACCTCCTAAAACATATCATCACCCATTTGAGGTGCCTTGCCAAAGAAGGCTGGAGGATGTGCCATTTCTCAGTGATAGCTACATTCTCTGTTTCCTATACTTGTATCCAGCATAACAACTGAAACGTGATTGAAAATAAAACAAAAAAAAATTACAGAATTATATGCAGAAAAAAGTAGAACTTTCTGTACCTTAATACTATAGGCAGGCTTGAAAATCCAGTAGGGTTCAGGGGTATGTTTGACATCACCATCAGGATTCCAGCCAAATGATTCACCAAATGAGGGCTTGTGATGACATTGTGAAATAGCGAATGAACTAATGAGCAATAGCATTACACAGCATGTTTAACTGGAACATTCAGCACATAACCTTAGAGTTGCAACTTTTGAATATGCGTGAGTTCTTTGGCATTTCTCTCCTCTCCAACACCTCACTCATTTTCAAAAGACACAACCTGGAATGACTGTACACCTACATTATGATATGATTGGAAAGAAAAAACAACCTATATTATTTATATAATTGAAGACCACTTTGTGGGGGTTTTTTAGTTTTATATTTAATCTAGTTTAAAAAAAGATAGTAAAGTGCAATTAGTTGAAAGTACATAAAGAGATTTTTTGTGCACAGAATATAGATTTCTAAAAAAAATATTAGAAAACCAGAAAATTGAGTTAAGGTTAAATTTAATGAACTCCAAATATTTGAAAGAATGGAAAAGTACAGTTAATGTCACCCTTGCTAACAACCTTAACTCTGTCTCAGCAGCAAGGCAGAAGTTTGAAATAGACTTATCCATCCATAACAAACAACAGCACAAAACTAAAGATTTCTTACTCTAAATTATATAATTGATACTTTATTGGTTTCAGCTTAACAAATAGCATACTGAAGGCAATCATCAACAACCATTCACAAAGATTTAAAGTGCTGCCAGCTATGTGCTTTTTTTCATAAGGCACAAAAGTAGCCTTCTCTGTGAATATTATTTAGCTCATATTTATGACAACACTGTAGTGACAAAAAAAAAAAGGGAAAAGTTTATGTAGTTACAGAGCATCATGCTTCATGTCAGAGACGTGTATATTTGAAACCAATGTTCTGTGGGGCACCTGTGGAATTCTCCACCCTCAAACTGTACAGATAGAGTTTCAGAGGTAATAGGTCAACAGTTCTCATAAAAATAGTGTAATGGATTTCCCTCCCCAGTAGTTGGGTTGCAGATGTGTTTTGCTTGATTTAAGATGGGGGGATGGAAAGTGAAAATAAATGTACTCTTGTGGGTGTTGCTGCCTGTGTCAAGCTCTGGGGGAGGCTAGTGCTTCTGCAATATTGCCAACAGGGAGTAAGCTATTGGCTTAAAAACCATGAAAAAAAAAAGAATAGATTGTGAGTTCTTTTAAATTTACCTTCTGAGTACTGAGCTTTTAGGATTCATAGTTTTCAAGCTTTTCTCCTCGGGCATAAGGCTCAAAACTTTTTATAATGAAAGTTGTGATTATCACATAATCACTTTAATTCCAGGTGCTGGAGCTTTCAGGAAAAACCAAACCAAAAACACTCCTACATCAAAAGCCTGAAGATAAAATCCACAAGAGGTGGAAACACTGCTTCTGTGTGTGGGATCTAGCTGCATTAAAGGACTGTTTAAAACCACATGATCTTACCTCTGTCACTCAGATACATCTGATGCTGTTTCTTGGTGAAAGGAAGATGATGGTGGCATTGTCAATTTGTCAGTCCAATGGCTTTTTCACTTAAAGAAAAAGTAGTTGATCTCAAAATATTGCATCTTACAACCTAGTTTTGAGGCGGAACAAGGCAGAAAAGATAGAGGCTGTTATTTCAGGTGGCATGTAGCCTTCCCCTCCTGTGAGATTCTCATTCTTCAGGAAGAGTCAGAGACTAGTTATAGGAGGCAGCTGTTTATATGTACTACATGTTAGGTGCCTTTCCTGGCTGCAGACTTTTTAAGGTCTGTAGGAGAGAGTCTATGACCCCTCTGCCCACTCCCTAAATTGTAATGATCCCCAGTGTAACATGTTCTAATCCTCTGTGGTAACTGTGGAGGACTAGGAGCTCTACAACCATAAGAATAGCTATACTGGGTCAGACAAATGGTCCATCTAGCCCAGTATCCTGTCTTCCAAAAGTGGCCAATGCCAGGTACTTCAAAGGAAATGAGGAGAATAGGGCAATTATCAAGCCTATCATCCACACCCAGCTTTTGGCAGTCTGAAGCTAGGGACACCCAGAGCATGGGGGTGTATCCCTGATCATCTTGACTAATACCCACTAATGGACCTAACTTCCATTAACTTACCTATTTATTTTTTAAACCCAGTTGTAGTTTTGGCTTTCAGAACATCCCTTGGAAATGAGTTCCACAGGTTGAGCATGTGTTGTATGAAGACGTACTTCCTTTTGTTTGTTTTAAACCTGCTACCTGTTAATTTCATTAAGTGATACCTGCTTCTCCTGTTATGTGAAGGAGTAAATAACACTTCCTTATTCACTTTCTCCACACCATTCATGATTTTATAGACCTCTGTGATATCCCCTCCTTAGCTGTCTCTTTTCTAAGCAGAACAATCCCACTCTTTTTAATCTCTCCACATATGGAAGCTGGTCCATACCTTTAATCATCATTGTTGCTCTTCTCTGTACCTTTTCCAAGTGTAATATACCTCTTTTTGATAGGGCAGCCAGAACTTTATGCAGTATTCACGGTGTGGGTATACAATGGATTTATATAGTGGCATTATGATATTTACTGTCTTATTATCTATCCCTTTCCTAATTGTTCCTAACTGCTTACTTTGTTTAAGAGACTTTGCTGAGGGATGATGTCAAAGGCTTTCCAAAAGTCCAAGTACATGATATCCACTGGATCATCCTTGTCCATGGTTGTTGACCCCTTAAAAAGTTCTGACAGATTCCTGAGGCATGGTTTGCCTTTACAAAAACTGTGTTTACTCTTCCCCAACAAATTACATTCACCCATGTGTCTGATAATTTTGTTCTTTACTATATGTTCAACCAGTTTGCCTGGTACTGAAGTTAGGCTTACTGGCCTGTAATTGCCAGGATCACTTATGGAACCTTTTTAAAAAATTGGTGTCACATTAGCTATTCTCCCGTTACCAGGAGGATAACTAATACAATCTAATTCTATCACTCTACGGGGTAGGTGGTTGGGCATAAAGCCAGCATCAACCTAGACTAAATCTGGTCCCCTATATCTATAATGTCATTATGCTGTACTGAATATTTTTTTCCTTGGGGAAAAAAATAGCCAAAAGTTTGAAAATCTCTGGTCTTCTATTAACAAGCAAAAATGTGATTCAGTGTACCACTTGGCTGTTATAGGTCCCTCGGCACATGTGCTGAATCAGGTAATTTGCCATATCCAATTCTGGATATGACTCTGAACATACACTAGGGTTGGATCTATGAAATCATTAATTGAATTACCTTCTGGATGTGACAAATGATGTATTAGTCTGTGCTCCCCTTGCGGTTTCTGAGGCATTAAGCCTAATGGGGATAATCAAATGTATGGAGATAGATTTCAGCCAAGGCTTTCCTGCTCTACATAATTTCCTTATGCAGTTTATGCAAATCCACTTTTCCTACTTGCAATGCTGACTTAAGACTATGTCTTCCAATTTGAAAAGAACAAGAACAATATGAATTTACTTTTTACCCTATTCTCAGCTCTTCTAAAATATCACTCCAAGATTAAAATAGTTTATTTAAGGATTCCTGTATAAAAGATAGCTTTAGCTTAAATACATGACTTTACTAACTTTGTTGTGTTGTGTTACGTATTCTTGTTCTCTGTATGTTGAATTGCCTCCCTGAGATGCTCCTTATTTTACCATTCAGGCTTTTATAAACTCTTTTCTCCATCTGCAGTAACTAATATCAATTGTAGCTCTTCTACAGCTTTCTTCTCAGTAGAGATCCACTAAGTTGAAAGCTAATCTCTTTCCAACCTTCCCCAGAATTGTTGGGGATTGCAAATAAGTTTTTGGGTTCAGTCTGTGATAGTGTTATGTGTTAGAAATAACCAAACAGGTTGTCCCCGAGGGTGGACTGGGGAGACGGAACCCTTTATTGCCTGCTCGTTCCACCTCCATGCTGGGAATGAGCAACGAGGGGTTACTGTACAATTCTTTTATCCACAACAGTATGTAAACATATACATTTCCAGCAACTCCCCATAGACCCTTATTGGATTACATTGACACCTATAAAATGAATATCAACAACTACATAATGAATACAGTTATACCCGCCATTTGTTGTTTACAGGATTATTGCAGAGCATAGGCACATTACCTTGAAACTTACTAATATTCTTTAAAATATACTACATACAAGGGAAGGAGAGAAGATAATGCTGTTCTCACCCAAGGCCTTGAGGGAGAATAGTTACTTGTTAGTTTTATTCCTTGAGAGATAACAGACCTTAGCTAGAATTTGCACAAAGTAACAGAAACAAGGTCTGCTTGTACAATGACCCCATTCCCTGTAGTTTAGGTCTGACCACTTGTCCAGCTTTTAACTCTTTACTCTCCCACATTATGGACCAACAATTAAGTTGATCTGGACTTCAGTTAAGTTCATATGTATTCAGATCTGGAATTTAGGTTCAGGATCATCTAAATTTTAAAGTACACTGAATCCAATTTACTTTTTTACTGACAGTGCTTGCTTTGCTTTGGAACCACTTCACTGTTTGTCCAGGGAAGCATATCTTGCAGAAAAGGTGTAATTTATTTAAGGTCAGCTCTGGATCTGGTTTCTGGCAGGCACAAATTAAACCTATGTTGCACATATAACTAATCTCTGGTTTGTAATGTATCCATGCTGTACCAAAAGTGCATAAAGCCATAAACTTTATTCCAAAGATTCTAATATATCTCTTTGTGAACTATTCTTTATGTATATAAGACAATATGTATTTTAAATTCTAGTAGATTCAAGTCCTCTGTAAATTCTGTATAAAGGATTTAGGTAAAATATGCAATGAAGGAAAAGTAGCAATTGGTTGAGTTTTCCTAATCTTCTCCATGTTTGTTTAAGGAGATATTTACATATGAGAAGGCCTTTCCATTCATTTCTACTTGGATATGCTCTATTATTTAAATTGATGAGTATTTTCACCTGCCACCAGAATTCTGGGGCATTTAACTTAATCCTCAGTTTTCCAGAATACTGTAGTTTTTACCAGATTTGATTTTCCACCATTTTATAGTTGATATTCCCCAACCTCAGTAATTTTAAAAATGTGCTTTTGTTTTAATGATAACTATTTTTTCTGAAACACATATGATGTTTCTGTAAGAAACAGATTGTGTATTTTTGTGAGCTAGATATTAACTACTGAACCTTCAGGACATAATACAATACAATAAGCAGCTAACAGCAATACACTTGATGGACAAATGCACACTTGCATATACCAGGGCTTTTTCTTTTTTCCCCCCATTATAATTTGATCCTTAATTTTGCTGTAAAAGAGCAACTTATAGAAGTTATATTCTCCATGTGACATCTAGTCCCACTTAGATGAATCTATGCTTGATTTGTGTGTCAAAATTATTTTGTTGTGAATGTGGATTTTGCCACAGTGATCACAGCCATTGTCACCTTGTGACAGGACTGCTGTAATGCCCTCTTATTTGGGCTGCACCCTAACATCTCTGAAAAACTTCAGCTGCTGCCGAATATGGGAGCTCATTTGAGGAGCATTTCTTGAAGAAAATGCATAGTACCCTTGTGCCTTACCACCTGCACTAGATTCTCCGTCCCTTCCTGGTTAAATATATTCTATCGGTTATATACTTTTAAGATCTTAAGTGACGGGGTCCTACTTGTCTCAGACACCACCATTCTCTTTGCATGATTCCACACCCTAGTTAAATCATAAAGTCGCAGAAATGTACAGCTAGAAGGGACTTCAGGAAATCAACAAGTTCAATCCCCTGTTCCAAAGCAGGACCTAGTAAATTGAGATCATCCCTGACATGTATTTGGCTCACCTGTTCAATAATGGGGATTCCCCAATATCCCTTGGAAGCCTATTCCTGAGTTTAACTACCCTTATAGTTGGAAAATTTTTCCTAGTATCTATCCTAAATCTCCCTTGCTGCAGTTTAAGCCCATTATTTCTTATCTTAGTTCCATAAAGAACAATTGATCACAGCCCATTGCAGTCTTCTTTATAACAGCCCTTAACAGTCTTCAGATATGTTGTTAGGTCCTCCCTTAGTCACCTTTTCTCAAAACTACGTATTTGCACTTTTGTTAGATTTTCCTCGTAGGTCAGGTTTTCTAAACTTTTGATCATTTTTGTTGCTCTCCTCTGGACTTCTCCTTTTTGTCCTGATCTTTCCTAAAGTCTGGCATCCAGAAATGGACACAGTACTCCAGTACTGACTAAAATGTGACAATCACCTCCCATGTCTTACATATGACACACCGGAAAATGATATTACTCTTTTTTGCAACTGCATCCCATTGTTGGTTCATAATCAATTTGTGATCCATTATAACTTTCAGATCCTTTTCTTCAGTGACTTAGCCAGTTATTTCCATTTTGTAGTTGTATATTTGATTTTTTCTTCTTAAGTGTAGTAGTGTGCACTTACCTTTATTGAATTTCATCTTATTGAATTTGGACAAATTCTCCAAATTGTTATGGTCATTTTGAATTCTAAACCCATTATCTAAAGTGCTAGCAACCCCTCCCAGCCTGGTGTCATTTGCAAATTTAATATGAACATTCACCACTCCATTACCCAAGTCTTTAATGAAGATGTTGAATAGTACTGGACCCAGGATTGATCCCTGCGAGACCCCACTAGATATGTCCTCCCAGTTTGACAATGAATCATTGATAACTATTCTCTGAGTACGGTCTTTTAACCAGTTGTGCCACTCACCTACTAATTTCACCTATACCACATTTCCCTACTTTACTTATGAGAATGTCATGTGGAACTGTGTCAAAAGCTTAGTATAATCACGTTATATCACATCTATTGCTTCCCCTCTATCCATTAGGCCAGTCACCCTGTCAAAGAAGGAAATTAGGGTGATTTGGCATGATCTTGATGAATCCATGCTGGCTGTTCCTTATAATCTTGTTATCGTCTAGGTGCTAACAAACTGATTGTTTAATCATTTGTTTCAGTATCTTTTCAGGTACTGAAATTATGCTGTCTGGTCTATAATAGCTTGGATCCTCTTTTTTCCCATTTTTAAAGGTAGGTACTATATTTGCCCTTTTCCAGTCATCTGGACCCTCACCCATCCCCATGAATTCAGATGCGCAACCAATTCTTCCCTGTTTATGAGCGTGAAGGAGCTCACGAAGAGGCTTAAAACAGAGCATTTACCATGAAGGGCCATGGACTATGGAATTTGATTCCGACATTGCCTTGCCAAAGCCCAGATCTGTTGACCTGCAGGTCACGCTGCAAGGCTCATCTCTTTTTCAAAGGCTTCTGAGACATTGGGAAAACTAAAGGACCTCTTTTGTTTAGACATTCTAAGTGTTTTTCAGCTGTTGATTTCAGAAGCAACTTTGTTTGAGGGACATTTGGTCCTATTTGTGATTTGTATTGACCATTCTCTGTTTCCATAACAACTTAAGTATGAGTGTATATGCCCTTAATATAAGATTCAGTTCCTTTTTAAAAGCATAATTAAATAAATAATGTGCATCTCAGAAACCTGGATTTACCTTTGCATTTAAGAGGTTGATTGATGTCTCCACAGGTAGGCTTCTGTTCTCCATGATGTGTTTAGCTGCAGAAATTCATAATCTTCTCATTTGCCTTATAAAAAACTCCCAAACAGGATGTGATTTGATCAAAAGTGATTTGATCAAAAGTGAGTTAGAAACAACACACGACATCACTAGCAAAAATCAGATCTTGAAGGGGAAAAGTTACTCCTGACCAGGCAGAGCACCTTGTCACCTTCTTTATTCACGCTAATGTCCATTAGTTCAGGAATGTCCAGTAATTTTGAGAAATTATGTGTTATTCAATACAAACTGCATCTCCAAAATACATGATGGGATTGCTGCATTTTGTGGCACATATTGCTTTAGTGAGACGTGTTGCACACGTACTTTCTTGTCCTTACTATGCAGTCTCACTCTTACATATTTTTAGGGGCATCAAAATAATTGTCTGATTGGAGAGTGATGGTTCTTTCAGTTACCATTCCTATCATACTCCCTCCTCAACCCATCATCCTAGCACTTGCCACTGCTCTCAGCTTTAGTGCTTTAAGCGTGCTGAACACATCAAATCACAATGCAGGCAGATGCTATGGCAAGCTTTCCCTTTCACAAAGCTCTGTTAATATGAAATTTCAAATTCTGTAGCCCTTCTGCTATTCCATCCTTTATGTAAAAGCGTTTTCAGGCCAAAATCTGCCCTTTAGATTTTACACATAAGGACTATATCTCTGATTTAAGTATTGCATGAACCAAGGTTGATTAAATTACTCAGTAATATAACCTTTGGAAGAGTAAGATGAACTCCTGCTTATGCTACAAAATTCAAATCTGGCCATGAGAGCACATATCTTTCACTACTTATTAAATTAGAGCCAGCTGGTGCCTTTTAGAAGAAGATAAAACTGAATATTCTGAAAATCTTGTTTACTTCTGGTAATGTAACATCCTGTGTTCAGAACTCCCACTGATGTCAGTTGTACTTTTCAATCAAGGCCAATATATATACACCTGTTACAGTGGAAGAATTACCAAAAGATTATGCTCTTTCACAAAGGCAAATCTGGAAGGAATGTTTAGATTTGCACTTCAAAAAACACATTGTTAGTGTTATACCATTCCTGAGGCTAGACTTCAGCATTTGTTTCAGCATTCGTGCTTTGTTCTGGTCTCAAAGCACCTAACAGTCCCCTTAGTTTTCTGATGTAAATGTAAACTGATCATTTTAGTTTTTTCACAGACACTTACAATTTTCTTCCATATCCACCATTTTCTAATGGTGTAATACATTTTAGTTTTGATTTCAAGGTAATTTCACCTACATTTGGTCAAGCTACACTCTTGTGGAGTCTTGCTGAAAACTTTCAGCTTTTTTGGTGGACAGTGTATTACTTGATCTTCAAATATTACTTATTGGATTACTGTAGTGTTTAGAGACCTTAGTCAGGATTGTAGCCCTGTTGTTCTAGGCGGTCTACATACACATAGGAAGAGGCTGTTCCTGCCTCCAAGATCTTATAATATAAACAGAAGAAGGATGGGGGACAGGAATATTAATTGTCCAATTTTACAGACCAGGAATTGAGACAGTAAGTGACTTGCTGACAGTCACAGGATGTCTTTGACAGATCCAGGTACTCAACCCAGTTCTCATGGGTCTCAGTTTGATGTCGTAAACACAAGGCCATCTTTCTTCTCTCATTCAATTAGCTATAGAGGCAGCTAACAACCATTTATATATATAAACAAAGCCAAATTTCAGACATCCATTGTGTAGAGATGAAGTTACCATGTGATCAGCTTCCAGTATAGGCTTTCATTGGACATGTTTTTTTCCATCCAAAATGAAAAAAACTGTGACTTTGATTAACACACTGAATATTTTATTTAATGCCCCCAAAATATACAGACCTCGATGATATCCCCCTTTAGGTGTTGCTTTTCTAAGATATATATATCTTAGTAGTATATATTTGAATAAAATATTTGAATAAAATATGTTGCATATTTAATGGAAACAAAACCAGATAACATATTTGTATAATACTTTCTTTCTTGCAGATGCTCCAACATTTGTATCAAATCAGACCTTGTATTATTCTTGGGAAGGCAATCCTATCAATATAAGCTGTGAAGTGCTGTCTAATCCTATAGCTTCAGTTCACTGGAGAAGAGGAAAATTAGTTTTACCTGCAAAAAATACTACTCATTTAAAGACTTACAGTGCAGGAAGAAAGCTGATATTAGAGGTAAGGCTTTAAATGTAAATTCACAAGTTACATTTATCACTGGGAAGTCATTTAATTTCTTCACCGGTCAGGAATTATTACTAGGGTTGTACAAAACACTTAAGGATCAGATCTTTGATTTAATGAGGAAGTTTCAGCCAAAAAAAAAAATCAATGAACTATTTATCTCTATATTCTTTGTGATCAACTGGAAAGTAGTCTTGGCGCCAGCCAGTTGTCTTGCTTTCAGTTCATCATTTTCAGTGAACATTAATATAATCTGAGTTGTTTGCAAAGTAGTAAATAAAAATAATGCCAATTTAAAAATAGTAAAATTGATTCAGTAGATTGATATTATCATTGATTTAGGGCCTGCATGAAAAGATTTTGGTCATTTCAATCCAGCTCAAAGCACATGCAGTACAAAACTAATTGGCTTTCTTGTTGGCAGTCCCCATAACAAGGCTGTTGTACAGAGACTAAAGTCCTTTCTTATCTCTTAAAGCCAGTCCCAATAAGTCAGGGACAAGCTAGGTTGTCTTAACGTATTAACGTAACTTATTTGGGAACTATCCAGCAATAACTCATACAGTGCAGGTCATGTTCCTTCCTTAATCGCTTTCACCTGGTGCAGGGCTGATGTCAGACCCTCACCCCTCCACAGCTGGCCCCAGCCCATTGTTGGGATTCTACCCCTCGTGTGAGGGTTAAGTAGGTGGAGAAGATGAGGCTGTCCCAACATTGTAACAGACATAAAGAGTCCCAGTCCTATTCCCTGCCTTTCTTTAAATCCATTTCCAAATCTGGCTTATTATTGCTAACATATATATTATTTCAAATAAGTGTCTGAACTGGTTATTTTACTGAAATTATAAAGACAGTAGAAAATGCTCACAAATGTTCAATGTATATTTGGCTCAGAGGTACAGTCGGGCAGCCATTGGGAACAGTCAGAAAGGTGTTGTGAAGCTATATTGATTGATGTGTGTAAAGTGTCCTTTGGTGTCCCTGAATGAAAGATGCTCTAAAAGTGAAAAGGCATATTATCACTACTAGGGAATGATAATTTCTCAGTATTACATATATAAAATTGCTTAAGGTTTAGTAATGTTATAGATCTTCCATTTGTGTGAGTGAACCAAACTACTTCATATCTTGTCGCTAATATGTCTTTATATTAAATCTAATCTTAATGAGTTTCTTTGCTCCTAATTCTTTGATAATTTAGTGCTTAAGAGACTCGGAAAGTTTCCTATGTAATTTCAGCAAATCAGTATAATCCATAATATACAATGCAGTGTTTATTATTGACATGTGTGGTTCTAATTTGTCAGTGGGCCTTATCCTGTTTCCCTGGAGGTCAGTGAATACTGTCATTGATTTATAGGGAGCAGGATAGAATCGACTTACAATCATGCAAACAAGATTTTGAGAGATTGTAGGAGAAAATGGGTTCAGAGGTGCTGTGAATATGACATAAACAAACAATACTAGCTAGCAAGCTATTCAGTGTCATTATCTTTATGCTGTCTTCTTTTAGATTCAGTTTTTAGTTATGTCTCATGAAAAGGAGCTTCATAGATGAAGTGTGGGATTTTAAAGCATGAATCCAATGACTATTTGTTTGAGTCTTCTGGACAGTGAGAACTCAAGTGTCCCTGAGAGAGGGTGACTGACAAATGCATCATTTTGGTGTTTTAGAATATCTCTTTAAACAAATGATTGCTGTACAACTTGAGAATTATTGCATGGAAAGAAATCCCTTCTGACTTTCCTTCTCATTTATGTACCTGCTTATTCTTCCTACCTTATCTTTCTTCCATTTCCAGTGTATCAATAATGACAATGAATGATTGAAAAATCATTGACGAGGTAATGAGAAATGTTCTGAAAATGATATCTTAGGTTTAGCAAATCTGTTTCTGCTTGCTATAACATCTACTGGTGCTAACAGTAAATTTTATATTGTTAGCGGAGTGAAGAATTGAAACCAATGGTGTACTGCAGAAATAAGTTAGTAATCAGGAAAATGTGCAGTGGTTTCAATAATGGTGACTGTAAATTTGTCTGAATTCTAAATCTGAGTCCTTCATCCAGGCAAAATTCCCATTAATATAAGTGAGAATTTTGCTTAAAAGAGGTGGTCAGGATTGGGCCATTACATTATACGTAGGAGATAGAGAGAGATCATAAACCTCACTATACATACAAGTAATAATGCCAATAATTTGTGTTAAAAAGAACGACTGAGGGCATGTCTTTATGGAGAGTTAGTGCACAGCGAGCTAGAGTGTATATCTACAGTGCTCTAGCATGCCACATGCTAACTGGCTGTTTGGCCCCTGCTACCTTGTACTAAGAGTTTCATAGTGCTTTTTGACCTGTTGATGTTTTAAATAGCAGTAGGTTAACGTGCACTATAAAGTTTTAGTGCATAGTCGTTGTGTCCACACTGCAACTACTTATGCGGCATGCTAGTGTGCTGTAGATTTACACCCCAGCTTGCTGTGCACTAACTCTCCATATAGACAAGTCTTAAATATCCAGTGTTTTAAATTAAAACAGAATTATTCAAATGAGAAAATATATTTAACACCTCTCTCCTACCAGTGCTTCACAGCCACACTACTTTCCAATGATCATAGATAAGGCTATGCAAACCCTGAATCTTGCAGTGTCCATTTGCATGGACTCAGATCTCCTGGAAGATAGCCCAGCTATCCCCTTCAGCCACCACCTTCCCCTAATGTTAGCTTAAATATTTCCAGAGGGACTATGGTTCCTTCCTTTTTCTTGGGACAAAGCAGCCTCCTCTGCATATTATGGACAGGGAGAGGGTTTCTATTGCCCTTGACTTCCTTAATTCATTCAGGGGCTTCTGAAACAGGGGAAGCAGTTGAAATGTGCCCTCCAGCACCCATCATTAAGTTTAGAAATTTTGGAAACATTTCCACTTCCATTAGCAGTGGAAGACAGTGAAAGTGGGAATGTCATTAAAGGAAAAGGCCAACAGTCCATAATTCCTGTCATATTGTTTCTATAAATCTCACCAGGTTTGGACAGAATCAGTGCAGGCTAGTGACCCTCCATAAACCTGGACTGAAATTCAGGGATACCAAAAACCTGGACTCATCCTGATTTACTTAAAGGCACACTAAATCGTAATCCTTTGCGAGACAAATAGGGAGTGGAATAATAACTTCACATCATTTATCCAAACAACAATTTACAAACTCAGTAATAGTCATTTAAAGCAAAGCACCAACGTGTCTAAGGATTGTCCTGATGAAACAAAGTGTGGTTTAGAAGAGGTTTCCCATTCAGTGGTGAACCTGTAGATTTGAACTATTTCACCTTGTCCTTTTGTTTAATGACATTTTTCTCATACCAGCTTTGGAAAAGAGAGAAGGGATCTAACATATTTATGACACCATTCTCTAAAATGTATTTGGTAAGGTAAAATAAGGGGACAGCCTAATACTATTTAAGTAGAGGGAATTTACATTTTGAGAAGGTCACTGGTACTTTTGTAATTAATCATTAGAAAATAATATTTAAAATTTGTTTATGCTTATTTTAAAGATTGCTCCCACATCTGACAACGATTTCGGACGATACAACTGCACAGCTACTAACAGAATAGGAACAAGGTATCAGGAATATACCCTTGGTCAAGCTGGTGAGTATATTGTGTCCAAGTTACTGTAACCATACCTTGTATTTTCAACAATGTGAAGTATAATCGGACTTTTCCGTTCACTTAATTCCACAGGAGCCTTTACAATTGCCTTTTCAGCCCTCTAAAATGTGACATTATGTAGGCAAAACATACCAGTTCTTACAAAATAAGGGCTCTCCTAAATTTTTTCCCTGACCTTTAAACATTTACTGAAATTTGAGAAAATGCAGTTAACTTTTTAAAAATAATGGGCCTGATTCTTCTTTCACCTGTACTGATTTCACATCTCTGCAAATCCATAGGTTGCACAGTTCAGTTAGAGCAGGATTTGGTCTAAGGATTTAGGATTACATTAATTCATGCTGTCAGACTTTTGGGTGCTAATTGTGACAGAACTTTTGAATGTGTTTAGATTTGTATATAGGATTGTGGGTGAATTTAAAAATAAGGTTGTATGTTTACCCTTTGGCAGTGCTGACAAATATGTTAGGTTTTGTAGAGTACTGATTATAGGGAAGGAATTTTTTGATGATGTTGGATGACTGAAAAAATATATAAGAGATAGTTTCATAACATTTTTTTTCCCTTCAGTCTCATGACTCACATGTCAAATGCCAAAATAGAGCAGTGAACCTTCACCAGGTTTACAAGATCAAAAAACATTAGAAGACATTTCTTTAGATTATGTAAATCAGCATAGTTGCACTGAACGCCTTTCAGTTTACAACCACTGAGGATGTGGTTATATCTCATTTTTCTACTTTACCTAACTAGAATTATAAGAAGATGATCTTGGTGTTTTTGTTTTGTTTTCTCTTTTAGTCATGTAAGGATATTATTTTATATAATATTTTTCTGCAGTGGGCTTTGTTGCAACTGTAATAAAATGTAAGGCTAAAGAATAAGATATACTCCTTACAGTCCTACTGGTAATATATATTTGGTATTGCTACTATATTCATTTCCAGACAGAAGAGAGACTGTCAGTTCCTTTACTTTTAATTTTTTTATAACACACAGCACAATAGGCAACAATTTTTTTTAGAGTTTCAAGGGTTGCAGAGGCCAATTGTGTTATTTATTAAGTTGATTTATTGTGTGGAAACCATGACAGCTTTGAAAGTTTACCCCATTACTTCTAAAGAAAAGATTATTTTAAACATCTTTTCTTTTTATGTTGTGGTATATCTCTTCTCTGTAAAAATTATCCAAACAGTTGTGCTTCCAACAGTACTTGAATGTGTTATTTATCAGAAGCCAAGCAGATTTTCCATCCAACTTTAAATGAACCTGTTAAACACTCCAGAAAAACATTTCTGATCCTTCTTTGATTTGCCCGTCCTATCTGTCATTGAACCAAAATATATATCCCTTTAACCGCCTCATTTCCTCATTTCCCACAGGCTCCAAGAATTACCCATAGAGAATTCCTTGCCCTACCTTCCCACTCAGCGTCCCCACAACTCAGAAACTCACACAGCTTAGGATTCACTCTCAGAAACTAAAATAATTTACCTTAACTGTGTAGAAATAAAACAGAAAAGATCTTCTTGTGGAACTTGTGTTGGTGAGCACTTACTGAAGTGGTCCCATTTATGTCTACTCGAGTGAGTAAGCTTCCACAGTTAGGCCAAAAACATGCATTTAATAACTCATCTAATTGTCTTCTAGTGTCCCCACTTATTTGGTTTAAAGACTTTAGACTAGTCCTCAGTTAAGGTAGTACCTTTGATATGTTGAAAAATTAATTCATAACTAAGAAAGTTCTTGTACTTCTGAAAATAGAAAATACATTTGTTTCCTTAAGCTCTTTTAATGACCAGCTCGTGAAAGATCTGCATATCTCTAGAAATACAAAATAGTATAAGACAGAAATCCAACTCCAGGACCAAATCTTTGAATTAATAGAGAAAAACAACACTTCCCAGGTGAAGAGGGTGTGGCTTCATGACAGGGCATAAAGGAAAGCTAATTTTCCTCTGCTATCTCAAGTGCATACCAAAGAAATGTGAATCTGAGAAAATGAATATCAGTTTCTCTCCCCTCCCCAACTAGAGTCTAATTCTTCTCCTTCAAGTGATTGCTCATATCCATTCCAGTATAGGTGAGTGCACACCACCGTGCACGGGATCCTGGAACATTTTTCCCCTTAGCAGATCCCGTGGGGTCGGCTCGAGTGCCCCCTGGAGTACCATGCTCATGCCATGGTACATAAGGCACCACTGACCCTTTGACCCCTCAATTCCTTCTTTCCGCCCATGACGGTTACTGGAGCGACCTTGCTAATGCAAGTATCTTCCCCTTTGTTATTTTAAGTAGTTTTGTAGTTAATAGTTGTTAAGTCTTAGGTAGTTAGTTGATTAGATAGGAGCCCTTAAAGGCTTGACAGGGACCCAACCATGCCTGGGTCTCCTGGCTTCAAGCCATGCACCACTGTGGGAAGGCTTTTCCTGTGAGTGACCCCCACGACTGCTGCCATAAGTGTCTGGAGGAACAGCACTGCAAGGAAAAATGTAAGATTTGTCAGGCTTTTAAGCCACGGATTCAAAAGGAGCGGGACATCAGGCTGAAGGCCATCCTAATGGAGGAAGTACTCTGTCCAGCTTCTGAGCTGCCATCCTCAGACCAAGCAGTTGACTTTGCCACGGTGTTAGACGAGGGGTGTATCATGGCAGGCACGGCCCTTTCTTCGTCCAGCGACGCAGCAGACACTGCCAGCATGGCTCCAGCGTCCGCGGTGGCTATGAAGCAGTGCTTGTCGCTGCAGTCCTCAGGGCTATTCCAGGAGGTGCAGAAATCTATATAGGACTTCCCTTTTGATGGGTCGGCCCTCTTGTCTGACAGAACAGATGAGAAGCTGCACACTCTCAAGGACTCATGAGACACCCTGTGTTCTTTAGGCCTATATACACCTCAGACCTCTAGATGCCAGTTGCCCCAGCAACCACACCAGCAACCTAAGCCACCACCTAGATCCTATCCACCCAGCAGGGGTCAGGATAGGAATAGAGGGTATAGCAGGTGCAACAGGCCTGGCTCCTCCTCTGGGACCCAACAAGGACTCTTCAAGTGCCTGAGTAATAAAGAGGGCCAATTTTGATGGTGCACCCAAGGGTGACACCCACCCTACTCCTCTGAATCCATCCCGTCCTTTCCTGGGCAGGCTGCACCCTTTCTTCATGGAACGGGCAAGCATTACCTTGGACCACTGGGTTTTAGATACAGTATGTCAAGGTTATGCCATACAGTTCATGGCCTGTCCGCCAAACAGCCCTCCACCCCCCCACCCCCTGTTCCTTGTCAGAGACCCTTCTCATGAGCAGCTCCTCTTACAGGAGGTGAACAACCTCCTCGACCTGGGGGCAGTGCAATCAGTTCCTCTGCACGAAATAGGGAGAGGATTCTATTCCCAATACTTCCTCATCCCAAAAGCAAAGGAGGACCAAAGGCCTATACTGGACCTATGTCGCCTAAACAAATTCATAAAGTGACTAAAGTTCCACATGGTCTCCCTAGCAGCTATTATCCCAGTTCTGGATCCAGGAGATTGGTTTGCCGCCCTCGATTTAAAGGACGCATACTTCCATGTATCGATCCTTCCCAGCCACAGGTGCTTTATCCATTTTATGGTAGCTGGTTCCCACTACCAATTCACGGCCCTGCCATTTGGCATGGCTGGCTTCAGTGTATATGCCCGGTAGGCACCCCCTGAACAGGGTGGTCACAGTCCCCCTGTGGTACTGGGTTCCCTGAAGTGGTGGAGGAACCCCGGGGCGGTGTTGAAGGGAGTTACCTTCACCGATCACTGGCACCTCAGATGTGGGGTGGTTAGCCCACATCAGCGTCAATCTGAGGTCTCAGGGTCTCTGGTCGGAGGAGGAGAAGACCCTCCATATCAATATGAGAAAACTCAGGGCAGTCAGACTGGCTTGCAGAGTGTTCCTCAGGTTCCTAGTAGGCAGAGTGGTGCAGGTGCTGACGGACAATACTGCAGCCATGTTCTATATCAACAGACATGGGGGGGACATAGTCTTCAGGCCTGTGCTGGGAGGCCATTCGACTTTGAGATTTTGCAGTGAGGCATGACTTTCACTTATCTGCCTCTCACCTCCTGGGGGACCAGAACAATGAGGCAGACCACCTCAGTAGATTTTTCCTACCCTGCCACGACTTGTCGCTGCATCCAGAGGTAGCGGCTTTCATCTTCCACAAGTGGGATGTTCCCTGACTGGACCTGTTCGCGTTGTCCTGAAAAAAGAAGTGCCCGAGGTCTTGCTTGCTCTGGGGTCACGAGCAGGGTTCCATTTCTGATGCATTCCTCATCGAATGGATTGGGACGTTCATGTATGCTTTCCCCCCCATTCTGCTCTTGCCCAAAGTCTGCTTGAAAATCAAGAGGGACAGAGCGGACATGATACTGATCACCCCAGCCTGGCCGAGGCAACACTGGTACAGCATGCTCCTGGACCTCTCGATTGCCGACCCAGTGGCACTTCCGAGATGGCACAACCTGCTTTCCCAGGACCACGGTCTCCTGATGTACCCGAACCTGGACTCCCTGCACCTGACAGCCTGGATACTCTATGACTGACAGAGGGAGAGAGAGCCTGCTCGGTGCAGGTCCAACAAATCCTACTGGGCAGCAGAAAACCTTCAACACAGGTCATATACTGGGCCAAGTGGAGGTTTACCTGCTGGATGGAATCTCGGGGGTTGCTTCCGAACCTATCCCCTATTCAGGCCATCCTTGAGTAATTGCTACGACTGAAACTCCAAGGCCTGGCTCTAGACTCCCTGAAGGTCCACCTGGTGGCTATCTCGGCTTTCTATCAGCCACTAGAGGGGATATTCTTGTTCTCCAACCCTGTGTCTATCAGATTCCTCAAGGGGGTGGAGAGGCTATACCCGCGGGTCTGTGACCTGGTGCCTCCCTGGAATATGAAACTGGTCCTCTCCAGACTAACAGGGCCCCCCTTTGAGCCCATGGCTTCATGAGCGCTACTTGTCCTTTCATGGAAGGTAACCTTCCTTGTGTCCATTACATTGGCTAGGAGGGTCTCCGAGATTAGAGCGCTGACCTTGGAGCCACCCTATACAGTATTCTTTAGGGATAAGGTGAATCTGAGACCCCACCCAGCTTTCCTGTCCAAGGTAGTCTCCCAGTTCCATTATAATCAAGATATCTTCCTCCCCGTGTTTTTTTCCAAAACCACATGGTTTGGAGGAGGAGTGGAGGTAGAATTCCCTGGATGTGAGGTGAGCCCTGGCCTACTACATTGACAAGACAAGACCCTTCCGGAAGACAATGCAGCTCTTCGTCGCTGTGGAAGACTGGATGAAAGGATCCCCCATTTCCACCAGCGCATTTCTAAGTGGATCACCTCCTGCATCAAATTCTGCTATGAGCTAGTGGGTGTACCACTCCCCGGAGTTGTCACAGCACGCTCGACCAGAGCCCAGGCCTCATTGACAGCCTTCCTGGAGAAAGTGCCCCTGCAGGACATCTGTAAAGCTGCCACCTGGTCATTGGTGCACACCTTTACGTCCCACTATGCCATCGTTCAGCAGGTGAGAGAGGATGCGGTATTCAGCAGAGCTGTGCTGCGGGCAGCTTACGGGTAACTCCTACCCACCTTCAAGGTACTGCTTTTTAATCACCTATACTGGAATGGATATGAGCAATCACCTGAAGGAGAAAACATGGTTACTTACATTAACTGTTGTTCTTCAAGATGTGTTGTTCATATCCATTCCACACCCACCTTCCGTCCCTGCTGTTGCAGTTGAGAGAAAGAAAGGACTGAGGGGCCGTAGGGTCGGCGGTGCCTTATATACCGTGGTATGAGTACGGAACTCCAGGGGGCACCCGATCTGACCCTACGGGGTCTGCTAAGGGGAAAAATGTTCCAGGGACCAGAGCACGGTGGTGGGCACTCCATCTATACTGGAATGGATATGAGCAACACATCTCGAAGAACAACAGTTACTGGTAAGTAACCATGTTTCCTCTTGGCTCCTAATACTTCCTCTATTGTTATAACAAACCAGTTACACGCTCCCAGCTGTTAAGCACTCTTGTTTCCTCCTCCCCAATGGCAAGACGTTGATTCCCTCCTTTCAAACCCTTCTCCCTGCTTATAGGTCAGCAACCTCCCCAAATCAGCAACATTAGTACCTACAGTAATGGTCCACATCTCCACAGCTTACAATAATGTAATGCAGTCTTTTGAGCTTTACTGTAAAATACTTCAGTTTTTTTTCATAAAGGAGAAGGATTCAAAGGTACAGTTGGTGTTAGAGGCTTGACAGATAATTTACTGGCTTTTTACCACTTCAGTTCTCAGATCTAAAGCTATTAAATGTGGAAGGAGTATAAATTCTCAAACTAAGCCCTAAGCTAATGAAGTTTCCCCAATCTAGTTTTCCAACCTATGTCATTAGAGATACTCTGCCACGTAAATTTTCTCAGAATTATTGTTAAAACCATGGCATACATCATTTCCCAATAATCAATTTATAGTCCCTTAGGTCTATGCAGAAGAAGTCATCTCTCATATACCATGCTTTCTAAAATAGTGTTTTGTATTACTCCAAAAGGAAGGCATAAAGAAAAGGCTAATATCTCATATAGGTTATACTTACATTAGATATATCACAGACACATGGTCAGGAAAAGTGATGAAAACGAATGGTGCATAAATTATAGCAGCCCAAAAAAGAATCACTTATGTGCTTCAAGTTATAGTATTTTGTATTAAAAACATGTTGCAGTTCCCTTTGCCACTGCTGCATCACCGGCTGCTGTTAATGCTGCTACAGTATATACAATATCTACTTAATTAGTAGACAAAGTAGCCAATGTGGACCCAATCTTGAAAAATATTCCTAAAGATAATGTGTGGTTTGCCATGCAGCATTGATCCTTAAGTGATATAATTTTAATCACTAGTTCTCTGGACTGCCTCCGTGGCTGCTGCACTTCAGGAGAGTCTGTGGACCTGTGCTTGTAATTGGACGTTTTTAATAGCAGTGCCTGGTTGAGTTACACATATCCTGTCCCCACTTCGTGCCATCTCAGGCAGTTACATAAAATGGTGTAACCAACCCTTCCTCAGTTCCTTCTCTGCCCTAGAGACGGATCATGTAGCAGCACTTCTGAGCTTTATCTTCAGTCTCACTTAACTGTTTTATAACCCAGTTGACTAGTTAGTCCTTAGTTAACTACTCGATCTCTACCAGTTTCTTTTCTTAAAAAAAATTATTCTTATCTTAGGAGTTTGTTTCAATTAGTGTTATACCCCTTAGTGTGGTGTAGTTAGCCTCCCTTACGGGAGAAACCCTGTAATCTACGGAGCATGCCCAACTCCTGGTGTACCATGCGAGCAAAGGACTGTCTTGGACAAAGGCAAAAAAGGGAAACCCACTATCCCTGCCTCGGTACCACTGGAGCCAATCAAACATGCACTACCAAGCGCCTCAGCTGTGCTACAGTCTATGGTATCTCCTTCTGCCTGCATAACGCATGACCCTCGGCTCCGACAACTGCAGTAAAGGCATCAGTATTGCCAACAACCTTCCTCGTATCGATGCTCTCAGTAGCACAGCAATTTCTCCACCATTAAGATCTTCTGGTCTCCATGGCATGGGAATCGCCATTCCTCAGTACCGACTTTACTCCAACATGCTTGGTACCGTGCCAATTTACTAAACCACCAAGAGCAGCTTATCCTTTATCCAGTGGTGGTGATGATGATGATGATGAAGGGGAAATCTAGTCATCCCAACCCTCCTCGTCTATCCATAGCAGATCAGGTCCACTACAGAAATAAGAGTAGCACTGCAGAGCTGAAACTCAAGGATGGTATGGACAACTACGGATGCCACCACCAATGCCATTTCCACCATCATGGCCTTACTGGGACCCATGGGCAGCATACTGCCAACATCACCCTAAACATCCCCATTCACAGACAGAGAGGGAGAGGTATTCTCCTTCACCTTTGGCACCTGGACCTCTGAATTCCAGGAATAGGCCTTTGGATCAAGGCCCAGAGGAACTTCGGATAAAGAAGTCACCCCGGCAGCAAATTTTTCATCCTCCTGTCAGGATGAAGCTATCATGCTCACATGTACGACAGGGGATGACTTAAAACAATTCTTTAAACTGTTTTAAGAGGATCGCAGATTCCTTAGAGATCCCTTTGGAAAAAGTTAGAGAATGTCACCGTCAGTTTTTGGACATGCTTCAGACTGCAACCTCTTCCAAAATTGCCTTCTCAATAAATTAGGCTGTCATGGACTCGGCCCAGATCATCTGGCGGACCCCAGCGACAATCCCATCCACTTGTAAAAGAACAGACAAAATATATTGCATCCTCTCCAAGGGAATGGAATTCTTGTTCTCACATCCCATACCAAACTCTCTGATATTAGAGGCTGTGAATGAATGGGGCAAGTAACCTCATTCCAGAGCCACCTCGTATGATAGGGACTGGAATTAATTAGACCTCTTTGAGTGTAAGGCCACTCATCAGTGACGCTACAAATCAGGATTGCCAGTTATGAGGCACAGATGGCCAAAACAACTACACAAATCACTCAAAAATGTCTAAATGTATTATCTACCTGAGGACAAAAAAAAAGCTATTTGAAGTGGTTATCTTGGAGGGCCACCTCCTTCCTCAAAGAGCCCTACAAGCTCACTGGACTCATTGGCAAGCACAGTGGCATATTCCATTGCCATGACCATAGTCATGCGACAAGCTTTCTGGTTCCACCTCTCTGTTTTCCCAAAGAGGTTTGATCTACTGTCGATGATCTTCTGTTTAAGAACCCAAAGCTGTTCACAGCCAAGATGGATGGGTCATTTCACACATTAAAAGACTCCAGGATGACTCTCAGATTCTTGGGCAGCTACACCCACACAAAAATAAAAATAGGGGAATTATTAACTGGTGCAAAGAACAAGATCTGCACCCTACACTCAACCTCAGAGACAATATGACTCCCAAAGTTGTAGGAGAGAGACCCACTATATGGAGACCAACCCGTGACATCCCAGCAACCTCCCTGTAAACAACAGTTTTGAGGGTGTAGTTGAGGACCAGAGACACCTCTCACATCTTCTATTGCTGGAACTATTTGACAACATCCATCCAGTTGGAGATCATTTGACTTCATTCCACCTAGCATAGCAAAACATCACTTCAGACAAATGGATATCATCAAGACTGGCTATTGCATCCAATTTATATCCATCCCCCCTGCCCATCCTCCCTCCCCTT
Source organism: Mesoclemmys tuberculata (assembly GCA_007922155.1). Classification (NCBI taxonomy): domain Eukaryota; kingdom Metazoa; phylum Chordata; order Testudines; family Chelidae; genus Mesoclemmys; species Mesoclemmys tuberculata. The sequence goes on from ML675610.1 coordinate 24,756,310, forward strand.
CCCTTTTCAGGGACCCTTCTCACGAATGTCTACAGAACAGGAGGTAAACCATCTCATGTGCCTTGTTGCAGTAGAACTAGTATCAACACAACACACAGAGAAGGATTTCTACTCCCACTACATTCTAACCCAGAAAAAAACTGGAGGATGGAGGCCCATTCTCAATTTAAGAAGACTCAACAAATTTGTGAAGACCCAGTGATTTAGGATGGTCATGCTAGTGACTATAATTCCAGCACTAGAAGAGGGGACCGGTTCTTGGCCCTCAACATCCAGGATGCATATTTCCATATAACGATACATCCCTCACATAGGAAGTTTCTCAGATTTGTTTTGGGAACTGATCATTTCTAGTACAACGTACTCTCTTTCAGACTATCTGCAGCTCCACAGGTATTCTCAAAAGTCCCCCTGGTATTGCCGGCTCACTTCTGCAGGCGAGGGGGTCATAATATTTCCTATCTGCATGATTACTTACTCAAAGCCTTGGCTCAAAAAGAAGCACTTGAAGCTACCCAAAAGACAATAGTTCTCTTCATGCAGCGTGATCTGCAAATAAATTAACAAAAATCAACTTTCACACCTGTACAGAGACTAGAGTAGGCCTACCTCTATTCTGTGAAAGCTACAGCCTACTTTCCTGGCACATATTTACGATTCTAGTCAACCTAATCACTACAGTGCAAGACAGCCCACAGACATCAGCCAGGACCTGCTAGTGGCAATATGTCAGCAATAAGATTTGTCGTCAAACATGCCAAACTGCACATGGAATGCCTGCAGTATACATTCCACACAGGCACAATATAAGCAAGCATCTTACAATCCCAGCCAAAGTAAAATGCTATCTGCATTGGTGGACTTAACCACACAGTGTTTCAACAGGAGTTCCCTTCGTATGGACCTCTCTATTGATGATATTCACAATGGATGCTTCTCTGCTGGATTGGGGAGCATGCCTGCATAGCCACATGATCCAAGACCACTGGTCCCCATCAGAATCAACACTAAACATGAACTTACTGGAGCTGTAGGCTGTCCACCATGCATGTTCACACTTCCTACCCACGATCAGGCACAAAACCTTGTGTGTTTTATATAAACTGCCAAGGAGAGGCACGGTCACACACCCTCTGCTCAGAAGCCATGGTCCTATGGAACTGGTGCATCCCTGCCACAACAATGACATCTCAGCCCCCTTCCTACCTGGATGCCAAAACACCACTGCAGATGCAGTGCGCAGAAAATTTTACCAAGACCACAAGAAGGAAATGGACGCTATGGTACTGGAGAACGTATTCAAACACTGGGGTTCCCAAATACAGATGTATTTGCGACAAATCAGAACTCCAAGTGCCCACACTTCTGCTCCAGAACGAGACTGGGATCCCAATCCATCAGCAATGCTTTCCTGCTAAAATGAGATATACATCTACTATATGCTTTTCCCTCAACCCATCTCATAGCCAGGGTCATACACAAGATAAGGACCAACAACTCCAGAGTCATTCTGATTACCCCCACATGATCCAGACAAACATGGTTTCCTTATCTTTTGAAGATGGCTGTGTGCCCACCATGCACTCTTCCACTTCTACCTCATCTCCTGTCTCAGGATGTAGGCCAGGTCTACCACCTGAACCTGGCAAGACTCCACCTGAAGGCTACTTCATGGCTCTGAGACAGTGAAATGACCTGCTCATAGAAGGTAAAGGACATTCTGGTAAATTGCAGAAGATCTACTATATGATATGCCTAAATTGACAAAAGGAAGAGATTCCAAACATGGTTTCAGAATAGGCAAACAATGGTAACTACCTCTCTTTTACCAATAATGTTGGATTACACGCTGAAACTCAAGAAATGAGGTCTTTCAATGAGCTCAATCAGAGTATACCTCTGCTTTCCTCTGCAAAGTGGACAACTTCCCAATCTTCATCCATTCTACCACTAAACATTTTCTCAAGTGTCTTTGTAACCTCTTCCCTGAAATATGAGCCCTATCTCCATCACGGCACCTCAATATGGTGCTGCAATGCCTTACAGGGGCCCCGTTTGAATAATTAGAAACATGTTCACTTCTCCACCTTCGATGAAGATGGCCTTCCTCATCATTATCACATACACCTGATGAGTAGGGGAACAGGGGTCCCTCATGGCTCATGCCACATACACAATATTTTTCAAAGACAAAGTTACCCTAGGACCACATCCCAAATTCCTACCTAAAATAGTGTCAACATTCCATTTGAACCAACCCCTCCATCTCCCATCATTTTTTCCCTAAACCTCATGGAAACAAGCAAGAAGCAATGCTTCAGGCCCTAAATATCCATAGGGCACTAGCTTTCCACTTTAAAAGAACAAAGTCTTTCATAAAGGTACCAAAATTATTTCTCTCCATCACAAAACAATCTATGTCCAAACAAAGGCTGTTGAAATGGATCTTTGTCTGCAGTGACTTTTGTTATCACCATAAACAGCTACAACTCTACTGGGGACCCACACACATACCACTAGAGAACAGTCTACACTAATAGCCTTTCTCAACAATGTGCTTATTATGGACATTTACAAAGCAGCAACTTGGGCATCTGTCCATATATTCACACAGTATTATGCCATAGATGGCACTAGTCATCAGATGCTCTACTGGGACTTGCGGTTTTATCATCTGCTATGAGTGCAGTTCTGAAGCCCCTTACTTCCACTAAAGGGCACTGCTCTATAATCACCCAAAGTGGAGCATCTAAAAGGTCACACCTCAAAGAAGAAGAGAAAGTTACTCATCCTGTGCAGTAACTGAGATTCTTCAAGATGGTTGTCCCTATGGGTGGTAAATGTTCCAAACACTTATTGTTTTACTGAATTATTTTATGTAAAAGCACTACAGGATTCACTTACTCCTTTACATACTATTTTGGGGTGGCTTTTTCCAGCAAGTCAGATAATATTATTTTATTTGTGTTGTATTTACTGGAAGATGGAAAGTGCCCATGAGGCACATTGTCTTTATTTCTGATGCCAAACTTTAAATATTAGGTTTGGTGATGACACAAAAAGTTTCTTTTCTAAAGAAGAATGTAATTTTCGGCGGTACCGTTTCTTATGAGAGGAGACTATGCTTGTTAAACCTAGTTATACGGAGCTATTGAACCAGTCTATGCTCCAGACACATTTATTTAAGATATAGAAACAAGTGGATTATTTTAGCTTATGTAGGGTTGATCCTGAAAGATGGTGAGGATTGTCAATTCCATTTAAAATCAATCTAATCTGGAGATGCCTAATGCTTCCCAGGAGATGTTTAACTCCTGGCAATACCAGGCCCTTGTTATCCTCCCCTTCTTCATTGCCCTGAGTATTTGAATAGCTTAACAAACAACTTTTAGAATGCAAAAGCCACATTATATTTCATCTCTTGTCACTCTGAATACACAATTTCACATCAGAGCCACAGCTTTTATATAGAAGTCTATTAAAGCTGTGTGTTCTTTTCCAGGACAGGTTTAGGCTTGACAAGGGAGGTGAGCTTGGCAGATTGTTCAATGGCTTCCATAGCCTGATGTGAGCACAGCCATTACTGGATTTGCCCAGAGCTAGTTAAAGCATAATATTATGTGAAATCTTAGTGCGCAGGGAGAAGACATTGATTATTAAACACATATTCTACCTTTTTTTGTTGAGATTTTTAGCAGTATTATTTCAATTCGTTGTGAAATGTGAATAGAAGGTTGTATTGCCAAGTGATCTTGAAGTTTCTAATTTGAATCAATATTTTATTAAAACAAAAAGTGGTTTATGTGAAGTTTGTGACAGGAAGAGACAAACACAATGACTGGAAAAAATATCAATATGAATTTGTTTCTTATCAACATGATACTGAAGTGAATTAAGGCAATCCAGGGAACACCCATTTCAGGTCGCTCTGGCTATGTTTCTACACTAGACCTGCTAGTTCTCTTGGGGTAGCAGAAGGGTTTACAGTTCAGATGAATAGGTTAGTTTACCCCGCTTGGAGCTGTTGGTTCAGTCTGTCTGCAGATGAACACAGGCACAAGTTACACTAATTTCATGTTTTCAGACTTTTCTTTGCATCCAGGAGGACTAACTTTTATTTTAAGAAAGATAGCTGGGATTCTGATCTCATCACATGACTTCAGGAGCTGCAGCTCTACACACAGGTCTGTAGTCCATACAGCAATGAATAGTGCACATAGGTAATTTGCAAGCTAGGCTATCTTACATAGCTCTGCCTGTGAATTTTAGACTTGACTTGCCAAACTTTAGTCATTGTACAAACCATACATAACATTGTTTTGGTCATGAAAATACTACAGGGCACCGATATTGAACAAAACATTTAGCAGTATTTAGAAGGGGTAATGTCTGTTAGTTCAAAAATGAGAGACTGACTATTTAATCCCTTTGTTAAGGTACAAGAATAGGAATTCTGAAATGAAATTAAAGTTAAAATATTTCTTGGAAAATAGCGAGACTTTTCATGCTATCGTATTTCATCAAAAATGCCTTTAAGCCTTATGATAGTAAAGTGAGATGACGGGTCCTGAGATGAAAAGTGAATGGGAGAAGGAGTAGGAGAGAAGGACAAGTGTCAGGGCCTGAGATGAGTGGAAGACTCTTGTTGCAGAGATAAGTCCTGCTCAAAACAGGGTAGGGCTGATCCAACAGTCACACGAGTCACGTGATCAAATTTCACAGCTTTTGTCAATTCGGTGGGGGAAAGGTTGTCTTTTAATTTCTGCTTTGGATCAAAGTTGAAGATATTTCTTGCAGGGAAGTTGGTAGGCATTTGAAGCAGATGCCCATAACATCTTAGAGAGCAGTGGGAAACCACTTGAGAGAGCAAATGTTTAGTGGAAAACAAATCTTTCAATTTGACTTGAATTTGTACCATTTAATGTTTTTGATCATTCAGAGTGAATTAATTATAGTAAATGGAGTTATACTGGTGTAAAACTAGTGAGGGGAGAATGAGGTTGTATGAAAAAAAGGAAAAAGGAGGGATGTCACTGTCTAAATATCTGTACCTGACTCCTCGTCCTATTTTTACACGAAGCTTCAATAAAAAATATTAGGGCCAGATTTGGCCACATTTATGCATGGTTTGTTAGTCCTTATCCTGTGATGAATCCACTGAAATAAATGAGATTTCTGATTCAGATTCTGTTGCGAAGGTTAACATTGTTAGTTAAAACCCTCACTATTTTTTTGAGGAAGAAAGCGAGACCCTCTCACCAAAGATTGATCCTGCAAAGAGTTGAGTACTGTGACCACAATCCTACAAAGCAGTTAATCAACACATTCTGAACATTGAACAATGGTCTGATCCTTCTTTCATAGACATTCATTGCAAAACTCCCATTGATTTCAGTGCTGTATCAGACCCCAAGTTAATAGTCCCATTGAAAGATTACTCTCATGCTTAACGTAAATCCATGTTTAAAGGTTTAGTTAGATCAGGGTCAGAGTACTCAGTACTTTGCAGGATTGAGTTCATATTTGTTAGCTAACTCCAAAACTGGACTCAGTCTGCTAATGCTCTATTTGTGTACTCTCCATTTGGAAAACATGCTGTATATACCCATTCTGGAGGAGAGATTAGGTGTTTTAATTTGCTAGACTTAAAGAAAAATAAAACATTGGTTTTTTGGGGTTGTCTAGTAACAGTCTCCTGTTCTACTTTCTTCAGGTGACTTGCTTTTTTTTCTAAAGTGCATTGCACTTCTCCATAGTTACATATTCTGTAAGTGAATAAAACTTTACTACTTTTTGAAATTCCTGGGTGACATTCATTAAAGGATATGCCTTTAATGTAGCATTCTGAGTAGATGTGTGTTAAATATGTGTTTCATATTTTCAGCAGTAGTTCTCTTTTTTAAAAATGTTGGCACATTAACTATCATTCAAAATATTTTGCTAGATCTTTACAAGACCTTCACTTGATGCTCAGGAACAAAAAGAAACTGAACATTATACATATCTTCATTTGTCTGAAATCATACACAAATCTGCAGTAGGAAAGAAAAAAACATTCCTTTCTGCACCTATAATGTTTCCTCTCATATGCCTTGTTTATCATAACGTATCACACACAAAACTAAAAGAATAGGACAATCTACTAATAGGATAGGAGAATCTACTAAATAGTTTTGGGAATCAGCAGCAGAATCTATTGAACAACAGTCACTTTAAGAAGGAAAGCAGCAATGGGTAACAGATCCTAGCTGGTCTGATCAGACATAGACAAAGACTTCATTTTATGTGAATAGTTTATTCCATGGATAAGTTTTAGTCATCTTCAGACTTCTTCACTTTAATCATCTTCAGACTACATGTCTCTGACATACTGCTCTGCAACAGAGGAATAGTTCCTTCTCCTTATATTGGGAGATAATGAATGTCAAATATGCAAATAGGAGGCAAATTGCACAGAGGACCATTTCAAATATATAAAAGAGAATTTCGCTGATCAAATTTGACATTTTTGTCTTCTGTGTATACAACAAAAAACGCTCCCTTGTCAGTACCTGTCAGATACTACCATGTATTTAAAATGCGCATGCACCGTACTCATCTGCTGAACCCTATGAAAAACCTACATAATCAGGAGAGTTTAAAAAATATAGAAAAGACTCTTTTTTTTGTTGGTTGGGCCATTTGTATATAGCCACATATGTGCATCTGAAAATGTAGACTCTGAAATAAATTTCTCGCTTTTATGTAATGTCTTAGAATCTCAACACGAACTCCTGTGTTTAATACTTTTTATGGTTCTTTTCTGCTTTGAGAGCTGTTCACTAGTTTTTGATTACAGAGAAAATATTTCAGCTCCAAGTTAGACTGCAAAGTAATCCTTAAAATGCAAAGAAAATAGAAACCTTGCAAAAAGATTCCTTGAAAATACTTTGGAGTCCAATCCAGCAAACAGAAATGTGTATATGTTTGACTGCGCTCCAGAGTTTTATAAAAAAGGCTAAATAGTTTTGTATGAACATTATTTTTGCTTTAATATTTTATTTATTATGAAATATTAATCTTTTTATAGAAATACAGAATCTGAATTATCTATTTAAGTAGAAGGCACAACCGTGCCTTAAGTTTGATTTAAAGGCTGCTATTCTCCTTTACGTAGTTGTATAGTAAACAAAAAATCAATCAGCTCTTCTTTTCCTCTAAATTAGCTGATATAAGGACTGTATTATGAAAGAAAGACAGTAAAGAAACCATTTCCTTGGTGAAATGGAGTATGTTTATATGCACCTTTAATGCTGTTTAATTGTCCATACAACAATGTTTGTTTCTTTTACATGTGGTTTCATGTTATTGAACTATAGTGTAGACTTAACTATTTAAGACTGAATTCATCTGCATTGAAATACTTTATAACCTATTTTTTCTTCAGGATGCGAAACAGGCTGTTTGGAATGGATTATCAAGTGTTTTCTGTGCATGATCTGATTACCACTGTTGAATTAAATTGATGTTTGTTCTTTTCTAGATGTGCCATCCAGTCCCTATGGAGTAAGAATTGTAGAGTTGTCACAGGCTATTGCCAAGGTCTCTTTCAATAAGCCAGATTCACATGGAGGTGTGCCCATTCATCATTACCAAGTGGATGTGAAAGAAGTAACCTCAGAAACTTGGAAAGTAGTGCGCTCTCATGGAATTCAAAGTGAGTCTGCAAAAAGCAAAATAGGTATTTTTTATGAAGAAAATATTGAGGAGTAATAATATAAATTCTTGTTAACAGAGTCTGTCTCACCTATCAGTATTACTACTTGGACCATATCCTCATCTACAGTGGATAGCTCCATTGACTTTAGTGGAACTATACCTATTTATACTGGATGAGAATCTGGCCTTCTATAATATTTTAAAAGTTTATTGACATTATTTCCTGAGTTTACAGGACTCTGGTAAACAAACCCAAATTATTCAAAAAGCAGTGATGCAGATTTGTTTATTATACCAGTTATGCAATATGAAGAATACAATTTCTAAGTGATCAAAGAAGAGAAATCACAGAAGAGTTAAATTAAGAGTCTTGACTATGCTTCACTATGCATTTAATTAGCAAATATTAAGAGGGTTACAGTACACTATTTAAATTCTGATGATGAATTATTGAATTTTAGCTACTCTGTTACCTTTTACATACTTGTTAATCTTTTATACATATGTTTTAAAAACATATTTATAAAACATTAATAACAAATGTCTCATTAGTGCTAAAATATATGTCTTATTTGAGATGTTGCATGGCTAAGATGCTGAACAGAGAGACCAAAACCTGGCCAACTCCTATGGACACTTTGCACTACTCTGAAGACACGAAATGCCCATAAGACTCATTTAAATAGTGGCACCTGAGACTGGGGGAGTCAGGCGCATGCCCAGAGAGGGAGGAGGAGTTTTAGCCAGTGGTCTGTTGCAGTACAGCAATCCCTGTCAGGCTTACCTGCTCTTCAGTGCTGTACTCTGCTAGTATAGACAGAGTAATCCTGAGACTTCTAACTTGCACATGGCTGAGCTAACTTCCACTGTCCACCGGGTTAGAGAAACATAAATGTGTCAAATCTCTCGCGCACGTGTTCTTTGCTGAGCATAGTTCAGTCAAATCAAAAGAACAGTATGAGGAGTTCTACCCCAAATCATCTCCTTTTTATCTTTAGTGTAGTATTATTAAGGCTACTGAATCAGAATGGGGCTCACGTATTTTGTTGCCCAGAAATATATTAATAAACTTTTGGTCTGCTAGTGTAGTAGTCACAAGTAGAGACTGTTATAGTTCAGGTTGCGTGGGATATGCATTAAAATATCTTGTTTCCCACAACCTTCACTTCATAAACCTTCACCTGTTGGTTCTCAAATTTTCCAGATTTATTCTCTGCCCAAAGGTAAATTTTTGAAATTTTGAACACAATCTTTTTGGCAATTTTTCAGATGAAAAAGGATGATATATATATATATATATATATATATATATATATTCCCATAGGAAAAAGAAACAATAACCCTCCTCTTTTTCAGGTGGGAATAACTCAAAATTAAAACTTTCTGAACTTGAAATGATACAGAAACTAAGGATTTAAGGATGAGATTTTGACAGCTTGAAACTATTTGTAGACCTGGTTGGAAATTTCTGATGGAATATTTTCCCACTGGAAAATGCCATTTGATCTGTAGCAGACATATTTGCAGAAACATGTCAATTTTGATGAAAGCTTCTTAAAAAGAAAAACTGAAAAAAAAGTTTTCTGATGCCATTGAACTTTTCAGAATGGGACATTTCAATTTTCCATTTTGAAATATTTTTCAGTTTTTTATGTTATATTATATAATATAAAACAAGAAAACTGGAGCAAAACATTTCAATTTTATCTTGGTGAAATGTTTTGATCAGCCCAATGTATTTTTTTTTTCAGAATTCTGTTTCACAGGCGATTTAAACTATTTTTTGTATGTGTGTTAATTCCAGAATTCCCTGTGAAATAAAAAAATCCAGTTCTCGTCCAACTCATTTAATGGTTTGGGTGTAAAATATTAAAATTATTAAAAAATAAGCCATCTACTGAAGAAAATCTAATTAATTTTTCAGTGGTGATCTTAAAAGCAGGTGTAGTATTCAAATGTTGAAAACTATCTAAGACTTGAATGGGTTTTAAGTGGAGCCTCTTGCTGACCTTTTTAGGGCTGAATATCTCAGTGTAGTCAATTGAGGCTATCTAGGTATTTACGGATTACTTTGAAAATAGGGTTTTTTTTCTCCTGCTGCTGCTGGTCCCACTGCTTCCCCTGAGTTATTTTCTCAGCTCAGTTCCTGACAAGGTCATGCAGTACATCAGTGTGAGAACTAGCAATAAACCAAAGACCTCGAAATAAGAGCTGACCTAAGCCTTCACTCAAATCCTGCACTCAAATCCATACCTTTTTAAGATTCAGATAGGATTGGTTATTCTTAGATCTTTACGTTTTTCAAAAATATGAAATAACATGAAATAAAACAAACCAACGTATAAAGTAAATAAAATGAAAATATCTGATTTTATAGCTTCCACAGTTGCTAGCACCACCATCAGGGACTAGCCTCTCTTCAGTTAGTTCTGTGCTCTTCTGCCCCCTATCTCGCCCAGGATAGCCTGGCTTGGAATGGCACCACTGTAACTCCGTGTGCCAGGCTGCAACACAACTCACTCCAATTTGAGTGAATTATGTTGCAAACTGGCACATGGGGTAAGAACAGGAACATCATTTCAGGCCAGGCTGTTCTTCTTGTTGGTGGGGAACTTAGCCACATGGAGCTAGCTGTGGAAAGGATGGTCCCTGCTGCTGGCAGCACCATCCAAGGGCTGGTGATATGGAAATGAGCCCTCAGAAGCCAGGCCCATTAGGGAGCTGAGGGACAGGAGATGGGGGGATCAGGTGCCACCACTGGGGCAGGGGTGCCTGGTCTGTACACTCCTGCCCTGTCTAGGCTGTCATGGCAACTTCCTTTTGGGGAACCCTGTAGGAGGAATGGAAACAGGGACAGATGTGGGGATTTATATACGATCATTTGAAGTATTTTATTAATATAAACATAAAAAACATTTTACTGGATATAATGAAATAACATGAATTGCCAGAAAAATAAAATGAAACAATTATAAAAAATAACAAGAATTTCCCAGGGCTCTAGTTATTCCCCTCCCTCCAATTCTGCATGATTCTACTCTTCATAATTTTGAGTGGAAGTGAAAATACCATGAAAGAAAATATTGGAACTACTACTTTTCTGGCTTGATTGCAAACTTTCATGATGAGAATATGATATTGTGAGATTTGTAACCTGGTTTCCTGACTAAAAAAGTTTAGAAAAGATATCTGAACTTTTAGATTCATACTGCATCAGAACCAAATCTTTTGAGCTTCATAAATCTAGTTTGGAATCCAAAGTCTGAAATGTTAATGGGAAAGCCATTGCTTCTGCTATCATATATGTAGTATGATACAATTTTTACTGTGGAGTTTCTGTTCTTTCCTAACTTTTAGCAGAAAAGAGAAAATAAGAGGGAGAGTAGGCCTTTGGCATTTGGTAGTGCCATTCTTTTTATTTCTTTATTTTCACTTGACCACTCTGTATTGTATCAGTGTTTTGCATAAGTTGGATAGTATGTTGGCCAGAGTGCATTTTACAGCAGCATAGGTAATAGCAGTAATATTTAGCGTCCAGAATGTTTAATTTTTGCAGGGCTAGTGAAGACAGGATATATCAAGACAATTTATTTCCTCCAGTCACATGGCATGGGTATGGATGGACGTTGATGGTTGTCATCCTCCTCTCTCCATCCCATTTTTCCTTTTGTTTTAGAGCAAGAGTGATGCAATGAACCATGGCTAGGAGTCCACACCGAGTATTAAAACACACTAAACATCCAATGATGAAAAAATCAAATCACATGGCTATATAGTAAATTGTGATATAGTGAAATGTAAGCTGGACCTAGTGACCTTAGACAATACAGTTGGCATCTGGGCGTGACGTTAGCAAGATGCTTAATTTAAGATCACAGATTGTCATCTTTAGCCTATGCATAAGCATTAACTGTGTATCGCTGCAAATTAAGTCAACTCCTCAGATGATGTTAGGTGAATTTTATTGTTTGGTTTTAATGTTGAGAGTATACAGAGATGAACTGTTTACATAAAAAAGTAATTGCATTGACCAATCCTGTTATCAGTAGTGCCTGCAGTTGTCTTCCTGCCATATTTTTCACTGTTTGATTTTGATTTTGAAAGATTGCTTTGGCATTACAATTTTGTAGCTGATTCATGTGTTTTGAGTTAGGGGAACGGCTTGCTGGGATTGCTTCAGTACCGTATCTGTATGAAATGTACATTGGTTAATTGTGAAAACTGAGTACACCCTAGTGAGCACAAGTATTTGCTGTCTATGATCAGCAACTCTTTGAACAAGACTGTGAAACTTTGCCTAGCCATACTTCTTAAATGGTGCAATGTGATACACAGACCCTCAGAATGAATGGCTATGTAAGACACTAACCTCATCACGTCCCCCATTGTTCCTTTCTGTCTCCTTTTTTCCTCTGTATTCCTTCTTTTACTTCCTTTTCTCCACAATTTCCCTCTGTCTTTCCCCGAGAGTGTCACATTTTATCTCCTTTCAACTATCCAGCCCCCACTTCCCTGGAGGCTCTTACTTCACTCCATTCCCCTATGGAACTCTGCCCCACACTGAGAGGTGAAATAAATTCAGATTATCCTTACATATCTCAGGGGTAGGTAATATTTGTGATTACTTCTGCTGGGAGTTACAGTTAGGAGAACCCCTCTCCAAAATCTGAAAAATAATTTTTGAACCTCAAAGAGGCCCAGCTTTGTAAATAGATGAGAAATAGAATGTCCAATCTTATGAGGGAGAGTTGAAAATGCAGTTGATTCCAGTAAAAATTCATTATGTATCCATAGTTAGCACAGAATGATATAGCAAATCATTGTTTCTGATAGTAGACCAAGGATTTTAATAAAGATTTTAAATATATTTTATGGATACAATGCAGTCCTTGAAACTATTGTAAATATTAGAAACTACTGCAATATCTCTGATACCATTGGAGGAAAATGTACATTTGTAACAACCTTACAATATTCACAGGTTGATAATCCTATACTATATTGTTTGACAGAGCAATACGATTTTCCTGATTTATTTTAATTGTAGGACGGTACAGATATTGTGAATGTATTGTATTTCAGTTTTGTTTTGGCTATGCCTAACGATGTACTGTAATCACAAAACAAAAATCCCTCTACCAACAATCCCTTCATTATAGACACAGAGAGAAAGAAATCCACTAAACTAAAACTGCCCAAAAACCTTTTTTTTTCTAATCTTCTATGCCAAGTGACCACTAACATATAAAGAGATAGGCCTTCGCCTCATTCCCTCAGTGCTCCCATATTCAGATTGCTTCAGCATGTTTTCTAAAAACACGCCTTTGTTACTTTTTATCCCATTTGCAGTGTCATGGTAGTTAACACTGAGATAGCACTTCCATTTTAAAACCCTATTTTCAGATGTTAAGAACTTTTTCAACAGCTTTTGAGATTGGTTGATGTTCCTCCTGCTTTTCTCAGCCTAAAATTGCTCGTTTGTTTTTTTCTTAATTGACAATACTTTCACCCACTTTTGAGTTTTTGAAGTAAAAAATAGTCTTCTTCAAATGTAATAAATCTTAATACAACTTGTTTCTACGTTCTTAGATAATTCATAGCCAGTTTTCGTTCAAGCCTTCAAACCTGCTATCCTGCCTGCTCCTCAGTGGAGAATAGATTCATAGACTTTAAGGTCAGAAGGGACTATCATGAAAGGACAGGAGGTCTTGTAATAATTGAGTGCCATCTTCTTACTTTTATAGAGTTGGTCTTAAAATTAAGAGAGGGTAGATGAAGGGTTGGTTCCCAGAGGCTCCTGGGATCATGAGGGAAGGGATTCTTGAGTGCTTCTGACTGACAATTCCACGGCATCAGGACTTTTGCGTTAGGAAGGCAGAAAACAAGCATGTGAGTCATTAAGTTAACGTTCCCCTCTATACACCATGAAGCTGAACATCCTTGTGCAAATGAAAGCATGAGGTGCAAAGTAAAAGTGAACCAAGCCCCTCATTAGATAGCGTTTCACAATCTCTTTCCACACATTCTGCAAGAGTATGAATGATTGCACAATGTACAAGGCAGAGGAGAATCAGGCCCCAACTATCTTGGTCCTGCCCTAGTTATGAAATGCAAACCATACTATTCATTTTCTGCTAGGATAGATTGCTATGTATATGCTTTCCTAAAGGAAATGCAGATTAACATATTACCATTCATAACTAAATTGCATTTTAATATATTCAGAGGGTGAATACTGAACAGCACTCTCTGTAAGAGTGGGCATGTTCTCCTAATTTCTATGCTCTTCTTGAAGTGCCGTATTATAATGTAAAATAGAAGGAATAATACGTTTATTTCCATAAACATGTTTAGTTCCATGTTTCATTATTACAAAAGATTTCTTTGTCAGCATGTGGGCTAAAAATGGCACAACAGGGTGATTTTTACACACATACACAGGTACTTAACATTTAATAATTAGGTTTCAACCATGTTTTCTTGAGGAACAATGTGTAAGGGAAAACTTACATTACACTTATAAATATATAACTTCTTATAGATTGCTTCCAAATAGTTCTCAAGTACCCTGGCTAACTTTATCATCTATCTTGAGAATGCATTTAAAATAGGCCCTTGAGGTCATGCATCTCAGGCAAATATATAAATTCCCAAATTCAGATGCCAGTGGAGTCAATTCATCTTGATTCCTTCTGAAACTGGTTCCTTAAATTCCATCTCCTTTCTTGTGAGAACAGTTTCTTGTGAGATTTTAAAAATAAAGATCCTGTCTGGTCTGGGCATATTATTAAACTTCCCTTGACGTGTTTTAATAGATTACGGATTTGCCTTTACCCCAGATATTTTCCTACTGTTGTTCTGAGTGCTGTTCCTGGGGCTGATCCTCCTGTCACTTGCAAATCCCATTGAAGTGAATGGGAGCTGTGTATGTGTAACTGATGTGACAGCTGACTCCCTGAAGTTATACGTGTGGGTGTTGCCTTTCCTCCCTGGAGGTGGCTGTATCAGAGAGAGAAAGGGAGAGAATGCGTACAATCTGTAAATCTCTTTGGGATCTTTCAGGATAAAAGGTGGTCTAAATTTATTATGATGTTATTTCTGTTTTACTTTTCATAGTAATTATGGTGTTGCAAGGACATCTCAAGTAAAACTGTAGTGATTTTTCTGTGCACTTCAAGCTTCAGGATAAAAGTACTCAGCTTCACTTTGCTGTCTCCAAGCAAATGCTTAGACTTATTTGACAGGTGCCTCATAATTCAAATAAATGTACCCCCAAGAGAATTCATACATTTATATTATGTGATCTTCCACGAAGGTCTTATCCACATCTGTATATGAAAAACACATTATGATAAGGTGTCTTTTCTTGTGCTGAAATCTAATCTTTGTATTATCATGGCATTTTCATAGTGAGGCCATCCAATCAGACGATTGTTTATAGTTATAACGATGCTGCTTGGATTGTGTGTTCTTTATTAGCCATTTCTCTGGTTCTGAACCATGTTGAAAAAAGACTTTGCAGTTGATCTCCAGTTGGAACCTTCATGGCTAGAAATAAAATTCAGGAGCCAATCCCAGTAAGTAAAATTGTAATTAAATGCCTGTTACAGTGTAAACCACTTAGAACAAACCAAAATCAAAGCTTTGTTATTCTGATAGTGTCAGATGTCTTTCTCAGAAGACATTGTTTTAGTTTAGTTTAGTTTTTTTATTTTTTTCCTCAGTGAAAACTTTATCCAGTTGCAGAACATGTTGTGAACAGACTCAGGGAACTTAAAAGGATCAGTGGTATTTTTTGTTTTTATGTTTTAAATGATACTACAGGCTACACAAAAGACACATCTGGTTTTAGAGTCCAGATATTAAAACTTGACTCTCCCAATGAGCAATTATTTACACCAATGAGTACACCAAAATGAGTGTAAAGTTGGATGTAAAATAGTAACAAATCACTATGGTAGCATTTTGTAAAGGGCTGCACAAGGTGCAGGGTAATGGAGAATCGGACCCTTTATTTTTAAAATCCCATTGTGTCATGAGCTTTCACTGTATGTATTTAATAATACAGTAATAATGTATACGATCATATGATTCAGTTACTTACCACGCAAGGTTCAGCCTGGTCTTTATAGACTAGTAAATCTTTTAAATGGATTTTTCTGAAAGGTAAAACATGGCCCAAACTTCTCTTTCCTGCTGGGTGCAGGCACCATGCTGTCTGCTCCCCTACTTATTAGAGTGAGATTTGCCTCCAGTCCTTGTTAACTTGATGAGTCTGTTTGCATGATATGTAAATGCATTCTCATTGTCTTTCAAAGTTCTCCCAGGTGGGAAAAACACATTCCTTTATCTGGGGCAGACCTGCTTACCAACCTCTTGGCATGCATGGTTTAAACACACTTTAGTAATCATTCCAGCCTATGTCATAACTCTTAATACACATCACACACATACATAACACAAATATCAATGATCAGTGAGTTATTAGTTTTCAAACGCTACCTCACAGGCATATTTTATACAAAGATTATTACAAAAGCATGTAGAATGTGACTATTGGTGTGTTTAGTGTCACAGTGGCTTTGATCCATATATGGGGAATTTTTGTATTGGTAGTTAAATGTTTTACCTCAATTATGGTTGTATAATAAAGGACAGTAATCAAAACTGAAATTGAGAAAATAGAAGGCAATCACCTATAAAATATTCAATTTAAAATTAAAATATGCTGGTATGACTTTGGTACCAGTGTCTTTAACTTCATTTGGTTATGGGAGGTATATTGGACAGATCATTTACATTTTCAAAACTGATCAGTAGTTTAGTGTGTCTCTGTTTTTGAGTACCCAACTTCAGAGGGCTTTAAAGGATTTCAGAGGGTGACTACATAGTACTTCCTGAAAATCAGGACCCCTTAGGTGTGTGAAGTTGTACACCAAGTCTCCCAAAACCACTAATCAGTTTTGAAAATGTAGACCCATGATGCTAGGCTTAGCAGGACTATCATTAGTTCATTGTCTAAGCATCTGAGTTTCAGAACTAGTTTTATGCTATTAAGCAGCCAGTGGCGGTGTCACCATTATGACTTTTCCACTCTAATGAATTGAAGTTCTCTGGGTAAAGCAACAAGGCACTGCTGTAGAATACATGAAACACTAAAAAACCTGGGACAACTGCAAATAATTACCAAAAAGGAGGAAGGTATGTATGTTAGAAACTTCTTTTTCAACCTTCTTTCCAAATAAGCAAAACCCTTAAATTCTTTGGCTCGTGTGTGTGTGTACGTATGGAAGTTATTCCATATAACTCTACCTATAACTTATTGTTCATCATGTTCAACTTCACAGCGTATATGTCTTATGTGACAGAGCAAGTTTGATTTTTGTCTCTGGATCGCAAATAAATAGTTTTTAAAACCTAGATTTTTAGAGGGTTTTTTCTTAGATTAGGGCAATTTCAGGCCTGTTGGTACATTTATACAGAAGACACATGAGTAATGCTAAGCCTGAATATTTCAGGAGGTTTTTATACGGAACCTAATCCTCAAGTGGATGAAAGTATATGTACTTCTGACTATCAAAGGTGAATAAATTGACTTGGGAAGTAAAGGAAACCCAGAGAATCCATTTCACTGCCTGAGTAAAAAGTAACTCAGTGTTATGCAGATATAACCACTGGCAATTCTTGATGTTCTTGTTCTTCTGAAGCTTGTAATTTTGTATCTGATTGCCTTCAATAGAGGAGTGAAAGCACATTGCAAAATGTATGCCATTCGTTCTGATTTATATTGTGCTGCTAAGAATAGGGAAACATATATTTGAAAACCTCTAGAAACAAATACAAGAGTTCTTTTTTCATAAGAAATATATGTGTAACAAATGTGTTTGACTAAGCAAAGAATGACTATTCAAAACAAATTTCACTATCTATCATACTCTATTACCACTTGTGTTTCCTCCTATTTTCCCCACATTTAGATCTGTTTTAAGGTCTGTTGCATTATATAATCTAAAGTAAGCTATTGATATTTAGAAATTCACAGTAGACATGCTGATCATATATAATAGACCTGCTGATTTGGCCCATACAAATTAGCCTTGTTAAGAAAATGGGTCATGTTATGCAATATTGGATATGAATAACTGATAAATGGTAAGCATGGTGCAGCTGCAGATTTTGCCTTTCTCAGCAGTATTGCATCTATTTAACATTTCCACTTTGTTTATAAACAGAAAAGTACACATTGAATATTTATGCTTAGATAAACTTAAGCTGTATTTTGTAATATAAAACACCATGTTTTCTGGCACATGTAATATTGTGCAAGCAAATATTTTTCAAAGTGACTAACTGATGTGGAATGACCAAGTTTTCTTTCTGCTGTGTGGAACAGTGACCAAACTGGAGAGAATGGAAGGAATGATTTAATCCTTCCTCCATTTCAATCCCCAACACAATTACACAATTCTCTGCTTTTACCTCTCCCTCCCCATTTCTTTCTCCCAACTGGCAGCAATAAGAAATGGGAGCATAGTATAAATATACACACCACCACCTAGAATAGCAGCATTGCCATGCAGTGGGAGTGTGGACGAAATGTTATGAATGAAATTCATCCCTGTGCAAAGGTTTAGCAGAAAGTCTGTGTCACTTGAACCCATATTTTGAGCTCTTAAGTACTGCAGAGGCCTTTTGCTGGCCCTTTGCATAAGCATAGAATTATAGAAATGTAGGACTGGAAAGGACAGCAGTACAAGACCATATTCAGCAAGCCCTTGACTCCACTGATTGTGCCACAAGCGCCCAGCTGAAATGAAGGCAACTGGAGAATACAATCTACAATGCAGCTCAGAAAGTCTTTTGGGAAGAAGGAAAACAAGAACTACTACTGGTTTGATGCATATTGCAGTGAGATGACTCCAGTCATCGAGGCCAGATGTACAGCCCAAATCAATTATAAGGGAGACCCAAATGAAAAATCTTACAAATGTTGAGAGAGACAAGAACCAAGGTACAACAAGCTGCTCAATGTTGCGTCAATGTCTATTGGCTGCACCTATGTGAAAGCATGCAAATAGCAGCTGATACAGGCAATATCAGAAATGTATGATGGGATCAAGAAAGGCTTGGGTCCAACTTCAAAGAAAACAGCCCTATTGAAATCAATCAATGACCACACCAAGCAGATGGATCGCTGTGTAGAACACCACTCTGAGCTTTACTCTCGTGAAAATATTCTTATGGATGCAGCCATCAACGCCATTGAAGGCCCGCCTGTTATGAACCAACTCAACAATGAGCCAACTGTTGCAGAGCTTTGCGTTGCTATAGATGGCCTCCCCAGTGGAAGGGCCCCTGGAAAAGACTGCATACCATCAGAGTTCAAAAATGCAGAAAATCTATCCTACTGCAACACCTTTATGAGTTGTTCTGACTGTGCTAGAAAGAAGGTGAAGTACCACAAGAAATGAGATATGCCAACATCACTATCTGTAAAAACAAGGGTGACAGGAGCAACTGTAACAACTATCATGGGATTTCTCTTCTTAGCATCATGGGAACAGCCTTTGCCGGAGTCATCCTGAATAGACTTCAGATCCTGATAGACAGAATTTATCCTGAATCGCAGAGCCAAAAGGTCTACTATTGACATCATCTTCTCACTGAGATAACTACAAAAGAAATACAGATCTTATAAAGGCTTTTGACCTTGTCAGTAGAAGTGGGCTATTTGCGTTTCTAGAAAAGATTGTGTGATGTTCTATGATTGAAATATAACCATTGTGGTAGGGTGGTAGCGGGGGGGAAGAGGTAGTCCACCCCCCCGTGGGTCTCGTGCTTTCCCGGCTCGGCCAGTGGTGCAGCCGGGGAGGCTTCGGGGAGGGAATGGGCCCGATCTGCCCCGAAGTGCTGGGGAAACGGCAGGCGAAGCCCCACGCCTCTGTAGGCTGCAGGCGGCAGCCTGCCAGCCGCGGGCGGCCAGCCCGAACCCCACTCTGCCAACTCCCCCCTTGTTGGCTCTCTCTCTCTGCGAACCCTCCAACCTGTAACTCCAATCTCTGACCTCCACGCTCCAAGCTCCTTACTCCACAACCTACACTGTCTGTCTGCTGAGGCAGGCTTTTTGAGTTTGGGGCGGGGCCTCCTAATTGGCCTCAGCTGGCCTAATTGGTTGAGCAGCCCCAGCTGGCCTAACTGGTTCAGCAGCCCCAGCGGGCCCAACTGCCCAATCAGGCCCCTGCTGAGTCACCCAGGAAATAAAGCCTGGCTAAGTCTGGGACTAACATACCTGCCTTCCCGGACCCTTGCATAGCCGCTAGGCCTGACCCCGTTACACCATGTATAACATTGTTGCTACCGCTGTTATATAATTGCAACTAAACCTATGCAAATTATGTCACGTAAGGTGTCAATAGAAAAGTTATGATTTGCTATGTGTGATTATCCTGTTTATATGCATATATCCTTTTGTATCTGAAATATAGATTTTGTATTTAAATTTAAAGATATTGACTATATATTGGCATCCTGCATGTATGTTGCATTCCTGAGTAACATCCACCAGGTAAAAATCTACATTGTGAATGGACTATGTGAGTTATTAGCCCATTTAAGGACACTTAGCACACACAATAGATAATAGAAGAAGCCTGTCCACTAATGGGCCTACCTGTGTTTCAGCCAGAACATGGACACTGGCTACTCCTATGACTCAACAAAGCATGCAAGGGAGGTGACTTGCTCAGGTGACCATGTACTCCATTTTGGGCTTGTAATTTTCCACAAACTGAGACTGAAAGCATCCATCCACATGGGAGAAGGTATGTAAGGCAGCAGCACCATCTCCATCTTGTCTTCAACTCCTGCTTCATTT
This sequence comes from Mesoclemmys tuberculata, assembly GCA_007922155.1. NCBI lineage: Eukaryota > Metazoa > Chordata > Testudines > Chelidae > Mesoclemmys > Mesoclemmys tuberculata. The sequence continues at coordinate 24,776,882 of ML675610.1, forward strand.
ATCTGGACTGGATTTCTAAGAAGGAAGAACTGATGACCCCCAACCTATTTGGGTCATTTCCAAAGACTTTGCAACTTGGCAAATTATTCCACCACTGCCACAAAGCTAATTCAAGAGCTGCGTAATGATTGTATGTATGTGATTCTTTGACCATTTTAACTCTCTCTCTTTTTCCCTATGAATAAACCTTTAGATATTAAATAAAGGAATGGCAGCTGCATGATTATTGGGTAAGAACTGAGTTATATATTGGCATAGCTGTGTGGCTGGTCTCTTGGCATTGGAAGAGCCCTGTTTGATGAAATTGGTTTTAAACAGCCACTCATCATAGAGTCTGGTGTCTGGGTGATAAAACAAGGGCTGGGATACCTAAGAAGTCTACTTTTTTTACTTCTTGTTAACCAATATGGTGAGTCAGAAGTTTTATTTTGTTGCTGGCTTGGTATATCTTATAGAATAATAACCACTAGTCTGGCATGGGTCTGCCCCATTTCTGACCCACTGAGGCACGGTGACATATTGGATATCTTCCCAAGTTTTTAAGCTTGATTCAGTCCTTCCGTGAAATCATGTATGGCAAAGTCCAATATGACGGCTCAGTCTCCAAGGCTTTCCATATTTGCAGCTGGGTCCAGGAAGGTGGTGTACTAGCCCTACTTCTCTTTGGGATCATCTTTTCCTTGCTACTGAATAAAGCTTTTGGTTCCTCAACTGAGGGAATCTACTTGCACACAAGATCTGATGGAAAGCTGTTCAATCTTGCAAGACTTAGATCTAAAACCAAGATTTGGGAGTCTCACCTAATACCTCCTTTTTGCTGATGTTGCAGCAGTGACCACCCACACAGAACCCCATCTCCAAAAACTTATTGATAGTTTTTCCACAGCCTGCCAAGACTTTGGGCTCACTGTAAGCTTAAAAAAGAGGAACATAATGTGCCAAGGAGTTGAAGAAGCACCCTCCATCAACATCAATAATTATGAACTTGAGGTGGTGAATGAGTTCATATCCTTGGGGTCCACTATCGCAGATAACCTTTCACCTGAAACAGAACTCAACATCTGCATCAGAAAAGGTGCCACAACAATATCTAGACTTGGGCCTGGTCTACACTGCTGGCAAAATTTGGTGACAGTTGACAGGAGTTACGCAAGCTACACAAACTTCCCTTTAGCACGCCTTCTCTACTGCACTGTGCCGACAGGAAATGCGTACCAGTTGATGCAGCGCTATGCTTTTTGGAGAGGTGGTTTTATTAAATCAACTTCCGGATTGACTGAGTGTGTATTCACTGCCACTCAATCGAACCGAATAAATTGATCTGATGCTGCCATCAGTGCAGACATAGCCTGAACAAGATGGTATGGCAAAACAATAAACAGACAGAGCACACAAAGATTTTTGTGTATCATACATATGTTATCAATACACTTTTGTATTGGAGTGAGACATGGACGTTACACTCCCCTCAGGAAAAAAGGCTAAAAAACTTTTCATATGTGTTGTCTTTCATCGAATTCCCTAGGGTACATAGTCACCAACATTCAGGTGCTCAAGTTGGCCTCCATACCCAGCATGCAAACACTCCTTAAATAGAAATGCCTCCACTGGTTGAATGAATGATGGGTCCAAATGATGGGTCCAAAGAACATCTTCTACGGTGAGTTGGCATCTGGAAAAAGGCCTAAAATATTCCCAAAATTGTGTTTCAAGGATGTATGCAAGCGAGACCTCAAAGAAATGGACATAGATATGGATAACTGAGACGATCACACTCAGGACCACAACCTTTGGTAATAAGAGCTCAGTAAAGGTCTTCAAAGCTACAAGAGGAAGCAGACCAGCTTAGCAGAGGAGAAAAGAGCTCACAGAAGGCAGAGGCCAAGGGGTTGAAACACCACCTTTAATTGTGACAAATGTGGCAGATATTCTCTCAAGTGGGTCTCTTGAGCCACAGCCATGGCTGCCTTAAAACCAACTGAACAAATGTTTTACCTCTCAGGAGTGCATACCCATGTTTCACAAATGAAGGATGCCTGCTACTACTTTGTGTCAGTTAGGTGCCACTGAACCTGTATTTTGAGGTCTTAAGTATTGCAGAGGTCTTATGCTGGTCCTCTGCATACTCATAAAATCGTAGAGATGTAGGGCTAAAAGGGACCTCAAGAAGTCATCAAGTCCTGCTCCCTGCAATGTGGCAGGACCAAGGAAACCTAAACCATCCACAAAGATGGGATTTCCACAACCTCCTTTGGAAGCCTATTGCAGAGTTTAACTACCCTTATGATTAGAAAGTTTTACCCAATATCTAACCTGATTAAGCCAATTACTTCTTGTCCCACCTTCAGTGGACATGGAGAAGAAGTGATCACAGTTCTCTTCATATTAATTCTCCCAATTTGACAGCAAACCATTGATAATTACTTTCTGAGTACATTCTTTCATAAAGTTGTGCACCCCACTTTATAATAATTTAATCTAGATCTCATTTCCCTATTTTTCTTATGAGAATTCTCTGCTTTTATATAGGTGTTTTGTGTGACTTTGGGCAAGTCACTTCCTGTATGTCAGTTCCCCATCCAGAAAATGGGGTAATAGTACTTCCCTACCTCACGGGGACCTTGTGAGGTGTTCAAGTGCTGGAATAATGGGGGCCTTAGATATTGTGGGAGATTTTTTGATGTAACACTTAAGAAAGTGACTAGTTTCTAAGGATTGGGGGTGGGGAGAAACAATTTTAGGTTTCCTATCCAGAGGTGAAATAGTTTTGTTTGCTGGAAGATTGGGTCAAGCAAAACTCTCTCTTCCCTTAAGAGTCCCACTACATCTCTCTTCTTCTTTTGTCATGTTTCCACAGCATATAACATTCTCTTGTCTTCAGCTCCAAATATATGACCCACAGCATTTTTCAACCTGGTCTCAACCACATGGTTGGACTGGGAACTACAAATGTGAAGCTAATTCACACCAGGAGTTCAGTGTGGGGCAAAGGAATAACTGTCAAAAAGCTGGCACAACAGTTAGCAGAAGTGCCATAGAGCAGGAGGCTTTATGTTCTGGCACACAAAAGATGGACTTAGAAGGGGTAAAGACTTCATGTGTTCAATGGCAGGATGAGAGAGAGGGATCTAAATCTATGGAGAGCAAGGGTCAGAGGAAGAAGGTAATGACGGCATACTCATCTTCATTACCTCAGGACCGAATGGTTCCATTTGTTACGTACTGTATTTATTGTACCTTGTAACTATTTTCTGTAAGTTATACTGTGTTTGTTCATTATAATTCAGGAGCATTAAGTGGAAGTATATTCCATGTGATTGGTTACGTTTTGAGCATTAGGAGTATCAGAAAGAAAGTACAATGATTTTACATATCTGAAAAGGACTTTATGAAATGAAGAAATTAATATGAGTTTTAATAGTTTTTTGGCTTCAGAATTCACTGATTTTTTTAAATGAATAAATAATCTCATTTGCCATTCCCAGAGGCTACATTTCTGAGAACAGATGTGTAATACAAGCTTTATACTGGTTGCACATCTACTTATAATATATATAAAATTTTACCTGCCAGATCTAGTAAATTTTCATGATAATCATGGGGACTATTTTCCTCTTAGTAGATAAATACTACAGATAAAATACACTTCTCAAATCCTGTATGTGAGACCTCAAAGTAACAGCAACCATCTAATGAAGGAAATACTTAAATGTATATTTGAAGACTTATATGATACTTTTTACATCATTACTGTGATCACTGGGAGAGAAAACTCAGTAAGTAGTGTTTTGCTCCTGTATATATAATATGTCCCTTTCAGTGATATAATCATATTACAATAAGTTTGATTTTTTTTTTAAATGAACTGTGTTTTGGTTAGACGATTTGGTGAGAGAAGTGGGAAATTAAGAAAATATACAGATGTGGACAGTAGAGTTTGTTGTAGATCTTTATATACATACACATACATATAGTAATTACAATATATTGTAATGATATGTGACTATCAACTCTAGTAGCATCGGGGGGTTATGCATTTCCATCACTTCACTCATTCTAGTTTCAGACCCAGCCCTGACACAAGCAGTGTTTGTTAGCCTTGGTCAATGATCTCCTCACAGTGGATAGGGATCTTGCACCCATGATTATTTTATTAGATCTGATGAAGTGGATTGCAGCCCACAAAAGCTTATGCCCACAGAAATGTGTTAGTCTTTAAAGTGCTACAGGACTCTCCTGGGGTGTTTTTTTGTTTTTTTGTTTTTTGTTTTTGTTTTTTTGCTAGATCTGTCAGTAGTCTCTGATACCATTAATTACAATGGTGGTTGCCATTGTTGTTGCCATGACAATGGCCCTCTAGCTGTGGATGAATTAACCCCTTGAGTGCCTTCACTCCTTTCTAGTATTAGGATCACAGCAAGTATATTTATGCAGTTACTGAGATATGGGAATACATTGCAATTTGGAGGAGAGCTACCTGATAGGTCACACTTAATCTGGATGAGGCAAAGGTATTATCAAAGTGGAGGCAGAAAGGGAGGGACATCAGCAGCAATGGCAGAAAAATTTCTACAGCCTTGGTGGAAGGTATGTAAACCTTATTTGTGGCACAAATTCATTGTTTAGAAGCCTTGCTTGACTTCCTTCTATTAATGAAGAGCTGAATGGCACCTATAGCAAACAGTGCATCTTTCCAGATTAATTTGGTATGGGGGAGGGCAATGCAATTATTGTTGTCAGATGCGGAATTTACTACAATGATTCATGCTTCTGTCACCTCAGGTTTAGGCGTTACTGCAACGATCTTTCTGAGCCTGATCCAAAACCCATTGATGCTAATGGAAAGATTCCCATTGATTTCAATGGGCTTTCGATCCTGCCCTTATGTGAGGCAATATCTTGAAATCTTCTGGAAGTTTAATATAATAAGAAAGCAACTGCATTCAGCATTAAGTGGAATAACGCAAGCGGTCCATGAATGGTACTGGCTCCTATTGGCTTCCATGTGGAGCTCAAAGTATAAGTTTTGAATAAGACCACCTGCAGTTTTACTATCTAACATCTTTCCTCATCCTGGACTGTTTTTTCACAGCTGAGATTGCCAAGATTGGCCTGCCCCTTAAAATTCCCTCAAATTAGGAACTGGTTCAAATCTGTTAACCTTTTGACATGTTGCAAAGCTCAACTATTTTTTTTCAGGAATTTGGGAAATAATGTGGATGACATCGTGGATGGGGTGTTGGGGTTGATAAAGGTAAAATATTGGATGTGTGGGGCTGTTAATTTTATTTATTGTAGTGGAATTTGTAATATTGTGAATTTATCATTTATATTGTAGACTCTTGAAGGAAGGATTAGACCCCTGGCTCTAGCCCAAGTCCAGACATCTACACTGCAGTTTTGTAGCCCCTCAACCTGAGTTCCACAAGCCCAAATCAGTTGACACAGGCCAGCCTGGGGTGTTTTATTGCAGTCTAGACATATCCTCAAGCTCCTTTCACAGGCTGTTACCTAGAAAGCTACTCTGTTTCCCTTCAGGTCTCCTAGTGGAGACAGTCCCTGTTCATTCCACAGGATGTACTCTTTATTCCCTGTCTCTTCTTCCAGTAGGCATTGCCCTCTCTGCCTAATCACAAGCTCCATAAAAACAACAAGTAATGAAATGCCTTGCCTTAAGGGAGATGAGACATTATAATAGGGGTAATGGCAATGCTGACTCCATATAGGGCCACTGCCTTGTTATAGTAAGAGAATACGGTTTGTTCCTATTCTTTATCACTTATTATTACATAGCACATTTATTCAGCAAAATGTGGATTTACAGAGAACTCAGCCCTGCAGTTCTAATGTGCTCATATCTCCAAAGAAAGTTACGAGTTTTCATAAGCATAACAGGTGCAAGATTTGGCCCAGAACTTTCTGTTACATCAAAGTTTTTAAAAAAAAATTAAAACATGAGCTGAACTTGATTTATGAAAGGGATTTAACCATGTCAGATTGTATATATTGCAATAATTTTATCCTGCCATAATACTTGTTCTATTAAAAGTGTAGCAATGGCAATCAAAGCTAATTTAGATGAAACGTGTTAATTTTCTACTGTGAACACTCGTCATGTCGCTGGAAGGAACCATTTCTAAGAATGCTTGCTTTCTTTACCCCAAGGAGGCTTGGGAGTGTTTTTCTTGGACATTTCTGGGAACAGTGGGAATCTCTATCCACTTTTGGCTTCACTGTCATGCTCTCAAGAGTCTGCAACATGAGAACTGTGCTTCTGAGTCAGGTTGGATGCAGCTTCCTTCAGATCCTGTACCAGCCAGAGGAGGAAGTACAGAAAGATTTGTGTTCACATAACTGAAAACAAAATTGGGTTCTATGGACCCAATTTTCCAATTCTGATGTCAATTAAAGTCTTTCTGAGACTTTAATGTCAGTGGGCTTTGGATCAGGGTCATAATTCTTGTGGTCATGAATGATAAAGCAATCAAATGAAATAAGTTTAAAACTAAGAAAGCATTTCACCTGTAAAACATTCAGAGTACAGAAAAATTCAACCCAACTAATGCTCTCTTGAAAGACTAGGTTCTATAAAATGATGTGCAGAAATATCAAGAGAGAAAGAAAAGGTAATGACTGTTTGGAAGGACCATGGAGTTTCTGAAGCAGGGAATATGAGATAACATGATGCAAAGGATCTGTTGTCTTTAAAATGCAGTTAAATTGCTTGCATAAAGCGGAATATATATTTGTAATTTAATATAGATACTATATAAATCTATAGATTTAGTATAGATACCATATAGATACTATTTAGCTATAGATCTTATCCATACTAAGCTTTATCAAGTATGCCCTTGTTTTACTTACCACTCATGTTCAAGTGGAATGATATGTTAACAGTTGTGGGTGCTTGTCCCTAAAAGTTGATAGATAGTGGACTGCTGTTGCTCTACTTGATAAATGTGTTCTATATTGTTCTGTACATGTGTTTTTTGTATGTGTCAGGTATTAAAAGGCACCAGTGTCAGTAGATATATATAACAATTGTAGTGGTAAAGATTTATGTCACGGAGCACCAAATTTTAGTCCTTAGGAAGTTTATAGAGGCATATTGAAAATTCTAAAAAGAGAGAGAGAAGAAGAAAAGAATGTTAATCATTTTAAACAGGTATCTTTCAGCTATTCAGTAAGATAAGTAGATACATTGATGTACTTTAGAGCATACTATACTGTTGCTTCAACTGAGGAGAAGAATAGGAGTGTCTTGTAATTACAATAAAATAATCTAGTTTATATCCCTGTGGCAGAAAAAATATCATTTTATAAGTAAATTACATCTTGTGAAAAATAAGGCAACATCTGAGTACCTAAGTGGATGATGAAAATTGCAATAAAACAGGAAGTGTGTTGTAAAGCTAACAAAATATGAGACTTACCAAACTACAGAATTGTGTGAAGAACGGTATTGAAATAGTGGAAGAAATCAGGAGGGTGTAAAGCCTGAGAAGCTGCAAAATTGTTTAAGGAGCAAAATGCTGCTAATATCAGTTCAAAAATTGTGAGAAAAGTGATAAGGAGAAAGGAATTAAATGTGAAACTAGCCTGTTTGAAACTAACATTAAGTATAAAGCAATGTGATTAAATATTTACTCAAGTGATGAAAGTTATGGAACAAAGTTTTACTGTCTTATGAAATATCAATATACTGTACATGTTCCACATTGTTGGAAAAGTTTCCATATGGAAAAGGGATGGAGAAATCCTAAATGAAGGAAGATTTGTTCCTATTGTTTAAGCATGACGGAGATAGTGTTATGACATACAACTGTATGTCTTCTGAAAGTGTTGGCAAGCTGTGTTTTACTGAGGGTGTAATAAAAGGAAGAGTAAATGATAGTAGCATCACAAATGGTCCCGTTGGAATAAGATCCTCTCCTTCCATTAAGACAAGAACGAAGAGACCTCTAAAGCCTTCTCAATGAAAACAGCGTAGTGATAAACCCTTAGTTCTACACATGGGCACTCTGCACCAGTGTGATTGATACTGGGAACAGTTAGTCCCAGGGTTCTGCAACATTCAGGTCTCATGGAGCTGAAGAAGGAAGGAATGAGTTCATACATATGAAATCCATCCCTTCTGCATATCTTAGTCCTTCTCTACCCTATGGAAGTCTTGCTAAGCTTACTGCAGCCATGGAGTGGCAGTGGCCCTTGCCGCCTATGTTCTCTTGCCATCCCAAGGCTCTGGAAGAGAACAGAGAAGGCTGGGAAAGGGGCCAGACAGTGTTCCACTGTGCATCTCTGCCCCACAGTACCCATGGAGTAGGGAGAGATCTTTGGCCCCTAAGGGCCCATTATCCCGTGGTAATGACTCAGTTTCAGAACTGACGTCTAGTTTTCATCTTTCTTCAGATCACTTGTCTATCCCTTGGCTAGGTGCAACCTGAGAGATTCTGACTCCCAGGCTCATCTGTCCAGGAAGGCAAGCAAGGAAATGGACAGCAGCAGCTGCAGCACGTAGAGCTACTGCATAGCAGCTTCAGAAGAGGGATCCCCTCTCAAGAGTTATTTAGTATGGGCACACACAAAGTCAAAGCAGGTCAGGAAAAGCTAGCTGGTTGTACTCCTGTGTCTTTCCTGAGTGTTATCACAGTCAAATGATTTGAATCAAGTACAGTGATATGAAGAAAACAGCAGCTAAGAAAACCTACATCGACAAACACCTGAAGCCATGAACTGCAGATAGCTAGAAGGAACTGTCTCCTATTTCCAAGAAGTATTTTAACAGTGCTCCAAAAAGTTTTCACTAAGGGTGAAAGCAGTGGAGAGCTGCAAAACATGGAAGGCACTGTCTGAAAAGAAATCTCAATATGTTTTTATTTTGCTTAAATTTGGAATAGGTATCTAAATGTTAGTGGATTGAAAAGTCATATGCTCCGGTTATGTGATTTTTGACAATTCCCATTAAGAGGCAGGTTCTGCTAATCTTACAACGAGTTAGTTGCTGGCAACACAAATAATCCCATGTATGTCAGTGGGATTGTTCACTGAGTAAATTAGCATTCAGTGCAAAGTTGGGAGAATCAAGATCTAATCCATTAATTGGTATTACTGTCTTTTAATATCTGATGCAACCATTTAAGAAAAGGCCTGACAACCATATGAGACACATCACTAATGAGGAACATTAGCAAATTTTTTTTTAGTCCATAGTCTATATATCTTTGGTGCAATTGTAGATTTCCTCACTTTTCTTATCCTTGACTTTTGCAAAGACATCATCTGAAATGCAACTTAAAAAGTAGTTTTGTATTTCATCCAAGCTAGCTGAATAATTCACTGACGATATGTAACACAGATCCATCTGAATAGGTTTGTTTCTGTTCTGAGATTATGATTCTGTCTGTTTCTCCGGGTTCAGAATACTTCACTGAATTGTTTGCCGAGCCATAATTTGAATTAAATGCAGTTGAAAGTTGCTTTTTGAACAAAATCAAATGGAAAATGAACATGTGAATATAAATAAGTCTCCTCATGCAAACCTAATCCTGGCTAATGAGAAACTATATCCTAAAGAATGTTTTAAAGGATAGCACAATTGCTTACTTGATACTAACGTTGAGTCAGTTGTGTTGAATGAATCCATGTTTTCAGCTCCATTATCAAGTCCTGATAATTCTGGATTGACATCTGGGCTATTCCATGTCTTTGCTTCATGACATATGGTGGTGTGTCCTTGTATGGTATACAGAGAAAACAGATAAATGCCAGAATTTAGTAAAAATCTACTGCCTCAGGCATTCAGTGTTGTGATTTTTAACTAAAGGTTGGGCCTTCAAATAAACCATATTACTGTAGTATAAATCCAAATTAGACTACAAAATTTATAGAACCAGCCTCTTGTGTTCATTAATCATTATTAGCTATTGTGTACATTGAGTCTGATCCAGTGCCCTTCAAAGTCAAAGTAAAGACTAAGCATGGCTTCTTTTTTTTGGACCAGGCCCTAACATTATTCTTCATTTTCTTTAATTTCTGGCACTTCAAATTTTATAACAGTAACTGTTCCACTTGTGTATTATTAGCATTTCTTATTAGATTTTAATTTAATAAAAAGATGTATCAAAGATGATCCCTGAGGTATCTGCGGGCCTGAGGTTCGGTGGTTTCTTTAGATTCGTTTTGTAAACTTGATATCTTGGAATCCATAAATCAACTAATGAAAATGAAAATTTAATGTGTGAAGGCAGAAAAATATTAAAAGGGTTTAATTGTGTCTTGGTGACTGTGTACAAAACATTTAATGTCTTTGCCAATTGCAGTCTTTTTTATATGAGTTCCAGAAAATTATATTTTAAAATGAAATGATCCATGTAATAGTATATTTGATTCACAGGTAATTAAGCTGCCACATTTTTTTATTTCAACACTATAATAATTTTACATTATAGTCTACAGACTGGTGGAACTTCCTGACAGAGCCCTTATGTCATTGATTTTATAAGTTCTGCATTTAGTTTTGAATTTTTATTAAACAGAGACAATATAAGGGCCAAACCTGTTTCCACACAGTTATTGGGAGTTGTGCCATTGATTTCAGTGGGATAAGGATTGGAACCTTAATTATGTTTTTCTACCTTTCTAGTAGACAGCTTGCAATATTTTCATTATTAACTTGCATAACATGGTCTTAGTCAAATTCTGACATTTACAGCCAGATGCTTGAATCATCATTTATGAAATTAGTTGTTATTTGGGCAAAGCAGACAGATTGAATTGAGACGAGAGTGTTTCTGAATATGAATCAACACAAATTCCAATACAAAGCAAAATCATGCATTTCTTTTCTTTATAATTTATTTCCAATCACAATACATTCCCTCATTCCATTTGTCAAAAATTCTCTGGGCTAGATCAGATCAAACTTCTATGGGCTAATTTGTTGGAATTACTGTGGATCAGTGATAGAGAAAGGGGAAATGGGCCTTTCTCTCTTCCTCCCCCCCCCACTCTCTCTCTCTCTCTCTCTCACACACACACACACACACACACACACACACAGAGGGAGAGAGATCAGACAGGGGACATCATGCTCCAAATGCATATCATCCCAAGGATTGCCGAGAAATTCCTCAAATCTCTGGACATCCATGGCAGGGACCACAGGTGGTGGTACTGTACTTCAACACTGTTCCCCGCAGACCCAGCCTTAATGCTGGCATAGTTTGTTCCCAGTTCTTCTCCATTTGCCTCCCTAGATTTCCCCACCCTCAGGCGGTTTCACAGCATTAAACCACTTTACAATTATGTGGGTCAGCATAATCTTATAAAGGGAAGGCCGCACAGGTTTCTAGGGAGGTGATGCAGTGGAGGAGAAGCCTTGCCTCCTTTCTCCACCAACAGTGTGGAGCTTAAGGAAGGAGATTCCGTCAGAAGTTAGAGGTCCTGCTTCCCTATTGCATTGCGCCTGGTGTAGTCAGTTATCAGCTGACTGCAAACAGGCTATAAAACACTACCAAATAAGAACTTGGTACTTACTGACACTAGTGGTAGCTTTCTTACACCTGCGCTGTGTCTGCTCTACACAAGTGTAAATAACTATGCCGGGTGCAACATAATGGTGAATCAGACCTGGAGAGAGGAGAGATGATGTGTCATAGGATCAACTACCCACTGTATGACAGAAATCTCTTCCTTTTAATAGAAATTCTGCAGTGCTCCCATCCTCCAAAATAACATTTGAGAGCATGATCTGACTGGTTTTGTAGCTAATGATAGGTTCCACTTACTTCTGGAAGTTATCAGAACATAAGATTAATTTTACATAGTGGATATTCAACCTTTATGTAGGGTTTTTATGATATTTACTTCCTCAGAGAATTAGAATCAGAGCCAAGAAGAAAGCTGTTCTGTGCAACAGCTAACTCCGCAATCTTCTACAATATTTCTATTAACTGTCCTCATAAAAGTATCCACTTTGGGATTAAATGTACTATAACTGTACTATTTGTACACTAGCCTTCCTTTGTTGGGTGATGATTTATGTTGTCCATGGAAATCACAAGGGAGTCCCGATGCTGTGCACTCTTGGGATGTGTTGGGGAGGTCAATTTAATATGCCTATAAAACCTAAACAATTTCATTCTCATATCCTACTATGATAACCAGGCAATATAAACAACCTAATCTTGGCACCAAAAAATCTTTTTTTAAAAACTTGGTTAGATTTATGACACCATTTGTTTCACTGCAAACCTTGCTGTAGCAATCTTTTCACTTTATATGAATGCTCTATTCTGCTTGATAGCCGTTAAAATCCTGTGATAATGAATGACACTTCTCAAGCTGAAACATTTATAGACTTCAGCTGAAATATTGCTTGACTTTTACATGCAGAGACTGATTTTTTTTCTTTAGCTTTCTCTCTTTTGGTGTGTGTTATGGTCTTTGTAGCTTTTCTTCTACAATTTTGTGTAATACTCCTCTTGCACAAGGCCTTTCCAATCCTTCAAAACTACTGTCTAGCACCATATGACTAATAAGGTGCTAGCTAGCTAGCTCCTTATCAGTGGGAAGAACAAGGCCTGAGCAGTTTAGGTTTCTGTGCCATATTTATAGATCCAGTAATGCCTTCAAATCCTGAGAACCTCAGGAGAACCTTCGCCCAGTGGAGTAATTGCTCAACATGTATGACTTGACATGAGTAATGTTGAGCAATTATTTTTTTAGTAATCCCAACAAACTCAAGGAGTCTACCTACGGCGTAAGGTGCTATTTGATGCATCACCCTATTTGAGAAATATGAAAAATGCTAGTCACATCATTTAATGCCCTTCTAGATAACGCTCGGGTGCTTCAGGGAGGCGGGTAGCATGAGAACCTTCCGTAGAATAGAATAGAAAAATTGTGAAGAATAGAATAGTGGCAGAATATGGCCCTAAATTACTGCTGCGCTTTGGGACATGATCCTATTGCTAACGTTATCATGAATGTGTATGTAAATGGTGCATGCATTAGTAAACTCCTGGTTTTATTTTAGTTTGTGGAGTTGCTTTGCAAATGTAAACTTTATTACTACAGTGATCCCTGTGAAAGTTTCCCAGGTGACCTTTGATAAAAATCATGAGTCATTCACAGTAACCCAGGACTGGCCACTGGAGACTGAAAACACTATTTTTAAGATTTTTAAGCAAAACTTTCCATTGATGCCAATGTTTGGAGCCACATGATGCTGCCAGATTTCAAGCATATTGTTTTCATAAAGCGTTTTTTAAGATCAACGTATCACATGCACAGTGATATTTAGGGATTCAAATGTAAAGGCGTTGGTCCTTTATACACTGTAGACCTGAGTAATTTTGCTCATTTAAGTTGTTCCATAGACAACTTAATCATGGGCATGTGTTTGCAGGATTGGGCCCTTAGATTTTATAAGGTTGTTAATCTTACCATTTTTTTAAGGGCAGACTCATAGATATGATTTGATGTTTAAATTTTAAAAACATTTACAGTGCCACTGGTTTTTTGTATGCCCTAAGGTTTATCTTGAACTCCATTATTCAGACGGGGAAAGGAATCATGGCTGAAAGGCACATCATCTTACTATAGCTGAGTGCTATATATTGTAAAATTTCATTTGTTCTGAAAATATGATTATTCTCATCAAGTGTCTTTATTTTTTAATAGAAAATGGCTAATCATTTATAGTTTAATTTTTAAAATCTTATGAAAGTATGATAAAACTAAGGAATGCTTAGTAACTCTGCTGCTTTGTTTATGAGAAAATGATCACCAAGTTTCACTGATTCATTCATATAATACACTTATAATAAAGTGTGAAATGCATAAATTCCTGTTTTCCAAAATTCATTAAACTCAGTTAGCTCCACTTGTAATGGGGCATCTATTTACTGCAGAAAATAGATGCATTCAAATAGACATGATAATAAATCTGGGGTCAATAAAATAACAAAAATAATAACATAAACAATATGCATATAGTAAAAATAAAACTTAAAAATATTATAGTATATTACATATTGAAATACTTCACCATTGTAAAAAAAAATTAGGCTCCCTGGCACTGTGATGCTAATGGAGTTGCACAATTAAAGGTTCATGGGTGCCCCTTGAAGATGGCTACACAGTAAAGAGAAATACAACCCTAACTCTACAGGGGCAGGTGAGGGGTGATGAGCTTTCCCTGCAGCACATCCAATCTCCATCCATTTCCTCCATGTGGCTCTGAATCCATGGGCCTGGGAGGAAGCAGGGAATATTCCTATTGAGGTAGCTGAGCACCCTTCTATTAGAAGCAGGGAAATCATGATCTGTGGATCCCTATTGTGTTGAGTGAGGTCTCAAGGAGCATATGTGACGTCAGTAACATTTACATTGATCATACCAACTCCTTTCATAATATACTGTACTGTGTTTCCAGAGAAAATCTGGAATCCAACTCTGTTGTAGATTATATTGCTCATTTTCTGTACCTCATCTGTCTATTTGTATTATTAGGAATTTAGATCATTTCATGCAACTCTTTTACCAGTCTAAGTATGTGCTTATTTTTTCATCCTGAAGTACAGCTACAGTTCTAGAGCCAAGCTTGATCTCCGTGGAATACTCAGGCTAGGATTTGATCTTCCCTTTTAATCCATGGCACTCATTGATGCACATCTTGGGAAATCAACTTTTGCTCTTTTAAATGTTCTTTATCAGCTTGCTGAAGATATTAGGTATATGCTTTATGTCTCTAAGGTTAAAGGTCAAACCTTTTCTGAATCATTTATTGAGAATGTCCCAGGGTGTCATCCCTTTAAGAATCTGCCGATGGGACCAGCTAACTTTCAAATTCTTGATATTAGGACTTAGAAAATTTTCTTTGATCTCCCCAAAATCTTCTCCCTTTAGAAGTTTGTTAGTAAAACATTGTGCACTTTCCACAGCATAGTGAATGAATAATTTACAGACAGTAGGCAGGGCCAGATGCCGGGTCTGTGTGGTACAGTTCATGTTGAAAACATGTCTGAAAACTTCTCTGATACCTTCTCGCCACCTTTAGTGTGGACAGGAGGCAATGAGGGAAGACCAAAACATGCGTCACAGGAAGTGGGGTACTCCCCCCCGTTCCTTCCTTTGGTTCTTTACTTAGCCATTGGGCGGTGGGGGGAGGGAAGAGAAAAGGGGCCACCTAACTGGCTACCAGCTGCCTCCCCCAATTTTCCTATTTAAACTAGCTCAGGCTTTTCAAAAGCCTCTTACTCTTAGCTCCCTGCTGTCACTCCCCTTAGTTGTAGAATAGGGCCTGTACCACTTGTGATGCTGTGAGTCTGACTGATCACCTGTTTTTAGGGATCAGGAAGGAATTTTTCCCATAGGACCAAATTGCCATGTTGGGTTGTTTTGCCTTCCTCGCAGCTTCCTGCGGGTCCATTTCAGTTGAGAACAATAGGATTCAAAGTTCATATAATATTGCTAAGACTGTTGACTTTTTGCAACTTGTATTCTAGTGTGGCTAAAGGATCTGACAGGTAAATGAGGACTGGGATTTCTTTGCTGGTCTTTGCAGAATAAGGTTCCCACCCCAAAGGCTTGTGGCTTCTATTTTGCCTTCCCTTCATTATGTGGTATCATTTTGAGAGGATTCAGAGCTGAGCTGAGTCCATAGGGTAGACCAGGAGGGTCCAGCCTGAGTTATTGTTTTGTTTGTGGTTGAAGCCCTGTAACCAGTCCTCCAGTACGTGAGAGCTGGGAGTGGGCAAAGTAGTCGCCCTCCTTAAAGTATAATTAATAAACTTGCAGCCTGATGTTTAAACATATTCCACGTGTTTGTCATTCACTTGCTTACTTGTCCTGCCCAAGTTACAGCAGCTGATTACGGGCTAGTTTTCAGCTGGAAGTAAGGGAGCCCAGTCCCTCTTTCCTACATCTGCACCTTCCATGCTGGTAGCCAACGGGGGGAGGATGTCAGAACAACCACTGAAGCAGCTCTATGCCACTTGAGGGTCTATCTACACAGCAATTAATAGGTCAGCTGGCTCATGGGGCTCAGGCTGGAGGGCTGTAAAAATATTATGTAGACATTTAGGTTGGAGCCTGAGCTTTGGGACCCCACAATGGGGAAGGATTCCAGACCTCAGGTTCCAGTCCAAGCCTGAGCACCTACACAGCAGTTTTCAGCCCTGCAGCCCAAGCCCAAGTCAGCTGACATGGGCTAACCACCGCCATGCCATTTATTCCTGAATGTCCCTGCAGTGGGACATCGTCCAGTTGTGTATAGGGTAACCATTTGTCAATGGAGTGGGACAAAAGTGCCCCAATCTGACTGGGGAATCAGGCGCAGCATCTCTCAGAGATATAACAGAAATATGAAGCACTGCTAAGATCTTTATTTTTGCACCTGACTTCTGTGATTCCCACACTATAATTTATTTAACTGCAGCAAAATTTGTGTCGAAACAAAAGCATTTGGAACTATTAACATTGAATCAGATGATTATTCTTCATTTTTTAAAATAAAATGTAAAATTAGACTCCCTAGCTTCTGGTAAAGCAAATGAATTACAAAATAGCCTTGGAAATGTTACTGTCTTAATCTGTCGCATTGTCAATTTTTGTTTCATCGCTTTCTTTCCTTTTCTTTTAGCAACGGTTGTTCTTAGCAATCTGGAACCAAACACAACATATGAAATCAAGGTTGCAGCTGTAAATGGAAAAGGACAAGGAGAGTATAGCAAAATTGAGATCTTTCAGACTTTACCTGTTCGTGAGTAATACCTTTGTTTTTAATTGAAAACTTAGTTTATTTATACTCCTGTCAGCCTATTTTACCTCTAGTTCAGTTCATAATTTCAAAAATTATTCACTATAAATAAAACACTGCACACCCCTAGATTATGATGTTCACTGTAATCTCATTTTCAGGTAATTTGGGTAACCGTAAATTGGATAATTTCTCTAGTTATTTATATTGATCAGAATATTAGAAAAATCTTTGAAACTTTTATCGAGGAGAACACAGCATTAAAGCAAAAGAGCCTAAATTCTGTTCTCATTAATGTCCATGCCATCCCACTGACTTTAAAGAGAATAGAATTTGGCCATTTCAATAGACATTTTCCCCAGCAAATTATCCCTTACCCCTGTTTGCTGAAGTACAAATCTCCTTTGTCCCCTGCCTTCCCCCTTTCCCTGTCTGAGAACTTTATTTACAGTTTATGTGTAAAGTTGAGGTAAACACATCCCTTTGTTTAAGACCTTCTTGACCCTATTCATCTAATTGTTGCTATGGAAGTTTGAATATGCCCCACCAATGTCATTCAGGGTGAATTCATAACTTTGCATATACCACACCCCTTTCATCATGATATTATTGACCAGTGAGTCATGAGTTTTCAAATTATACTTTACAAGGCATACTTGTGCAAAGATTATTACAATAATGTGTAGGGTGTGAATACGGGGTGAATTTGGTCCCACTAGATCATTTTTATTCCATGTCTCCCACCTGAGTCCAGTGTTCACCTCCACCCAGGCTTTTCCTCCAGGGTTATCTTGGTTCCAGGCTCTGCCCTGGGTGCTGGAGCTCTTAACTCTACCGAAATACATCCTTCTCTGGAATCTGGGGAGGTCTAACACCGTGACTCTTCTCCAGAGACAGCAAGTGGATCTTGCCAGGCTAGGATTCCAACTTATGTCTGTGGGACTCCTGGCTGACACCAGGTCCTCTTGAATGCCTTCTGGCTGCAGCCCTCCATCTAGGAGGCTCCCCTCTCCAGAAGCTTCTCTTGGCTGTCTGTCTTGGTAGTTTCCCAGGGAGCTCACCTGTTTAGCCTTCTGTCTCAGGCTTCTTTTGGGGGCTCTCCTCCACAGTAACCTCCTGTCTCCTCTGGAGACCACTCTGGCTGAAGTTGGGTAACCTTTTTCAGGTTCATTCATTTGTTTATTAATAAGCCACCTTTGGATAGTCAAGAAGGCCCTTCTTGAGGCAGCCATGGGCAGACTGACCCCTAGAAGCTGTCATGGGACAAATGGCTATTTATAGTGTTTGTTCCTTTGACAAACAGTTATAGAAAAATACATACACTGTTGCCATTCGGCCAATTTTTGCCATGCTTATTCACACCGAATAGTGCTATGACTGCTCATAACTGCTCAGGGGTTATTACACCTTCGATATGTAAAATAATGTATGATTTGCAAACTCACAAACATTTCAAAATAAATGGAAAGTTAGGGTAGTCCTGAATAGAAGCAGCTTTTAAATGAATGTTATAATTATTTGGGGTCTGATCCAAAGCACATTGATAAAAACGGAAAGATTTCCTTTGATCTCAGTGGGTTTTGGATCAAGCTTTTAGTTTGGAAACATTAATTCTTGTAGTTTAAGGTATATTAAATACACTCTGATGCCACAGTGACGGGTGCACTTTTATTTGTGAAGCTGTGAAGAAAAGGTTAAATAGATTTGTTAATACTTTGGTATGTGTAGTTAGGATCCATTTTGTCTTTTTGCTGCTGGTGAAGCCAGCATTGCTTTTGGCAGCAGTTTCATAGAAATCTTTTGAACTTCAGGGTTGCATGGTCCAGTTATATGGTGTAATTGTTCACTGCAAGTATGGCTAATAATGAGCACATTCATTTCTACATCAAAGTATATGAAGCTTTTGTTTGGTACAATATATTAGAATACCAAACAACTATATTCAAATTTAAATATATGGTGCTAGAGAACAAGAACCAAATGATCTAACATAACCATTTTGGACTTCTTTTTCCGTTGTCCTGTTATGTGCATATTTCTGTTTCGCTTAAAACATGCTACTGTATCTACTTCCCTACCCCAGGAAGGTTCATATGCCTAAAGTTTAATGATTTCTTATATCAAATATCTACATATTCATGTTAATAATTATTTTACGGATACACTTCCCCTTTTTATGTCTTTACTCTAACATGATTTTAAAGCAAGGCACTGTCAAAGTTGAGAGGCCTGAAATATAACTTACCTTAAAAGTACTTTTTAAAAACAAAACCTAAAAAAACAAAGAAAATGGGGCTTTTGATAATGACCTCAACACACATACAGCAGTGGGGCACTTTATCTGGCTTGTTGGAGAAAGTGTGTTGCTCCTTTAAAGGTTAGAGAGTTACCTGCCAAGGATGCAGGCAGCTCCTTAACAGGTCAGCATGGGTACACAGACCTATCCCCCACAGCTGAATGGAAAGGAGGGGGACTGTTTATGCCCATGTTTGTGCAGCAAAACCCCTCTTTTTTACCTGGACCAGACTGAGCAGCAGTCACCCTTCCACCCCTTGCTGTAGTTAAAATACCAGGTTTCTTCCTGACTTGCTGCATGCATTACGCTAGTCGCTCTTGTCTCTGGAGACTGGGAAGGAATTTTGCTCTCACCACCAGACTGGCCAGAACAAGGTGGGTTTTTCACCTGCTCCAAAGCAGGTTGAAGACTTAGTGGGGGCAGAAAAACAAAAAAGGGGTTAGTCACAACTCATTATGTAAGCTTGGGCTGATGTCCAGTGCAGGAACTTTGTTACTCACCACTGGATAGTGCCTCCTTCTGGCCCCTCTGAGGATTAGGTCTGCGAAGCAGACACCCCTTCCCACTGCTGCACTCTTTCTCTCCATTACTTTCTTTTGGTCTGCAGTGCCTCTATCACTCCTCACTTCAGGTACTGCTGTTGTATCTTTGTGACTCAGCCTTCCAGCCAGGTCACTAAGTGGGTTCTTCTTCCCAGGTAGTCTTTCAAAGTCTTTTCTGTCTATGTGCCAGAAGGGAGCATTCACACCTGTTGTGCTGACTTTCTCACTTCTCTTGTGACTCAAATAGTCTTCCAGTTCACTGCCCCCAAACAGAAGCACTCCACAGTGATTGGTAGGGGAATCCAGGCCCACCCTCTACCCTGGGTTCCAGTCCCGGCTCCTGCAGTGAACAGTTAAAGGTATACATATCTACCACCTTCCTGTTCTTCCCCCTGGGCTCCTTTCTATTAGCTCCTTCTCCCCTTCCTTTTCCATTATCTCAGGGAGAGGGACTGCAAGCTTCTTCCCTGCCAACTTCCACACTGTTGCTGGCCTCCAGGCTTTATAGATGCCCCACCTATTCCCTCAGAGGTGAGCATTCTTCTAATGAGCTTCTTCTAGTTTAGGTCTCACCCATTTACAGCCTAATTAGTTGACTGGCCTCACTTAGACTAATTTAGCCCTCTTAGAGCCATTATGGAGAATATGCCCCATCATAAACTCCAAAGGGAACGAATACTGTGATCAGACAGATTGGATTAGGAAAGCAGTTAAAAGAGGTATTCTATAAAGGCGTAGAAATGGGTGGCTCAGGATTCCTATGATTGATATAGTCCCCCTTAATTCTCATTGAAGGAGGGTGGTGTGAGTTCACAGCAGTGAATTCACTGGGACCAGGATGGGTAAGTGGGAGGGCTGCCAGCAGACTCTCAGGTATAAGTAAACGATTATGGAATTACCTGCACTGTACAATTTTAATTATCTACTCCCAGATATTTAAGAATAAAGTTTCAGCCTAAGGGTATGTCTATACTGACTGTGGCAAAGTCGCCGCCGTCAGATCGACCTATCTGGATCAATTGAACCGTCAGTGGAGACCCACTCAATTGATCCAGAAGTTGACGCTGGTAAACCACCCCCTCAAGTGGCTTAGCACTGCGTCGATGGGAACCATGAGGGGCGCAGTGCAGTGAAGACGCCACACAGAAGGGAAGCACAGCAGTTACAAGAGTTACACAAGCTACTCTGTGTAGCTTATGTAATTCCTGTCGACTGCCGCCAAATCACCAGGTAAGTATAGACTAGGGCTAAAGTAACAACATCCAGGGTTTCCTGGTCTTCTTCACAGCAGTTCTCTCAAGAAAGTTCTTTCCAACACATTTCTAGCCTCTCTTCTTGGTGACCTGAGAAAATCAGGCCTAAGACACTGGTTTTATTTTTATACACTTAACTGCACAGTCCCACCACCCTTAGACTCAGTCAACCTGCTCTATTCCATTCTGCTGGAAAGGCGTTGAATAGAGCTAGTTTTTGAATAAAAATATTTCCCCGAAAAATTCATGTTATTTTTTTCAAATTTTCAGTGAAAAAACAAACAAACAAAAAAAGTATTTTCAGTATAAATGTTCTCTTTTGGAAAACCCTTTTTTTCTCTTTTCCTTTTCTTGGTTGAAAAATCAGAACATTTTGAAAGAAAAATATAGATTAATTTTTTAAAAATTGGACAAACAAGTTTTGGGCAAAATTTTAAACCAGGTCCAGTATTGAAATATGCAAGAATCTTGTCCTCTGAAGCACTCCAGGAGTAAGTTTCTTCGGCATGGCTGTGCAGTCTTTTCCTCAAAGGGATCAGATACCCAGAGTAAAGATATTATGAAACTTGCACCTAAGCTCCAGCAGATCAAAACACAGCTCTCCTGTGTTAACACTGGCAATACTCTTGAGGCTGTATTTATGCTCTGGTTAGACATTCACTCTGATAAAAATTTCAGCATAAATATCCTTGATATAATAGCACCGGATGGGTTTATTATAAAAACAGAGAGTATTTGATTTAGAATTTCATAAATTTGAAGATCTCATAAAATGTTTTTCTTCAGATACATTCTTAATAAAATGAGAGTATTGTATAATCTAAAAGAGCCTCAGGTTTGCTTTGGGACAGTTTACTGCTGCTGTATAGCACTTCATTGTTTGTTAATAATGACTTTGATTCCTCCAATGGGACTTAGATACATGCTTTAAGTTAAAATTTAACTTAAAATTAACCAGCTGCGTTTCTGAATTAGTGCCTACATAAAGAGTCATTTCTTAAACAAGTTAATTTGAAAGGGTAAAAAAAGATCAAATCACAGAGACTGAGACTATTTTTATTTTCAATCCCTTTTATTTTTAGTGTATAAGTCTTCAGTATGTTTTAGAACAAATATAATAGCATTGACACCACGATGATGGCATCTTTAAGGATGTTACAGAGAGCTTGAAAAAAATCGTTTGATTGTAAAGGTTCTGATTAATATTATTAATTAATCAGACGCAGAAATAATACATATAAAATAGAAATATTGAATTTCTCTTCTCTCCTCTCCCTCCCTCGCCTCAATGTTCAGGTGAGCCAAGCCCTCCATCAATTCACGGACAACCAGGCAGTGGAAAGAGCTTTAAACTTAGTATAACTAAACAGGATGATGGAGGAGCCCCCATATTGGAATATATTGTGAAGTACAGAAGTGTAAGTATTTCATTAATAACAAGGGAGTATTTTGATCTATATTATTTGTTTTGAATGTAGAGAAGAGGTTTAATAGAAAATGTCAATGCATTTTTAAACAGATTTGTTAGTGCATAGCTAAAGAAAAAGAAATTTGGAACATTTGTATATCTGAAATGTATACTAGTTATTGTTACTCCTTATGCCCAGATTTTTAATGCCAGATTAATATACTAAATGAGTGACTAAAAAAGTAAAAACTGACCAAAAATTTCCTGAGATTTTGTTTTATTTTATGGCTAATAAAAATATTTGTGTTTTTGTTTTCAACACTAATAAATTAATAAGATACTATAATAATCGTATGAGAGAGCTGGTATTAGATTCCACAGTATGTGATTGAAGAATGTTCTGAAAGCAAAATAATTAGCCTTTTTTATGGTTGTGTTTATTTATGGCATGATACACCTGTAGGGGCATCATAATATGATGAATGCAACTTAAATCAGCATCATTGTTCTCTCGGTTGCCTGAACTAGTGTTGGAAATTGTCTTGCCATTCTATATTTCCTATCTTTTCTACACATTCAAATTAGAAATTTTGAACCAATAACAGATAGCTTGTAATGAGCAAACACTTTCAAATTTCACAGTAATTGTGTCACACAGATCAACTCCTCTTCAGAGATGCTTCAGATCCTTTTTATAATCTTCCCATTATCTTTTACTGAGTGAGATCTACCACTTATTAATAAGTTTTGCTGACTTGAAATGTGGTGTTAAAAAAGTTCATGATGTAAAAGGTACTGAGGCACCCCATCCGCTACACTGTTGTGTGTAAATTGGCGCACACTTTAATTAGGGTTAAAATAATGGGTAGCAGATGGTCATGCCACCATTTCTTAGTGAAAACAAATCAGAATATGGAGGAGTTGAAACAAACATCTTGAAGAATGCCATTGCTTCTTTGCATTCAAACTATTTTTTCCTGGTTTTGAGCACTGAAATGAAACAAGAAACTATGCATCTGATTGGACACATTACAGTTGTGGTTCATTCCCTGGAATCTTCACTGAAAGGGAAAGGGACTTAAAAATGTGTGTGTTTGTTTGTTTATTAAAATAGCAGGATAAAAAGTTGATTACAGGATACTTAAAATTGTATTTCCTTTTCCAACATATTGTAGCACACTTAAAAATGGTGGACTGACAAATTTACCACCAGCAAAAGTACTGAATTTGGCTCAAAGAATGTAAGTTTTGTCATTGCATCTGTCTGAAGTTCTATATATGCTACAGAGTGACCATACCATCTACCATCAGCCTTGTATTACCTAACTAGGTGATACCAGGAAGTCATTTTACCAGAGCTGGAGTATAAAAGGAAAGGTACAAGTGCATATAGACAGTGTGAAAGAAACCAGGGACATGAAATTGTGTTTTCAGATACATTAAAACAGCTGATGTCTAGGACCTACCATTATATAGAAACTAGCAAACTGCAAGTTATTTTAAGTACTATTTTTTATTTACCTTTAGTGTTTGCTCTGTCCTTGGGGGCAAAAACCAAAAAACTAATTAAATAATTGTTTTCATGCTTGCTGGTGTTCCTTGCTACATAACTTCTTGTTTGATGATACAGGATTATACAAGTTGTAAACTTGGCACGTGAAGTGATTTTCCTGGACTAACTATAACCAAAGAAGACTAGTAGTTCAAAATCAATTGAGAATAAAGTGGCAGAGCTTGCAGTAACAGCCAGAGGGACTAACAGCAGTTTTTATATAAAAAATCCCTAAATCTTAATTGATCTATTTAAGTGACTTGTAGTCCGGTAGGTTATAGAGTATCTCAGTGGCGATGAAACAAAGAAAAGCAATTGTCTAGGACAGACATGATAGTAAAATGAGCAAAAAACTGATAAAATACAACACAGTTGTGTAAAGTTGAGTTTCCCAATTAAATATAATGTATCTAGATATATATGTATATAAAGATATAAAAAACATTTGAAAAATGTCAGGTCAAGATATGGATATAATGCATGTACACACTATAAAGACCATAATTTTTCTCACTGTATGTTACTTAATTCTGGGCCTATATCAGACAAGTTTGGGACTTTGAGTTTGTGTGTTGTACACTCTTTGGTCTACCCTTTAGGCAAAACATAATTCATTCTCTTGAAGCACCTATTTTTTTGTTATTTGTGATGAGTGAGTATATGATATAGAGAGACCATATAAAAATTTGGAGCCTTAAATAATAATTATAAGTTGCCACAAAAACATCATTCCTGTATATTGAATAGTTATCATTTACAAAAAATATATAAAAATCCCCAGATAATATTTTATATTGCCCAGCATGTGTATGTCTTTACATTTTTACTGTATAGTGTCATGAAATTATGACATACCAGGTTTAAAAAATCAGTCAGTCAAGAAAACATATTTTCCTCATGATTATGCAAGAATGAATGAATGTTAGTAGAGAAGAAACTGCATGAAATTGTATTTCGTGCCTATTTATTCATTTTATATTCAAGAGCAGACCTTGCAGATGTTCTGGGTAGGGTAAAGAAATGAGAATCAGTTCTAATATCACACAAAGTTACATCTACTCCAGCCACCTACCAGTTCACAGCTCTTATTGTGAATAATATTTGAAGTGAAGGCAAAAGAGCTGCCTTTGTTTAAGTCCTTTTTAAGGTTTATATCCTGGTTTTCCTGGTATTTAAGTTTTGTTTCATGCCAACAAAAACAGATGAGTTTGGTTTTAGTTCACTGATTTTTTGAAGGGGTTGATCCTACCGGGAACATCACAGTTTTGACAGGTTTAGTTTGTATCTAGGTGCAAAGCTAAAACTACCCAATTCTAATATTATTTTAGGTACAGATGTTAGAGACTGAGTGAGAAACAGTAATACAGCATTAGCTTACAGAGCAATTTTACGCTCTGTAGTTCACAACTGCAGTCCTGGGTTCATTCTGTTAATTCTTATTTGCTCAACTAAGTATTTATAACTAAATGAAACAGCAGGAGTGATAAGGTGTATCCCTATGTGTCATTACCCAATTTTATCTCATCTGTGAAGAGGGTCTGACGTGGGCCACAGCATCTTTTCTGCATTTTTGATGGACTTGTCACTTTGTGCAGAATTTAAGGTTTCATTTTAAAAGACCATTTTTTGTCATTTATGCCTGCGAATGAATTTTCCCTGGTGTGAGCCATTGTATTCTTTACTGACGCGTGGCAGCCTGCAATAAGTGTTGTACCCCATTCATCGCCATAGGATATTGACAATGAAGCCTAATGATGAAAGTTTAGATAAAGTCATTAACTATTTTATTGCTAGTTATTTTAGCAGAAATATACAGAAAATCTGCTCATCCTGTTTAGTTGAAGATGATAGAAACAAAAGGGTGTCATCTACATTTTCTCTGCTGCTGAAGTATTATTCCCTCCACCACTTTGTCCAGTCCAATTTTAAACTTCCCAAATGAAAAGCCTTTATGCACTTCCTTTAAGAGAAAATTCAACAGTTTGACAGAACTTCTACAGGAAAGTTCTACCTGATTTTGGCCATCTAAACTTTTCTTTTCTTTTAGTCCATTACTTCTAGCGCTTGAAGTGACCCTCTGTGGGAAGGATGAAGAGAAACTACATCAATCTGGTCAATGTGAAGGAGATGACCAGAGGAAGAGAGAAGTGGGAGAGAAGCTACCAAGGAAGGGGAAATACAACATTCACTAGAGAGAATAAAAAGAGACAGAAGAAACAATTAGGGGAGGTAGCTTAGAGAACATGACCTGCGTACAGTGCCACTGCTTTTTCCTCACTGCATCCCCCTCCTCCATTAAGCAGTGCCTTGGGGCATTATAACCACAGATAAATATTGTTTTTGTTTGGGCCCACATCCATATTTCTCCAGTCAAGTTAAAAGCCTTTTTTTCAGATTGGATGCCTAAAGTCTCTCTGCAACAAGAAATACAATCATGAGTTCCTGATGCTTTCATCAGGAATGAATGGATGCTATTTAAAATTCTTCTCAATTATCAGTTGACTGCTTTCCTTCTCTGAGCCTATTTGGTCCTATTAAATTAGCTTTCCTATAAGTCCCTCCAGCCTCATTACCACCACCTGGATCAATATCTTTGCTTGTGTGTTTTACAAGTATATTAGATAATAAGCTGAACATCAATCATCTGGTTTTCCTTCTCTGGGGGCAGTATTTTATAATCGTTTATTTCAGACTAAGTATCAGTTTCTTCATTATTAATATATCTACATAGAATCCTGCTAAGAATGACGATAGTCCAGCTTCATAAAAGATCACAGCAAAGGCAGCTGGTCAAGGCCATTTTTCAGTTTGTATTATGTAAATTGCCTGTTCTTCTGTCAGTTTTTGCATCAAAGATTTGTTCTATTTCTTTTGTATTCAGCTTTCACAAACTTAACCAAGTAATTCTGAAGCACAGATCTTTCTGTAATATACTATAGAGCATATCATTTTGAATACAACATTTGCAAGTCTTCTGAGTTGTTCTTTTAGGCCCAAATCTTCACCTGCTGCTTCAAGCCTAAATAGATAGTGTGGTAAAGTTAGGCCAGATGGCTACAAAAGGGTATGCCAGGGCCAATATGTGAGCCCCAGGATGCTAAGAGCCCTTTTCCCTGCAGAAGGGATAGGTTACTCCAGGTCAATTGGAGGCACCTGGACCCAATTAAGAGCCTAACCCAGGTGTATTTAAATCCTGCCTTCCCTAAAGACTGGGAGGAGCATAGGACAAGAAGAGGAAGGAGCAGCTAGAAGGTTGTGGCAGTAGAGAAGGATCACCTGGGACTGGTAGTAGTGTTTCCCCTACAGCTGGAGAAGCGGAGCAGGAGAGACTCGGACCCCAGCCTGTAGGAAGGACTGGGGTACCCTTTGAGCCTCCAAGGCTCCACCATGTACCCTGCAGCCCCTGGAGGGGCCCACAGAGAGGTACCTCCCTGGGCCCAGGGGCAGATACATGGACTGGGGCTACCTGCCCTCCCCTGTGGGGTTGAAGGGCGGCCCTCAGGCCTGAAGTAAGGCCTGTACCCCACTACTCTGTGAGAGAAGCGCCGGGGGGTGGAATCACCTCAGACCTCTAGCCAGAAGAGACTGTGGCTGGCTGGTGAGACCCAGAGGGAACTTGATTTACCACAATAGGCTTAGCATAAATAGGTTTTCCATAGTTTGGAAGGGAGAAATCCTCCTCCACTCCTCCAGGTCACAGAATGCCAGTGGATTTGAAAAGAAATGTTATGTGCAGCTAACAAAGCTTTTCCCTGCCACCTGTGGTCATACTGTAGTTTGAAATTAGACTTGAGTAATGACATACCCAACTTCCTTTGGGGTCCTTTGAAATTTCTCCTTGCTTTTGAGCTCTTATGGTGCTTTTGGGTCACATTTCTAAGCTTTTCTCTACAACTGTGAGGACCAGGAACCTTTTTTTACCCAACTGAAAGCTGATATTCTCACATAATCTCCTGTCCACCAGGAGGTGGGGCTATATGAAGAGAATCAAGTATTGTGAGACTTATGATAAAAAGGCCAGAGTTGGCAAAACAGTGCAGCTCCCCAGACTTCAATGGAGTTTTGCCCATTTACACCAACAGGGAATTAGGCCTATTGAATTTTTTAGTCATCCCCAGTAAGAAACATCCTCCATAGTTGCAGGCCCAATAACCATAGGCTTCTCCTTGCTATTTGGCAAAGCTAGGTCCTAATGAGTTCTCATACCCAGCTACCTGGAGGTATATGCTATTGTGTTACCAGCTCCCAACAAGGTTAAGAAAATGATAAAAGAAACTAACATATTAAACTAGGAATTATTTAAATCTATTTGTAGAGCACTACTGCCTACCTGTAATCCCTAGCTGCCTAAAACAAGCGTGTCTCTCACCAGTAGTAGTGTCAAAGGTGCTGCTAACTAAGTATTGACTAACCTCTTTTTCTCCTCTTGTTGGGAATAAAGAGACTCTACATCTATTAATATTCACCATGCATTTGTCTGGGTTTTTGTGTGTGAAGGTTTCTGGTATTTCCTATTCTCTACTTCAGACTGGTGATCTGCTTTGTTCTCATGGCGATTTTGCAGACTCACCTAAATTCTCTTTAAAGTAAAAAATATCCATCAGTTCCCCTAGAGTACCATATGTTTTTGGCTTTCCATTATAAATATTTTCAGTTTGACTGTATACCATAGTGCAAAGTTAAGGTCTTTTGTCTTTTTGTCCAAAGATTTTCATAGAATCATAGAAGATTAGGGTTGGAAGGGACTTCAGGAGGTCATCTGGACCAACCCCAACTAAATCATCTCAGCCAGGGCTTTATCAAGCCAGACCTTAAAAACCTCTAAGGATAGGGATTCCACCATCTTCCTAGGTGACCCATTCTAGTGCTTCACCACCCCCTGGGGGAAAAGATTTTCCTAAAATCCAACCTAGACCTCTCCCATTGCAAACTGAGATCATTGCTCCTAGTTCTGCCATTGAAAACAGCTTAGTCCCATCCTCCCTGGATTCCCCCCTCAGGTTGAAGGCTGCTACCAAATCCCCCTCACTCTTCTTTTCTGCAGACTAAACAAACCCAGTTCTCTCAGTCTCTTCTCATAAGTCATGTGCTCCATCTCCCTAATCATTTTTGTTGCCCTCTGCTGGACTCTCCAATTTGTGCACATCCTTTCTGTAGTAGGGGTCCCAAAACTGGACTCAATACTCCAGAGGTGGCCTCACCCATGCCAAATAGAGAGGAATAATCACTTCCCTCCATCTGCTGGCAATGCTCCTATTAATGCAGCCCAATGTGCCATTAACCTTTTTGGTAACAAGGGCACACTGTTGACTCATATCCAGCTTCTTGTCCACTGTAACCCCCAGGTCCTTTTCTGCAGAACTGCTGCTTAGCCAGTTGATCCCTAGTCTATAGCAGTGCATGGGATTATTTCGTCCTAAATTCAGGACTCTACACTTTTCCTTGTTGAACCTCATCAGATTTCTTTTGGTCCAAACCTCCAATATATCTAGGTCACTCTGTTTCCTATCCCTATTCTCCCATGTACCTACCACTCCCTCCACTATCCCCCTACCTTAGTGTCATCTGCAAACTTGCTGGGGGTGCAATCCACCCCATCCTCCAGATTATTAATGAAGATGTCAAACAAAACCAGCTCCAACACTGACCTCTGAGGCACTCTGCCTGATACTGGCTGCCAACTACACATCAAGCTGATGATCACTACCTGATTTCTATCCACCTTACAGTCCATACTTCCTTAACTTGCTGGTAAGAATACTGTGGAAGACTATCAAAAATTTTGCTATACTCAAGGTATATCACATCCACTACTTTCCCCACATCCATAGAGCCAGTCATCTCATCATAGAAGGTAATCAGGTTGGTCAGGCATGACTTGCCCTTAGTGAATCTATGCTAACTGTCCTGACCATCTTCCTTTCCTCCAAATGCCTCAAAGTGGATTCCTTGAGGACCTGCTCCATGAGTTTTCCAGGGACTGAGGTGAGGCTGACTGGTTTGTTGTTCCACAGGTCTTTCTTCTTCCTTTTTTTAAAGATAGACACTATATTTGCCTTTTTCCAATCATCCAGGACCTCCCCCATGTGTTTTCAAAGATAATGATAAAGATGCATCCCTTTGTACAGTGTATCCATAATACTGTCTGGGAAAATCATTACAGGATGTTGTTTCCTTTTGAGGATTTTTCCCTATTTTCACTTGTTACTATGTTGATATTAATGCTCTGAGCTTTTGCACTGGCAAGACCTACAGTTGGCGGTTATGGTGGTTCAACTTGAATTCTGTTTTTTCATCTTCACAAGGAAATATTTACTTACTTATATGGATCTTTTATAAGACAGCATATTGTTCTTTCTTCCTCCATTGGGACACCTACCACATGGCAATTGAGGATCTGGATCTGGTTCTTAGTGTTCCACTTTGGCTGCCAGTTTTGTGAATTTGCTTTGTATTTTACTAATGTGTATGGTGTCATCTGTCTCTACATTCCAGTTGACCAGTAGGCAATCAGAAGTCTAACTCTGTCAATGGGAATTAGATTCCTAGATGCTTTTCAAAACGCTACTAGGGGCTAGTCTGTATCTTTAGGTGCCTATATATCTTTAAAAATGTAGCCCTTGCCCACTTTTGAAAATTTTACCATTTGGCTTCATACCTGTCTGCAACGAGTTGGCATTATATGTATTGTGAATAATATCCTTTGGTGTATGACTTTGTCTGAGGTTTGTTTCAGCAAAGAGATTATACTTTAAAAAAAAATCCTTAAGGCTTAAAATTAATGGAACTTGGCATTCAGATTTCCTAGACAGATTTGATAATCTCAATCATAATAGTGCCCAGTGACCAGGCTTACAACATCTGTGGTCTACTTAATAAGCAGTATTACAGAAAACAAAACAAAAAACAGTTCAATATCTGAAGCCACTGCTGTTCTAATTGTAATGTCTGAAGGTTTACATTTCTTGATGTATATGAAAGATGAAACTGCTAATAGTAATACGAATAGAAGGTGTTTGTACTTAAAAGAACATATTTCAGATTGTAAGTCCTCACTTTAAGGATTCTCTTATCTTTTATGCCTTTGTAAAGCACTATGTACAGCATTCTATAAATAATTATTATTAATAATAATAATAATAAAAGCAAAGCCTAATGAGGTGGAAAGCTTTCTTTATGGCTCTGTTTTACAGCTTCTAAAGTAACCAATTAAAGAGCCTTAGCATAAACATTTACAGAAAGAGGGAGTGGATTTCACACCCTTGCACACACACTCCAGCTAAGAAATTAGCCTGAGAATATTGGTCAGTACTACCCTGATAAAGGACTCTTGAAAATTCATATGAAATATCAGTGATTGTAAAAGAATCTTCTCTTCTTCTTTTTCTCTGATTTCCTAAGATGCTACTGGTGGGCTCTGAACACAGGAAAGAACAGTTTGATCTGGGTTCGGGGAAGGAAGAGGTGGTAAAGCTTGATGGAATCCCAGGCAGTTCAGTCTTCCAATTTTTCTTTTAGTCTAATTGTTTCCAATCTGTATTAGAAACGTACTGCTAAATCTTTCCCACATAACGTTGTCCTTCGGTTCAGTCCTTGAATTCCTTCCTTTCGTTTGGAAAGAATATACATGTCACAGGGCACACTCACCACCAGGGTGTCTCTTTGTGGCCATGTCTGGAGATTAACTGCACTAAGGTCCAACGCCTCTTTCCTTCCTGTGGTCTCTCTCTTTCTCTGGGGTGCTCTCTGTTTGTGACTCAGCTCTCCAGCCAAGGACAATAGTCCTCCTCTTCCAGGGTATCAAAGTCCCACTAGATCAGCAGTTCACTTGCTGTTCCAGTCAGCCTTCCAGTCCAAGGCCAGATCCAGTGCTACTATCCCAGTGGCTGGTAGGGGAAACCGAATTTGCCCACTATTCCAGATTCCAGTCCAGGGACCCTATATCTGGCAACTGTCGTCTGCTGGCTCCCATATCCTGTTGCTACTTTTCTGTACTCTTCCCTACTTCCCTATTTATCTTCTGGACTCCCTCTGAGTTTACTAGCCCAATCTCCCTCATGTCAGGGAGTAATGGCAAATGATTGAAATTTGTAGCTTAAATAAATAAAGCCTCTCTACCTTCAGGGGTGACTGCAGCCTACTTCCCCGGCCAAGTTCCCTAGCACATCTAGTGCCAAAACAATGTGTTTATATATTTATTTTTATAGTTTGACTTGAGTACCTTCTGATCTCAAAAGAATATTTTGATATATCCATCTCTTACACTAAAAATATTTTCTATCAAATAATAACTTTTCCTATTTTCATTGATGAGGGCCTTACATACCTGTTTAACTTCAATAAAAATAAGGCAGATTTACACTGATTATTTAATTACCTGTAATTAAATTAGATGCTGCATGTGAAAGTTAGTAATCATGAAAGGTCTGTATTCAGAAGACTGTAAAATATACTGTATATGAGATTACATATCCTGCAGGATGTTCTAAATGAGTTCATAACCTACTTCAATGGGATAGTCTGTTTGCTTCAGTGTTAACTTGTGGCCACTGAATTTCCATCATTGTTCAGAGTTCTGCACTCAGAACTCCACAACTATGTTTTTATGACTTTTTATTCATTGCATTCGCTAACTGGTCAACTTTGTTTATAATGAGAATTTTCTTTTAAAAATCATTGATTATAATAAAAATAATTAAAAAATTTTTATTCTAAATGAATCAGTTTCTTATTCCTACAAGAACATATGAATTGTGATTCTTCTTTACTTTACAACAGACATCAGTACTTGAAGAAAATACAAATTTAGAATAGAATTTTCAAACTTAGATGCATATTAAATCCATATTTAGGGACCAGAGTTCAAAATCTCCTAATTTTCAGAGGAGCTGAGCACCTACAACGTATATTGAAGGCAAAATGGACAATAAGAGCTCAAAACCTTTGAAAAGGAAGTTTCATATATTTGGAGCTTAATTTTGATTATGCAACCTTAACCATTTTGGCCTTATTACATGAATTTGTAATATATTAAAACTACTATTTGCATCCTTACAGAAAGATAAGGAAGACCAATGGCTAGAGAAAAGAGTACAGGGTAGTAGAGACCACATCATTTTAGAGCATCTGCAATGGACGATGGGTTATGAAGTTCAAATTACTGCTGCCAATAGACTGGGTTATTCCGAACCAACATTATATGAGTTCAGCATGCCACCAAAGCCCAACATTATTACAGGTAAGTTAATTTTAAAATGTAGTCTAATATTGAATTGGTTGTTTTCTGCTTATAGTTTAACTTGTGTGCTGTTTGGTTCTTGCTGCAGTCCCTGAACTCAAGCTGATTGAGAACTGAAAATGTTTTTAACTGTCAAGAGTTTGAGACTCCAGATTGGATTTATAACCCCTTAAACTGGAGAAGGAATTGTTATTTTTATTATTATTTATATTATTGTAGCGCCTGGGATCCTGGTCATGGGCCAGCATCCAATTCTGCTATGCATTGTAAAAACACAACAGAAAGACAGTCCCACCCCTTTCCTTTCATTACTGTTGGTATTAGTATAGTCATCCATAATTGCAGAAGAAACACAGAACCCCAAACTCAGGCGCTGGCAGTTAATAAGAGAGATTATTGTTATTCAGAAATGTGCTTGCTGTACTTTTTATTTTTTTAATTGGTTATGTTGTCTGTTGTAAGTTTATTCATGTACTGGGATCCAGGGTGCAGTCCAAGTCAATGGGTCTGCTCATGCTTTTAATTAAGTGCTTTGCTTGAGCAGGTAGTGTATATACATATAACCTTATTAAATAGGGTTCTTTTGATTTAATCTCTTTTGTTCATCTTTAAGGTACTTAGTGTATAAAATTCTAAGGGTCCTACTTTGGAAACGCATGACTATTCCTATAAATAAAGTTGCTTACGTGCACAAGTTTTTACCTAATTTGGTATTAACATTTTTTAAAGCAAAACTACATAGGCGTCAAGGTTAGAGGTGTTTCAGTTATTAACTTCTTGAGAGTTAAAATTTAGCCTTTTAAAATTATTTCAGACTGAAATTTGAGGCACCATTTACCAATGGCCATGCAGCATTTTCATCAATAGTCTAATTTGATTAATTTAATTCAGTCAATGGATATAAATTAGTTTTTAGGATGTTTCAGATATTTTATGATCTACTATTAACTAAAATACATCTTAATTTTAGAACTATGAGTTTTCCAATCTTTAGTCCAGATCTTGAACTGATATATTTGAGAATAAGATCAAAATAAAATAAATGACAGTAATATTTAAATTTAAAAATCAGGTGCTAAACATTTGTAGCATGTAATTTTTACAGAGATTTTATGTATGCTATAAATGACACAGATAATGCATTACACTGAAATTTAAACCTTACCAAATACATATCAAGGCCAATGGAGAAAAGTATTATATGAACACCTGTTTAACACAGAATCTGAATATATATAGTATTGACTCCAAATGAACTATAGATTTGATATATCACTGGAAATATTTCAAATAATTAACAAATTGGGTTTTTTCCCTCCTGTTATCTTATCAGCTGCTAAAAACAATCAACCCACTACATTCTTAGTGGATTTTTTTAAAAACATTTTCAAGAAAATGTCTTAGACATCTACGTTAACTGCTTGTCCCATATTATCAGAAACGATCTGTTGCTATTAAAAGTGCTATTTCTTGTGTTTATATACAGTTAAGAAGTGTGCCACATAACTTGGTAAGAATAGTTTAGGATCAAATCAAGTCTTGGTGTAAGCAGGATATTTGTTGGTGCCCTTTGTCAGTGTAAGTCCATGGGAATTTATTTGGGTCTTAACAGAGGCTCAACTCCCTCACAGTCCAGATTCTATTTCTATTTGATCCTGCAGTGAAAGGGAATGCGTTACGACACCAATCTGTTTGTCACAGAAATATTGTGATATCACAGTTCAGCATTATGATTTCATGGCAGGACAAAAATGGAGAAAGAGATGGGCTGTAAGTAAAAAAGATATGCTCTGGAAAATATTTGGGGGAAATCCTATGGCCTGTGTTATACAGGAGGTCAGACTGGATGATCACAATGGTCCCTTCTGGCCCTGGCCATATAAATTGATGAAAAATATTTCCTCTTAAAGAAAAAGCTTTTGCAAGTAGAAAATTTAATAAAACCTTATGAAAACCAAAAAAAGGCAAACCAATTTCCCTTGTAAGTTTAATATATTTGGAATTGTTTAATAGTAGAAAAGATTCACCTTGACACTACTTAGATATAGATATAACTAGTGAAACATAAGCTTACCCATTTACAGTTGTTTATAATTGTTATAATTGCAACAACTGAAACAAGCACAAAATACCTGCATGAGTGGTAAGAAAGCTCTATACAAGCTATATACAAGGCAGTCCAGGTAACCAATATCCGAATGGAGATGGAGCATGTTTCATTTTATGCACA
Organism: Mesoclemmys tuberculata; assembly: GCA_007922155.1. NCBI lineage: Eukaryota > Metazoa > Chordata > Testudines > Chelidae > Mesoclemmys > Mesoclemmys tuberculata. The sequence continues at coordinate 24,812,166 of ML675610.1, forward strand.
TGCTTTTGCAGTTATGGGGGGTATCTTATCAGTACTCTCATGTAAGCTTTATTAGCATTAAGGAGAACTCAGACTATTTGAACATGTAGCATATAGTTTCTTTGATATGGGTAATTATTGCAATTATGATTGTGGAACTAATTAGTTTTCTTGACATCTATTTTTGCAAAGCCTAAAGTGGGTGTGAAATTCTATAATTCTATACAAATTCTATAGAGGTTTTTTTTAAAGGATCTGAATATTTTTCCAGAAGATACTCAAAAACTCTTTACAGTATTCACTGTAGCTATCTGTGAGCCCATCCTCCAATACAAGCTGTTACCTAGTTCTGAAAAGTGTGTGTGTTTTGTTTTGCTTTTATTTTTAATCCCTGTGACACTAACAGTAAGGCAATTTTTTGAAACTTGAACCCTGATTCCTACAAAAACTTACATGTATCCTTAACTTCAAGCAGATGAATAATCTTCTTAACGTCAGTGAGTCTGCTCACATCTAGAATAAGAATAACTGGCAACTGTGTCAGCCTTTTTTTCTTATATCACTTTCTTGTACTCTATAGGTTTTATGAGAAATTTTTGTTTTAAATGCTGCCTCCAATATTGGTATGTTGTATTAAGAGCTTTAGAACAGTCTGTGAAGTTCCCATGAACAGAATGACCTTTGCTGTCAGTGTTGAGCATCTTGCTTACCCTTTTGAACAAATGGCTGTCACTTGTGCTAAAACACCTTCACTCATCCTGACCAAAGTCATTTACTGATGGGAAAAGATGGACTATCTTCTTAATATGTGATATTTTCTCTGATTTTCACACTGTGCCCAATAGCAACAAAGATGTCAGTGTTCATCATGCCAGACAAATACTTTATATCATCAGTCTTGACTAGAAATGACAGCTTTATGAGGTCTAAAGGTTCATCTCAAAGGGAATGTATTACAATGTATTTTTATGTCAATGCAACAGGTTTTTTAGATTAACAAAGTTAGGAAAAATGAAGTCAAATATGAATACAATGCATCTGCATCCAAGAAATTTGAGTAGGCACTTTGTGGACCCACAGATAGCACGTCTTGGGGTCTTTTGCTTCAGGAGGCATGTAAAACTCTTAATTAAACATAAATAATCACAGAAATAATTCCTCAAAGTGGATGGTGACAATCCTGGGAATATCTCATGTCCATTAATGACTTTCCTGCAGATTTCTAACAGATTTTAAACCACTCCTACCATTTAATATCACAGTGTCAAAAATCACAAATGTAATGTCATATAGGGATTCAACCTACAGAAAAGTCCAAGAAAGAGAATCTTGGAGGGAAAGAAAATATTCAAAATATAAAAATGGTAGGTTATTGTTGGTTTTTTTTGTTTTTTGGGGTTTTTTTTTGCTAGTTTTTTAAAACATCTCTTTTTTGCCAAGTAAGTCAACAGTGTTCATGGTGGCGGGGTGATTTCCATTCTCTAGTGCTACCTCTATTGACTTCGTTACCCTCCTTTCTTGTATTTCTTCTAGGTTCCCAGCTACAGTCCTTAATCTACCTCCATGAAAATTATACTATATTCCTTTCTTCTTTATATCATCACCAGTAACATATATTCTTCAGGCCACATAAGACCCTCACCTACATTCATTTAACCCCATTTTCCTTTAGTTATGTGCTCAGTGATTGTGCAAACACAATGCCCTCACTGGGTTTGCACATGTGTAAATTACTGGTTTAGTAGCTAGATCTTATTAAACAATTCTGGAGATAATGAACAAGAAGGAACAAAATTCAGTTCAGCCTTTCTGAACTATATTGGTTCTTTTTCGAGTGCTTCTTCATGTTGATTCCATTCTAGGTGTGTGCGCGCCCATGTGTGCAGTTACCGGAATTTTTTCTCTCTTAGCAGTATCTGTAGCACCAGCTCTGGCACCCTCTGCAGCCTTGTGCTCATGCCACAGTATATGAAGCATTGCTGGCCCTGCGTCCCCACAATAACAGCACCATTGGGACACCACCAATTCCAGAGATCGTGGCACCAGTCTTCCTTCTTGCGGCACCACTCCCCAGTACCACACTGTAGCCAAGTTGAGCCACTGTCAGCTCCTCCTTGGTCTCTGAGGGAAGAGTACTACTTCTTGTATTCCAAAGAGGAGCCCAGCCCCCAACCCAGCCAACACCAGCTCCCAAGGACGCAGGGATTCGGTGTGGGCCCTACAGCATCTGGTTGGCCCAGGGACAATGGCATATCCAGTATCCATATTGGAACCCTGGGTGGTTCTCCATGGCACCAGAACCCTATTCTCACCGCTCATCAAGGAAGCACTCAATGGTGCTGATAACCCCGGAAGAGACTAAGGATTCAGCATCAGTGCGAGGAACTGAACCTCAGGAGCAAGTAACCACATCAGCCCAAACACAGAAGGAAGAGATCCCATCCCGTACCCTAGCGTTATTGTCCTCCTCGTTCCCCGATGAAGCGGTCACCATCATGGAGTCCTCAATCCCATTGGGTGACTTCTGGGCCCACCAAGAGCTCCTCAAGAGGTGTCCTCCAACTTGGACATTGAGGCAGAGGGACTCAAGGACATCTTAGACAACTTCTTTGATGTACTGGCAGCTGCGGTGCCAGTTCAGCTTGGGTTCCCTTTATATGAAGGGGTGTTCAAGGTGGTTCATGCCCTGTGACAAATGTCATCCTCTTTGCCACCAACATTAAAGAGAGCTGAAAAGAAGTACTGTGTCCTAGATAAGTGATTTGAATACTTTTTTACACATCCTCTCCAGGGATCCCTTGTGGTGGCCACTGCCAATGAGAGGGATAGGCAAGGCCAAGAGAGTTTGACCCCAAAAATAAGGACTCAAATAAGCTGGATTTATTTGGTTGAAAAATTTATTCTAGTTAGCATTCAATTTATAATTGCCAACCAGCAGGCACTGCTGGGAAGGTATAATTTCAATGTTTGGAACTCTCTGTCAAAGTCCACTGAGAGAATGCCTCAGGAGCACATCCAGGACTTTTCCACCATCCTGAAAGAGGGCAAGACAATAGCCAGAACGGCCCTGCAGGCAGCACTGAATGCAATAGATTTGGCAGCAAGATCCATGGCCTCTTCTGTATCCATGTGCAGGTGCTCATGGCAAGCAGTCATTTAGATTATCCCAGGAAGTGTAGCAGTACATTCAAGATCTTCACTTTGACAGCAATGTACTCTTCTCGGGTCAGACACATTCCAGGATGCATGATCTGAAGCACTGTAGAGCCACCCTGAATTCATTGGGCCTTTACACACCACAGGCCTCAAAGAGACAACTTCACCCTCCACAGCAGCAATCAAGTTTCTGGGGCCCTCTCTCTTTGGCTACTATAGGGGAAGAGATAAGGAAAAGGTTTTAAATGCTGTCGCCCTGCCTTAACTTCTTCCTCTTCCCAACCGAGACCCTCGCAATGCTTGAGTGGCCAACGTCAGCCATTTTGATGGTGCACCCAAGGACAGCATTATAGTCTCCACTCAAAATCCATCTGCCCATTCATTTCTGAATCACCTTTCTTCCTTCTTCCCTGCATGGGCCTGAATTACATCAGACCTCTAGGTCTTCAACATCATCTCAGCAGGCTTCACCCTGCAGTTTTCCTCATGTTCTCCCCACAGCCCTCTCTTCCTGTCCCTCTCATGAGCAACTTCTCATTCAGGAGGTGGAAACCCTTCTGAGGGTAAGAGCTATGGAGAAAGTTCCTCCAGACATGAAAGGGGATGGGTTATACTCCCGTTACTTCCTTATTCCCAAAGCAAAAGTCAGTCTCAGACCCATCCTAGACCTGAAGCGTCTCAAAAAATATCTCAAGAGACTGAAGTTCCATATGGTCTCCCTAGCATCCATCATCCACTTACTGGATCCAGGAGATGGGTATGCTGCCCTCGATCTAAAAGATGCATATTTCCACATCTCAATCTGCCCTAGCCACAGGAGGTTCCTCAGGTTCATGGTGGGCCGTTCCCGCTATTAGTTTACAGCACCACCCTTTGACCTCTCGTCCACTCAAAGGGTATTTACAAAATGCATGGCAGTGGTAGCCATATACGTGATATGCCAGGGAGTACAGATTTACCCTTACTTGAATAAGCTAGTGGTCCGACCTTCAATCAGTGTTGCAGGGTGTGCCCTTCAAAGGGCTAGTTCCTTCAATTACCCTGGTCTCCGATGCCTCAGATCTGGGTTGGAAAACTCACATCAACAACAATCTCAGCACCCAAGGAAGTTGGTCGCAAGTGGATCATAGCTTCCACATAAATGTCAGTGAACTAAAGGCGGTACACCTGGCCTGCCATGTATTCTTCCCCTTTATGGTGCACAAAGTGGTCCAAGTTCTAATGGACAACACTGCTGTGATGTTTTACATTAACAGGCAAAGAGCTCACTCATTGGACCTGTGTCAAACAGCTACACACTTATGGGACCTCGCCCTTCATAACAATTTTCATATCCTGGCATCCTATCCTATACTTATAAAATCAACAGCAGGATTTTATTCAGAGGGACAAGGCAATATGCCATGTTTATTGTGAATACAAAAATTTCAAAAAGCAATTGCCTACACACATACAAAGTTCTGCAAAGATGGAATATAGTTAACAGTCTCATTTGCTCATGTTAGTCCACTGGTAAGGTGGCTAAGCACGAGGGAGGGAGCAGGGGGTCTGTTGGTGCGCACCAATGCTCCTCGAGGATGATTGTAGAACCAAACCCAAAGTCCTCATCTTTTCATCCCCTTTTTATAGGGGTCCGCTCCTATGCCACTCTATGGGTTCTGCTTCGTCATGCTGCATCTGCATCCTGGTATGATTATCAATCACCCATGTTTTGCAAGCATGACTATTGTTGTTGTTTTTCATAGTTTGTTTTGTTTTCATCTTTCGAGGTGGATCCCAGGGTCATCGGTGGATAGTCTTCGGCCGTCTGGGTCATAAAAGTTGTTATCTTCAGTCCCTTGAACATCCGAGGCTGGTGCCTTTTCTCATCACTCTCTGGTCTCACATAAACACATCACTCATTCATCTATTCACATCCTAATCTCCTAACATTTACTTAAAACTTGCAACTGGAAGACACAAAGTGTCCTTCAGAAACAATAACATTTCTTTTTATCTAAAACATTCACTCTTATTACAAAACATCTTCATTTAACATTGAATCTCTATTTCAGAACATTTGCTGATGTTACTTTAAACAGTGATCTTAAAACATATGTTCTTCAACAATAACAACAGTTTCACAGAATGATCTTTGGTAACTTTACAAACAGGATAATCAATTACTACATGTTAGTTTCAGACAAACGGATGATGGTTTCAAAGAAACTTATCAATAATGAACAGATCACCCTACATACTCAAAATGCAAAGCCTCACAGAGACTGGTGTGGTGGTTTGTCGCATACCAAATGAATAAGGGTATTTCACATAGAATCCACATAAAAGAATCAAGCTTTGGGCCTACCTCACCTCCCAGGGGCCAGAAACACCATAGTGAACCTTCTCAACAGGTCCCTCTTGCCTCACCATGAATCGTCACTTCATCTTTGGGTGGTCGGTATGATCTTCAAAAGGTGGGGAGTTCCCGGAGTGGACCTCTTCACATCCAGTCTGAACAAGAAATGACATCAGTTTTTTCTCAGTCCACGGGCTCGATGAGGGATTGCCATCTGACACATTTCTTCTCTTATGGGCAGAGCTACTTCATGTACACCTTCCCACCAATAACGCGGATTCACAGGGTTCTACTGAAGATCAAGACAGACAAGGCAGATATAATCTTAATAGCTCGTGCATGACTGAATTAGGACTGGTTCAGCACATTGCCTGAGCTATCAGCTGCTCCCTTCCCCCTCAATAGAGCTCCCATTTTGTCCCAACTTGCTGTCAAAAGCCACAGCCAGCTCCTACACCCAGACATAGTATCCTTGCATCTGACAGTGTGGTGGCTGAGTGGTTAAACACAGATGAACAGATGTGTTCATCTTAGGTCCAACAGGTCGTGATGAGGAGCAGGAAGTTGTATTTGGCCAAATGAAAAAGATGTGCCTGTTGGACATCAAGCCAAGAAATCCTGCCTTGTTCCAGACATACTGGACTACTTATTGCATGTTAAGGGGCAAGGACTAGTGATTTCATCGATAAAGGTTCACATAGTAGCTGTTTCAGCCTTTCGCCCTCCAGTCCAACGGAGGTCAGTGTTTTCCCACTACATAACATCAGATTCCTTAAGGGCCTACATAGACTTTACTCTCAGGTTTGTGACCCATTACCCCTCTACTATCTGAACTTAGTTCTGTCAAGACTCATGGCCCCTTCATTAGAGTGCTTAATGACCTGCCCTTTATTGCTTCTCCCCTGGAAGGTGACCTTCCTGGTAGCAATCACTTTGGCTTGAAGAGTTTTTTTGATAAGAGCACTGACTTCAGAGCCTCTATACACAGTGTTTTACAAGGACAAGGTCCAGCTGCAACCACACCTGGCCTTCCTGCGCAAGATGCTGTTCCAGTTCCACAGCAATCAAGATATTTTTCTGCCAAGGTTCTTTCTATAGCTGCATAGTTCCAAAGAAAAGCATAAATGGCACACTCTCAACATTAGGTGAGCACTGACCTTCTACATTGAAAGACCATTCTACATTCGTAAGACCACACAATTCTTTGTCGCAGTGGTGGAGAGGATGAAGGGGCTGCCCATTTGCTCTCAGAGAATTTCCTCATGAATATCTTCCTGCATTAGACTCTGTTATGAGCAGATGAACATACCTCTGCTGGGGATTGTCACAGCCTCAACACAGGTACCAATGCAAGACATCTGTTAAGCAGCTACCGGGACTTCGTCCCACCATACCATCATCCAACAGGCTCAGGACAGCACCAGTGTCAGGAGAGTGCTGCAGATGGCACGTCCATGAACTCTGAGCCCACCTTAAAGGATATTGATGGTTAGTCATCTAGAATGGAATTGACATGAGCAAGCACTCAAAGAAGAAAGGACAGTTACTTACCTTTCATAACTGTTGTTCTTCGAGTTGTGTGCTCATGTCCATTCCATGACCTGTCCTCCGTCCCTGCCATTAGAGTTGATGGTGAGAAGAAACTGATGGGGCACAGAGCTGGTGGCATCTCGTATAACACTGCATGAGCCCAGGGCTCCAGAGAATGCCAGAACCAGCCTCACAGATACTGCTAAGGGAAAAAAATTCTGGTAACTGTGCACTTAGGCGCACACACATCTAGAATGGAATCGACTTGGCCAAGACATCTCAAAGAACAACAATTACGAAAGGTAAGTAACCATCCTCTCTTCAGTTTTGCCAGCAACCAAAAAGTAGTAAAAATTTATTTTAGTCAATAGTGAGCACGTATAACTCAAGATACACTCAGGAAAGAGATCAGTTGAATGAAAATATGTTATTTTCAGAATGAGACCACTTTTTAAGCAATACATTCATCTAAGAAATAGTATCAGTGTCAGTTGTAGGCTTCCAGTTCTTATTCTTGTTTCCAGGGAAATTTATGTTTCACCAGTAAAAATAAAGTAATAGGTTTTAAAATACTTATGTGTGTTTTGCTCCACTGGTCCCTTCCAATGGAACTAAGCTGGAAAGGCTGCCGGTGGCAGCATTAACTAAGAATGAGAGTCCTCACTTGTAGTTATCAAGTAGTAGCTGCCTGTTTGTTTAAATCTCCAGTAAAAGGGAAGTAGAATTCTGTAGCATTTCAGTATGAAGGGAATTTTTTAAATGCTTGGGAAAATATTTTAATGGGATGTTTTCAACCATTTTTTCCTTCACAGAATGAGCACAATGATCTTTTGAAGGGCAATTTGCTAAAAAGTTCTGACCATTGTATTTAGGCCAGCAGTTACTCACATAGTCAGATCTTTTGACAACAAATCAGATCTCTCTTCATATAATGCCCATTTTCTAAAGAAAGTTGAAATTTAAGGAGCCTCTAGTTATGACTGCTTATGTACATTTATGTCCCAGACACCAAGTTGTTAGTGTTCTAATAAGAATTTATTTAAGTGGAGCTCATTGCATTGGTGTTGAGGACAGAAAAAGAAATGATTTACTGTAATTCAACTTCTGTGAAATTATCATTTGGCTAAAACAATGAGAGTCCTGTAGCACTTTAAAAACTAACAAATTTCTGCAGACATAAGCTTTCATGGGCTGCAACCCATTTCGTCAGATGCATGAAATAGAAATCACAGTATACAGACAAACACGGCTTCCCCTCTGGAACTTATCATTTGGCTGCATTTCTACTCTTAGATTTCATGCTTTTAGCCCAAGACAGGTGGGAACTCCCATAGTTCTGAAAGGTTTTTAGACTTTACAGTTCCCCCAGACCAAGTGCCTGTGCCTCAGTGCCACCTGGAACATAGTGCCATGCTGCACAGAAAGACAATTTTTCCTTACTTCCTATATTGTAGAGATGCTGGCCATGGCTCCATAGTTAAGACTGAATTGAGATTTTCACTTAAAGCAGGGATTCAACCACTTCGTTACCTGTGAAGAATAGAGCATCTTCCTCAAAATTACAGTATCTACTCTTTGAGTATAGAATTAATTTTCTGAAAATTTAGAAATAAATCTGTTAACCAGTTTGAGTAAATATGGATCATCTAAAATGGATTTAAAATGGATCATCTAAGAAATTTAGTACCTAAGCCTGACCTTTCTTTGTTGATTATGATCTTAATGATATAACCCAGAATTTTTAAGCTTCCTATACAGTTAAAACTTATTGAAAAATTGTTTATATGCTACGTTTGGTGGGTTTCTTTTTTGGTTTTTTATTTTTTTTTTTGAGTGCTAATAACTTCAACCTCACTTCACCAGCCCTAGCTGCAAGGAAACAACTTTTCTGGGTATTGGGCCTAAAAATCTGTTTCAAGTCAGAGGCTCTCAAAGCACCCTGAACTAGCTAGTGTCTCAGGTGGAGACCTCAATAGAACTTACATGCTCCAGTGTTAATTAGAACCCTTGAGTGATATTTCCAAGTTAGAAAGATTCCTCAGTGCATCCATGAAGGCCTTTTCAGCCCAGATTCATTTGTTTTCAGTCAAATCTAGATGAAAAAACAAAAGACAATACATCCTAAATGAAGCATGGAAGGTATCAGGGCTCTCTGAAACAGGAAATCTGCAAGCAGCCATCCATATTGGTGCATCTAATACAAAGCAGAACTTCAACTGCCAGCTTTACCAGATTATCTGTAAACAGTTGTCAATAGTTTGATAGATGATGTGATCCCTAAGCCAGAAGACTAGGAAAAATCTAGTTCTTCGAGTGCTTGGTCATGTCAGTTCCCTCAGAAATACCTGTAGGGTTGGCACTGGTGCCTCCTGGAATCGTGCCTTCATAGCACTCTATATAGGGCTCTGCCGACCCCTCAGTTCCTCCTTACCACCCATGATGGTTGCTAAAACATTGTTCTTTTCCTTAGCAAGTGCTTCCCTCCCGAGTTGTTTGACTTAAGTACCTGCAAATAGTTGGTTTAATAGTTCTTTGTTGTTTTTATGCAGTATGGTTAGATATTCCCACTTATCAGCTTCAAGCCCTCTCAGTCCTGCCTGAAGCCTATGCCATGAGACAACCCGCACTCTGCCTGCCTTAAGTGTCTCAGGGAGTCTCATCAACATGAAAAGTGCAAAATTTGTAGAGCATTCAAGCCCAGGACTCAGAAGGAGAGCAGTAAAAGACTGAAATTCTTAATGGAGGCCGCCCTCCATCCTGCAGAACAGAATTCCTCTGCATCAGTGTGCAGTGCCAAAGAGCTGGCGAGAAAGGAGTCGGCACCAAAAGACCAGTAGCATACCAAAGGGGATGGCAGGAGGGGCCAGGCCATCAGGCACCAGTCTACAGGAGTGCCGGGCTGGCCCTTCATGACATGCAGGAACCAGGGGAACCAGGTTCTCCAGTGCCCCCCACCCCCTGCACATCCTGAAGAGCCCCCCGTCCCCAGGCCAGGGAGGTGAGGTCGCCCCATCTGAGCCACCACTGGTCTGTGGGGCTGGAGCAGCGTATAAGAACAGAAGGCAAAGGAGGCTGAGGGACAGCTGCCCCTGTACCCCTTCCCAGACCTCACGCCCCCAACACAGGTACAGGTCCCTCCTCCCTGGGACAGCTGGGGGATGGCTACAGGACCCCTTCTGTCCTGCATGGGGGTGGAAGGATGCATGAGGCAGGGTGGGGGGGCAAATGTAGGCTTGGCCCCCGGGCACTGGAGACTCACAGTACACCACTATGAAAGACTCTTGGAACCGGCATGCCTCCCCAGCACCGAAGAGCCTGACACAAGGAGATCATCAGCACTGATCCCCCTCTCCACTGCTGCAGAAGAATCTAAGACAAGCAGGGCTCATTCTCCAACACCTAAGACTTCATTGGCAAAGGCCATGCTGGCTTCATTGGTTCCATTGATTCTGGGATAGAGAAGGATCTCATTGAGTCTGGAACCAATTGACTCTCCACATAGAGACAGGAGGAAGACATTCAGCTTCCCTCCACCCCAAAACCTTTGAGGTGGACAGAAACCTTATTAAAGAGACGGCATCGTCACTGGCCACTCATCATAGACAGAAACCAGCACCGAAGAGATCGGCGGTACTGTCCAGGGCTAGGTCTAGGTCTAGGTCTCCTCAGATCTGCTCCTCAGCACTGCCCCTCCATGGTCTCCAAAGAGAGCATTTTTCATTGGACTCAGATGTCTCACAGGAGAGCCGGCACCGTGGTGGATAGCGATATTGGGAAGCACAACCCTTTGCGGTGCCTTGGGCACCACAGTGACAGATGCCCTCACAGTGGCCCTTTTGGACACTATGGGCCTTCCACCAGTCCTCTCAGCCAGATCCCACTCACTTTCATCAAAGGTGAGGAATCAGCCCTTCCATTCACTGGCTGGGGCTCCGTGGGACACCGTGGAAAATTCACAATGGTAGAGAGGAATTATTTTGTCCCTTCAAAGGGGCACGAACACTTCTATGCTCATCCATCTCCCAGCTCACTGGTGGTAGCAGCCCAGCCACTAATGAGAGAGCGTGCCAGCGTCAATAGGGTCCTACCCCGAAGGCGAAGGAGGCTAAGAAATTGGGCATCTTCGGGATGGGGGGTTGAACTTTGGATAGCAAACCAGCAGGCTATCCTTAGTAGATATGCCTTCAATTCTTGGCTATCTATGGAAAAGTTTGCAGAGTCATTGCCTCCTGACTCTAAAGTGGAGTTTGATGGCCACGTTAAGGAGGGGAAAGCAGTGTCAAAGATCCTCCTACAGGCCACACTGGACAGTGCCCATGCAGCTGCTCAGACAATGTCATCGGGGGTGGCAATGAGATGGAGCTCCTGGCTTCAAGCATCAGGACTCCCACATGAGGTCCAGACCACCATCCAGGACTGCCCATTCGAGGGGTCACCCCTTTTTTCGTCTCAGACTGCACAGTCTGAAAGACTCACAAGCCACGCTCAAGTCTTTGGGGCTCCATACCCCGGCTCCTCAAAGGAGACCTTTTAGACCACAGCCCTTACAGGAGTTCTTCCAGGCAGGATAATAACTGCAGAAGGGGTAGAAGTAACAACAGACGGAGACCCCCAAATCCTTCATCTAGCAGGGATCCCAGGCAAGCGAGACAGTCCTCAGGGGGCAAGCAGAACTTTTTGAAGTTGCGCTCGAGGATGATGTAATGTTCATTTTCCTGGATCCATCCCCTTTATTTTTGCACCAGCTATCTCATTTTCATACTGCATGGTCCCATATCACCTTGGACCAGTGGTTTCTTCTCACTGTGAAACTGGGTTAGTCCCTCCAATTCTCCCCACTGGCATCTTCCTGACACCCTTCCCCTCCCTGTCCCCCTTCAGGAACTCCTGTCATGAGCAACTCCCTCAGCAAGAGGTGCAGGCACTCTTAGAAGTGGAAGCGGTAAAGGAGGTTCCTCAGGATCTCCAAGGAAGGGGTTTCTATTATTTCCTAATCCTGAGGCAAAAGGGGGCTCTACCTTATTCTTGACCTGCAAAATCTCAACAGATGCAAAACTTCAACTTCTTTATGTATGGTTACCGTGGCCTCAATTATCCTGTTTCTGGATCCAGGCGATTGGTACAGTGCCCTCGATTTGAAAGACGCTTACTTCCATGTGGCTGTCTTTCCAGCCCACAAGATATTTCTCTGTTTTGTTGCCAGCCAAGTGCATTACCAATTCATGGTCCTGCCCTTTGGCCTGTCAGCAGCTCCCTGGATATGGCAGTGGTAGTGACATTTCTGATGAGGAGGAGAGTCTAAGTATTTCCCTACCTTGATGACTGGCTGGTCCCTGGTCATATCAGGGACCAAGTGGAAAGAGACGTAGGGTTCATAAGGATGACATTGGACAAGTTGGACCTTATCATCAATGTGCAGAAGTTGACTATCACCCCCACCATGCAAATAGAATTCATTGGAGATGTATTGGATGCAGATCAAGCCAGAGTATACCTTCCAGAGGCTTGCTTGCATACCATACGGGGCATCACACAGAATCTGTGTCTCTATCCACACACTATGGCCCAGAACTGCCTAAGGCTTCTGGGACACATGGCGTCATGCACAAATGTGATGCAACACATGATACTGCTCCTCAGACCCCTTTAAGCTTGGCTAGCTTCAGTGTACTGCCCAGTTTAGACAGGATAGTTTCCCCCCTTTCCTCAGTGCTAGAATCCCTGAGTTGGTGGTGCAACCTGGACAATGTTTGCGTAGGCGTTCCTTTGTGGCCCCCCAGCCATCTATATGTCTGGAGACAAATGCCTCAGCAGTGGGGTAGGGAGCACACTTGGGGGACATGAGGACGCAGGGCCTTTGGTCCCAGTCGGAACTCCTGCTTCATATCAATGTGACAAAGCTGAGAGTGGTGCATCTAGCCTGTCAGACTTTTCAAGATCATCTGGAGGGCAAGGTGGTATTGGTCCTAACAGACAATACGGCAGTGATGTTTTATATAAACAGACTGCGGGGAGCACACTTCAGCCAGAAAGGGCTCTGAAATCAGAGCACTGAAGTTGGAGCCTCCTTACACTGTCTTCTTTAAGGATAAGGTCCAATGCTGTGCTCACCCTGCATTCCTACCTAAGGTGGTGTCCCAGTTCCACCTGAACCAGTATATCTTCCTACCGGTTTTCTACCCGAAACCGCATGCTAACAGTCGAGATCACAGGCTGTATTCGCTGGACATTAGATGGGCCGTGGCCTTCTCTATAGAAAGAACAAAGCCATTCAGGAAGACTTCTCAGCTCTTCATAGCACTGGCAGAAAGGATGAGTTTCATCTCAGAGGATTTCTTCATGAATTACCTCATGAATTCATGAAACCTGTTATGAGTTTGCAGAAGTGCTGGCTCCTAAGCTTATGGCACATTCAACTAGGGCACAGGCCTCTTCCGCTGCCTACCTGGCCCAGGTACCGATTCAAGACATCTGTAGAGGGGCAATGTGGTCCACCATACATACTTTTACTGCTCACTATGCTATCATCCAGCAGGCCAGGAACAATGCTGAGTTCAGCAGAGCAATACTACAGTCCATAGTTCTCTAAGCTCTGATCCCGCCTCCATTGATTTGGCTAGGGAGTCACCTACTTGGAATCAACATGAGCAAACACTTGAAGAAAAACAATTACCTACCTTCCGTAACTGTTCTTCTTTGAGATGTGTTGCTCATGTCCATTCCAAGACCCACCCGTCTACCCCTCTGTCAGAGCTGACTGGCGAGGGGGTGGACAGTCAGCAGGGCCCTATATAGAGTGCCATGAAGGCGTGACTCCAAAGGGCTCCAATGCCGACCCTATGGGTACTTCTGAGAGAAAACTTTCTGGCGATCTGTGCACGCAGAGCACGCAGACCTGCTTGGAATGGACATGAGCAACAAATCTCAAAAAATAACAGCTATGGAAGGTAACCATTTTTTCCTCTAAGAACTTGCTCCAGGTCACTGAGAATCTTCTAGAGACTATGGAAAATACATAAAAAGGATGCAAAAATGCAAAATCTAATACTAAACAAAATTGCAGTCCACAGAGAACTAGAAATAGCCATTGGTGCATTTTTAGTAAGTAATTCCTTTGTCCATTTGAAGAGAGCTAAAGGAGAGCAGTTTAGAGGGCACTAAGACCTCAAAGAGCTAGGTGAATTCATACCTGTCTTATACTATGAGTATACAATCTATGGCTAGGAATCCAGTCAGTATTGTGTCCTCAGAAATATGCGTATCCAAAGTGTCAACAAGAAATATATTAAGTTGACAGGCTCCTCAAAACAGTGATGTAATAGCCATAGAAAACATGCCATGTTTTGCACTCAGGGGAATCCTACAAAAGAACATGAAAAATATGTTGAATAAGAATATTATCTAGTAGACATTGTTGTAACTGAAATGGCAAGCTCTCAGTATAGTGTAGGAATAACTCTATACTCCATTCCCTGAGGAGACTCTAATGGTTTTATACTGGGAAGGCTAGAAATCACTAAAGACTTTGACAGAACGGTGCTTGATAGAACTCCAGAGAAGAGACAAATTTACAAACAACCTCACACTGTTACTATTAGCCACACTCACAGCCAGAGAAAGTAGGACTTTTGAAAGAAATGTCAAAAAAGGCCTGCACATCATTACCAAACAAATTAGAGTAAATTCTTCCAATACAGTGGCTCATGACAATATTAAATTATGTGAAGATTACAGTAATGAAAAACAATAGAGAAATAATGAAAATACACATATCTTCCCTACCTCTGTGCAGTGAGAAAGTTAGATGAGGAGTGGATCAATTAGATTCAATCAAATGAAAAGCAACCTGAAACTGAAATGAACTTTTTTTGATCTGTGAAAAAGTTTTCTATTTTCATTTCTAGTGCATCTTCACATCTGTTAATCCAAAACTGGAAGTAGAAGTGTTGAAATATCACACATACTGCTAGTATTAGCAGATTTCCAGCCCAGTTTCAAAGACTTCAAAGGTTCAGATAGGCCAGTCTTTTAGATGCTTAATCACTCCAAATCTCCACGCATCTTGAGATTTATCCATCAGTAAGATCACGCTTCTTCCCACTTTATTTACATAAAGTAGCACCTTATTTGGTGAGTAGTCCATTGATTTCTATGAGCCAGATTCCATCATTCTTTCTTACTTGGAGTAGTATTTGACTACACACATAATTCCATTAATTGCAATGGGGATATTTATAAGGATAAAATATTACTCACTGTGAGTGAACATGGCATAATCAGACTCTAGGTAATACATAGAGAAAAAGTGCAGTGTTGGCACAATGATATCTAATCCCAATAATGAAATCACAATGTTATCTAATAAGAAATTTCCATTCAAGGTTTCTAATCTCCTGTTTGAAGTGACCCCAATATCTGATGAGAAGCATACTAACCCCGCACAGTAAACTCAAACAGTGGTAGTCATAAATAGAGGGCCTTTAAATCTGAACAGACGCTAAACAAGATAAAGAATACTCAGCCCTAGGTTGTAAAAAATTACTAATGATTTTAGGTGCATCTTTTTTGGGTGCTTGACTTTAGACATCTTTAAAGAGGCTTGATTTTCAGAAAGTGCTAAGCACCCACTCTGTTTCGTGTCACAGATTGAGGACTGAAAGATTCAGCACTCTGTATCTATAGTCACTTTTTAAAATACAGGCATCCAGATATTTATGCAGTCAGAAGAAGAACTACACATCACTAAAGACAATGAAAACTCTCAACAACTGAGAAACTACATTGTGTGCATGGGATGGGATGGATAAATCCTGCACTTGGGAGATAGGGGGACCGGAACAACTTTGGATACAGGAAGCCCCACTCTGGCAGGCCTGCTTGCATGCTTCAGTTGGAGGAGGAGCTTGCAAGGGAGTCTCTTCATCACATCAGGATGGCAGGCAGAGACATACAGACCTACACTCACTGCTACAGAGTGTTATGCCAGGAAAGTATCCCCAAGAGGAGGATTTATGCATGATGCCAGGACTCCCCACCTATGAGCTATGTTGCAAGGGACAACTGTGGGCCATGACACAAGCCAAGGAAGGAAGAGAACCAGAGGATGGTTTTAGCTGGACTTCAGGTGTCAGATGCTTTCCTTATGGCACCCAAGAGGAGCCCTGGGTCGGAATCTAGGGAAGTGGGCGGTCTTGGTTCCCCTACCTGAATGGAACTGCCACCACAATCTCTTACCTGTAGGTGTGGAGGCCTGCCCCCACTCGAGCTAGTGGAGAAGCTGGGTATGGCAACTCCCAATCCTGATGAAGGACATAAGGAAGGCCAGCAGAGAAACAAAAAACCTTCACAAAAAGGTGACATAGATGTGGAGAAACTCCTGAAATGGATGGTGGAGAGCCAGTATCAACAAGCAGCCAATCCGCATCTGCAACACAGCCAATTTCTGCAACAGCTGCCTATGCAATACCAACAGCAAGCTGCTCAACTGCAAAAGGAGTACTATCTCAATTCATTTGAAACCTGACCACATGTTACCAGGAGTAGCAATAACACTTGGTCCTGCAGCTGGCAACAACCTTCAGGAACCATTGCTGATCAGGGGCCAGGGACCTCTGGGAGGGTCAGGGATCCTGGTCAAGTTAATAAAGATGGGCACAGAGGATAACCCCAAAGCCTTCTTGGTGATATTTGAACACATGGTTACTGTGGTGGACTGGCCAGCAGAGCCTTGGGACATGTTTCTTGCCTTCACACCTGACCAGATCAGCCCAAAGATCCCATGGGTGCTTGATACTGCCATCTCGTTATGACTGCTATTTTAGACCATTTTGATATCTTCCCAGAGATTTACTTCCAGTGCTTCCAGAGAGAAGGATACATACCAGGGGCTCACCCTTGGGTCTCAAATATTATTGCTTGCATTGGCTAATCCCAGATAGGCAAACTGGGGTGGAAGTGGCAAAAATAATGGGCTTAAGTAATTTATCCAGATTTTCCTGGTCAGGCGACAGGAGTGGGTGCAGAGACTCCAGCCAGATGCACTGTCAGAGACAGTAGACCTTATTGAAAATTTCCTACCAGCTGAAGGGGCACCCCCGACCCTCAAGGGTGGGGTCCTTGAGGTTAGAGGTTAGGCCATGACTGAATGTGAAAGACTAAGTGCAGTGGAGGGAACGAGGCACAGGAGACTGCTGGTTGGGCTGAGGCCCAAGTCCCTTCTTCAGGGAGAGATAGACAATGAGCAAGAATGCCCGAGTTCACAGAGGCTCAGGGAGCCAGAGAGTATGGAAGCTAAGGTGACATCCACCAATGGAATGAAGAAAAACAGCAGCCCTACAGGCAGGCTGATGCTTCAAGTATGAGCAACATAGTCATTTTCAACACTACTGTCTGTTTGTGGAGTGCAGCTACAGGCAAGCCTGGACAGCTGTCCCCGAGAGTCCACAAGCAGGGACCAGCCAATATTGGTAGTCCCAGTAAAGGTCTATACGTCTGAAACAATAGACTTAATAGAGTCAGGGTGCAGACAGACCCTCATAAGGGAAAAGTTGGCAAAGGCCATTGGGATGTCAATTGACACAATTTTCCTTCACTGTATACACAGAAACATGCACCCACAAAGAAGTTACAGCTTAACTGGGGAAAAACGAGAGTTCTGTAGCACTTTAAAGACTAACCAATTTAATTTCTGCAGGCATAAACTTTCCTGGGCTGCAACCCACTTTGTCAGATATCACAGAACTCTCATTTTTGCTGTATACAGACTAACACAGCTACCCTTCTGGAACTTATCTTGGGAAACCACACTAAAACTCTCCCTGGGATGGGGGAGACGTCTCTGGCCTACCCAGTAATTCTGGGCTGTGAGTGCAAGTGCGGGAGAAGGACTTGGTGGGGAGGGGGAGTGACTTCACCTCCAAGGTCAGAGAAGGGGCTGGAACATGGAATTGGTTGATGCAGCAGTGCAAAAAGATCCAGAGAGGGGATATCACAACCTGCGGAAGGACCCGTGAGGGACAAGCGAACTTAAGATCCCTTGAATATGGAGTGGCTGAACCAAAACAGGGATTTCATAGGGGAACAGAAGAGAGATGACTTCTCCCCCCTTGAACAGCTGGTTGCTTTCAACTGGGAGGTGTATAACTGACAGAAACTAAAACAATGGAGTTAAGAGATGAATGACAGTACTAGATGGTACACGACCACCAGAACAAGGTTCAGGCCCAAATTGTAGAACTTTGTCTCTTTCTGAGTGAACTACTTTGACTTGCTCACTCAGTTCTGTGCACCAGTTATCTGGGGAGGGAGAAAATCTTGGAAGGAATTATCTGCCAGTTCTAGTGGCCAGGCATCTACAAAGAAGTAAGGGATTACTTCATGGCCTGCCCAGAGTGTCACCTGGCAAGCCCCAAGAATGCCTCAAGGGCTCCCCTCATACTGATGCTGACAGTAGACACCCTCTTTGTGAAGATCGTCATGGATTTGATAAGATCGTTAGAAGACTATGAATGGACACTAACACATACTGGTAGTTTTAGATTATGTGACACACATGCCAAGGCCATTTGGCTATAGCAACGGAAGTCACAAAGGTTTTTTTTGAGGGTGGGAATCCCAAATGAAGTACTTTTAGACTAGGAGATAAACTTCACATCATGATTGATGAAGAACTTGTGTTAGCTACAGAAAATCAAATTTCTGAGAGCACCTGTTTACCACCCACAAACAGATGGGTAACTCAAATGCTTCAGTAGGACCCAGAAGGAGATCCTGAGAAAATTCTTGGCTGAAGGTCCTTGCCATTCGGATTACTTATTATTGCCCCTCCTATTTGCAGTACCAGATGTTCCCCAGTCTCAACAAGTTTCTCACCTTTTGAGTTGCTATATAGAAGACAACACCAGAGAATCCTAGACCTAATTCAGGAAACCTTGGAGGAGCAAGAGCCCAGAGGTGTCAGGGTAGTACAATACATGCGCCAGCATTGAGAAAAGCTGAAGACACTAGGCTTTAGCAAAGGAAAATCTCTTGAAGGCCCAAGTATCAAGAGCAAGCCTACAACAGGGGCACCTGTCCAGGCAAATTCCAGTCCAGAGGCAGGGTACTACTGTTGCTGCCCAGCTCAGAATCAAAATTAATGGCATGGTGGTAAAAGCTCTTTGAAGTGGTATGCTATAGAGGAGCTGTGGATTATGAGATCTGGCAACCCAGGAAGAAGAAAGAGACTCAGATTTACCCCATAAACCTTCTGAAGGCTTGGCAAGGCTTCAAGAGCTTATTCATAACACCTTCCCCCCAATTTAGAGCTGTGTCTGCAGGCTCTGTTACTTCAGGTGTCAGACACAATTCCCTTGGGGAAAGACTCTGGCCCAATGGGTTCAGATATTACAAGTAGTCTGATATTTCCTTTCCATGTTCTTGTCACAAACTGGACAAACCCAGCTGATTTGTCATCATATCACGATGGAACCCAACTGGAAGATCCACCAGAACCACTGAACCCTGCCCAGGAAGCTGTAGGATGCCATATGTCAGGAGTTGCTGGTGATGTTACACTTCTGGGTGGTAGAAGAATCTCATAGCAGTTGGTGAAGCTCCGTTGTCTTGATGCACAAGCCAGGCAGGGCAAATCTGTTTTGTATCATCTTTAAAAAAATGAACATGATATCCACATTTGGTGTATTTCCCAGACTTCAAGTTGAGGAGTTGTTGGGGGATGCGAAGTATATCTTGATGTTGGAGCTGACCAATGTCTACTGGCAGATCCCACTGTCAAAGGGATCTCAAAAAAAAATGGCCTTTGCACCTCCTTTTCACTGGATGATACCATTTTAAGACCATGCCCTTTGGTCTTCACAGGGCAGTGGCTACTTTCTAATGAACACAAGCCTATGACCACCTGGCCAGCACATGACAGCCTACATACACAATATAATCACTAGAGCTATGAATGGGAGAAAAAGATCAAGTGCATATCAGCGACCCCTCTTAAGAAAGCTACCCTCATGGCAAACCCAGTTAAGAGTTAGTTGAGGTTTCATCAAGCAAAGTACCTGGAATAGTCTGTCAGAAGGGGCAAGCTTAGACCTCTGATTGGGAACATCCAGGCCTTCACCAGTTGCACTATTCTAATGAAAAAGAAGCAAGTAAGAGAATTTTTGGGTCTGGACAGCTTCTATAGATGACTCATATCCAATTATATCAGAGGAGTGGCTCCCCTTACTGGGTCAGTGAAGCACTCTAGCCCCAAGAGGATTGCCTGGTCCATGGTCTGACACAGCCTTCAGGACCTTGAAAGACCTTCTGAGAAATAAAACATTCCTCTTCCACCTTGACTTGACATGACAGTTCATACTCCACACAAATGCTTTGGACATGGGGTTACTGACAGTGCAATCCTGAGATGAGGAAGAGCATCCAATCCTCTATATCAGCTAGAAACTATTTCTCAAAGAGAAGGCCTATTTGACTATAGAGAAAGAGATCTTGGTGGTGAAGTGGGCCATAAAAGCACTGCAGTATTACCTGATAGAAAACTTTATCCTCTTGATAACTGACCACAGACCCCTCCACTCCCTAAATTCCGTGGAAGACACCAACCCCCTATTATGAAATGGTATTTGGCCTTACAACACTACACCTTCCAGGTAGCCCACAGACTGGAAAATAAACACCAGAATGCATATTTCTTTTCCAGGGCAGGGGTGCCTGCATGTCTTGAACTTGGACACCACAATACTGAACTTAAGGGGAGAGGGTCATGAGGTGGATAGGACTGGAGAGATGGGGCACAGGAACAACTGTGGACCCAGGAAGCCCCATCCTGGCAGGCTGCTGGGCATGCTTCAGTTGGAGGAGGGGCTTAAAAGGGAGTCTCTTTAGCACAGCAGAGTGGAGGGCAGAGAGAAACAGATCCGCCCTCATGGCTATGAAGGAATTACACCAGAAGAGTATTCCCAGGAGGACTGAGGCATGAAGCCAGGATTCTCCAGCCTGCAGAGGCCTGTGGGCTGTGTATTGCAAGACACAACATGCCCCGAGGAGGGACAGAGCAATAGGAGTGTGTTAGCTGGACCGCAGCTGCCCAAGAAGGCCCTTGTTCAGAATCCAGAGGAGTGGGAGGGCTGTGTTGCCCTACTACTTGACGTGACTGCTGCCACAGACTCTTACCACTAGTATGGGGCACATCCCCACACACAGTGCACAAAACTTCCACTTCAACCCAAAATACGTATTATAGTTTTCACATTTTTTCCTTGTAAATGGGGCAATTTTAAAAGTTATCTTAACATTTGAATAAAAACAAGCTTTTTCGGCATAACAGAATGTTGAAATGCGTAACTCCAATTGAAATATACAATACTTTCATTCACATAAGTTAGCTGTCATATTAAATGTAATTGCTAGCCTGGTGCTTTACAATTTTAAAAGTCCATTACTGTATCAAATTAGAGATGACGTTACTAAGCATATTTTTGAGGAAAATGTGTGTCTGAAAGATTTATATAAAAAAATTGTCAGAAATCAATTAAGCTTCTCAAAGATTTTATTAGATATTAAAATCTTAACGTAGTCTCAAGAAAAAAAAATTATTTCCTGGTTGATTTCCTTAATATATCATAAAGAGAAATGTTGCTTTTGAAAAGGTCTGATAGTCATGATTACTGGGGAAAAAAGTGTGCTGTTTAAAATAAAATATGACGGAACCAGTGTTCATGAATATCACTACACATTCCCACAAACTGGTTGGTCTGATCACATTATTCCCTTTGAACTCACATTTCAAGAATTCTCATGGAAATGGATTTCTGAATGTGTGAATATTTGAGCAATGCCTGTTGTCTCTACAAAAATCACATGCACACGAGCACAAGGTTGTTAACGTTGTAAGCCAAGGCAACACTTGATGCAGGTTCAGGTCCTGGGTCTTTCATGGATTTCCTGTGTGACCTTGGGCAAGTTACTTAAACTCTCTTTGCCTCAGTTCCACATTTGCAAAAGGAGGAGAAATAATACTTTCTTTTTTGTCTGTTTAGACTGCCAGCTCATCACAGCAGGGACTATCAACAATATGTTTGTCCAGTACCTTGCACAATGGGGCTCCATCTTGGTTGTGGCCTCTAGGTGCAACTGTAATTTAAATAATAACAATAATAATTATAAGGAACTTACACAAAATGGTTTGAACTATACTTGGCTCTTGTTGGGGTTTCCTCCTACTTTCAGAATTACAACTCTTGAAAATTCATGTTTTTAAGTTAATTGAATTTAATGTGTCCAGTGTTCTTGCTGTCTCTAGACCAGATTTTCTACAGTTGAATTATTTTCTATGATTCCACGTACCTTTCTTATTTTGGTCAATATCCATAACCCTAAATTAATTGCTGTTTCATCATGTTTCCTCAGAATTGTTAATGTATGGCTGTGTAAATTCAGATATATACATATTTTGTACAACTAGACTAATTGGGGCTATAGATTACATGCCAGGAAATATTCAACATAATATACTGAAATTAGCTCTGCCACAGCCATAAATACCAATGGGGGTTGTACATATAATGCTTCATACATTCATCCAAAGTCGCATTTGTGAGGACTAAAAGTCTCAAGAGATGGGTAATTGGATGTTGATCATTTTCCCCCTAGTCTGAAAGGCTTTAGCGTCCAATAATTAGTGGCCTGTTTGAAATGAGTTCAACAGTCTTGGTCACATTCAAGTGATCCAGTGTCCATATTACAAAGACCAGCTGCACAAAGTGGCAGTCTGAATGTAAGTGCTTGGTGAATTATTTGCACAACCAATTTATTTAGCAACCTTAATTTTTTCTCTGTGAGCATGAATGAGACATTTTATTTTTATGAATTTGTTCATTTTTCACAATTGTTTGACAACTGATGTAAGTGAACATATTTCAGTCTATGGGTTGCTCTTCACTGTTGCTTCAAGTAATTCACGCTGGGTGTTTGAGTTCCTCAATCCAGGTGACTGTTTCCTGATTTTTGACAAACACTCCACCGTAAATACTCAGGTAAATTCTTCTTTACTTGAGTATTTATAACATTTTCTCTTTCCACAAACATTCAAAAAAAACAAACAAACAAAAAGCTCATTTGAGTTTTTGTGGAAGTGAATAAAAGGAATCATGAATATATTGAGATGAAATGTTTGCAGGCCCCCTTCCTCCTCCCCCTGCCCCGATCCCTCATATTCACTCAGCTCTGCTCAGTACAGAGATAATAGATTTAGGTCCCAATTCAGGTAGACACTTAAGATTGCTGAATGAGACTGCTCATATGCTTAAAGCTAAAAAAGTGCTCTGCTGGATTAGGTCCTGAAGTAAGTTTAGTGAATATCCCTCATGCTCATGAAAGCAGTTCCTCCAAAGCAGTGGTTCTCAAACTTGTTTGATCAGGCTTTCCTTCGTTGTGTCTGTAGTTTCCTTACACCCCCTCCCCTAAGTACGTATACTGCCACCCAGCTCTGAAGGCAATGCCTTGCCAGCAGCAGCACAGAAGTAAGGGTGGCAGTCTGAAAAGTGATATTCATCAATATCATTTTTCACAGAAGACTTAGCGCCCCATTGTTACCCTTACTTCTGCACTACTGTTGCCACCCTGGAGCTGACAGCCAGAGCCCTACTGCCTACAGGTAGCAGGGCTTCAGCTGTCCACTTTATCCCAATCTCCTGGGTGTGCATGGTACTTCTGCAGTTCGGGGCTGAAAACCAGAACTCTAAAACAAACAAACAAAAAAAACCCACACAGCTCATGCCTCCCTTGACACATTCCTACACATCCCTTGGACGGTCCACCCCATAGTTTGAAAACCGCTGCTCCAAAGCAATGTTGACACAGATTATTGGGCCAGTGCGGGGAACCATGCATTGCCGCTATACAACAGCTACTTCTTCTGTGGATTAAAAATTTTAGTGTCCAGTTTTCTCAGTCCTACAGTGTCAAAGAGACTCATTTTTCACTTTAAAAAGTACAACTTTTGTCAACATTTTCAGTAAGATTTGTTTTTATTATTAGAGAGACTGTTTTTGAGTAACTGTCTTTAACATTGTGTAAATATGGCATTAATTATTTTTTCTCTTTTTCTTTCCCACTTCTGCTTTCTTCTTTTAATTTTTACTTTATTTCACATATTTACAACCTTTTCATTTTTTTCTCAAATTTACTTTTTTCTTACATTGCCAATTTTCTATAACAATCTTCATCAATGCAGATAGATGCTGCGAAGCCACTAAAGGTGAAAATGGAAGCCAGTCATGGCAGCAGAATTCTGCTGGGTTTTTTTTCTTAGTAGCCATAAGTCTATTATGCATGTTTTGATATTATTGATAAAACAAGTAGCATGTGTTCTTCTTTTCTCTGGGAATGTTATTTTTAAGGGGAAAATAAATAAAGGTCTGGATACAAATTGGACTTTCTGGAGCTCTTCTAAAGTATACATTTCAGATTAATATCATAATGGAAGTAATTGATCAATTTATGCATGAAAAATTCTCACTAGTGGCTTTTATAAACAGAGAAACTATATGTCTCATAACAAACACAAACTTACTGTGATTGGCTGTTCTCCTATGTTCATGATTTTATTCATTTTTCTCATATATTTTGTTTACCTAAGAAACATGTGCATAGACTATTATATGTCATTGGGTGCTGTGGGTTCTCTTGTTCGTGATGTGTCTGTCTTTCATGAGAGCATTTTGATCCCATATCTGCTTCTCTGTGTGTAGTTGCTTTTTAAAAAAGTGTATATTATTTGTTCTATCAAATATTCTGCTTCATTAGCTCCTTTTGCAATATTTAAAACTAAATTTTATGCATATTACAATTTTTTTACCCTATCAAAAATAGGATTGTTTTAAAGTATTCAGTCTCTGTCTCCATTAAGCTTTGTATATTTCCAAAGTTAATCTATTTTACTTTCTTTTTTCATCCCTACCATAATGCCTCTAGCCACATAATAGGTCCCTCATAGCTGTTTCCCAAGGTGATGACCATTTATGGCCCCTGTGCCTGCATTTTGAGAAAGGAAAACTACCATTCCCAACCCTTATTTCCATAACGTGTTGATTGTGAAAGACAAGTACAGAGTTCTTTACCTTGAACTTTAAAAAAGAATAACAGTCATAGTTATGACTCATATGAACTCTTTATTGCACAGTTGCATACTCAAAAGAGTAGGCCCTATCATGCAATTAGATCCATGTGGACAGACCTTTCTTTCTACACAGAAACTCATTCACTTTGGTGAGGATCCACATGGATGTAAGAGTTTACCCACATGGATCTGATTGCAGGATCAGAGACTAATATGTGGAACTCATAATCCTATTACATGTTTAATAATCCTAGAAAGGAATGCAGTTCCAGGATAAGGCAGAAACTGGAGCTTTGTGTTAAGGATTCTTTTCAAAAAATAAAATTAGTACTGTGAAATTGTGCACTTTTTACGTACTGTACGTTCTTGTGGCAAAACATCAAGATATTGAACAAAATTATGCAATATTTTGAAATCTTTTCCTTTATTTTGTTTTCATTCTGTGCTATTTAATTTTTTTAAAATGGTTTTACCTTATATTTGAAGAAAGTTTGGTGAACATCAGTGTATGTGCTAAAGAAAAACTGAGCATCTTCACCAATGTAAAGGAATGTTTTCATCAATTCAAAAAAATGGTGAAAGACAACTTTTATCAGTTTTAAATTATTTCTGAAAGCTTTCACTTTAAAAGATGATTGATAAATCCACTTGTCATATACCATATCTGATATGGTCTTTTAGAAAACGATCTTGCATGGCTCATCTCTCATGCAAGAAGATATACTCTTAACAAAATGCATATGTGTAGCCCCAAGACTGACTTCCATATGTTTATAGAAAGACATCCCTCCCTAAAAACTGAAGTATCTAGTACAATAAGGAATGTAAGGCCTGATCCAGTAAACACTTCATGTGAAATTCTTGCCACTGACATAAATGGAGTCATGGTTTCATCCCCGACTTTTGTTTTCCACTATATTACATCCATTTTATACCAATGTAATTCCTATCATTCACCAGCATAAAACTTGCATGCAAGAATGGAGAATCTGACTTTCTCATCAATATACCTACTCATGTTAATTCCCCATTTTGGCCCCAATGCAGCAAAGCACTGAAATTTCACCCTAACTATAAGAAGGTGAATAATCCCATTCCTGTTTGAAAAAGGATTTACACACATTTGAGGCCCATGGACTTCACTGACACCACTTGTTTAAAGCTAAGCGTGTGCTTAAGTGTTGTGCCGTAATGGAGCCCAAAGCCAGTAACCACTAATGTTGTGCGGTAATGAAGCCCAAAGCCAGTAATGATCTGGCCATGAAAAAGCAAATGATTTTTCTTAGAAACTATTATATTTATCTGTATCATAGGTGGAGTTGGTAGCACCACTTGTAGTTAAGGTTGCCTAACATGCTCCATTCTAAGCACCTGTTTTCACTTGCTTATAACTCTGCCAAATTCTAATGGTTTTGTGCTAAAATTTTATATAACAAATGTCTTCCTCTGGCTGATTTTTTTTGGGAAAGTTTCAGGTTTTTTCCATTCATTTATAAAAACAAGATTCTGGAAAAACGTAAGGCTTTTCCATGATAAATTTTTTTTTACAAACGTTTGGTTCAGAAATACTAGTTCCTCTTTGCTTTGGGACAGATACTTGAAATTTGTAGACATGTTGGAGAAGAGTCGACATGGTTTTTGTAAATGGAAATTATGCCTCACCAATCTACTAGAATTTTTTGAGGGGATCAACAAGCATGTGGAAAAAGGTGATCCAGTGGATATAATGTACTTAGATTTTCAGAAAGTCTTTGACAAGGTCCCTCACCAAAGGCTCTTAAGCAAAATAGGCTGTCGTACTATTGTTTATTTATGCAAAAACATGTAATTGACATTACATAATTAAACCACAGTACAAACTTAAACTACATTAAAACCAACTTACTAATCTTCTATACACTACATTAAAATAAACTTTTAATAAAAACCATGTACCCAAGGTGACCCAAGGGGTCCACCCACTGCTCAGGAAAATAGGCTGTCGTGCTAAAAGGGAAGGCCTTCTCCTGAATCAGTAACTGATTAAAAGATAGGAAACAAAGAGTAAGAATAAATGGTCAGTTTTCAAAATGGAGAGAGGTAAATAGTGGTGTCCGCCAGGGGTCTGTACTGGGACCAGTGCTGTTCAACATATTCTGAAAAAGGGATAAACGAGGTGCAAAAATCTGCACATGATACAAAACCACTCAAGATAGTTAAGTCGAAAGCAGACTGAGAAGAGTTACAAAGGGATCTTACAAAATAGGATGACTGGGCAACAAAATGACAGATGAAATTCAGTATTGATGAATGCACATTAGAAAACATAATCCCAACTATACATATAAAATGATGTAGTCTGAATTAGGTGTTACCACTCAAGAAAAAGATCTTGGTGTCACTGTGGATAGTTCTCTCAAAACAGTCACTTAATGTGAAATGACAGTTAAAAAAACTAACAAAACGTTGGAAATCATTAGGAAAGAGATAATCAGATAAAAATATCATATTGTCTCTTTATAAATGCATGGTACACCCACATCTAGAATACTGCATGCAGATCTGGTCAACCCATCTCAAAAAAGATATATTAGAATTGGAAAAGATACAGAAAAGGGCAACAAACATGATTAGGGGCATGGAACAGCTTCCATATGAGAAGAGATTGGGACTGGGACTTTTCAGCTTGGAAAAGAGATGACTAATGGGGGATATGATAGTGGTCTATAAAATCATGACTGAAGTGGAGAAAGTAAGTAAAGAAGTGTTATTTACTTCTTCACATAACACAAGAGCTAGTGGTCACCAAATGAAATTAATAGGCAGCATGTTTAAAATGAACAAAAGGAAGTATTTATTCATACAACGCACAGTCAACTTGTGGAATTCTTTGCCATAGGATGTTGTGAAGACCAAGACTATAACAGGGTTTAAAAAAGAAGTAGATAAGTTAATGGAGGATAGGTCCCTCAATGGCTATTAGCCAGGATGGGCAGGGATGCAAAACCATGCTCTGAAGTGTCCCTAGACTCTGTTTGCCAGAAGCTGGGAAAGGGAGATGGGATGGATCGCTGTTCTGTTCGTTCCCTCTGAAGAACCTGACACTGGCCACTGTCAGAAGGCAGGATACTGGTCTAGATGGACCATTTGTCTGACCCAGTATGGCCATTCTTATGTTCTTTGTATCAGCGATTTGCCTTTTGCTGTTCCCATGAAGAAATGCCCAAATTTGGCCAAGTCATAAGCCTCTGAAAATCTCATTTCACATAAGTTCAGTAGAGATTTGTTGAGTTTGGCCACTACATTCTCAGAAGAATCTCTTTATGCTGAGCATGCTCCAGCCCAAGAATACAGGGTCTGAACTGGAGTTTCTCCGCAAATAGTCTTTCCAGCTGCATTAGCCCCTTTGGCCCTGGGGACAGGACCTAAGAGCAGGAAAATGTTCTCTGTTGTGCTTCAGCGCTCCCCTTGCACAGGAGGAAGCAAACTGACTGGAAGGCAGAGAGCAAAAGCTGGACCAGCAGTGTCAGAGGAAGCAGATTGAGTCTGTGAGCTGGTGGGGAAGAGGGTACTGGACTGAAAATTAGGAGAGGAATGAGGACCAGGAATGGCTGGAGAATGGAACTGGGAGTCAGAGGGAAACAGGAGCACCAAGGCACTGGAAGACCTAAACAGGTGGGAGTGAAGACTCAGATTGTATAAGGATCCCAGTGGGTGCGATACTTGGACTGAATGGGTAAGGTGCCCGGAGAGATTCTTGGCTGAGGAGACCAGCTGAGGGAGACTGGCCCTGGGAACCATGTTGGAAGGAAGACTGGGACTCAGATGTTGAGCCTGCATTTGGCTAGGGAAGGTATTAGGGACTGGTAAAAAAAGATGACTAGTATGAGACTCAGATAAAGAGGTAGGGGTGGGAGAAACAGGACACAGACAGTTGGAAGGGGCCAGGCAGAAGAGATCAGGCTTGGTTGGGAGAATGGGCAGACAAATCTGTGACCACTAGAGTATGCTTACCCCTGATGAAGCCTGAGATGCCTGAGTTTCAACTTTCCTCTTCTGTGAGTAAATGGTTGTAACACACACTGGTAATATGTGTGTCTTATAGCCCTTTAGTGACTAATCCACATAGATGATAGCAACCTGCTTAATTTGTCTGTACTTGAGTTCCCCATAAGTAAAATGGAAATACCACCACACAGGCATGTTAGGAAATAAATTATTAATCTTTGTGAAGCATTCAGATATTATATTGATGAGCACCATAGAAAAGCCCAAGAGGAAATTAATGATTCTGTCTTCAGAACAGGGTTTGAATAGTGTGCAGAAAATAAGGCCTCTGGCCATATGTTAAACAACAAAGAGGAAAAAAAAACTTGGAATAGCTTCTTATTTAGTGAGCACCAACCATTCTCTGCACTGAATGAGGCAAGGGTCCTGTGCAAAAAATAGTATGTGATGCTGCATGCACACAAGGGCAACCTTAATTCTGAAATTCCTGACTTTGGAGTGCTTGACTTTGCAACCTTACCATTCTTTAATGTAGTGTTTTGTGTGTAACATCATATATTTTCTTTGTTCTTCCCTCTTAAAAACGAATGAAGCGTACAAAAGCAAAATATTTTTTCTAAGCATTGTCCAATCTCCTTGTTCCCCATGTGAACTATTCCTCTGTTGATGACATATTTGTTATCACAACAAATAATTCTCATATTTCAGACAGACATTTAGGATGACAAATGAAAAATAATGAGCAGGAGCACAGAATTTGGTGAACTCTAAGACCCACTAAAGACCCATTTAAAGACCCACTAAAGCTTCATTGGAAACTTAATAAAACCATAAGGGGAATTTAATGTGGGTTGTAGGAGGCAAGCTCACTTCCATTATCCCTAAGAACGTATATTTATGTCATTGTTGCCATGGGGAGTGGAGACAGTGAGAAAGATTTATGTCACTTGTACTTCTTCCGCTAATCCTGGGACCAGTGCTGGCTTTAGGGGTCTGCAATCAGGGCAACCGCCCCGGGTGCCTACATTCATGGGTACCAAATCATCACATTCGGGTACCAAATCCCTGTTCTTATTTCTTTGTGATTATGGAGGGTTTTGTGAGGTGGGGGTTACTTGCTACATTTGGGTGGTGGGTGGGGAGTGGACATGGAAAACATTTTTCACACTGGGCGATAAAGGGCCCTGGGACCTGCTGGGAACTGGACCAATCACAAGGTTAAGTTAGAGAAATCTCAGTGTTACTGGTAACTTACAGCTAGCTACCTAGTACCACTGAGGACTCATGAGGCATAAGAACATGCTTATCAGCCTCCTTTTCCATGGCCATACCTTCTACAAGGATGAATAAGGGTGAGTCAAGCTGGTGTTACAGCTGCTCTGTGTCACCAGAGTAGAGCTAAAGATCTAGCTCAATGAGGTTACATTGACTTTAAGCCAGTGCAAGAAAGAGGAGAATCAAGCCTTGGTCTATATCTCAGACTGTGTCATACATTAGTAGTTTCCTGGGATAATATAAAGATTTATGTATTGGTCTGTAATATAGTTTGAAAAACCTGTCCTTAAAACAAGAGTAAGGTAGGATGATTGTACAGTCAATTATATCATCATGCCTTCTCACAAGAAGCAGTGAAGTAGAGCAAATGAAAGCGTTTTCAAATGAAATAATATTGCCTGATATATACTTATCAGCTTTCACATTTTAACTCAAGCTAACTTTAAGTGATATATATAGACCTTCATAGATTTAATTTGATACACTGCTGTCATTAGGACTTAAATGTTAGTTAAGTAGATTTGTTCTTTAAATGTAGTAATTCTAAAAAGGCTTTCCGTTTTTATGATTGAAAATGTAACATTTTCCCAGTGGTGTCATATACCAAGAAATGTTTGTTTCATTTTCCATAATTTTAAAGCTCTAAAATGTACTGCTACTGAATTTGAGCCTGAAATCCTAATTGGTGACCCAGAGATCTTAAAAAACAAACACCCTTTCCCCTCCCACACACACAATATTGTGATGGAACTCAAAGCTACAATAGTTTTAGTATTCTTCACAGTCCTACAGTTTAGAAAAATGTTAAGCCTAGGACTGTATTCTTCCCGAAAGATGTTTATCTTTTTTGCTTCTTGAATTTTGACAAGTCATAAACATGTATAAATAATTTATCAGTCAAATGATGTATATAATAGGAATACAAGTCAGAGTATGATGGCTTTTTAAAACAGTAGGGATATTGGAATAGAAAATACTGGCCTTAAAAGGGAAATAAACAAAAGCATAATACAATAAAATCTACATATATATATATATATCATACATTGGCAATAAAATGTGCTAATCTGTATTTTCATATGTCTATGTTTTTGCATGCGTAATGGACATATCAAAATTCTATTGCTAGCTAAATATAAACAAACACCACAGTAAAGGCCCATTTCAAAGCTGTAGTGGATTTAGAGAGATGACTACTTTGAAGTAAAATCCATGAAATATAAACTTTATATACAGCATTAAAACGAATGAAATAACATAAAAGATATATAGTATGCAAATAACCAAATTCAGCTGCATGATAATTTCCTGAGCCATATCCAGACTCATGAGCCTGTCACCCAAGGTCTCCCGACACTGCTCATAATGTGTTGAAATACAACTGCAAGTGTAAAATCAGCTAATGAAAGGTCTAATAGTATCTTTTCAATAAACAAGAATGAGAAGGCAAACAGGAATCTTATACTGTAATGATTTATGTTAGATGAGCTCCAATCCTTTGCACAGGACCCCCATGGGTGGAGCTGATTATATGCTATTTTTGCACTATTTAGTCTCTGGGTTGTTGCTGGACAGTTCTGCCTTTGGAAGTAGTTAGAAAATCTTCAAGGCTGTTATGCCTTGTGGTCATCTACAATGATCTCGTAGGGATCGCTATGGCTGCTGGAGATTATCTGTGTACACTGTGCTCAAACCACAGCCATTCCCATGCCATTCACCAGGGCAGTTGGGAAAACCCCAGCTTGCCACTAAGGCAATATAAGGCTGTTTTATGTTTCTGTGGGGTCAAGGACCTGGCCCGATGTGTTGTCCTTGTTAAAGTCTTGTCATGTTTTTCAAATGTTCAAAGCAAAATAGAGGGAAACCCATGAATAAGCCTGCACTTACATGTCCGCATTCTCATGACATTGTTTATTGCACTTGTAAATGTGGTTTGTGTCTACCAAGATGTCCACACAATCCTTTATGTGCTGTGGTCATTACACATAGAACAGTTCCATTCACTACAGTAGGAAATGAACTGGTGACATCCGCAGAACTGGGCTCTTAGTAAATGTAGCCTTATATGCTAAACTTTTACCATCCCAACTCCCATTCTTCCTTTTCCTGACACCAGTGGCATATTCAGCCCGTTGACAGCAGTCAGGCATCTTCTGAGGTGGTAGCCTGCTCCGTGGTCAGCTGTTAGGACTGTGCTCCCTTCTTGCACAGGCTGCACCCCATCTTCCTTTCAGCTCCTAATAAATCTTAGAAGAGACAGTATAAGGTAATCTCTTATTACCTGGGCCTTCCACATGAAAGTAAATAATGCTGCTAGTGCTGTTATTCACCAGATGTACTTTTTAAATCATACATAAATATATGTAGTATGTATAAGTGATAAAAACATGTAGGGTGAAATACTGGCCCCACTGGAGTCAATGGAAATTTTGCCATTGATGTTGATGGGACCAGGATTTAATCCATGGAAAACTCTATATTTTCCAACTATTGGATAATCATAAATGTTAGCTGTATGTAGATAATAGATACAAACTGTTACGGTTAACATTTCTTCATAACCATAAACCTATTCCACATAAGTAAATTTCATGGAACACACAATTCATTAGTGTAGAATATACCCTATTCATGGGTACTATGAACATGGATGTAATTCACTTTGCAGAAGTCACTTTAATGGTGCACGAACAAATATCCCTCCAAAGCCATCCCTTTAACCAGTGCATTTTCCAAATAGTCGGTTTTCATTTTTAATAAATAGTTCAACTATTTTTGACTTCCAGTCATGTCACTCCATAGAAAACTAGTAGAAAATCTAGTGCCGTACATGAGATTCTACTGTGGTGTAGATGTGTCTCGACAGATTTGTACAGGGAAAAAAGATTTTCTTTCCATAAAATAAAAAGTAAAATTATTCTATTAAATTAAGTCTAATTATGTTAATCTGTAAAAGATGAGAATGACAATAATGCTGTGATTGAATCTGAATTAAGGAGATATGAGTTTAACAGACAGTAGTATATACTTGTGATTTCAACCTGTGCGTTTTATATAAATTAGCAAATGAATGATATAAGGGTCATAGTCTCCTTTTGATGGTACCAATTTACTATTCATATGCTCTATATAATAGTTGAAAGTTCACTAGGCAATTTAAGTTTTGAGAAATTAACATGTGTATAGCATGATTATTTCAGAACTCCACTTAGTAAGCATCAGGAGATTATTAACTAGTATCTATTGTATAATATTTTTCTAAAAACAATTTATACAATTACTAAAATCGTGTGTATGCAAAGAGCAATTGTATCAGGCCAAAGTCTGCAAAAACTTATGCATATTCTTAACTTTAAGCATGTGAGTTGTCTCATGAAATCAATGGGACTACTCAGATGTTTAAAATTCAGCACATATGTAAGTGTTTGCAGGACTGGGGCCTTAGTCACTTATCTACAGCTAACTGTTAACAGTTTTTTCAGGCACTGGGTTTGAAAATTAGTGTTAGTAACTGATTTTGTACACCTTTATTTTATACAGTATATATAGTACAGTGTAGTACAGTATGCTAATCCTGACCAAAACCATAATTGGCATCCTTACATGGCATAATGGGCACACTGTATTTTATGCTATTAAAGTGACTGGCAAGGAATAGTTATTTTACAAATCTGAGTTGCCCATTTTCTGCCTGGGAGAATAGTTATTTTTATTAAGCATATCATTTTATTAGGATGAATGTTAATGGAATAGTAACACAAACTAAGCAAACCTGATCAGTTGAATATGTTTGGTACTATTTCATTGAAAATGTTATATATCGTCTGTGCACTCTGCTACTATGCAAAGTACTTTAAATACTACAATTTCTGTGAATTTTTGTTTTCTAAAAGCACTCTAAATACAAACAGTTTCTGGGTTTTGAATAATTTAATTTGAGAAACATTAACTTTTAATTTTTTCCCCATCACCTTCTTGTTTCACTGACATTCTGCTTCATTGCCTTTTCCTGTGCATTCAGTCCTATTGTCGTGTCTCAGCTTTTTCCCTGAAGAATGAGTGCATAGTATACATGTAATGTCCCTCAGCATCTCTACAAACATAATGTCCAGAAATATATGGAAACTTATGCACGTCTTTCATTTGTTGTTCAATGTCCATTTTATTTTATGTAACCTTTGTGTCTCCATTTTTGTAATAAAGAAAATTGAATAAAAGCATCTTTATCTGTATTTTCTTTATTACTAGTAAACCCTCTTGTTCCTGTTCTATATTTCCTTTATATCACATTTGGCAGAGTACAATTCTGAACTTCACAGACAACGTTTTTGTTTGAATAGCTAACACCAATATTTTATCACTAAAGTGAATTTTTTTTTTTAAATTCCATTTCCTCCCATTCATATTTTGGATTATTTTAGGTGGCTTCTATAATACTGTGGTAGAAAAGCAATTATGTAACTACTACTGGCCTGTTCCTTCAGATGCTTTTTGTAGCACTGGAAAATGAAGGAATTGTATTTTCTCTTAGGACTTGTCCACGCACACACAAGTTGTACTTTAACTAAACAGTATAAAAGTGCTTCATGCAGTATAGCATATTCCTGCATGGAAAGGGGAACAAGCTAAATATGTATAAGGCACCAATATAACTGCATTCATACTAAGGATTCTACCAGTGTATCTATTTATGTAAAAAATAAAATTACATCCCATAGCAAAAATAGTTATACAGTACAAAAACTGTAGATTAGGTTTTACAGTAATTGTGTAAGAGTATTTAGAATTTAAATAGTGCTGATGAGCTCACAATTACTGTATTTGCATTTGCCCCAACTTTAGTGAACAGGCAGAAAGTCCCACTGACTCCTTAAAAACTTCGTAAATATACTGAATAATTAACATAGGTCATCTCCATCTTTCAGGCCTTCTGACTGTTGTTTCTGAATAATACTGTCAGCTGGTATACTGTTGCTAATCCAAACTACAGGGAGTGCACACAGCATGACTTGTGTTCAGCAATTGACGTGACAGATGCATTTTCCTTTTTCCTCACTTAGTGGTAATACTCAACACTTATATAAAACCATACCTCTTCAAAGCTCTTCACAAACTTTGGCTGATCCTTGCAACACTTCTACGAGATAGGATGGTAAATGGTATTGTTCCCAATTTAAAGTTAGGAAACTGGGACACAGAAATTAAGTCACTTACTGAAGGTCATATAATGAGTCAGTGGTAGAATTGATGACACAAATATTCCATAAAGCTACTCTAGGAGGAATGCTGGGCTGGTTATGCGTTATCCCCTCTTAGCGTATAGGAAGGAGAAGCGGGCATTGCTAGGGCCAGGTGTGTTCTAAAGCTCCCCAGCTGCAGAACGGGCCCTGTTGCAGGGGGGTACAACTAAGAGCAGCCTCCAGTGGTCATGAAATCATATAAGTGGCTTACAGCCATCTTTGCCCCTTCTTCTGCTGGTGCAGCTGAGAGTCAGAGCCTAGAACTCAAGTTTCTGTGTTAGAAAATGAATTCATGTTCATCTTCATCCAGCAGGAGCTGTGTAAGGGTTTGTGTTGAAGAGACATCAATGTTAAATGTCAGATCCTGCAAGCCCTGCATAACAGAAACACCCAGTGAAGTCAAAGGGATGTGGACACATGCAGGACTTGAAGAAGTTGCCTCTGTGCTAGCATTTAACCCTGATGATCTGTCTCTATTTCTTTAAGACCCCCATACTCTCCTTTAAGAAGATCTTCTGCCATCCAGTCTTTTCTAGGGTTTTCAGGCTATGAAATCAATTGGGGCAAGACAGAAATCCTTACACTTAATAAATGTTGTTACTGTACCATGTTCATTGGTAAATTATCACCTAAAAAGAAAATCACAAAGATAAAAAATGTGGATGTTTAATGATTGATTTCAATTCCACCTTGCATTTCAAAAACTGTTTAGGTTACGGATGTCACTTTCTAGCGGTAACGAGAGTAAGAACTGCGAAAAAACTAATACCTCAGCTCAGCTACACTCTCAGAATACTTCTACCTCTTTATTTTCCATCGTCTTTCAATGGGGCTATATTGTGTCATTACTATTTAAGCAAAAGTATGACTGAAGTCAGTGGGGAGTCCTGTTTAAAGATTGATGGCATGATGCTGCTCATCCTTTCTACACAGTAAATTTGCATGCAATCGTATAGAGGTACTTGTCAAAAAAAGTTGTTTTCCCAGGACTGGGGAGGTGTGAATTTTCCCCAATATACAGGCTTTTTATCTGACTTATTTTCCCCCAAGACGGGGGATGCTCTGATGAAGAAAGTAATTGATGAATTTCTCCCCGTTTGCTTTGGGGGAGAAGGTTGTCAGTTTTTTGTGGATGTTTTTGTTTAAAGGAGAGACACACAGCATTACCTTAATTATTAATGTCATTCGTACCATGCGTCTTACTAGCTCTAATAAGTCTTTCAATTCCTGTAATGATAGCGAAGATACAGAGTATCCAACTAGACCAGTGGTATCTAACATTTTCAGCCATATTGTATTCAGCCAAATTATTTCAGGAAGGTCAAAGAGTTACAATTTGTACTCTGAGGGATGCTGTGATCATGCTATCCCCAGCTAGTCATAGTCAACTGGCACAAGTTAGAAGCAACCTGCTCTGGGGCAGATAATCAGAGAGTTGGTTGTTGGGTTTCCACCTCTCCTGTGCTGCCTGAGATGGCTATGTGAAAAAGGAGTGCCATCTTTGCTAGACACTAGGCCCAGGCAGAACTAGTCAAGCGTCTATCCAGCTCTTTCTTCGGCTCCCACAATCTGGCAGGGACGCAGGTAGCTGAGCAACCATGGGTATGTCTTCACTCCAATGAAGGCCCTGGGTTAGAAGAACTCAAGTTAGCTGACTTTGGATATATTAACTTGAGGCTTGAGGGTTTACACTCACCTGTAATCCCAGGTTAGAATTTGTTGAACCCAGGGACTCAAAGTGGAGTCCAGCATCTACACTGCATTATGCAGCCCATGCCTACTGCTCTCCCAATATGTGGCCACTTTAGCCCTTTGTTTGTGGTGCAGTGTGGGGAAACTTGACTTTTTACCAAATTTGACTTTCTAGAGAACAAAAAAATTCCGCCTGTGCAATACTTTTCACAGATTCCCAGAACACAAGTCCAGTAGGACTGTGTATACATTGCAAAGCAATAGGACTCAAAGCCTGGGACCTTGCTTGACTCAGGTATGGACATTCCACCCCAGTGGGTCCTGGAACTGAGGCCTGATTTAGTGCTATTTGTGCATAGCCAGTAGAGGTTACTCTTGAGCAAGGCCGGATTTCCAGTTAGGCACAGTAGGCATGTGCCTAGGGGAATCTAAACAGTGGCAAATTACCGCATTAGCCAGTAGGCCCCATGCCCTCAGACTCTGGCCAGTTTGGGGGCCCCATATGAGTGCAGGAACTCTGGCCCCACCTCCTGCTCCTCATCCTCTCACTTAAGGCCCCACCGCCCTTTTCTTTCTATTCCCACTGAGACCCTGCCCCCTGGCCATGCTGGAAACCAGAGCCCAGGGGTGAGCATGTTTCCCTTGCACAGAGCTGACCAATCCGGTTGCCCCAGACCACCCTGTATGGAGCTGACCCAGCCATCCCCTCTCTCCCCCTGTCCTCCACAGAGAAAACATGAAGGTCCGCTGGAGGCAGGAGGGGGGCTGAAGATTCTGTGCCTAGGGGCACATAAGGTCTAAATCTGGCCCTGGGCTTGAGCTTGAGTTTGAACCCTGGGCTTACATTGCAATGCAGATATACCCTCATTTCTTCCTCCTTTGTGATGGAGCAGGTATTCACTGGAGGAGCTGGTGAAAGGAAGGAACCACAGCTGCATGGACTACTCCCAGCCCAGAGCAGAAATGTTCCTAGGACTGTAGGAGAGGCATTTGAGGATATGATGTCAGGGCTAATTCAAAACCTTCTGTTTAAATATCAAAAGCCATGGCTCCAGGAATGCAATTCAATTGACAATAAAATATATATTTTCATGTTAGTACAGGCATCCTCAAGAGCTACCAGTTGGACACCCCTGAAATGGACTCTGAAGTCCTGATTCTCATTTACACTAAGGTTCTTGTACACCATTCTGGCTATTTCATTTACATCCACTTTTAGATCCTTTTATGTTGCCAGAGTGGCATAAAAGAGCTTTAGTGTAAATGAGAATTAAGCCCTAATAATTCAATTAGCTAAAAGGATCATTAAAGGACAATCCTTGCCTAAAAAATAGAGCACAAATGCATTTGGAAAGACTGCTTAGCTACAAGACCTAATTGTAATATATGTAATTCAAAGGAAAGACCCTTGGATTTACAAGAAAAGCACAACATTCTTGATAAGCATCATTTCTGATATCCACGGCTCAGGAACTGTATCAGCTCTAAAACCGAAAATCTCAACTATGAAACTGAAACGAATGACCCGCTCCTCCACCCATGTTGTGTGTCATTTACAACACATACTTCCATGTCTGATCCTGATGTCACTGAAGTCACTAGGATTATACAACAGATTTCAACGTGAGCTGGCTTCTGGCCATAATAATTAACAATGAGCTAATTTATTATTGGGTTTATCTAAGATGGTAAGCATATGACTTTCTATCATTTAGTGACAAGGAAAAAGTTTGAGTTAACTGTCACAATATATATATATATATATGTGTGTGTGTATATATATATATATATATATATCAGTAGCAGTCATATGACCCTCTTATTTCACAAAGACTGTGGGACCAGGGTGTTGCTGAATGTATCAAGCAGCACAGGGCATATTTGGTCATTGTGATCGTGTGTACTGGGCTTAGGGGTCTGCTGCTGGAGGCCTCATAGTCCTACCACAGCCCGCTCCAGCAAAAAGCAGTAGATGTGGGACCTACAGGCTGCCTAGAGAGGCTGCAGGAAAGCAGTCAGTTGGAGAAGAGGCCTCAGGGAACAGCCAATCAGAGTCCATCAGATTCATATAAAAGTTGGTGCTGGCCAGAATAGATTCATTTGCTGTCAAGGACCAGAGGAGCAAAGAATGGTCCTTGCTGACTGCAGGGACCAAAGCAGGACTTCAGCCCTGGGGTGAGCATGTGGGTGCTGGGGCCTGGGGAAGTGGCTCAGGGAACAGTAGCAGCAGAAACAGACTAAAAAGGGACCCAGCATGTGGCTGCTATTTGCAGTGTCCCTCTCTGGGGACCTTGAGTAGGGGTGGGCTTGCCCCCCCCCCAGCCACCAGGGAAGTGTCTTACTCCCTGAGAAAGGACGTAGCTTTAGGGAAGGATCTGAGGTCCTGAAAAAGGATCAGCCTTTGGTAGACTTTGATACCGCCTGGAAGGGGAGAGACCTGAACTAAAAATAGTGATTCAGCTGGAGAGCTGGTGTCAGCTGAGGCTCTCCAGGAGGCAAAGAGCCTCCAGAAAGGAAGCCCTGGGGGCATTGCTGCATCCAGAGCAAGCACCATTTGAGAACTAGCCCAGAAGGGGCTCAGGACTGAGACCAGGGAGAATTACAGGAAGAGACCAACTAAGGTTAACTATAATAGGCTCTGTTCCACTTGTACCTCAAAAGGTGTTTGCTTTGTTCACATATGGGCTACATATGACTTGGCCGGAGGGCCGAGTCACTGAAGGTCCATGTGATGAGGATGGTAACCAGCGGAAAGCACCTCCAGCAGCGCAAAGCTGAAAAAAAAAGAGCAAACACATACACATACATTGTGAGAGGCAAGTGGACCCTATCATGGTAATACTCTATTACACTAACCTTAACCTATGTGTTCTGGGAGATGGTTATAGGTCATTTTAAAAAAAAATCACAAAGACTACACTAACATTCAGTATGTCTCTGTTAGAATCAGATCTGTTTGTCTAAGGAAAAAATTAAGAAGTACATTGTAGATACTCAATAACTTTTGCCTTCACTCCCCTACACCCTGATATATGCTCATAATAAATGTTTGCACCAGACAGCTAGGGCTTAAAGACTAGTGACTGCAACTTTATTGCACTTCTAATTAAATTTGAGGGTAGATCTGTAAATTATTGGACACTTAAGTGGCCCTGTGGTTACATTGCTAAATATAGACCCTTGTGCTTATACAACATACCCATGTCAGTCAAACTAATGGGAGACGATACAGCCTCACTGAAATTCTTCCATGGTCTTTTCTCAGTGAAAGAAGTGAGTACTGCTAAGACGAGTTCTCATATTACTGCAGAGAACTGAGGCACTCTCCCACAAACACACAGTCTCTCAGATGCTTACCATTATCCATTGAGCCATCAGGTTTCCCCTTATCAAAGCTAAGCGTGGGCCAAAAGAACACTTCTCATGTTATCAGAGATCTTACCTGCATTTCCAATGGGAAAATATTTACCAATCCAAAAATGTGGCAAGATAGAAGTGCTTACAAAGGCTATGGATGCACTGATAACAGATAGGAGACCATCAATGTGCCTTTTTGGCTGCTTATCAGTTGAGAAATACATTCCATTGTTATTAAGTACAAATGTGAACTACTTAAATTTCTAAGATAAGGAGTCCTTTTTTAATAACTGAACCAATGAATAATTACTTTGCTTAAAATGAAGTTCAGGCCATTGAAATGTTATTTGCCTTTGAATTATACCATATACATCAGTTTTAGGTCTATTACATACATCGATAGCAATTCCTGTTTTTATCTTTCATTATAAGTTGTCCAGGTAATGTTTTTTTCCTTTCTCTCCCTATTTCTATTTTACAAAACAGTTAAAACTCTACAAGACCTCAGGCATTCTTGCTTCTCAGCACTATGCTCAAATGTTAAAATGTATTTTTACCTTTTGAGTATATATCCAAAATTAATGCAGCAATAATTAATTACAGATACATCTGACAAAAATAGAAACAAATAGCAAAGAAGAAATAAGATAAAAACTACACTTACTATAATTTTGTCAAACTGAAGTCATCATCAACAGCTCAGGTGAAAACTGCCACAAAAATAGATAGCTAGGAAACGAATGCCTCTTATGCTGGCTTATAACGAATCACTAGTAAATAAGAGCCATGCTGCAGTAAAATGACAGATTTCCAAGAACTCTCACAGGAAAATGATAGAAGACAACCAACTGTGGGTGAACACTTTTCACAGAGTGATCACTCTCTATTTGACCTTTCATTCCCCATCCTCAGAGGAAACATGTACAACACTTTCCAAAGAGGAGCCTGGAAGCTTAAATTCATAACTTTGCTAGACACTAAAAATCATGCTCTTAATAAAGACACTGAATTTATGGCTTATTACAAGAATATGTAGCCCACTAACCTCACTTTTGGTCCTATGACTATGGAGGTATTAACAGGCTGCTTCACCTTGAATGGGCCCTTAGGATATATGTTAACTACTTAAGCTAAACAATCTGTTCCACCTTGCATTTAGCTGTGCCACTGAGTACATTTCCCAAACCTGAGTACATGTCTTGAAAGCTTGTCCCTATCACCAACAGAGGTTGATCCAGTCAAAGATATTAACTCACCCGCCTTGTCCCTCAAGATTTGCTCATGAAAGTTATACATAACGAAACTGTATGTCTATTAAAGGAAAAAGTAAATTGTGATAAATGTCCAGCTACTGTCCTTCCACAATCCAAACTTTTCATATTCATGAAGTCTTGAATAAAATGTAATCTGACTCACTATCTGAACCATTCAAGTTAAACTCGGCCACATCATTTTCTTTTGATTTGCATCTCAAAACGCCACAGCATTAGCATATTCATATATCCTTTTCCATCAACAATGACACCGAATTTGACCAGAAAAGAGAATTACTGAAGCTTTAATACGCTATGAAGGAAAGTGATGGAAGATTCAAAACCTTTTTCTTATTGAACTGGCTGGATCTCAACAAATGATATTTCCTTCTTGGCCCATCATTTGAATAGCTTTGCACTTTTATACACCCTGTATACTTCTATCTCTATCAGTATTATACATAGAAGATACAGGAAAAGTCCAACTTCAGATGATATGCAATGACAATAAGGTGTAGCTGCTTAGAGCCCAGATAGCTAGACGGTAATTGTTTTAATCCTTCAGTGGAAACATTGGGTATTTAAGAATCTAGTCTAGAATCTGCATAACAAGTTTTGTGGTTGATGGCACTGAGAGGAGAAGCAGGACCCTCAGATCTATAAGGCTTCCTCACTCTGCTGAATGCGTTCTCACACAGATAGTACCAATTGAATTCCATTGTCCTACACGTGAAATACTCACCAACACGAAGAGTTGCGGTGTCTAGCCTTAAACCGCTAAATCCTAACACATGGGTCTTATATGGTCTCGTACTATTTTCCAGTTTTACGGTCTAGAAAAGGATTATCCTCATGTGTTTGAAATAATGGAATACTACAGTCCAGCTATTTGAATGACTAGCAACAGATATTATTATTTGAAATCCAAAGCAGGAGTTTGGTTATGAAGTAAATCAGATTTGGAAGCCATTAAATCAAAGCAAATTTCCAGAACCTTTATAGATGCAATGGCAGATTTTAACGATACTTGATGTGGGGATGCCAGCCATTTGGACAACCTCTACTGCTGTGAGAGCAAGAGGGCAGGGGAAGGAGAGACCAAGCAAGGTAATTCCTTCCACCTGCCACCTTCCTTGGAAATATTTTCAGAAAATACCTATCTCACATATTTCTCAGGTGCTGTAGCTTCCTGACTCTTCAATTATCTCTTTGGAGGTATTTTGAAGAAATTAGTCTAGGCATAACACAATGGCCTTGACTCTCCATTGCCCTATATCTTGTGCAGTCATTTACAGCAATTAAAAATGGGTGTTAAATGCTGCATCAGAATGATAGGATTTTACACTACTGCATTCACTTTGCAAAGGTGTAAATAACACAATGGAGACTCAGCTGCAATATTTTTAATCTATAATTGATGGGGAAAAAATAAAACCACTTGTAAATGCAAAGGTGGCTTTTCCCATGGGGCTCAAGGACCACTTGGTGTGTGCAATTTTGTGCATAAATAGCTGCAAGTATACTTTTTGTGCTCTATCAGAGAAGGCGTGATGCACAGATGGCAAATGCACATGCAAGCTAGAAAATTTAAATGCACAAAAGCCATTTGAATGCATGAGTTTTGCATGTGAGACTGATAGAATCTATTACTTGTCCACAAGGGAACTATGTTCTGGGTACAGAGGACAGTATATTATGGGTGCTTGTACAGCTGTGTGTACATATTCAAGTGAAGACAGCCTTTAGACGACCTAAAGTATAGACTTACAGGGGTAGACAGAGAACATAAATTTTGGAATCAAGAAAAACTCAGTTTGGCATCTACAAAATAAAATATTTCCACTTATGTCTTGCCATTTAGGAGGAAGTTCTGAATTAATTGCCCAAATCATCTTTCTCTTCCCCCTACTTTATATAAAACTCTGTACTCTGATACTGAACAGAAGTATTTACTAGATGTTGAAATTACAATTCAGTACTCAAGAGCTTGGAGGTAGCCCAAACTTTCCACCATTTGTTTTAAGAACTTGCACCACTTTTATTATTAAAATGGTGAATGTTTCATGAAGCATTGTACAGTGATAAGTACTTATTTGAATAAATGGATGCAGGCGGTGCTTTTTTTCTTCAGTTGGCAGTTCATTTCATTATCATGCCACAGTCCGTGCAATTAAAAACATATTATACTAAAAGCAGCATTGATTTGACAAATGACAATCAAAACGCATCGCGAATATGGATTTCTTTTTTCAGATCAGTGTTTAAAAGAAAGGGTTATGGTTCGATTAGTAAAGATGGGTATAAAATAAACCTTTCAAGGAATATGTTCATGCTAAATTCACTCAAATTAAAGTTGAATTAATAGGATGTGTATTAAGTGTGCAATATACTAGGGAAGCCAGGCACATAAAGAATGTAAAAATATATCACTATTGTAGCTGGTCATAAAAGGGAAATTGCACTTTAAGTCTATGTGAGACATTATGGAACATTTTGAAAAATATCCTGTTGACTTAACTGGAAGCAGAGTTTGGCTAAAGCTGGGTCTCATTGTCTTCAATGGAACCAGAGTTAAGTCAATGCTGAACACGTTTGCAAAAATCTCATCCTTAAATTATAATTTCAGGAACAGGGAAAAATAAGCAGCAAAAACAGATACTTCTAGGAATAAATATTAAATTATTACATATGTCCATAGTAAGGAAGGATAGGAGAGGATAATGGGCCTGTTGTATTAGAGAGGCAATGATGGCAAACCTATGGCATGCACAACCATCAAGTCCAGCCTCAGACTTTGGTGGAGATGGTGCCACTATCCTCACTGTAAGCCATGGAAACATAGATGCAGAAGCAAAATGAAGAAAACTATCAACTAGGGACAAGGATTAGCTCCTCACATGCAAGTCTGCATGAAGGAATAGAAGGGGCAGAAAATACACAAATATCAGAAAACCAAGGACAGAAAAGAGATCATATGTTTGCTGTAG
Organism: Mesoclemmys tuberculata; assembly: GCA_007922155.1. Taxonomy (NCBI): domain Eukaryota; kingdom Metazoa; phylum Chordata; order Testudines; family Chelidae; genus Mesoclemmys; species Mesoclemmys tuberculata. The sequence continues at coordinate 24,857,075 of ML675610.1, forward strand.
TAAGAGAAAGAAAAGGTGAGATGGAATAAATGAAAGCGAAAGTGGGAGCCAGTCAGAAATGCAGAGGACAGAAGTTAGAGAAGGAAAAGAATGGCAAGGAGGGAACAAAGCAAGGAAATTCTACTGTATGGACAAATTTTGAACTAACGAATGGAAACGGTGCATAGACAATTCATAATTAACCTGTGGAACTCATTGCTACATGATCATGATGAATCCAAAATTGTCAAACTTTCAAACTAGAGTTACGTACTTCAATATAGATCATCCAGGACCCAGGATTGAAACATTTGGCCCAAGATGCACAAAAGTATTGGAGATTTATGTTTGGAAAGAGAACCTCCAGTGGCACTTTTGATTATATAAAACAAAAATGTAAGTGATGCAAACCTTATGCCTCAAGATATAAGCTGAACACTGACAGATGGGGCTGAGGAAGGAACTTCTCCTGCAAGCTGATTACATCATCATTACTGCCTATGGATTTTCATGTTCCTTTCTCTGAGGCTTCTGGTGCTGACTACTAGATGGAAGTTAGCTCTGAACCAGTATGCCACATTTTTTGGGTCAGATCATCATCTTCTGTGGTAAAACCATTTGGCAGGGACTTGAGCAGATGAAATCACTTCGAGGATTGTTTCATGAAGATTCCCCCTCATTGTTCCATTGAGGGGAAGAGAGCAGCTTTGCCCAGTTTTCTGTAGACCAGGCTGTGGAGCTTGCCTCCCAAGCTTAGTGGATCCTGAGGAATCTGCTGAAATCCAGAAACCATCATAGAGTGAATCGCAGCACTCCTTGCTCTTGGCTCCCATTGAAGCATTGCTACCAGACACTCTCTTGGCTGTGGCTGTCCTGGGACCATAGGGATCAAACAGAAAAATAATGTGACCACAGACTGTATTATCTTTAAATTCCATGAGCTGGAGGGAGAAAATGTGCCTCTCTTTTCCCAGCTTTGGGGCCTGTCACTTCTCCTTCAACTGAATTGGTCCTTCAGCGTCCACCATCTGAGCAGTCCCTAGACCTTTCTTGGGTTCCAGAATCAGATGGGGGCAGTGCAGTTAAACTTGTGTTTGCCTGGGTTAAGGGAGATCCAGGTCTGGAAAGTCTCTTAGGAGCACAGTCCGAGTCTATGTTCCTGGTGGGGATGATGCATTTCCAGAAATGCTATTGGAGATTGAGTTCAGGATGAAGTGATGAACACTTACGCATTCTGGCCTATTCCATCCCAAAGGACACTAGTTCAGAGAAACACAGTGATGCATGCTGGGATACCATTAGGGCTGTACAAAATGGTGGAAAACATTACGAAACATTTCAAGGACATCTTCCCAGTTACATTTCAGGCGATTCTACACCTACTTTTCACAGCTTCAGAGAGGCAGGTCAGTGATCACCCTCTCTATCCCCACTTGAAGGGAGAAAGAGTAAGGCGCCTCTACCTCCCTTGCACAGGCTAGCTATGGGATTGCCCTTGGGCAAGAGTGGGGACTCCCACCGAGTTGCTCGCTTGGAACCATGGCCAGTCACCTGTTGAGGAATATGTCCCACCCATTAAAGAACTGGTAAAAAATGGCCAAGGTTTTTGGACAAATATTTTGCTTGCAAATTCAGTTTCATCCACAGTTTTAGGGGGGATCTTTCACCAGCTTCTGCTCTAGCAAATTACTGTTCTTTCAGCTAAATCCGGTAGCTGTAGAAGGCACTGTTTCTCTCTGAGGCAGAATGTTTCTTGATGCGCATCCTGGGGCAGTTCAGTTCTGCACTTGCTCTATCACGCCACCAGGGTTAATGCTGCAATTTATCCCCAAAAGACGTTTGCACAAAGAAATATAATCATAATAACAGAAAATAAATAATATGCTGAATGAATTTTACCTATAATGAGGGCCTGTTCCTGAGAGGTAACGCCTCCATTGATGCAGTCTGAGGGCTTGATCCTGAAAGCCTTTTACATCCTAAATGCTCACTGACTTCACTGGGAATATTACTTAAGTAAAAACTGAATTATCAGGCCCAAAGACTGGATGGGTGTAAGAAAATTTTGAAGAAAAGGAGTATTATTTCATAGATTTCAAGCCATATTTTTTCTTATTTTCAGTACATGGTTTCTTCCAGTCGTGTGTAGTAAAGGATGTTTGGGATCACGTGTTCTACCAACACCTTGTTTTTCAGTCCTGCTGATGAATAGTATTTAAAGCTTAGGATGAATAGCCTGGACTGAAGTGAACGTGAAAAGTTACAGAACTAGGGCTTTGCTTCAAGAATCTAAAATGTACAAAGTGATTCTTTATTTTCTCAAAAAGATACAGCAGCAAAGCAAGCAAACAAACAAAAAGCAGCCTATACATGTCAGAGCAGAGAAACCCAATGTATATAAAGAGCGGATTAATTTATGAGATTTTGATTTAAATCCAACAGTAAATTAGTTTGTCATATCTACATTTTAAATTTAATTTGGAAAAACAATGTTTTTGCTTTAGATGACTAGAAAATATGACCTCAATATTTGCAGTGATCCCTGTCTAGTGTAGGCTAGTGGAAGGAATACTGCAAATACTGGAGTCCTGTTATCTGGTTATCTAACATAAAGTCAGAAGGGTTTTAAGCAATTAATTATGTTTTATATGCAGGACCTAGCAGCTGACCAGAGGAGAGAATTAATTACTTTTAGATCTCAAAAAGCTCTATGTGTGGTTATAGTCAAAGCTATAAAGCCCAAGTATAGTAAAATACTCTTGTAATGCTGCTATATTCTGTTATGTGGATGAATCACTTCAGTTCTGACATAGGAAATACTGAGTGTGATAAAAATGTTGTCAGTCATAGCAGTAATATTGTGGTACACCTGTAGGCACCAGCTGAGATCTGAGCCCCATTGTGCTTGGTGCTGTACAAGTAAGAGTAAGGCAGTGGGGAGCAGACTGCCATTGCCCTTGTGGATTGTCCCTGAGCCATCTTGTTAATGGAGCATACGATGGCTCAAGGACGTGCCATGTTGTGGGTTGATATTAATGTCCCTAAAAAAACTAAGCACTGTTTGCCCATTCCTAATGTAGAATATTGGATCCTGGCTTTATCTTCTAACCAACACCTCCCACCAAACACTGCTCTTGAAGCCATGTACTGCAGTCAGGCACATTACATGTCTCTCTCCTCCCCCACCTTCTAACTATCAACTGCATTAGTTATTGATTCTGCCTTCTTGTTCTGCAGATACAAGGAAAGGAAGAAGCTCCCTCCAGCCTGTCCCTTCCAGAGGATTTAGGACATAGTCAAAAAAAAAAAAAAAAAGACTGATTTCAGCATAGATCTTTTTCCAAAAACCGTTGCTATCAGATGAGACTGTGGCGTTTCCTTGATTAATATATAGTATCTTTAATTCCCTGGCATATGTCCTTATTCCTATCTTTTGCAGACTGGGGGGCGGGGACAACTCAAAAAGAAAAGGAAACTTCTCCAACACAAAGAGGCAGAAAATATAAATCTATCTAATATTAATGACTCGGAAGATGTCTTAGCCAGTCCTGACTCATAAAAAATTGTCCAGAATCTCCTAGTGCAAGACACTAATGCTGCTGTAACAGACATTTCCCTCAGATGGCTGGGATTTTGTGATCCGGAAGGATTAATTATGCAGCCTCCTCAATCACTAGGTGCCTTCCTTGTCTTGCTGGCTAAAAGTTTGACAACATTATTCTCTGATGTCACGATGATACCTTGTTGATATTTAAAAATAAAATATTGTGTGACTTTTAGCTCCTTTATGGAAAAAGGCCTATAGAATGAGACTCTTTCCAGAAGTATGTGTTTGTTTGTTTTGTTTTTGATAGGGTGCAATTTCTGCTCCAAAAAAACTCTACGGGATGGTTAAAAAATTTATGGAAAAAGATCTCATTTAATATTTAATTCTGTATGTTTTTAGAATAATTTCTCTAAAACCTCATTGCATTTTCATAGGGCTCTGGTGGTTTCCTCTCTATTAAAATCTATATATTTCCATAAGAGCTGAGCATGTGCACAATTCAGTCTTCTTGACAATCTGGATTAAATTATACATACAAATATATTTTGAATTAAATTTACCCATTTCGTCTCTGGGCATTTCATAGTTACTGAGGTACTGTAAATTATAGCTTGTCAGTCTTTATCTAATGTGTTCAGGTATCAGAAGTTACGCTTGGCAACATTTAACTTGGAAAGTTAACATCAAAAAGAAAGACAACAAATTCATCTCAAATGTCAGGATTCCAAGATTGCTGGCAGGGACTCTGCATAAATGATGCATTATTTGTAGTGGGGCTATACCATCAGTATAGCTGTTATCTAGTGTTTTCCTTTCCATTTTAAGCCTTTTGGGAAAAGACTTCAAAGAAAAAAATACTGAATTCTCTTTTATTGCATGATAAACTTCTACATACCAGTGTTATAATACAATAAAAATTAAATAATAAAATATACCATCCCGAATGGCATGGCATTGATGGAATGGCATCATAATTAGAAAAACTCAGCTCCCTTTAAAATAGGAGTTTCCACTTTTCCTTTTAGAGTGCTATATAATACATTAATGAAGCACATATTCCTGTTAAAATTATGCAATGAGTTTAGTACATAAACGTGACATCCATTTATATTTAAATGGCAAATACATTGTATTTTAGTTAAGAAATTTAATTAACAAAAAAAAGTAGAAATTCAGCTAAAAATATGCTTTAACTAAAATTGGTGGGGGTGAGAAGTGGGGAGATAAAGTTTAAAGCACTGTCAAAGCCTTTACCAGTTTGTGATGAGCTATTTTGCTCTCTGTCATAGTTGTACTCATACATTATAGAACAAAATCCCACCCTTACTTTAGCAGCTGGCATAGAGTAGCAAATGGGAGTGTACCAGTACATTGCTGACTGGACATCTGGAACATCATTGTTAGGCAAGATAGCACAGAGCAAGCAGTGATACACTGCTGTGTGCTATTTAGTACTCGCTTGTATAATTTATTCATAGATTTTATCATGAGGAGCGTAGTAATAGTCAATTTGTTTATGGATTCTGTCACTGGCTAGACTACAACTTGCGTTTTTTTAAGCTTGAACCCTTAGCCCACTTGTCATGACTGGATCATTGGTGTCATGAGCTATTGTTGAGGTGCTTTCCAAACTCAGAGGTCAGGCTCGTCTGCATGATGGAGCGATAATACTTGTGTACACAGATAAAACATTTATTATGCCCTTCCTACACCCACCACACTCACATATACACACAATATGGTAAGTTTTAGTCTAAACTTCAGTCTATCCAGCATTTCCATTTAAAAGCCATTCTCCAAAGATCTTAACGTCCAAAAGTTAGCTCAGACTAAGACTTTAGAATACAGTCATTTAGTCAACTGAAAAATACTTTTTTCACAATTTTTTTTAAGTGTCTTTTTAAGGTGCAGGTGAGTACAATGCAAATCCCTGATCCTGCACATATTTAAGACCATTCATACCTTTCCTCTTAAGAGTAGTCCTCTTGACTTCTCTTAGACATTTGTGTGTGAATGTTTTCAGGATCAGGGCGCATGTTTACTTTTTTTGACACACTTCTTTCCATTTTATTCAAACCTGTATTTTTAAGGGAAAAATACAGTTTTGAGGCCTCCTTCTCAATGTAAAATAATCCTATTTAAGTAGCTTTGCAATTCATAGGTTTTATTAAATTTTCAGTTTGAAAATTGAGTTTCTTATGTGTTTCCATATTAACATCGTGATTCCTTGCTGCTGTGGAATGATATGGTATAATGAATTATCAGTTATAACCCATGTTCTAAAAATCATCTCTATTTTTCAGCAAAGCATGTTCTCAAGCACCTGAAAGTAAAAATCACCTACATTTTGGGGCTAAACTTTTAGTCCTCTAAATTTCTAATCTCTACTTTCATTTGCCCATAGGCAACTTCCCTTTAAATCAACAAGAGTGGAATTTGGTTCACAGGAAAACATAAGCGAAAAATATTATGTATTTAGGACCATGACCCTGCAGCTACTTATGCGTATTTTAGGTGGCTGATTGTGCACCTTGAGTTCAAATTGGTTCATTAGTTGCACTGGGTTTCCTTTCTCTTTTTGGTCCAAGGTTTCCTTAAATTGTTGGAACAAAAATGGCATACGCCTATAAACACTTTATTTACAAAATCTAATATTTTTCTTTGTTTTTAAGATACCCTTTTTAATGGGCTTGGGCTTGGCGCAGTCATTGGCCTGGGAGTAGCAGCCCTTTTGTTGATCCTTGTTGTGACTGATGTCAGCTGCTTCTTCGTTCGGCAATGTGGTTTGCTAATGTGCATCACGAGGAGAATTTGTGGGAAAAAAAGTGGCTCCAGTGGAAAGAGTAAAGAACTAGAAGAAGGAAAAGCTGCATACCTGTGAGTATCAGTAATATTTGCTGGGAAAATGCTTAAAACAAAAGAATTGTCTGTAATGTGTATATTACCTTGGTGTAAGGTGGCAATATGACAAAAGCCATTCTTCATAAGTTATTTCTACTACATGGACAATGAATGAATCCTGATGTTATCCTGATGTTTGCACTATAAGGAAACAATAGTGGCATATCAGATGTGTGGTAACTGTTGGCAACTTCTGTGCATCACTTTAAGGTTCCCTGTTTTGGGTATTTAAACTATTCTGCCACAAGAGGGACAGTGTTCATGAGTTATTAATATGCACAAGACCACACACACACGCACACCATCCCAAAGTCTGACTTCTACGCATCCTCTGACACTGGTGCCAATGAAGAGCACTGAGAAAAACAAAAAGGGTACACTGGTATGTTCTGAAGTATGGGAAGGAACATTCTATCTTAAGAAGCAGAACTAATTCTAGAAAGACTGAAGAGCTATCACTGACTTTTGGCATTATGAATTTTGTGGGCATTTAAAAAATATGGAAAGGAAACAAGATTAGATGTCATAAGAAGGACATAGTGGATCTATAAATTAATAAAAAGTGGGATTTTGTTGTAATGGCTACTTCAAATATTTGCTAAAAAATAAAATAAGTGACTAAGAAAAAACAGCATGACTGTTCCCAAGGGGGTGAAAAAGTCTTATTCATTGGAGGAATATGAAAGATCTGTTCATTTATGTGGAAAGAAATGTCCTTAAATACTGAGAGATCAATAAGACTATGGAAGTCAACTATGTAAATCCTGGTCATATAAGTCAAGGTTACTTTGTGCACCCAATTTTTACAAAGTTTTCAAAGCATTTGAAGGAGATAATACCTATAACTTACCATCCTCCCATTTTTTAAATGTTTTCCTCCCTTGTATTTTAGATCTGAAAACATTCCTTATCAGCCATGTCCACCTGGCATAATTCAGTAGACATATAACAAATTCTGCAAGAATACTATCTTTGTGTGGCTTACAATAAGACAGGAATAGCATCACTTTTTATCAATAAGTGATCTTCAGATCACCAAATCTTCAGATTCAATAGATTCAACATCTAAAGACCGAAGAGAGCTCTTAGGAGATGGATTGCTAAATCAGAGCCTATTCGGCAAAGTTTTAGGTTCATGGTTAAGTTCCAGAGTCAGCTTAGGCTTGGCTAAATGGGGATGGGTTAAAGTGCTTAGGTAATTTCCTGAATTAGGATCTTGATGTGCTGACGTTTCAAATCTCACTGATCAGCATTTTATATCTAACTAGCAAACGCAGATTCATTTTGATCAGTCAATATCTGACTTACTAATACACAGCTTCAAGAAAACACAAACCTGACCAGAAAGTATATCTAAAAAGGAGATTTCTGCTAGGATTTCTTCAAGACTTTTTTCTGGTAGGCACGTTGTCTTATTTATTTACATTCCTTTTTCTCTTTGGGATAGTCTCGTGAGATGCAAATCTTATCTTACTGTCCTTTGATCCCAGGAAGAAAGCAGTCCAACAGCCTTATTTCAGCATGTTTCAGCACGTCATATATAGTGTACTGCAGAATAATCTAAAATGTTTAGACAGTCCTGAGCAGTTTCAATTTCCATTAATTTCACATCAACTAGGTATCTTAAAATAGGACATTGGATGTTTGGATTTTTTTCAGTGGGCACGTAGCATTCTCAATTCATTTTTTTAAATGATACTTGATTTCTGAGAAATGTATTGCCAAGAACTATGTTTCATCTGTACTGATTGTAGAAATATAGCACATGAAAAATATACAAGGCCACTTAGGAGATATCTACACTACCACTTTTTTTGGTATAATGTATGTCGCTATGGGATGTGAAAAAACACACCCATGAGTGACATAAATTACACCGACATAGGTGCCAGAGTGGACACTGCTATGTCAGCGTGAGAGCTTTTCTCACCGACAAAGCTACTGCCACTCATTGGGGGTGGCTTAATTATGTAAAAGGGAGAACTCTCTCCTATCGTCATAGTGGCAACACAAAAGAGCTTACCACGGTATAGCTGACTCAGTACAGCTGTGCCTCTGTAAGCTCTCTAGTGTAGACGTGGCCTTACATATACAAATAAAGTAAGGTGTTTCCTGCAATTATGCAGGAAAAAAACCCAATGTATATAAATTCTTCCTTTATAAAGTAGGGTGCATTCTATATGCATTCTGTTTTCTAATGAAATCATATTTCTCTAGGATTTTTGGCTATATGAAAAAATGTTCTTTTGGAATAAGATTCTAACTATATAGGATGAAATCAGCAGAATTTATAACACCCTTCACCAGTTTCATTCTGATTCATAATTTGAGGTAGGCCTCATTCGAAGGTGTGCCTATGTGAAAAGGTTGGCAGTTAGCTGGCTCCTATTTAGCAGCTTAAACTGACGCAGTTTAAACGTTTCATAAATTGAGCCCTTCCAGCTGGGGCCTTCAAAGGTAATTGTTGATTAATTTAAATACATGGAAAATTGAATGTCATTTTCACAAGTATATGAATACTGGTTAAACATCACTTATTTCCAGATAGCAAAGGGCTGTTGAGTGTTATTGTAACACATACATCCTTGGCTGGTCAACATGGTGTGCAGGTTTTATTTTACTACTTTCCCATTACCTATCTCCCTCTGCAGTCTGCATAGCTGGCAGGAGGGGAGGCTTCTCTCTGAGAATATCTAGCTACTTAGGGTTAGTTAGAGCTCTCCATCCATGTTGCAGATAGATAGGTAAGAGCATTTGTAAAGTCGCAATGTATGAATTATGCTATATTTTTGGCAACAATATAGAAATATAAGACATGAAGTAAGCTAAGCCATAGCCCTTGTCATAGGACCCAGGCTAAGCTTAAGGAGCTAGCAACCGTGCTGATCTCTGGACAGCAGCAGTTCTAGAAATCAGATGGTTAAAGGTCAGGGATTGCCCACCTATATTTCAGTTGTCCTGTGTTTTCAGCACTCAGATGATTGAAGTTCTTAGGAAACTGATTCAGGATGTGATTTCAAGGAGAGGAAAGGGATGTTTGGTTGTTTTCTTTCTATTTTGGAAGCTCACATATGTTTTGGGCACCCAGTGGCCTGCCCTTCTAGGCAAAAAAATTGTATTAGTTATTATTTGTCATTATTATTTATATTGTATTTATTTGTATTGCTGTAGTGTGCTCTGGCCAGGATTGGGGCCACATTGTGCCAGACGCTGTGCAAGTGCATAGTGGGCAACAAACCCTGCCCCATATTGCTCACAATTCATTGGTTTTATGGAGATAAAAATCAGTGGTTTAAGGGTGGGGAGTCGTCTTCTCTTCATAAACAGGGGAACTGTGAGATAGAAACAGTATATTTCTCAAAACGCTTTACATGTTTGATGTGAGCGATTCAGGTCAGATGAGTAGGGGCCGGCTTCTCACCTTGCACTAAGCTCTCTTTACAATGCTTCGGCAGTGGAGAGAGGCCCTACAATTGTCCTAGCTTTACAGTTATACCCACTTTAAGTCATAATGCCTTGCCAGAGTGTTGCGAAGGGGCCTTAGAGAAAATGACAATCAAGCCCTACGTTTTCCTTGTTGCTTCTGCTGAGATCAGTAAAGGTCTGTTCCCAGTGAGAAGCTGTTCATTTATGATGTACTCATAATCAAATGCTCTTTTGCAATTATTTGGTATGCATAGATGCTTGTAGACCAGATAAGCAGCTGCAGCAAGAGACTGCTTTGAAGGTTGTAAGAAATCAGGAGCACAACTGTTGAATATGTTCCAGTGTTGTTAATCATTGCTAATTGGTTTTGCTTTGTCTTCACTGACTTTTTGAAAGGTAGGATCATGGTAATTAATAAAGTGTAAATGTTGTTCTGATAACATAATGATGGAGGTTAAAACTCTTTTAATAATTTTTAGGAAAGATGGATCAAAAGAGCCAATAGTGGAAATGAGAACAGAGGATGAAAGAATTACCAATCATGAAGATGGGAGCCCAGTAAATGAGCCAAATGAAACAACACCACTCACAGAACCTGAGTAAGTAGCCTCGTATTTCAGACAGCTTTTTCAATGACTCGGTGTTGCCTGCTTAGAATGAGTAGGCTTTCAGCTGTGTGCAAGAAAAAAAGTAGGACTTAACTACAGGTCAGCTTCAGGAAGGGGCAAGCATCTCCATCCCTTTCCCACTCACTTGCCTAACCTACAGCACAACAGAATCTGAGGGTTGTCCAGCCCTTCCCTGCTGCTGCAAGATGGAAGGGTACAGTGGTACATGCCTTTTCACTGCGTCTGGTGCTGAGGATGGAAAGAAACAGGAGAGTCTCTGGCCACATTCTCTTTCCTGTTGCCCTGTGGTGCTAGAGATACACTCCAAATGAATACTGTCCTCCACAAGCACCATCCTAATACTGCTTCTGTGCCCCCAGTGAACCCAAGATTCCTCTGGTTATCCCCTTTGTCCCACCCCACCCCACCCTCATTCTACAGTTGTGTAACTCAGAGTCCAGCTGCCTGTGCCAGGCCACTTGGTATAGCTGGAGGAACCGTGCTCAGATACAGCTCCTCTGGTGAAGTTGCTCGTGTCCCATCCCTCGTCTCATGCTGTAAGGTGCATGCTGAAGAGCAGCTGAAGGAGCTTTCCAGGATGGCTACCTCACAGTCTGTGCTGGGTTCAAGAATCAAGGGGATGTCACAGGGTGGCTAGTTCTTGGAAAGGGAAATTGTGCCTCAGCGCACCTGTGCCAAGATCTGCTCAGTTCCCCAGACGGATAGCAATGAACGAGGTAAAGTCAGGCCCGGCCTAGGTATGTAAGGAAAAAAGAGAAAGGCTTGGGATAATGCCTATGAAAGGTAGCTTGAGTACGAGCCTAATATTCCTGCTAGGAGTGCTTGGCAGGACAGGGAGTTGTAGGAGCTGGGGAGTTGTAGCTGCCTGAAGAAAAGCATCAGGGGGTGAGTACTGCAAGGTGGTAAGAGTGGCTGCCACAGGGAGCAAAAGTATGTTTGACTATAAGCTAGGTATGGGGATGAGGGCTAGGGACTCTTGATTCCAGGAGAAAGACTGAACCTGGCTCCTGACTCAAGGAGAGAGGAGAGTCATGAGTTTTAGTGGGAGTCAGAGGTTGGAGCAGGACGAACATAAAGACAGGCCTTGAATCTTCTCCAGGTGCTCAGAGGGCAGGACAAAAGAGTCCCTTAAGGAGGCGGGCTGGACCCAGGTGGAGTCCGGACAGAAGAGACTTTATTTTGAGTTTATTTGAATCAAATAAAGTAGAACTTCTGCGGGGGAACTTTTGTCTCAAACCTTTTGGATTGTGTGGAGTTAGTTCTGTAAGGGGCCCTGCACAGAATGGGAAACTGAGGCAGGGCATCGCAGAGCTATGCTTTGTCAGCAGAAGGTGCTCTGGAGGCAATCACCCCATTACAGGAGGACACAGCTATTGGCTCCAAAAATCTGAATTCTGATAGACACCATATTAGGCTACCTGTTATAGCTAACAGAGCAAACTCAGTGGAGTAGCACTGTTGCTATTACCATTTAAAATAATCTCTTCAAGATGCGTGTAGCATGTGCAACTTGCTTTATGGTAGATCGCAAATGAGTATGACGCTTTTCAAGGTCAGTCCCTGCGTTTTCATTGTGATGAACATTTGCAATGTCCATATCTTTTTTTTTTTTTCTTCTTCTCTTGAAAATTGGGTTTACTTGTAAAAATGAACTGATATTTAAACAGATTTAATGGCAGTGTAATTACTAGTACTGGGCCTGACATTAGACACTAAGGAAGACAGATCAATTACTAAATAAATTCATCCGGAAAGTAATGGCCTGTGAGTCTCAAATATGGATTTATATTTATGGAAGAAGAGGCTTTTGTGTTCTTATTGGAGACCTTTTGGCTAATGAGAGCAAAAATCTTTCATTGCTGCAAAGGCACCTAACTAGTAAATGATGTGGAGACAAATCAGCAAACTGAATATTTCTGTAGAAAACAAAATCATTTTTCTAAAGGAAAGCAAGTTGCTAGTCAATCCTGGTCTGTTTCTGAAAATACAAAAAATGCATCTTACTTGTCATCGCTTAGAATGGCAAAATGTCAGAGTCTTTACACAATCAGGGAAGAGCTGGCGGGACTGGCTGCCACTGACGTTCATGGGGAAATGCTTGAGAAGTCTACTGAAAATTGATGTATGTTCCTTTTTTAAATAACAATTGTCTGAAGAGTTCAAGCTTCAGTTAGTAGAGCAACTATAAAAAAGAGTATATTTAGCATTCAGTTGGATAACTTAACTGATATAGCCAGCAATATTATTTCATTGGTCCACTGCAATACAGATTTAATTTTCTGGGAAGATCTTACATACTACAGTGAGGAGTGCTATAGAAAACCCCTAGCTATCTAAATAGTCAGTTTCCACTGGGAACATGTTTGTGGAGAACAACTGTTCACTGAAAAGCTTCCAACAGGAACAACTGCAGCAGAATCTGTCACTGGATAATTCTGAGTTTCTGAATCTTGTAATGGCATAACTGTGCAATTACATAATAGTACTGTAGTCATTCAGTATTACTGGGTAAGCACTATAGAAATGCTTAAGATAAATCACAGCTGATGGAACTTTATCAACAACATGCCGACCATGTGGAGTAATGTGCAGAGTACACACTCTTGCACAAAAAGTCATATGGGCTCAGTATACTGGGGCATACTAGCCGTTAATAACCTAACAGCTCCATTACAGAACGTGCTGAAGATCACAGTAGAAATTGTATGACTAGATTTTAGGGTCCAGCTGAGCTGCATGCTGCACAAAACATTATGTGGGAAGGGGTAAAGGCCACTTTATGCCCATCTCTGATTTTGGGATTGGCTGAGAGCTGGTTTGGTCTCTGACTCAAGCTAGAGCTGCTTCAGCGATGCCCTAACCTCCTCTGGCTGCAATGGGCCATTTTGATAGCCCGAAATAGCCATAGCACCAAAACACTTTAGACACAGCCGTGTCATCTAACTATTATCCCCTACATGAAGGGTGGGGTTTACGAGAGTGGCATAGATCCAGATGCACTGTACCAGCCAGCCTGCAAATTGGAGGGTGGGCCAGACATTGCAGGAGGGAATAATTTGGAAGGGAAGCCAGAAATCCATCTGTGCACATGGTAAGGGGCTTGCTGCAGGTGTAATATCTCTGTAAATCGTTCTCTAAATAAAGAGCTGTTTAGCTGTAGAAACACGGATTGCTTTCATATTGTTACACAGCACATGGGATGGGAAACCTGGTGGCCGTCAGTCTAATGAACCCATGGCAAGTAAGAGAGGGATTGACATGTAAACAAAGCAGAGCCTAGCAATAGAGCTAACAGACAGCTTAGAGAGACTCAGACCATTTGGGAATGCTGGATTTCCAGACAAAAAAGAAAACTTGAATAAGCATGAGGAAGTAGGAATTGTATCTATGGAGAGCTGAGCGTGGGAGATAAGGATGGGTAATGAAGGTAAAGCTTTTTTACTGTCTCATTGCGGGGGGAGGGAAAGGATGAGAAAAAAAATGAGTCTGAGGACTTGGGTAGATGGAGAGCACACAGTAAGCTGGGGTTTAATGTCCAGCACATGAAACTATTGCTGCACACTGACAGTGTTGATTCTGCTCTTGTGAAGTAAAAGTTCCCTATTGCGCTTTAATCTATACATGTCTCAATGAGACTCTCAAATTAGGGACCAGATAGATCAGAAACAGAAGTAGATCAAATCGCACTAGCGACCTTTCGGTGTGCGGTGCCAGGGTGTATGCAGCCAGTTAGTGCACTGTAGACTTGTATCCCAGCTTGCTGTACACGAACTCTCCATCTAAATGAGTGCTTTACTGCCAAGAATAACGCCTGAAACAGCTGAGAATGAGAAATGTTTTTAGATGATTACTTCTGTTTCTGACAAGTGGGCTATCTGGAGGACTAGAACACCAGTGAGGAAGCTAGAGGGTGCGTTTTGGAAGGTAGAACTTACCTGACACACTCTGCCAAGGCACCACGCTGTACAATGCAGCAGAATTCAAATGATTCAGCATGAAATGGGAATTTGAACACAAAATATCTTCCCCTGAGTTCCCACAAACCAGTAAGGAATCACATAACATAAGAATGGCCATACTGGGCCAGGCCAATTGTCCATCTAGCTCTGTACCTGTCTTTCAACAGTGGCCAATCCCAGGTGCTTCAGAGGGATGAACAGAACAAGTAATCATCAAGTGATCCAGCCCATCGCCCATTCCCAGCTTCTGGCAGAGTCAGTAATAAAGACAGACAAGAGCCTACTAGCAAAGGCAAACAGGCAGGAAGGGATCCAAACCTGGCAACGTTGGACCATTGCAATACACAATCCCAGGGACTAGATAATAGCCAAGCACAGAGATGATGCATTGGAGAATCAAGACACTGCTTCCTGTGAGGGTTAGTCTGCTGCAGCCCAATGGAGGAACAGTCACAGTACACTGAAACAGTTAAGAGAATGATAAGCTAAGCAGGCAGCTTGCTACTACAAAGGAGCCAAGGCCCTGAGGGCACTATGCACAGAGAGCAGGTCTGGGTCCAATCTTCAAATAGCCACACAAAGCAATGACACAAGGCGAAAGACCAAGCTACAGCGGGACACCACTCATGTGAGATAGCTACAGACTCAGCACAGTAATGGAGACAACCAAAGACAACTGCAGGGTGTCAGCAGAGAGCCAGCATGTCGAGAGAGACTGGCCCGCAGACAGGACCAGAAGCTCATAGAAGAGCCTCCGCCATCCGCTCGCTTGATGCAGAAGAGTCACAAGAAATGAGGCATATGAATAAAAGGACCAACAGGACTCAGCCCAACAGAATGCAAACAGCATCGGGGTGGAAGCAAGTCCTCTGCCAACAGCAATAATGCAAATCAGTGGGAGACTTTTGAAAACCAGCCAACTTGAAGGACTATAAAGCCTAACAGGCTGCAATGGACTGGCAGCAAAGCCCCTGTCCCTAGAGTGGATTCTGTACAAATCACCTCTGGTCCACGCAAGCCAGAGCATGCTTGTACAAAAACACAACAAAAATTCTTGAAAGAAAAAATGTAGCGACCTGCATGGAACTTGAAGGAAGGAGCACAGGTTGCAGAAAGGAACAGTTTGGAGGAGCCACCTGGAAATCAGTCAGTCGTAGCTATAATTCTAGCTGCAGTTGCAGTATCTCTGTAAATAGTTATCACAATAAAGACAGGTTAATTTTACGGGCATGCAGTCCTTTCACATTATTACCTAGCACAGAGAACATGAAATAAGCACCAGCCCTATTCCTATCCTGGAAGGATCCTCAGGTAGCCAGCTAACAGACTGTCCAACTGCTTGTGATTGCAGACCAGTACAAAGCAATCATAGTGGAGTCCAGTATAAAAGTGTGTAATGCTAGGCAGTTAGAAGTCTTGCGTATGGTAACAGAAGATCAGATTACACTCTTCTCTGTACACAAGTGCAGTGGTTCTCAAGGGGGAAAATATTGCAAATAGAGTTTGAGCTGCACAAAGGAAACAAAATCTTGTCTAGTTAAATCATTTTATGGAATAACAAAAGCTAGTTGTTGAAGCCAGATACAGAGAGCATTAGGTTGTGTCCCTGATCATCGTGGCTAATAGTCCTGATGAACCAAACGTCCATGAATTTATCTAATTAATTTTTTTTAATATGTCTGTACTTTTGGTGTTCACAAAATCCCCTAGGAATGAGTTCTACAGGTTGACTCTGCATTATGTAAAGAAGTGCTTCCTTTGGTTTGTTTTAAATCTGATGCCTATTAGGGTGACCCTTGGTTCTTGTGTTATGGGAAGGGGTAAATAACCTTTCCTTATTCACTTTCTCCACACCAGTCATGATTTTATTGACTTCTATCATATCCCCCATTAGTTGTCTCTTTTCCAAGTTCAACAGTTCCCATCTATTTAATCTCGCCTTGTATGGAAGCTGTTCCATACTCCTAATCATTTTTGTTGCCCTTCTCTGTACTTTTTTCCCAATTCTAATATATCTTTTTCAAGATGGGGTGACCAGAACCTCATGCAGTATTCAAGGTGTGAGCATATCATGTATTTATGTGGTGGTATTTTGAGATTTACTGTCTTGTTATCTATCCCATTCCTAATGGTTCCTAACATTCTGTTAGCTTTTTTGACTGTAGTGCACATTGAGTTGATGTTTTCAGAAAACTAACCATAATGACTCCAAAATATTTCTTGAGTGATAATAGCTAATTTAGATCCATTATTTTGGAAGTATGGTTGGGTTTGTATTCCAGTTGCATAACTTTGCATCTATCAAAACAAATTTTTCATCTGCCATTCTGTTGCCCCATCATCCGGTTTTGCGATCCCTTTATAACTCCTCACAATCAGCTCTTGACTTACCTATCTTGACTAATTTTGTATCATCTGCAAACGCTGCCACCTCACTGTTGACCCCTATTTCCAGATCATTTATAATTGTTGAACAGCTCTGGCCCAGTATAGATCCTTGGGGGACCTGCTATTTACCTCCTACACTGTGAAAACTGACCATTTATTCCTACTGTTTGTTTCCTGTCTTTTAACCAATTATTGATCCATGAGAGAACCGTCCCTCTTATCCCATGGCTGCTTACTTTGCTTAAGAGCCTTTGGTGAGGCCCTTGTTAAAGGCTTTCTGAAATATTTGAAAATAAACAAGAGCAAACTTCTCACTAATTCAGGACCAACTAATTACATTTTACAATTGTAGTTACATTGTTAAAAGTGAAGTGTATTTCATTTTATTTTTGTAATGTGAATACAGTAATACATGCAACATGACCATTTTGTGTATTAATATTGAAGGAGTTCAACTATACTTTGTCATACCAATGGGTCATTTGTGGTGGATGGGTTACGGGCCTGAAATAGGTTGACTATTTCTCTAAAATTCTATCTACTTAGTGAATTATACAGTTATTGTCTGATACAAAGTCTAGTGAAGTAAATACATCCTTTTACGATTGTTACTGAGGTAGCATTATATAGTTACCTAAGGCAATTGAACACTGTTAAAGTGGCCGTGTTAGTCTTTTTGTCATGGTAGGTTGCAAGCCTTGAAAAAGATAATGATTGCTTTGTACTTTTCAGTCTCAAGTCAATTGGAATAAAAGATATAACTAATGCATTTGAATTTGATTCCGTGAATTCAGATGGGAAAAATATTAATTATAGCAATTACAAATTAACATCTGAAGGTAATTTAAGGCATACAGCAAACCAACAAAAAAACCCACTGTATGCACTTAAAATCCAACATTGACAATGTCTTGTGAGATTTTCTTTTATTATTAAACTGATTACAATTGGAGTTGTGGACTTTTTTAAAAGTAGTTATCTAACCTAAAGAATCAAGTTTAATATTTTAAGGTCAAGAAGGGATTCTTGAGCTTTGTCAAGTGTTTTATATTTCCTTCTTTCTCCTTTGTAATCAAAGCCATTCTATAATCTCCTCATACCGGTCTTTAAAAATTTGGATATCTTGTGTTCATTTCCCTACATTCATGGGGTCACAGGAACTCTTCCATTTGAAATACATTGCAATTGTTAGTGACATATTCAAAGTCTACTACTTGTGCTCAATTACATTCTATTTAATATCTCACCTAATCCATCTAGCTATTACGTGTTGAGGCATTTCCTTTCCTTCAGCTTTGGCTTCTCACAAATTATTTTAGAGCTTCACCTTCAGAGTTACAAACCCCATCCTGGTCTTGTCTTTATTTTCTTTCAGATAGTTTGTTCTGAATGTTGAACCTTTTGATAAGCAGTAATTGTCATTTCAGCAATCCTAATTTTCATAAAGCCAGAGATTGGAGGATTAGTTTGTCTTTATTGATTGTCACACGCCGCTCTCAGCGGCCAGTGGCTGTGGCGCTCCCCCGGCCTCCAACCCCGGGGGAGACCGCAGCGCCTGCTGGAGTGAAAGGGGGAATTAGCCGATCCAGCAGGCGATAGGCCTGGTCCCTGGGCAGCCGGCACACAAGCAGTCTCTGGGCCTGTTCCCGGGGCAGCCGGGCAGCAGGCAAACAAGCAGTCTCTGGGCCTGTTCCCTGGGCAGCAGGGCCGCAGGCAAACAAGCAGTCTCTGGGCCTGTTCCCTGGGCAGCCGGGTAGCAGGCAAACAAGCAGTCTCAGGGTTGGTGTCTGAGGCAGGAGGGTCCTCCCTCCGAGCAGCTAGGGAGAGGGGGAGGGGGACGCAGGCCCACCCGTCTCCACTGCGTCCCGGCCCAGGGCCCTAGTGGTGGCACAAGGGTTGCCACTGAGGCAGCGGGGCTCCAGCCTTAATACTCCACCGGGCCGAGGCCCATCCTTCACCCCCTAGGCAGGGGTGTCCCTGGGCCACTTCCTCCCCGTATCCCCAGGAGCCATCCCCAGGGAACCCAGAGGGGTCTACGGCCCCCAGCTGACTCACCACCCCTCCTCGTTGGCAGGCGGCAAAGGCGGCAGGTCCTCGGCGTCGGGCAGCTCCTCAAGGTCGGGGCCTGCTTCAGGGGGGTCCGCGGCCGGCAGCTCCTCCAGGTCTGGCCCTGCTTCAGGTGGGTTCACCCACTGTGGTTGGCCCGGGTCCTCCGGCCAGGCCTGGGGTTCAGGGCCTGTCGGCCAGTCTTTGGGGCTCGCCGGCCACTCCCAGTCCCCTGCCCCGGGAGGTCCTACCCAGTCTGGGTCCCGGGGCTCCTCCACGGGTCGGCCCGGTCTTGGCCTGTAGCAGGCCTTCTCTTCCCTGAACGGAGTCTTGGGCGGCACGTCTGCTTCCCAGCGATGACTTCCCCCTACTGGTGCCAGGGGCTGAGCCTTTATACCGCCCCTTCCTGGGTAAGGCCCACCTCCTGCCCGCCGATTGGGCTGCCCGGTTGGTCCTATTCGGGTCGGCCCTACAGGTTGATGGGCGGGCTGGCGGGCCGGACCAATCCCCTCCCGTTGCCGGGCAGTTTTACCCGGCTGCCTGTATCGTCGCTCTATTGGCTGTGGCGCTCCCCCGGCCTCCAACCCCGGGGGAGACCACAGCGCCTGCTTACACAGATATTAGATACTGTAATTACAGGGTTTTCCTAAGGCTTCTTCAAACAGGCTTTGAACATTAACTTGATGCCCCAAGGAGCAATGCAAGCAAAATAACTGTTTACTGAAGAATTTAGCAATTTTCTTGAATAAAGTCAGATATCTAGTGTTCTCCAGTTTAAAATATTCTTTAATTCAGAACCATGATTAACAACCACTATGCTGGGTAATCTTTATTACAGTAATATCTTGGGTAAATCACATGCATTTTTGACAGCTAGCCACTGGCAGTAGGAGAAGCTACTATTTCCAAGAGCACTCAAGATGAGATTGGTGTATTGTTTTTTCTGTAGATTAAGAAAGAAATTTCAAAATTGTTTAGCATTGTCCTAATTCTTATACCATTGGAATCAGTAGCTAAACAATTCCAATGCATTGTTAGGTCAGCAGTGAGTGCTTTGGAAAATCCCAATTCTAAAGGTCTGCCCCTCTTCTGCAAAGCACTTAAACATGTGTTTAGGTCCCATTAAGCACGGGGTGAAGTACTTTGCTGGTGTTTCCTCCTACTTTCTGAAACTTCCTAAATAAACTCTTTGTTTAGCATATCTTTTTATGCTTGTTCTCTTCTTGCAATAGGTGAAATCTTGACTCTACTGAAGTCAATGCAAATTTTGCCATTGACCTCCAGTGTGGCCAGGATTTCACTCTGGATGTAAGGGCATGTAAGAATTCTATATACATGAAAAAGGAGCATTCTTAGAAGCACACAATTTATTTCTGAATCTTTGTTTGGATTAATGAGGAATATATTATTCCATTGATAGTATAGGAGCAGATTGTTACCTGTTTCATGCTACCACACGGGGAAGTAACGGTGCACAAGGCACTCTTTCATCCACCTGCACTGGCTACCTGCATTCCAGTGAGTTGCAGGGAGCAGCCTCCACAATTTAGCTCTTAGAGCCTTTATATGATGGATATTGCAAGTGTATTTTCCTTAAAAAAACAGTTTGGTGCTTATAACATAAACAATGTTGTGTTTTCTCTCATTTCTCACAGGAAACTTCCACTAAAAGAAGAAAATGGGAAAGAAGCTTTAAATCCAGAACCTATAGAAATCAAAGTTTCTAATGACATCATCCAGTCAAAAGAAGATGATAGCAAAGCATAAAAAGGTGACTACAGCTGTCTGAAAAAAGCATTTGGATTGGAGTAACCCTGTGACCAAAACTCTACAGCTGACCTTAATTTCTTGGGCAACTTATGCTTGGAATAGTTAGTACACATGTACATATGATCAACTACTTCTGTCTACAGTACCTCTCTATTTTGTTTTGTTAATGTTTTAGTATGTAGTCCTGGCTGACCACAGTCCCCTGGTATCAAATTTGAATCTGCAGAAAAAGTACTGTAATGTATTCTATTACAAAAGTGATCTATTTATAAAAACACTTTTACCAAGCTACCCCCAGCCACAAACAATACAACAAATAGCTCCACATCCTACAATGCAAGCTAAACACATGAAAGAAAGTGCCATATGCTCTTGTGTTTGTTTCCATTGGTAATAGATCAAAAGGTTTAGGTTGCCTTTAAAAGAAGAAGGGAGAAAAAATCAATCTCACTATGAAACTTGAGACAGAGGGTTGGCAAAGGTTGAGTAGCCATCTCAACTGTGTTTGTTATTTGATGCAAAATAGAAAGACTGACTACTAGATAGTGACAAACCTGCACATTGGTTCTTAAATATAGTACGTTAATAAATATGATGTACAGATTTAAAGCAAAAATGGTTGAATATTTTGCAGGAAAAAATTGGCCTACTCTAAACTATATGAATGTTTGACCCTGAAAGGCTACTGGATTTTCAGATATTCTGTGTTAATGTTTGGGAGACCATGTGTGAACTAAAATGTGGAAACATGTTTTTTGTGTGAAAAAACCTGATTTATGATGATAGCTTTTGGCTTCAAATGAAATCTTACAATAAACATGAGCTCAAATTAGTTGCCTCCATGTACTTATAAATATATATAATTCCTTCTTAGTTTTAACCACCTAGTCATGGACTAAAGTGTTGCATTTCACTATAACAAACAAGTTGTTCACCTCAACCCAGTAGGCATGTTAAACACTTGTCTTGAAGGCAGCACTTGTTTTGTAGCTTAGAAGTAATAATTGCATATCCTTTGTATTTTGTAAAGCACATCAAGAAATGAGGAAGAGAGATCTTTGACAAAATGGTTAAGAATATTTTAAAATTATTAAATTTGCAGTATCTAGTATTAGGCTACATATTTTTCTGCTGTACAGTCTCCAAAACAATCACTTTTACTTATGCTGGTCATGGTAGCTATAAGCTATTATGATGTTCAGGTTATCTACTTCCTTTGGTGAAAAATTAATTCTCCTCCATTGACAATTGATTTTACATTACTACCAATTGGCGGAATGGCGTTTTGTGCCCAGTCCAACCCTCTGTTATCCGTCATCTTCCGTACTAATCAAGCCCTGACTTTAGAAGAGGCAGACATAGTCAGCAAATGACCACTTACTAAAATATTTACTCTGAAGGGGCAAGCTGTGAAGCAGTCCATGAATGAATGCTCCATAAATGAATACAGCCCTGTTATCTGAAGGTTTAACTCTACTCAGTGGAATGACATCCACTTAACCCACATCTGAATTTGGTTCACAGTCATAGTACTTTGGCTGTCCAATCTCCAGGAGAAGGTGTACCTGTAGTTGATATGTTGTGTTCACAGCAAGAAAGATGACTCTGTGGCTAACTAGACTAAAAAAATTACCTGGAATTTGGGAGAATAACTATTTAGCTTCCCTACTGGTGGGATTTAGTTATGTATTTAGTGGGGTTCCTGCTGAAGATGTGTTGAAATTCATGGCCCCGGATTCTCTTCCTTAGATTGCTTCTGAAATTGACATATTGGCCAAGAAGAACCCAACCATTTTGTGAAGCTTTTCCTTTTAAATCCTCCTCGGCCGTCACCTGGGGAAGAATTCACAATGAGCCAAGAAGTCAGGGCAGCTGATGTGTATGGCTGGGGAAGTAGTTTGAAACAGAATCAGGAGACAAGAATGGGGTAGTGGAAGTAGCACTGAAACCTGGAGGCTGTGAAACATGCTCTGTGATTCTGCTGCAAGTCTGCCACTTATAACACTAAGCCAATGCCTCTGGATCAGGGAAAGCTGCAGGAGTGGCTCCTCAGAAGCCTGCCTTGTTGCTCTCAGGCACTGAGCAGCATAATTAGCAGATAGCCACCTGCCTGCCAATTTTCTCTTTGATTTCTTACTGGATCTGAGGAGTCAGTGAGATTTCTTAGTAAGGTGAGCAGGACTGGCCCCTAGTCTGTAACTGACAGAGCCACTGTCTCCCACTGGCATAAATGCCCAGAGGCAGAGTCCACTTCCACTTCGACCCTTCTTTGTGTGAGTAGTAGCCAACCAGTGTCCTGCACTGTTCAGATAGCTTGAGGTAAAGGGAGAGGAACCATAAGGTTTGAGCAGCTGTTGGAGTTTAGGCTGGTGGGGCCCAAGCATTGAGAGATGGGACAGGGAGGAAAAGAGTCAGTTTATCTTCTTGGTGGGACATAGTCTGTGGATTCCACCTTCTCCACCGTCACCTACCCCAACAGTATTTTCTCCAAGATCATCAGAAAAGTAGGGACCTCCACCCCTTTCATGCTTCTGCCTTCAGGGCACCAGATCCCATCACTCTTACTCACGTTGAACCTCACTATGCAAATCATCCAGTGTGACACCAATGGGACAATTTGCACAATAAGATACCTTTTTACTATAAATAAGGGTGGCATAATCTAGGCCAGATTATAGTTGCTTGCCAAGGGGCAATTTCCCCCTGAAGCTTGTAAATAGCTTCTGTGGCTTCCTTCATCTGTGGAAGCAAATTTTGCTTGGATAAGGATCTAATTTGGGGGAGAAAAGTCAGGGGGGCAAAACAAGTGGAAAAGGATTTGAAAATCGAAGAGATCTATACAGCATGTTTATTATTGCTATGATTGTACTACTCTTTAAAAGTAAAATAAAGAAACAAACCCAGAAATAACCAGTATTCCCAGAAGTATCTCTTTTTCCTGAAGTTATGTCTCTTTCCAGGAGTGCTGAGCGCTGGTCTGAGACTTAGATGGAGTTCAATTAGTGATAGACTATTCCAAGTTTGCGCTTTGATTTGAAGATTAATAGATTATCTCTTGCTCTTTGCATCTGTGCTATGCAGGAGAAAGGCAAAACTATAATTGTTTTTACACTATAAAAGAACACGCCAAAATATCTGTCTTTACTGATGTTTCCAAATGAGGGACAGCTTGTAGTAAACTGTAAGATATATGTAGAACTGGAATAACAATTTCTTTGTTTTCCTTTCTTATTCTAGACTGAAAATATAGCTGTATAAATGTCACTTTTACTGTCTGAAAGTAATTTTAAGTGTTAGTATGAAATGTCAGAAGAGTTGACTGAATCTAACTATTGGTAAAAGTAATCTGAATTGTTACACTGCTTTAATTTGGGGTAAGGGGTCAAGAAGTCACTTAAGTTTTTGACAGTTCTTGGCAGGTTACATGAAACATGGCAAAAACAATCGCTATTCAAGAACAGATGAGGAGAAAAACAGTTTAAACCGCTTAGATTTTTTTTAAAGTTGGAGATGCATTTTGATTTACCATAATATTTTTTAAAAAATTATTTGCAATTTTTTGCATTTTAGTCTAAAAATATATTATGGAAAGTATTTTTGCTACCCATTCCCTTCCCCCCAACAATTATTTATTGTTTGTTTGTTTTGGGGGGGGCAGAAATAATTACTATTCTGTTGACGCTAATGCCTGATGTGACCAAGTTTAATTTATTTAGGCCCTAATTTTGCGGGCTATTTTGCGTAGGCAGACCCTCCATGCATGCAGGACCCCCTTGACTTTCAGTGGGGATCTGCAGATGCAGAAGGCTCTACTTGCAGGGAAGAGTTTGTGAGATCAAGGTCTAGTTTTAGATCGTGTACTAAAGTTGTACCTGTGTCAAGTCATGAACAAAGGCTGTTTTGACAACAGTTTGTGACACAGTAAATTCCACTTGACATCTTCAATCTTTGAACTGAGATGTATCTGAAAAGTGGCTTTCTTTTCATGATGGTAATTAAATTGATCAACTCCTTATTCATTTAAGTGCAGTCATTGAACTCTACTATTACAATCATGTCATTTTTTCTGTTTCTTAGAGCGGATAATCAAGATATATTTGTGCCTTTGAATAGCACGCAACTCTGCTTTATTAAAAAAGTCTCCTTCAATAATTGGCCTACCAATCCTGTTTAGAAGATTTGAAATCTTTACAGTGTTATACTTTCCTCCTCAAAAATATAAAACATATCTAAGTTAAGCTGGCCATTATATTTTTCAATTCACTTTATATTTAAACCCACCAACCTATAAAAGATTTGGAGAGGTAGCACTTTTGTTCCAATATGCTGGATCCACTGTTAAATGTTTTTGCTGGAGACGGAGAATGATGTTTTCAGGATTCAGGCAGAGGAATAGAGGAAGGCATTGCTTTATGTGAGGGTAGTTTCACCAAATGCCTGAAGTTGAAGCTTTTTTGAGATTCATCTAGGGATTCTCCACTATGTTATTAGTCCTCCCATTTCCTCTAAAATGTTAGCAACTGCTTTCAGATCCGAAAGGAACCCTGGAATCTCTTCCCACCATTTTACTTTGAGTAAAACATTATGAATGTTAGCTGCAGAAATATTCGTGGCTTCGCTGTCTCTGTTATAGTTGTCACTGGAAATAATACATTTATTTAGATTATTTGCTACAGGTGTTGGGTGATATTCACCCCACGTAGAAAGCCACCACCAGGCTTATGCACTATCTGAGCTCACTGACCTAAATATCGCAAGTTGACCTGCCACAGGTGGAGGGGAATCCCTGTGCAGAAACTCATTGGGTGAAATCATGGCTTTATTGAAGTTAATGGTAAATATCAAAGTCTTCAGTTGGGGCCAGGTTTTATCTATTGAGTTGATGGGAATCCACATGGGCTCAAGAACTGTCCCACTTGAATCACCTTGGAGAATCAGAAGTTAGGATATGTCTACACTGCAAATAAAACCCCCAATGGCTGGCTTGTGCCAGCTGACTCTGGCTTGCAAGACTTGGGGTAGGAGGATATTACATTGCAGTGTAGGTATTCAGGCTTGGGCTGGGCCTGGGCCCAGGCTCTAGGACCCTGAGAGAGGGGAGGGTCCCAGAGCTCGGGCTGCAACCTGAGCCCAAATGTCTACAGCAGTTAAACATCTCCTTAACCTGAGTCCCACAAGCTGGAATGAGTTGGCACCAGCCAGCCACAGGTATGTAATTGCAGTGTAGACGTATCCTTAGGGCACACATGGGACTTAAGTGGTAGATCAGCCTTGTGCTGGCTCTCTTTGTAGGGATGATTTCCTTATTAAGGTTTAGTGTTGATCTCAAAATGGCATCACAATTTTATCCCATCCCTTAACATATTTTCAAAGTTAGCAAGGAGAAGAAATGTTCTCTTTAAGTAACAAATGTTGATTGCCTGACCTTAGTATAAAAATAAAAGATGTATTCTGACTGTTTTTTGGTTTCTTTATTTTTACACTCAATTTGGTTTTCTGCAGACAACTGCATTGCTAAAATGGAAAACTACTCTGGTTACGCCAGTATTTATGTTTTGTTTTGTTTTGATTTCTTAACAAGCCTGTAAAGAAAAAAGATGCCCCTTCACACTTCACTGCAACCTTTTTCAGATATTAATATAATTTTAATGAAGCACCTCATTAAACTGACAGCTGGTGAAAAAAACACCAAATTTTAACAGATTTTCAAAATGTCTACCAGACATGTAAATGACCAAGTCACACAAGATTTTATTTGGGCTTCATCCAAACAGGATTCTTTCTACTTACTACAATGGGTGCAGATCAGGCCTTCTAAAGATCATAATTTACCAATGTATCTTTCCTTTTAAAAGGCATCGTGAGCCCAATGTTGTTTGACTTTCAAATTTCGATATTGGCCTTTTCTAGCCCCGAGTACTGAAATAAATATGGTTTGCCAAATTTGTATTGGCAGATTTTAAATCACAGGTGGGACTGGGGACATGGTAGGATGACAAGATGCAGTGCAAGAAAGCTGACAAAAATAAGGAGAGCCAGAAAAAGAGGTGGCAGGTGTAAAGGACTGAGCTATCTAGAAGCAGCTGCTGAGATGAGAGGTTGCAGCTAGAAAGGGTGATGGCAGAGCAACTGAGTTGCTAAACCAGAAGAGGCATATGGAGCGGGTAGCCCACATCAGGGAAGTTTTGAACTGTGAAAGCTATGGAAGGAAGGACATTAGCCCAGACAGGCCATGTAATTCTGCCATGTAATTAGGCTATATTAAAAAAAGAAAAAGAAGAAAACTATGGGAAAGGGGGGAAGATGGGGGGAGGGGAGAATAACTCCCAGAATATATATAAATCCGTAACAAAAAACAAAATAAAACAAAACAGTTTAATCCTTCAGGAAATGTCATTGCGATGGTGTAGAGTTCTCATGAAGACCATGTAAACTCTTTAGACAAGACAAAAATAGCTTTCCTGCTACAATGAGCACTTGGTATGTATTTTGTATGCTGTGTACAGTATAAGCTAAGGGATACCATATATTGTTTTTGTTGGCAGAAGCCCACTTGTGGTATATACCATCTGAATTATATGAATTATATATTGATGAGTGAGCTACACTGGGGCTAGTTTGTTTATTGTTTCAAAATCTTATGTCCCTATGAGATGCTGTGTATATATCTAAACTGTAAAAAGAACAATAATAATACTGCAAATGCTGAAGTTTTGTATTTATGAAAGACATAGAAAGTATGGCTTAAAGTATATCAATTATTTGTCACTCTTCACCATTTGTATATTAATAGTAAAGATACTTTTACTTTCATGAAGTGTTGCATTTTACATTTACTCTTTGCCAAACGTCTACCTGCTAGCAAGGGGCTGATGCTGTAGGTGGATTAATTCAAGGACATTTGCTTTTTCAGACCATTTTAAAGCCTTACCGTATTCTTTAAACTAACCAAAATGGTGTGATCCTCCCAAAAAATAAGATAAATTAGTTATTCCTCCTTGTTGCGGTGCCTTCAGGCAGTGCTGAGAAATGCTCAGGTAAACTTACAATGTACGATGCTCCTTTAACCTCAAATACAGCATTGATTATTATTACTATAACACCAAGAATGGGACCCCTTTGTGCTAGGCACTGTTGAAACACATGGTGAGAGACAGCCCTGTCCCAAAGTGCACAGGGACAGGTTTTTAAAGGTACTTAGGCACCTAAAGAGATGTCTACTCATCAGAGGCATTTTCAAACCTGCCACTAAGCTGCCGTCTAACCCTTAGTGCCTTTGATCCCAAAAGTGCCTTCTGTCTGACCTCTCGGCACTAAACATCAGCATCCTATGCACCATCGAGTCCTAAGCATTGCTGCTACTCCCCACAGCAAATGACAGTTGTGGGATCTGGGGCTCATCCTTAGGAACAGTCATAGACCCAGCCAGCGGTTCACATACATCCACCACCTCCCAGCCACGCTCTGATTCTGCAAACACTTAAGCATATGCTGACTTATAAAGCAATGAGCCCATCCACATATGCAAAGTTAAGCATCTCTGTGTTTGCAGGAACAGGGCCCAAATAGACAAAACAGACCAAGAGGAAAGTATTATTATCTTCAATGTACACATGAGAAACTGAAGCCCAGAGGCCCCGATTCAGCAAAATATAAACATGTGCCTACCTTAAAAAAAACGGTTTCTAAACCACTGCTTAAAGTTACTTTTGTACCTGATCTGAGGTGAGAGAAATGAGATGACTTGACAAAGGTCCTAGTGGAAGTTTGTGGCCCAGCCAGAAACTGAACCCCAATATCCTGCCTCTCAGGCTGTTCAGTGCCTTAACCAGCAGACAAGCCTTCCCCTCATCTGTAGCCAAAAAGAAAACATAAAACAGCCTTCTATTATAAATATTCCCTTGCTAATGTATGACGGCTGTGTAAACAGCTTCAGCTTTTCTCTCCATTTCAGTTCTTCTGTCATATTCCATGTTATTGTGTCTCTCAAACTTGTGACTCGGGTTCAAAATTGGGAATGGGGGAGAATGGATAGCTTCTTTCATGAATGACTGAGTGCTGCTTATCAGGGCACTGTCAGATATTCTGGCAAGAACAATTTCCTCAGATATGTTACTAATCACACTCTACATTAATAACACTTGAGAGCACAATAGAATGTAATTCCTTTTTTCTATTTAGAGATTGGTCAGTTTCACATTTGGGATGGCATGCAGGAAAATACAAATGTGCATGCAAATACAAATGTCCATCCTTGTTCAGGGACAGCACTTAAATACACATGTAACTGTAAGCATGTACTTAAGTCCCGCTGATAAGTATGTCTTTCACACTGACAGAGAGACTTTTACTGTGGCAGGTAGCTACACATGTAGTGCTTGTATTACCTACCCACTGTAAGGATACCCATAGCCAGAGTCTCATTGAAGCAGATGCTTAGTTATACACATGTTTAAGTTCTCTCCTTATTAAAGATGCCTTCCTGAACTGTGCTCTACAGTACTGCAGTCTTTGGGTTTCAGTCATTGTAGGAGAATAATCATTTGTTAAATAAAAAATCTCACTGGAATTAAAAAAAATCCTCATAGCAATAATTCTGCTGAAGAGACAGAATGAGCCAAGTGTGGCAGAAGTTAGTCATGTGATGAGGGCAGCAAAAGAAGCTGAGGAGACTAGAAAGCGTAGAATTTTAGCTTTGCAAAACTCTTCTGACATGTTGAAAATTTGGAACAGACAATGGCCTGCCTGAATCTACCAGAGGTCAGTGTTCTTTTGAGGGATACATTATTTCTTAATAATCTCAGTCCAAATAGGACATTCCTCTGAGGTGATCAATGGGCTAGCTCAGTGACAAACAAGTCTTGTGTTTGAACTTCTTCTTTCGCTTCTGGCAGAAAAGCAATCACTCACATAATATAAGATGAAGTTATCCTAAAGCACTTTTCAGAAGGACAATATTATGTGCTGCTAGGACACTTTCCAAGGCAATAAAAGAAATAAACATTGTGACTATTGAAAAGTAGTACAAGTAATAAATGGATTCCAGACCTACAGCTGCCTTCAAAAAAAGTAAAAGCTTGTCTGGTCTGTAAAGGCTTCTTGCGCATGAGATACAGCAAGTTTAATTAAAAGGCCACTTGCAATGAATTGCAAAATTATGTTGTGATAAGTAGGCCAGAACTAAACCTGTGATAGATGATGAAGCTTTACTATGCACAGCTTTTAAGTCTTCAGAGAAATTTTGTAAGCAATTCGTTCCCTAATGGGAACTCTGTGTTAATTGTGAGACTGGCGTAATGTGTTTGGATTTTTTGGTATGCATGACATGTCTGGCTGCAGTATTTTGTACTGCCTATATTTTTAAAAGGGCACATGCAGTAGACAGGTTATAATGTGCTGAAAGTGTAGGCAGTTATCTTGACTCCCCAGTGTAGGGTGAGAAATGTTTTCTTATACTGTAGCTCACAGCATCTTATCTGAGAGAGAGAGAGAGTAAAATCAGCTAGTTAATTTAATTTCTGTTAGTGGATAACTTGGCAGTGTTAAACTGCCACACTTGTAGTTGCTGAAACAGTTTAAGGCCTTGATCCTGAAATACAATTGTTTTTGCAGACCCTGCACCATGTGGAGTTCCAAGGCAGTGTGCATGCAAATGGCTTTCATTGAAGGATTGGGGCTAACGGTAGTATTTTCAAAAATGCCATCTAAGTGACTTAGGAACACAAGTCTGAGTGACTTTCAGTGAGATGAACTCCTAAATCACTTGGGTCCTAATCTCATTCCTGTGCCGAATCACAGTGAGAGAGGTGAAATGTGAGAGTGAATAGGAACCTCTTGTGGTTTACTGACGGATTTGCTGTTAATTTGGC
This sequence comes from Mesoclemmys tuberculata, assembly GCA_007922155.1. Lineage (NCBI taxonomy): Eukaryota > Metazoa > Chordata > Testudines > Chelidae > Mesoclemmys > Mesoclemmys tuberculata. The sequence goes on from ML675610.1 coordinate 24,887,589, forward strand.
CTAAAATGAGGAGAGATGTTGCTGCAAATAATCATCAGAGCTCTGGTGATAGTGAAGAACAGCCAGAGAGAAGGTTAGTTTTCAGCTGAGAAGTACATATAGTGTTAGAACTCAAGTAAAAGAGTTGGACTCCTTCTTGAAAATATCTTTACTCCAGCTCCTGTGACTGAAATGAAAACGATCTTTTCACCACCACCATTTCAAGGTTACATCATTGGCATTCACCAATACAAGCCTAGATGCTGCTGTCAGGACTTATTCAGTGAAATTGATTACTCAAACAGTTTGCCTTAAGTTTCTTTTCTTGATAAAGTTGTATTACCATGTACACTTATTAAAAAGAGGAAGCTGGTCCTAATTCATAATTTGCTAGCAAATAGAGGGCTATCACTCAACAATAAGGGAGGATGGTCCTGGACTTAAAAAAGCATTGGACTGAGACTTGGGAGATCTAGGCTCCAGTTCCGATGCCATCACAGAATCTCTTTGTGAGTTTGGAAAAGGTACTTAATCTCTCTGTGCCCCAATTCTCTGTTCATAAAGTAGGGATCATAATGCTTCCTTCCTGACATCCTTTGTCTGGTATGGAGACTTTGGCCCTGATCCTAAAAACCATCCTAATGTACATGCTTAACTTTCCTACCATGAGTAGCCCTATTGATTTTAAAGGGACTACTCACAGTACTAAAGTTAACCACGTGCATAAGTGTTTGCAAGGCTGAGGCCTTAGAATATGAGCAGTTTGGGGCAGGGAATGTCTTTTATTATATGAATGTATGTACAGCACCTAACACAATACATTAGTGATCTCGGCTGGAGCCTTCAACACTCCTGCAGTATAAGTAATACTAAACTAGTAAAACCTAGCTCACTGTATCCTTCAGAAGTGATGACTTCACTGGGAGGATGAAAAAAAGCATACCCTAAATCTGTATCTGCCCATCAGTCCTGATTCTTGGAGCTACAATAAATCAGAACCCTTGGTAAATTGAAAAAGTCAAACCGGGCTATTTTTAATAATAATAATAATAACAATGGCTTTTACATAACACCTTTATCCAAAAGAATCCCAAAGTGCTTTTTTTGAACTATTAACTTCAATAGGGGCTTTACCATTAAGTTAATAGAATATAAGAGTTGGAAGGGACCTCAGGAGGTCATCCAGTCCAACCCCCTGCTCAAAGTAGGACTATCCTGAGCAGGATTATTCTCTCAATATATAGTACATCACTGAAATGTTGCCATCTCTAGTCTGAAGGACAACAAGCAGCCAACACACTGCACATAAAAACGTGTCTTTTTCCCCTCCAGAGCACACCACTCAATAATCACCCTAGCAACAGATCTAGTGACACAACAAATACCTAATGAAACACCAACTTAGAAACCGCAGCTCCTTACCCAGAAACAACTTTCTTAGTAACCACTGATTCCTTCTGGGTGTCCTAATGCCAGATTACATTCTCATAAGAACTGCTTTTCATGGAAGGCTTTCTGGGGTTGGCCCTTTAAATTTGGCAGAACCAAAGAGTGGCAGCCCAAAAGCAGCCATTTTGCAAACAGCTGCTGCCTGCTGTGTTTTCCTGCTTTTTAGCTGGCAAGTATACTTAGCCCCTTTTAGCTTTTGTTCCTAAGGTGAATGGCTTATGACAGTAAAACCAACAGGCTTTATTCAGCACTGAGGTTCCATTGTGCTAGGAACTTTCCACACAAAGGCATGGGCCTTAACCCTAACATTTTTAATAGGAAAAGATAAAAAACAAAAAAACCAAGACAGACAAAGGGTATGCAAGCAAAGCAAATGAGGTATAGGGTAATAATTATACTGGGGACAAAGCCTGTTAGCTTAATTTCCTTTTAGTTAATTATTTTTTGTGGGGAGGTTGGCATGAGGGGATGTATGAATGTATATGAGGGAAAGGGAGTGGCAGAGGAGAGAGGCATTGAGAGTGAAGGATAAAGAAAGGAAGACAGGAGAGGTAAAATACAAGTACTGGCTTGCTATGCTGCTCAATTAGTTGAGTGTAGATTCCAGATAAACGTTTTTGGGGTATAAACTTTTTATTGTAAAGCTTTTCTGCAGGAAATTGCTCCTGATACTTCATAAGTTCCTGGGAGAGCTCTTCTGGAACTCTCCACTGATCTTTTTTCTACTGGGTTGCAGTTTCACACTCTGTCCCTGTTTCCTGCTTGGTTAGACACAGTACTGCTTAAAGAAAAGAGTGCACCAATGTTTTACCTAGCAGATTTTCAGCTCAGTGCTGGGCCGGCCCAGCCCTGTGCCCTTGGTGAGAGCTGACAAGATCATATCAGGAGCTATAGTTTGACTTATTAAAAACAAACTTTGGGGGAAGGGGGAGGGATCTATACACACCTCTTCCATGCTGATGAATGGTGAAGCTATTCAAAGATTGAATTTAATAATGACAAAGCTATGCTCTGTCTCCTCTGTTATTTAACATTATCTTTGAGCCACTGATTCATCTGATTAGGACTCACCCAATATTGCTAGTATTAAAACTGTGAGTAAAACATGTTCCATATTCATTTATACAGTTAGCACAATTTTTTCCTCTTAGACTCGAAGGCTGTTTCAAATTTGGTCGAACTGAGGTAGTGTGGTCTAATTGATGGTGTACTTTTCTGGGGTTCATGAGAACTACTTTCTATTCCTGTGTCTGCCACTGACCGGCAGGGTGACTCTGGGCAAGTCAGTGAACTTCATCTCTTTGTGCCTCTGTTTCCCCTCTTACATTTGTTTGTCTCCCCTGTTTAGACTGTAAGCACTTTGGGACAGCAGGTTCTCTCACAGAGTTCCTACAGTGCCTAGCACAATACAGCCTTGCTCCCTGACTGTGGCCACTAGGCATTACTGTAAAGTATGGAGCAACACTGAAATCTTTTTGGTGTAAAATGGGGAGTTAGCACTATTGTTGATTATATTACTGATCTCTCTTTGCTTTATTTATTTAGTTTCTCTTTACTGATGTTAGTTGCATTTTAAGTTAACGCTGATGTTATAGAACCAGGGACTTGATTTTAACATTAGCCTCTGAAAATGCTCAGTAATTTGCAGCATAGGGAGTTAGAAATATAGGAGTAGCCATATAGTATCTAATCAGATGCCCTGTCTCGAAAACTGCTCAGTGCCGGTTGTTTCAGATGAACGTGTAAGAATCCCTGTAATGGACAATTATGCATTAACTTGCCGACAAGGGAAGTTTCCTTCTAACCCTCGTCAACTGATGGCCTTATATGCCCTGAAGCATGAGGATTTAGATTCTTTTTTAAAATTATCTAATATGAGGGTAGATGTCCTCATTCTCTGTGTAAATAATTCATTTTTGGCTCCTGTGAAGCTTGTGGCTTCCCTTCTGTAGTGGAACAATGAGTTCTGTAGGTCAGTTAATGATGCATTGTGTTTTTGTTTTTGTTTTAAATCCTTTTATCATTTCATTTTCATCTGCTATTCCTTATGAGAAATAGGAGCACCTGGATTACCGTCACCATACCCATTCATCATTTTGTATACTTCTAGCAGGTCTCCTTCACTAACCTAAACAGTCCGTCTTTCTGATCTCTCCTCACATTCTATGCTTCTAATCACTTTTGTCCTCTGGATGCAGGGACTGCTGTTTTGTTTGGCTCTTCCGGGGGCTGCACAGAAGAGAGAGGAGAGAGCTCCTTTCTAGCTGCCGCTTCCCTTCCTCCAACAACCACATAAAATCTTGCCCTGATGCCTTGCTTGGGAATGTCCAAATAAATTCTCTCTCAGTGAATACAGAACTATCTTGCTGACATACTCAAAGAATTCTTGTAGACTGGAGAGAGGAGATTTTTGTGCATCTGGACACTTCTTGCAGGATGCAAGCTTTTCTTCAGTAAAATTGGACTTAAAATTGAGGCAAAAAAATGCTGTTTCAGTTGTGTATCTAAGGTACTTGTATTGCCCTCTTCATCTGTAATATGTGAAACATTCACAGTCTTTAATATGTTTATCCAAACAACATCTCTTTGAGATAAGGAAGTGCTATTAAACCCATTTTACAGATGCGAATTGCAGCATAGGTAGGCTAAATGACTTGCCCAAGGTCGCACACGAAGTCTGTGGCAGAACAGGGAATTGAAACCCATGTTTTCTAAGTCCCTCACTAGGGCCTTAACCACTTGGCCATCCTCTCTGTCTACTTCCATGTACTTTCATATACTATATCTTAATGTAAAGGACAAAATTTTCAGGGTAGCCTTCTGAAATGCAGGGTTTTCGGCATGAAAAAAAAAGATATACATGATGTTTTTAAGGTGTGTTTTATGGGTCTCCTTTAAAATCTGGCTGTAATAGCATGCCGGTTATAGCAACATTCAGTACAAGAGAGTACACCAATCATGCTGTGGAGTTCTCGAGGATTATCTTGTGCAGTTTTGAGTAGCTCCTGCTTTTGACAGATGTACACTCCTTGTCGTGCTGACTTAAATTTGTTTGATGGTGAACTGCCAGATTTAATGTTTTCTTCAGTTTGAATTTTTAGGGATGCAGATTAAGACTGCAATATAATGAACTACTGGATACTGATTGTCTAAGAGAAGCTCCTTAAGTGATTTATTTCATTTGGCTATTTTATTGAAACAAATCTTTTCTCTGCAGAGGAATGGCATTTTATTGTATTTAGCAAGGTTTCTTTTATTCAGCTATTGTGATTCTTTTCAAAATAGCTGATCCTATTTCCCAGTATACTGAGGTCACCTGGATTCTACACAGCCTCATGAGTGCTCATTTTAATTTCATACCTGTTTTACACTTCCTAATTTATATCAGGGTAAATGAGTCCAGATTCAGGCCCCCACATAGCTTCTTTGAGAAGAAACGCCCTATTATTAACTCCCCCATTTATTAGTTACCCACATTTGGTAGCCACACAGGGTTTAAAAAACAAACAAACCAACCTTCATCTATTTGACAAGTGCAAATACCCTTGAAGAATCATTTCCTACGCACATTCCACATGAAGTTAATTTCCCTGTAGCATCTCCTTTGCAGCCAGGTTGGCCATCATTTATTCTCACCATTTTAGGAGGCTGTTAGCAAGCGATTGTTTGCCTTGTCAGAGGGTTTGGAGTGTGCTGATTGGTGATATCCAATAATGCAGTAGAATATCATGAGCAGCAGTTGCAGCAAGGAAACTGAGATTACTTTGGTTCCATTGTGCTGATACAGAAGCTGCCCTCATTTTGAAACCTCCCTAAATTTAAAAACTGCAGGGCAAAGTAATTGCCTTTAATCGAAGCTGCAGCTTGTAAATGAAGATACAGCATATATCTGGATTTCATCTGTTAATTGTGGATGGGTTTAAATGACAATGACAGTATTATTTAAGTACTGGTTATGTCTACATAGTCTGCATCATAGTCTGTTTGTACAGTCTTTCCTGTGCGTTTCTTTGTACAAGGTCCATGTTACAATGGGATCTGATCTTTCTACATTTTATTATGGAGAAACACATCATCACTTCATTGAAGCTAGTTAGATACAGTACCGTTAAGCATTTGTTGTATTTTTCCATTTATAAGGTTAGAAATTACACACTTGCATATGAATAAACACAGATGTAACATCATTAGAAAATATTCCAGAAGTAAATGTCCCAGTTGCATCCCATTGATCAGAATATCGTACCCACTTGGAAGGCTATGCCAGGCGAACGCCCCATCCCATCCAGTGCTGCCAAAACAGCTGACATGATACACACACACAAATAAATCCTTATAAGGCTGGACCATCTGTGATATGTTTCCCAGTGTTGTGCAGGAACCAAAATAGCAATGTGTGAAGTCCCAGCTGGGGTTTTAATACTTTTCACATGATAAAGTGACTTAAGGAGCTGCAGTCTCCTGTACAGCTAACATGAATTAGTGATTAAGACGTCACACTCTATAATCTTGGTGATTAAAACCAATATTTGAAAAAAATTACTCAGTAGTCACAGTGGGAGCCATTGAGAGTGAAGTGCAGTGAAAGCCCTGAATTGCTGGAATGTATTCCGAAAGAACCTTCATCCTATTTTTAGCAAAGTTTAGCTTCACTTAGGGTTTGGCTGCACTGCAGTTTGGAGTGAGTTTCCCAGGCCGGGTAGACAGACTCAAGCTAGCTTCACTTGAGTTAACATGCCAAAAATAACAGTGTGAACATTGTGGCAAAGATGGCGACTCAGGCCAGCAAACCTCTCACCAGTCTGTCGGCCTGGGCTGGGAGGCACTGTCCCGGCTGCAGTGTAGACATACTCTTACAGGGCCAAATCTATCTCCTAACTCCCAGCTTAATGATTCCAAAGGACTAGGGAAAATAGTAGCCTCTGTCGCTGCTATGCCTTCACTCTGCAGAAGGTATGAAATGGTCAGTAGATCTTCCTCATGCTGATTCACCATCCTAATCCCCGCCCGTCCCCTGCCCTGCATCTGGACCTCTGTGGAACTGAGCTTAAAGAGCAATGAATGATGATTCCTTACAAACCCCACCCAAATCCTGCCACCCCTGTGCAGTGCGATCACACCAGTTTGACAACATGAGAGGCCTCTAAAAAGGAGGGGACAGAATATGTGACCTGTTTCTTGGGCCAAAGTCAGAGTGAGAGTGATCTACAACCCAGTGGTTGGGACATTCATGTAGGCTGTGGGAGACCCAGGTTCCTATCCTCCTTACCAAAGACAATTTAATTTAATTTAATTTAACTATTTAATTATACTGTAGAACAGCTTCAGCAAGAGAGACTGAGCCCCGGTCTACACTCACATGGAAATATGGCGGCAGTTGATGGACGGTACGCAGAGTAGCTTGTGTAACTCCTGTCGACTGCTATGCTTCCCTTCTGCGTGGCTCCGGTCTACGCTGACCGCTCAGTCGATCCAGAAAGATCGATCTGACAGTGGCGACTTTGCCGCCATCAGTGTAGACGTACCCTGAGAGGCCTAGAGTCCAGGGGTTAGGGCACTCTCCTGGGAGGTGGGAGTCTGAATCCCTGCTCCACATCAGGCAAAAGGAGGATGTGAAGTAACGCCTCCCACGGACTGGGTGAGTGCTCTAGCTACTTGACTAATGAATAAAAGGGTATTACCCTTCCCCTCCTTGGGTTTTATATGAAAAACACTCACCTGGCTTAGGCATCTAACTCCAGGAAGTTTTCATGCTATGCTTCCTTTGAAGGGTGGGACTTAAGCATTTCCTATTAGCTAGCTTAGACAGCTACCTGCTAAGCATTCTGCCTCTTCGTAGGCACCTAACTTTCCCCAGGTATTGTATAGGGGGCCTAGGCACAAAACTCAGGATTCGGAATACCATTAGTCAGCAGGGCACCTAAAAGTTGTGAATCCCACCCATAGTATAGGCTTGATTTTCATTAGTGATTTTTTAAACTGTTATTGGCAAGAAAACTACTACCCAGATTGCCGTCTTTCTGATCACCTAAAGAGTAACTATTTTAATTAAGAAATTACTACTGATCTCTTGACAAGCTACTCAAATCGGGGCAGAATAATACACCCTTTAATTTGTCAAAAGAATGATACAATCTGCTTTCACAAGTGCGTCATGCCTTCTTTAGAGAAAGCCTGTTGATTATTTTTATTGTTTCAAAGATTCCCAAATAAACAAATAAGAGTTTCCAGTTTAAGGATCCAGTCCTGCAACACTTATCTGAGTCAGTAGGACCACTGGATTATCCCTCTGTTCTAACCCTTTCCCCTTTGCAGAGCTCATACAAATAAGCTGGAGAGCACCAGGGTAGCATTGCTGTGCACTAATATTATGAAGGAAAAGGGCAAGAAGCATGTACAGAACAGTTCTGTGATACTAGCTCTGACCACTAAGAGACCATTTTTAAAGGTATTTGGGAACCTAAAGATGCAAATAGATGTCTTTTGGGATTTTCAAAAATACCTATGTGCCTTAATCCTATAAGCAAGTTTGAAAATCTCACTAAGTACCCTTCTGCATTCTTTAGGCACCTAAATACTTTTTCCGATGTGTTCCCTAACATCACAGATCACCATCTCTATGTCACAGCACCAACTCCTGATAAACATTCTCATCTTTTTTCCACTGGCCAAATTTCTGGCTCCTCTTTGTTAATGTTTTTTACACTGAAAAGTTTGTTTTTAAATGAGTCTGTATAAAAATTTGAATTGAACTGAGTTTTCCAATCAGCTAGATTTGAAAGGTTATTTAATGTGACTTCAGTTTTGGTGAAAGGTGCTGACCTATTTGAGCTCAGCTCCTAGATAAAGCTCCTGAAAGAGATGTCATCTGGTACTCAGTGGACCACCCCTCAGCTCAAGTGGAAAGTGCCAAAAAATAATCTGCTAATCACAATAGTTAACGGCAATGGAGAAAGGGTGGGAGTTGCTAGACCGGCAGTCTGGTGACTAAACTCCTCTATTTGTTCTCTGAACGAAGAGACAGCTCATGCAGAAGCAGCTTCTCCACACTGCGACAGAAACATGTCAACCACCAACTCATTTTACACAGGTTGGCCAACAGCCAGGCACCGACATGCACTTGTTGACTGTATAAAGAACAGTGACCTGGGAGAAGAAGGCTTTGCATTCCATTACCACTCACACCCTAAGTCAGGGCCCTGAAAGGCTCTCCTTTTTATTTCAGTACACCAGTTATGCAGCCAGAGGTACATAGTTCTTAAATTCATGTCAGTTCTTTTCAAACCTGAACCTAGAGCTTCTTCATGCCAATGGCATTTAAATGTGACAAGTGAGGAACTACTGAACAGCTTTGCTAGATTGGCTCTGGTCACAACAAATAAAACCTGTTTTAAATAGAAACCATGTAAATTTCTCCTGAAGTTTCCATTTACTCTCAAAGTTACGTGTTCACCTAGCCAATCTATGGCACAGAGAGATCTGAGCCCGTTTTGTAGTTCATCATCAGTGTGAGATGACAGGAAAGATGGCCTTTTGACTAAAGCAATGCAGTGGATCTCAGAACAGGTAAACATTTAAATGTTTGATTAATTTGCTAAACAGTGAGATTGCGCCTTACTGTCTAAACGTTTATCCAGTTATATCCCTAATAGATAAACAGAGCATTTCTTCTGCCCCTCCCTGCCCCCTTTGTAGAGGGAGACAGGTAGGGAGAGTGTACTCAGGTAATTGTATTTTGTCTGACTCTTCAAGAATGTTGTGAAAGAAAGAGATCAGGGAATCATTGTTCATAGTGTACAACGTTAGGGCTATCCTGAGCCACTACCATCTCTTGTCTAACTTATTCCTGGATACACCACTGTAAATCAAGAATAAATTCAATGAAATAAATGAAGTTGAATAGATTTGAATGAGTGGAACAGACTCTGCATGTGAAAATAAAAATCCACCTATCCTTTGCCATAATCAACCCCTGTGTTTCAATTATACGTTCTTTAAAAAAAGAATAGTTCTGTATTGCTGTGATATCACCCAGTGTATACCAGGCTGAGGCATAATGCAAACTTATTTGGGAAATTAAATGGGAATTAGCCACGTGTAATGAATACTAGAGTAAATATTGGAGGGAAAATCTGTGGCGATAGCCAGAGGGCAAATTACAGCTGCTCCCAGGCAGTTTTAAATTATGCACCTCTACTTTAGAGGATGTGTGGGCTTTTTCATTAGAATTATTTTGCAATAGCATTGTTTGATGTTTTGCTGAGGTAATCGTTTGTTTGCCTTTTTTCTTGTTGGTTTTATGTAATAGTTTTTACTGGTTTTGAACAGTTTGTATTGTCTGCTAACAAATTTTATGGTTACAAGATTCTCCACTGGACAAATGACAGCATGCTCAGCTGGCCTGACTTTTGTTCAGAACAGATCAGGAGCTAAAGCCGTGTTTGTCCTATAGGGACTATAGCACCGTAGCTATGGAGTCATGGCTATGCCAGCAGAATGCTGTAATGTAGATGCAGCCTGCAGTGATTGAAAGGTTGTTGCCATCACTTTAGGAACACCGCTACCCCGAACAACTGTAGCTAGGCTGGTGAAAGCCCTCTTCCATTGATCTAGCTTCATCTACAGTGGAGATTATGTTGGTATTGCTACAGTGCTCAGGGATGTGGAAATCTCACACTCCTGAGTGCCGTAGCTTGGCTGACCTCAGTTTTAAGCGTAGACAGGCCTAAGTGTTGGTGCAGATCATAAAAGAAGAGAGGACGACTGTAGTGTACCTGACTGAATTCCTGTTTGGTATTTACATTTATCCAAATGCATCAGTGGTGCTAAAGATATTTTCAAATCAGGCCAGCTCTGGCTAGCTTAATTTTCCTGTCTAGTTTAATTTAGAGAAGGCAGCTTTCACTTTCTCTTGCTACCTCTCTTTTAGAGTTAGAACCACTACTAAGTAACTCTTCCTTGTGGCCTGGTCTACCCTGTCATGCCAGGTCGATGCATTTACATACTGTGACTAGAGAATCACATGTCAACATACTTACATCTATACAGTGCAGTATCTTCAAGACGCTATGTCAATGGAGAGTGTAGCTGTCATCAGTGCTGCCTTTTGGGGAGGTCGACTAATTCAGTCAATGGGAGAGCACTGTCCCATCAAATGAGTGGGTTTACACAGTTGTAGACATGCCTTGTCTTTGATACAATATCCTCTGTAATGGGTGAGAGATGGACCTGTTCACCATCTGTACTGGTATTAAGCAGGGCTGTCTTATTGCCCCAACCCTTTTCTCCATCTATCTTGCCATAATGTTGATTCTTATTCGTGACTGCCTTTCCTCTGAAATTGGGATTGAGTATTGCATGGAAGGCCAGTTTTCCAATTTGCAGCATCTTCATCTTCATCCTCCACTTGCAGTGTAAATAAAGGAGCCTTTCTACTTTAATTTATCAAAGTGAAAGAGTCTCCAAAGACAAATGGCAGGGCACACACAAGCCACAAAGACAAAAAAGAAACAAAACATATGTTTTTAGACTAGAGCTTGGTGACTAATTTGTATTGAATATTGTATTTGATGAATGTTGCCTGTTTGTCTGTTAATTGAGCACAAAGCGATAACCATTTTCTTAAATGGATTTCTTCAGGAGTAGTGGCCAAATGATTTCTGCTGCTAATTCTTGGTGTGTAACAAACTACTTGCAAACAAGTTACAGATATTTGATGCTCCATGTTTGAACTGGATTAGATAATATTGACAGGACACATAGACCATATTGTATTAGAGCTCAGTGAAACATACCAATAGTAAGTTATTCATTGGAAATTTTAAAAATAAAATCCTCTAAAATTTTTGAGTCTTTTATTGGGGGGAAAAAGCTCTGGAAAATTGTGATGAAAATGAAAATTCTCCATGAGAACTTTTGTTATGTTTGAAAAGCCTTTTATTTATTTATATATGTTTATATATATGTTTTGACCAGCCCTAGTCAAAATGTTTACATTATACATATATAATATAATAAATAAAACATTTTGACTAGGGCTGGTGAAAATTTTCTGTTAAACCTTGTTTTTTACTGGACAATTGGGTTTTTGATTAAATGAAATTTTTCACAAAAGGTAGCTGCTTTTTTCAGATAATGTAGATTATTTTTCAAGATGAAATCCTAGAATATTTCAGTTAGGAAATGTCCCTCAGAGGAGTTCCATTGTCTCATGTCCCATTTGTCCTCTCTGGGCCAGGTTCTCTTGTCATCGTCCATGTGGATCCTGGGCAATTTATTCTGATCAGGTAGCACAGACTGCATGGTAAATTTTGTCCTTTGTCCACCCTCCGTTCCCACTGTCGGAGTTGGCAGAAAGAAAGGACTGAGGGGCTGTAGGGTTGGCGGTGCCTTACGTACTGCAGCATGAGCACTGTACTCCAGGGGGCACTCGAGCCGACCCTATGGTGTTTGCTAAGGGGAAAAAAGTTCTGAGAACCCATGCACGGTGCTGTGAACTCACCTATACTGGAATGGATATGAGAAACACATCTTGAAGTACAACAGTTGCTGGTAAGTAACCATGTTTTTCTTTCACCAACGGAAGTTAGTCCAATTAAAGATATTACCTCACCCACCTTGCATCTCTCCGAGCTTATGAGGCATTAGTGGAAAATGATGCAATAGATGGATGCATTGAAACTTGTTTGTTTGGCTTCCAAACAACAGCAAATAAAAGCTGCCTGGAATTTACTCTTGAAAACAGACAAGGAAGAGGAGTTAGGCACGTTAGGGAGAATTTGACAAAATATTTTTCTTCTATGTCAATTTGTGATTCTACCATGACTAAAGTACATTATTTGACACAACCACCTTGAGTCATTTACAATATTTTTGACATCCCAAGCCCTTTGCAAAAAATCTTTACTTTTACACAACTTCTGGCTGTCCTTGCAGGACACATTAGTGTCAAACTGAGAGAGGATGATTAGGGGTGACAAGTTATGTAGTGTAAATAGTCTCTTCTACTAAAATCTCTTCTAAAGATGATTACACAATGTCTTGGCAAGGTGGAGCGGATGTGATTTTGTTTTAGATGTGTTCTGCTGCCTCATTCAACTACTTTGGTGACCAATAGTTTTGAAAACCAAGATGTAACAGTACTATTTAAGTATTTGTCTAGGATTAAAATAATTAAAAACCCATTTCTGTACAGCTAGAGTTGCATCCAAACAAAGTCAGGAATTATCTTTCAATTTTGCACATGATCTCTGTCCCTAAGATGGGTTGAACCATAAGCTGAGATCTGAAAAAGCCATGACCTTGGAGTTTTTGAGAGAGAGCTGAATGTCTCTTTTATAGTCTAAGCCCATTGCTGATTAGAATATGTGAATCTATTTAGTTCTTTGCCTTTAATATCCGGGTTCAAATCTGGTAAATTGCTCTTTATTTGAGTAAATAAGTAAGGTTGCTTTTGAAAGCACGGATAGATAATATAATACATTTTATTTACATTGTGCCTTTCATCCTAAGATTTAATTGTGCTATATAAATAATAGTGCTCTTGGCCTGCATACCCATTTCACAGGTGAGAAAGTAGAGATAAAGAGAGAGTGAATGAAAAAGCAGCTATAGTGTTGCTATCTGCTCCTGTGGTTTCACCATGTGTTGTCCTTCGATAGTACAGGGTACTGTCAAAGAGAGGTGCCTTTGTTTTCGGTTGTGCAACTTTACCATCTGGGTATCTTAAATTGGGCACCCAAAATTAGAGGCCACTTTTTGAAAATTTGAGGATAAGAGAAGATGTAATTGCAGATGGTTTATTTTTTAATTCAAATAAGCAATTTGTATTCATTTTGAGAAAGATACAAGAACAAGCAAATAGCGTGCAGTTATCTTTTTATTTAAAAATGTAAGTACATTAACTTGAAAATGAGGTACTGCCCTTACTCTCCTGGCAAGTAGTCAATATGGACTTCGATGTTGGAGAGGTTGGACCCCCCTTGCAGTAATTTTATTAGAAACTATGGTAATTACACAGTGCGGGGTGACTAGCGCTATTGCTGCCATGTTATCTCCTGATAACTGTATAATTAGCTTGTGTCACTACAACAGTAAATAAGGCTGCAGAAGACACAGCATGAGTGAGAGAGATTATCTTTTATTTTTGTTCTCCTGAGTGTTCAAGTCTTATCATTCTGACTGTGTAACTCTCTCTCTCCAAAGTCATATTTTCATTCCCTCTCCCCCCTGATTTCAAACTCTGATTTCATAGTTACAATTTATTTAACCATTTAAAGATAGAATATGTCTAGAGGCCCATCCCATGCTCTGGTCACCTATTCCATAAATTAAAAATCATAACACAGGCAAAAGGCGGACACCTTCCCCGTACCTCTCCCCTTCCTCTCCCCAGATACAGCCACAGAAAAAGAATATAGAAGGGCTTTGCAGGGAAGCCTGAACATTAACAAATCTGATATCTGGCAGACCAAGGTGGAGGGTAGGTCCCAAAATCAAGAAGCCTTCACAGAAAATACCCTTTGCTTTTTCAACTCTTTCTATAAATGCTTCTTATTTTTCCTATGCTCTTCTGCTTCCACCTATTTTCAGTAACTTTCATCTGACTTTCATCCTGTTGTTACCATTTATTGTCCTTCTATGTTTTCATTGTCACCTTTTTTATGAACACCTTCATAACAATGGGAAGGGATTTCATGAAATGCCAATAGCTAATCAAATTCTTTTTTTATTACTAATAAGAAAGTTTAACTATTACTACAGTAGGTATATTTGGTGACTTGAATCTCTTGAAAAAGAAAAAAGGCTTACCACCTTTTCTAACTGCTGGAGACTGGCTTGTTAATTTAATGTTATAGACAATTTTAACCGCAGTTCAGCAAAGCACATAAGCACGTACTTATATTTAAGCATGTGCTTAAATGCTCTCTTGAATTGAGCCATCAGGAGAGCATTTAAGCAAACGCTTAAGTCCATCTCTATTCAGGACTGCTTTTAAGCATATACTTAACTTGAAATGTGTGCTTAGGGACTTAAATATATGCTTCAGCACTTGGAATTTGGATGCCTTCTTGAATCTAGAGCATAATCTTTAAGGCCCCATTTCGGCAAGGTACTTAAGCACATACCTAACTTTAAATCAATGAGATTATTTTTAAGTACCTTGCTGAATTGGGACACTAATGATGATAGGGTAAGGCAACATCCAAGTGTAGTGCAAGCAGACACTGTGGTTAGCTCTGCCAATGCAACCTGACTTGGAGCCCCTCCTCCATTCCTCCAGTAGCTAAACAGAGCTTAAGGTCAAATCATGTGTGGCCCTGTGAAGACACGTACAGGTATGAAAGAAACAAGAAATAGCCAACCTTTGAGAGACCTGATGAGAATCCCCTATGGAGAGTGGGGAGAAGGATTTAACCTGGGTCAAGTTTTCAAAAGTATCTAACTTAACTCAGGAGTCAAAATCATGTTGACATTAGGAAGTCAAAGAAACTGAAGCTCCTACGTTACTTAGGCACTTTTTAAATTGTTACCATCTGTGCTTCCGTTCTGCATCTGTAACATGGGAACAATATGACTTAATAACGTTATTATTTATTTGTATGGTGGTACCACAGAGGAAGCCCAGTCATGGACCTGGACTCTGCTGTGGTAGGTGATGGACAAACAAGACCGACCTGGGTCCCTGTTCCGTATCACTTCCAGGAGTGTCAGGAGCCACAGTTTATTAATGCTCGTAAAGCACTTTGAGAGAGTCATGGCAGATATTGTTTTATCTGTTACTGATGAAAGGGAACCAGGCAGCATTTGATACTATAGCGATAGCAAAAAAGCTTGTCAATGAGAAACACACAGTTTGGCAAGTCCTGAGATCCTTTCCAATTTGTATTCAATCTTTATTCAGGCAAATTCTCATTGAAGTCCATGAAAGAGGAGTGTCGTAAAGACTAGGTACGTAGGCTGAAGAACTGGCAGAGGGCTGCTGGGTCATTGCCTGACCATTTTGGGCCCGGGGGGGGGGGGTGAAGAACCTGACTGGCGTTGCAACCTATGGGCCAGGTCACAATGCTATTCACAGGGATGCAAGGCTGGGGTTGTGTGTTTGTGCTGTGCTGTGCATGTAGTTGGACTGGGCTGTATGTTTCCAGTCAAAAGCTAAAAATCTCTCTGTCTCATCTACATTGCCCCAACTTCAGAGCCCTGGAATTAGCTCCTGAATAAGGTTCTGAGATCCCAGCACCTTAACAGGGCTACCAGGTGCCATACAATTAAAAAAAACCCAAACCCAAACTAAACTACTAACAATTAATCCAGACTATTTTTGGATTCACGTGCAAGTTGTTCTGCACAAACTTCCAGGCCAGGAAAATTTGCTTCTTAAGGGAATGCTGTGAATTCATATCGGAAAGCCTTGCTTACTATACACAGTGATGGTTAGTGAAATTCCTACAAGGGAGGAGGAATGGGAAAAGCACACCAAGATTTCAAAGCTGTGGCCTGAAGTAAATGGCTTGTCATAATATATTTTAGAAAATATATTTCTAATGCAGACGAATGCAAAGCATAGAAAAAATATGTAGAAGATGGGACAAATGCATTCCAATGGCAATGAAGTTACTGAATGTTCAGGGCTAGTGATTGCATAGATTAGAGAAGGGTGGAATTTGTAGATTTCTCTTCTACAAATAAATCATTATGGATCTCAGGCTGCAAACACACCTATGCTTGTGAATAACTTTGGAGCTATTCCAGTCTATTAATAACGTACATATGACGCTTTTAAAAAGCTGTATGCTCTTCAGCAGATGGAATTGGCACAGTTCTTTTGATTTCCTTCCACAGTAAACATTTCTGGGCCCTGTCCTGCACATTTACTTAGAAGAATAACTTTTTCTCATGCGAGTATTCTATTGACTTTTATTTCAGTGGGACCACTGGTGTGAGTAAGGAGCAATCAGGTGAAATAGGGTTTTCGGAATCAGGTCCTTTAAACAGGTCTCTGTCAGTTTTAATTTTTTCTTTTTGAAACATTCAAAGCAATTACACCTTGTTTGGTAAAAAATCAAATGCCAGCTTTAGTTTTAAAGGGGCGAGAATAATGAGTGGTAGAGAGAGGCGCGAGCGCAGGTGGGGCCTTGAAGGAGGGGATGGTGAGGGTGCGGGGCCTTGGAGATGTTGTGGAGCAGGGGTGTCCGGTTTTCAGAAACTGGAAAGTTGGCAACCTAGTTCTGTCTGGGGATTGATGTTTAGTGATTGGGTGGAGAATGTTTTCCTGTTTTGGCCTTTTTGCTACTCTGAATTGAGTAGATGACAACTATCCCTTATGATGTATTTTAATCCAAAAGGATAAATTGATGGTCTGGGAACCAAATATTTAAGAGACTAAGGGTCTCTTGCGGGACTGTCATTGATGCTCTGTTTTCTGAGGTTGGGTTAGGGTGCTTCTAGTTGAAGGCCTTCCTCCTTATTGGAACTTCCCAGGCGACTCTCCATCAGAGCCTGAAATTAATGAGCTTCAGGTTTCTTCTTTTTCTTTTTTTTTCCCCAGGCATGCTCTTGGATGGTCATTATTTTGTTGCTGTACTGATTTGTTTTTTTGATTCTTTCTGGTTAATTGTCTGTCTCCAGCCAGGGAAGTTTATGAATGGTGGGACTGTTAGAGTTTTAAAATGTGTATGGGCTCAATAAATATTGTACAGCACTTTTTGAAGTTATTGGTACGACATTAGACAGTAAATCAAGATATTAAAATAAAGCTTATGTAAATAATAAAAATATGGTGTGGCAAATAGGGGAACTTTACATTGTGTTACAGCAGGAGGTATCAGATGACATAGTTACATATAGTGGCATATTTTGTTTGTTTTTCCGAGAGTGGAAGTAAGCTTTTAGTTGTGGAAAAAATGCTGGTTTGTTTTTCTCATGCAGTTTCTATGTGAGGAGCTGAGGCAATCAGCAAGAACATTTGCTCTCTGTTTTAAGAATTTGCTCTGGTTAGTGAGATTAGAGGTGCTCCTGGGAACTTGTCATTGATGTTGGGCTGGGATCCCTGGAAGATGAGATTGCCTAAGTGTTGTCTGTGATCCTTTCAGTTCCAGGACTAGTGTTTAAAGGCTAAAATAAGCAAGTGGCACTAAGTGTAGAACTAGACACTGATTCTCCTCCAATGTGAAGCTGCCCTGCAAGACCTCAACATCTGCTATTGCTTGGCAGAAGGGTGATAACTGAAGGCAAAAGAAGGGAATTGTGGACCACTGAAACACTGGAAAAAGCAGCAGTGGTGCTACGTGTGAGATACAAAGAAAAATAATAGTTGGCAAGTTAGTTGAAACATTTTATTTGGGATGAAGAATTAGATGAGAAAATCTATAGGGAGACTACATTCTTTCTGTTTTCTTTGTAACAGCATCCAACTATATAATAGGAAATGCCACTAAGGCCAGTTCTCGATGAGGAAAACAAGTGCTATACCAGCCAATTCCCCTAGGGTAGATGCAGCATATGCTAGCCCCCCCCCTCCCCCCCCAAAAAAAGCTCTTCTCTTGGTGTACCAGTTAGTGAGTGAAATAAGCTACCCAGTCAAAAGCTCTCTTAGGCTGGTATTCTTACGATTACACCAATGTCAAGTTCTCTCTGTCTGTCTGTCTCTCTATCTGGTATAGCCAGGCCTGCTAACAGGAGGGGCAGAGGGAGCAATTGTCCAGGACCTGCTCAGCCCACTTGCCACCGCCACGTCCTTCCCCATCAGCTCATCTCCTCTAGCCCCTTTCCTCTCTTCCACACTCCCCTTTCCCTGTGTGGGCTCCCTGCAGCCATATCCCCTGCCCTCAGTCATCTTCCTCCCCCCTCCCGCCCCCCCATTGCTAGCCTCCGCTCTCCATGTGTGTCCCTCCTCCCTCACTTGCCCCCACCACTGCTCATGTGTCCCTCCTTCCCCTCTCCCCACTCAGCACCTGCTGTCACTCTCTGCCTGGTGGAAGAGTGTGTGTGGAAGAGAGGAGGGAGACCGAACAATGGTGGGGGGGAAGGATGCACGGTGAGTGGGGGTGAGGCCTAGGATGGGCTGTGGGTGGCTCCACAGGCAGAAGAGGTGGGGTGGGACTGTTCTGCCTTGGGGCCTGGAATTCCTGTCAGCAGGCTTGGGTATAGCTATATCAGCAAAAGTTTCTAGTGTAGACTTGGCCTGATTATGTTCTTTCCTTATGTGCATTATGTGAAAAGGCAATACAGAACTAAACTGAAAAGCCATAGAACCCTATTTAGGTGTACAATATATTTCCTTCCTAACCAAAGAGAGAATGCCCACCATTTAATCATCTTCCCTGCTTTCATGCTTTCTCAAGAGTGTTTCTCTACGCTAACAATGAAACATGTATATTTCTTTAGGTTGAAACACACACGGAAGGGTTTTTAAAATTGAAATGACAGTCAGTTTTTCTGTTTGCTTCCCCGATTTGTGCTCTTGTTTGTTGCA
The DNA here is from genome assembly GCA_007922155.1 of Mesoclemmys tuberculata. Lineage (NCBI taxonomy): Eukaryota > Metazoa > Chordata > Testudines > Chelidae > Mesoclemmys > Mesoclemmys tuberculata. Next base: position 24,906,490 of record ML675610.1, read on the forward strand.
AAATAAAACAAACCTGCTGACCTCAGCTCTTATTGGGGGCTTACATTTTGATGTCTCATGCTGGTTTTGTTTGCTTTGTGTCCCATGAAATCAGATCTAATTTCCCAATTACAGCAGCAAGAGAACAGCTGAGCTCCTGCAGGCTTTTCCTCTTGCTGGGTTTGGTAAACAAGCTACTCAGTGAGTCTAGCAGATGTCTTCGATTTGAGCCATTTTACCTCTTTCCATGAAGCAAATACTAGGGATGATCAAGACCTGGACATGTTCCCATCGACACCAGGAACAATGTGTTAACATGGCCAGCAGCACTGGGATTTCAGCCATTATTCCCAGCAGCTTAATTTTCTGATCAACCGTGCTGCTCATATGCTCCTTTTGAATAGAATATTCTGCCATTCTCCCTCCTGGGTCACTGCACGCCACTCGGAATATTATTTATTTATATGTTAATCCACATCTCCCTCAGTTTATCCTTATGTTATCTGTTGTTCCCGAGACAGCTCTACATCACATGCACATCTGTTGGTTGAGACTTGCCAGTACCCCCGTGACTCTGATGCCTCTTTCCTTGAGCCGACAGTATGTGTGGCTTCCTTCTGCATAACAGAGTGGCCTGGCAGTGTTTCAGTATCACGTTTCCAGGAGTAAGAACTCCGGTGATGCATTAACATCAGCAAAAGTGTGTGCCTGTGGTGTGCGTGGCCCGGTGTTTGCACTGTTTAACAGTGCTGGGTTTTACTGATGATGGTTTATTTCGTGTATACAATGTGCCTGACATTTGCCTGATATTTTATAATAATTAAAAAAGACACAGGGTATTTCTTCAAACGCTCACATGGTTTAGAAACCTAAGTAACTTAGGTACTTAGGAGAGTGAGCTCTATTGTCTTACATGGAGCTATGATCATTTACACCAGCTGAAGATCTGCACTGAAGCTGGACTGAAAATCAATGGGATTTAGGCTTCAAAGTCTTCTGAATTTTTTTACCCAAAGAGTCACAATCTAAGGACCTGATCCAACAAGCTGAGCTTTCTGGCCAATTCTGAGCTTTACCACCAATTCCAGCACCCTGCAAAAGGGGCGCAGTGCCTTGCAGGATTGTGCCCTACATTAGATGAAGAGCAAACATGATTACAACAAAAAGAGCACATGAAGGTCCAGGTGGGCAAGGGGACCTACCGGGGGTAAAGAGTGGGTAGAGAAAAGGATGCAAAACGGTGAGTTGACAGGAGGAAAGGACTGAGAATAAGGCAGGGTGGGATTGCACAGGGTCTTGAGGAGGATGAGGTGTTGGAAGCAAAAACGTTCAAGGAGCCGGTGAAGAGATGTGATACTGTGTGTGCCATGGTCAGAGTTGTGCCATGGTCAGAGTGAAAAATGTGAGTTTTCATCTTGAGGATCAATAATTCTAAAGGAGAGAGACAAAATCTAACATTATAAAAACCTAACTTGTAGACTAAGCTAGACGAAGAAGAATTGGTTATCTAATCCCAATCCATCTCTGTTGTCTTTATTGATGTTTCATATGTCCAGCAGCATAAAACAAGATCACTTGTAGTTTGATGATTCAATTGACATTTGTCTTGTAAACCATTTTTTTAAATGTCAAGTTTCAGGTCTGAAAAGGTGAATAATGATGGCCTTGATCCTATTCCCTTTGAAGGCAATGAGAACTTTGCTTTCAGGTCCTAGGAGGTGTTTCTTAGCTTTAGTGAAATGCTACCAAACATAAACAGCATTTTCCTTTCAAAGCAGCAAAAACATATTGAGAAATAAGTTGAATTTTTATGGAAAATAAATTAATTATACGGGCTGGGCTTGAATTCCACCTCTACTGTGAATGGCCTCTGGCAACAGAGAGTGGAGCTACATCTGGCCAGCTCAGCTTCTTAAATGTCTAGTGGTGGCAGGTGAGGGGATGTGACCTGAGTGATGCGATGATTCAAAGCATCCCTTGGGTGTCTTTCAGTGACAGCTCTCCATTTAAGCTTCAACTTCACTTTACGACTGTCATCCCTCTGCAGAGCCATCAGGGAAAGGTAATGGTGTACATCTTTCCCTGCGCTGTATGTAAATAAATTTAGCATATAAGTATCCTCAGTTCTTGCAAGGATAATTTTATTATTTGCTAAGGATTGGGCAATTCTCCACCACTGACCATTTTTAAATCAGATTGGATTTTGTTTCTAAAACATATGCTCTAGGAACCATTTTGGGGAAGTTACAGGCGGTTGGGTCAGATAATCACAATGGCCACTTCTGGCCTTGGAATCTATGACTATTAATTAGTTTTGGTAGCACTAAAAGATATCTCCATACTGTTTCCTTGTTAAAAACCTTTGCGAAGCATTCAGGATGGTGACAAATGTGATATTTTTTGGAGCTTGGTGGTTGTTATATTCTCAATTATTTTGGCTTAGGAATGTGAGGCTGAAAGACAGAATAATAGTTCTGCATGGATGGTTGGCTGTGAGGATTGGGTGGACTACCACTTTTTGGAGAGGTGGGCAGTTTTGTTCCTTTGAAGTAGGTGCTGATAGTCTGGGATGCAGCCCATGAAAGCTTATGCCTGCAGAAATTAAATTTTTTAGTCTTTAAAGTGCTGCAGGACTCTCGTTGTTCTTGCTGTATACAGACTAGGACGGCTACTCCTCTGGAACTTTTCACAAATAGTGGGTTATTTTTCACTAGCTTTTCCCAGCCAAGAAACATGGATCTATCATGTAGGAAGTGGATAGAACATTTCTTAGGCTTTCAATTTGTGTGATATGCTATTTGCTGTGATATTTGGTCAGGGGGAAAAGGTATGTGGCAGCTTCAACCTTTCATTGGGACTGCCTCAAAAAACTTTTTGCTATTCCGAAGTGTATTGTGACTTCCATTAATTCAGAATGATGAATACATTTTAAGGAGCTGGTTAAAAAATGAATCCTTTTCAGAAGTACATGGCTTATAACAAAAGAGGCTTCTCACACTGTATTGTAAAAAGTGTAACTACAGATTTGATGATGTTGAAAATATAATTTTATGGAAATGAATCATTCAAAAGATCATGCAAAGGATGAAGAAGACATTTCTAATTTTCAAAATTCAGTGATGGAGCCAAGGAAAAGATGGAAGATAGTAAAAATATAGCAATTATAAAAGGCAGAGAAAATGAATTAGGCCTTATCTAACTGTGGCATGTTTGAAAAGGGCAAAATAGGAAGTGAGGATAAAATATAATAATGGTTGATATAAAAATGCCTGATCATCTTTGTATGATACTAAAACTTTCTCTCTCTAGAATGACAGAGCAACTGTGTTTATAATAAAATGCACATTTGCCCTGAAACTTGACAAGTTTTTTTTTAAGCCAGTTTATAGACGATTCAGGATATTTTTCCTTATAATTTTGAGAGAAATTGCATGCTTTCAATGTCTCCACAGACATAATGCAGTGTAACATGACATGCTAAACTACCACATGACACTATCATCTCAAAAATACAATAAGCCAAACATAATTACATGATTTCTGAAATCACAGAATGGAATTACAGTTTGAAGAAATGACAGAGTGATAAATGATTTCTTGAAGAAAAGGGAGAGGTAAGCTGACAATAAAAAAAAAATCAGGATTAAAAGGATAAGAGGGGTTCACAATCTCAACCTTTAAGAGTGTGTGTGTGTGTGTGTGTGTGTGTGTGTGTGTGTGTGTGTGTGTG